>OX411716.1:15000-1215000 GCA_948252095.1 Dicycla oo | reverse complement strand
ATCTCCGAAACTACTGAGCTTAAAATTTTGAAAAAGATACAGAAAATAATTGTATAGCTATAGATTACAGGAAAATCTATAAGAAGTTTGTGGTCTTAAAACAACATGGTAAATCTCTCAATATTGTGCGTACAAACTTACATTGTATTTGGAATGTATGGGAGAACATGTTTTCCACTACAATGTTAAGTTTGTTCTTGGGATAAATTTATCCCAACTGCGGAACCCTTCATTGTGCGTGGTCCGACACGCACTTGACCAGTTTTTTTAAAGTTTCCGTACGCAAAGGATAAAACGGGACCCTATTACTAAGACTCCGCTGTCCGTTTGTCTGTCCGTCTGTCACCAGACTGTATCTCATGAACCGTGATAGTTAGACAGTTGAAATTTTCACAGATAATGTATTTATGTTGCCGCTATAACAACAAATATTAAAAAAAACAGAATAAAATAAACATTTAAGGGGGCCCCCATACCACAAACGTGATATTTTTTGCTCGTTTTTATAGATATTGGTACGGATCCCTTCGTGCGCGTGTCCGACTCGCACTTAGCCGGTTCTTTTCTAAGCCACCCCAGTAAAGCGGCGAAAAAAAAATTGAGTATATTCAAATCGATCGAGCCATTTTCGAGTTTCTGCGAGCCTAATATAATAATAGTATAATATCCCGGGACATTTCACACACGGTCATCTGGATACCTACCACGAGCTCTTAACGCGATCCATTTTAGGACCTAAATTGAACTGTTCTTCTAATTCGTACCATGACGTCAGTTTAACGATTAAATTTAGGCCATGCCATCTGACAGCGATTGTCCCAAACTGAGTCGCAAGTTTTGGTTTCATTCATTTAATTTTGACTTTGTTTGGTACCATGACGTCCATAGAGCAGCTCAACTGAAACAACGCTCAACTGTCAAAATAAGCGATTCAATATAAGTCACTATTTCTCTAACATAAACTGTAACGTTTGGTAAATTATTGACTAATAAAGTTTTTTTGTGCTATTTTAGTGGAATTTTAGAAAAACCAATATAAGTGTACTTTAATATTTCCTTTAAAGTCTAAAATACCTATTTTACATACCTTTTTTAACCGAATTTGTTTTTCTCTATCAGATGTCTGATGAACTACTTCAATTTGAGTTTTTTGAGGAAGATTTTGCCTCTCACTATACCGAAAAACGTAGGAGGCTCCAGTTACGCGGCCAGTTGGACCCCTTCAATAATATTGAGGATGCCGAATTCATTAGGCGCTACAGGCTATCCAAAGAATTAGTGCTCGATTCAAACAGCCTGTCAAGTCAACGGATTTATCTTTAGAGAACAAGGTAGATATCCTAACATAACTTCTTATCTCTTTAATGAACTAAGTAATTCATAGCTTTAGGCTTTTTTTTTGGGTGGGCTATCATGAAATAACTTCTCCCTCTCAAGCAGAGCGGGAGGGCGTGTCAAACTTTTACTGGCTAAAACCTAAGTAACCTAATCCTAACCTTAAGTCAAAAATCCCTTAAATAATATAATATTAGTAAAAACAAATATATATAATAAATAGCGCCAACATTTTTGTTAGTTTCGAAATGAATAGTTTAAATGTTTGATATTACGACGAAAATATTGGTTTGGTATATAAAAAAAAAAATAAACAACAGATGTAGGAAATTTAATTTTCTAAAACAAATGTCTCAAACAAACAGATTTCTTTTTATACGACCAATATTTTTTGTATTTTTTTGAAATTACGGTAAATTTCCCTAAAAAGATCCTGCCGCATTTGTTTACCCCCTAAATTTGGGGAAAACCTCGTAACTTAGTAACACTGCTTATCTAGTCAAACTGACACTGACAGTGACAACACACATTTTTTTTACCCTGGTACGTTCGAAACAGAAACATAGTAAACGTGCGGTTTCATTACGTCGAAATAAAAATATTTTTTTCGTATAATAAATAGCAAAAGGTAAATAAATAACAACTTGACTAAGAACTATTTTAATAATAGTAACCATATTGACGTGGAATCTTAAAAACAACTTACTGTTGAGCGTCTTTTTTACTTTAAAGTAATGATATTGAGTTGAGAACAAATAAAATTTTAATTGCTTCTGAACGTGTCTGACACTAAAATGTGCGCGAGACAAACTTATTTGATAATAATAGCGTTGTCTCTTTTTCACCAAAAACGTTTCAAACACGGTTCAGCCATAAATTGCGATCTTTCATTCACTTTTAACGATCCAAATGCCGCTGAGTTTAGGAACTTGAGTTGGAATGTCTTGCTTTTGAATCGTTTTTAATTAAGTTGTGGTAGGCCTCCTGATCCCAAACTAAGCAGAGCTTGTACTATGGAAACCAGATAACTGATATACTACATACACTACTATTTTTTTTTGTAAATACATACTTATATAGATAATTACACCCAGACTCATGACAAACAGACATGTTCATGCACACAAATGTTTGTTCTGGATGGAAATCGAACCCACGACCTGCGACATGATATGCGGTATCTTAACCAACCACGCCAACTGGCCTAATGTACGGCAATTGAATTTATATATATATATATACACATTATCGTTAATATATTGTAATATAACATAACATCACGCCTGTAAGCCCCGAAGGGTCAGGCAGAGCTGTAGGTACCTGTAGTAGGTACACCCACAATTCGCCAGTTATGTTCAAGTCCATGTGGACAACTGGGCACAAATCCAGACTCCGGGATGGTACTGAGAAATTACAGATGGCCAAACCCAATAAGACTTTACCCCACCCGGGAATGGAACCCAGGACCTCATGCTTAGCAGTAATAGCGCTTGCGGCCACTAGATCAACGAGGCAGTCAGAGGCGTTAATTATGTTGTGTATGGTCAGCAACAAAAGTCGATTAACAATGTTACTTTTACACATCATCCTAACTATCCTAATCCTAACTAATCCTAACTTAATATTATAAATGCGAAAGTAAGTTTGTTTGTTGAAATTTATAAACAATAAAAAATAAAGGAAAATAACAATAACTTTCTTATGATAATAGATGGCGCCACGTGTCTTTCGAATCATGATTGAGTTATATTATTATAGAAACTTTAGTAGTGTGTTAAGAGTTTATTTTTTAGTCTCTTAGAGTCTCAGAGTAGTCAGATAGGAAACGCCGACCTCATCTAGTTTAAAAAAATATATATATTGACTTGTAAAAGTGTTTGTACAAACCTACTTATAGAAATAAAAATCATTTATCATTTATTTAAGTACATAATACATTTTGTGAGTCTAGAGTGTCGATAGACTGGTTTTTCGTCCCCCTAACTATAATATTATAGACAAGCAGAGTACAACCCCAATTGATTGTAAAATTCTAAATTAACGCGAGCGAAGCCGCGGGAAAGAGCTAGTCATAAATAAATTGACACAAAAAGATTCTTTAATCTACTTTTTAGCATTTTATGTAATGGCTAAGATCTATTTTTTTAATTTTTACCTCTGTTCCGAATCATTAAAGCATTTTGCTCAAAATTAAGATTTAGAATACTGTTAATCAACTTTTGTTGCTCACTGTACTATTTATGACGTGTATATTGCGAGAGACAGAGAGAGAAATAATAAATTTTTCCTTTTTCAGAACGGCTGTGAAAAGTTATATTTTCACGTCGATTCATCGATTCATTCGTTCGTATCCAAATTCATATAAAATATATTAGGAAGAGATATCGTGACTGGGGCTTAGCTAAAATATATTAAAATGTCATCTAGGCGTATCGTATGTTTCCAATATAAATTCATTGACGGCTTATGGATAAATAACAGTCATACGGTCTGATTTGTACTAGGCATGGGTAAAACCGACCTTGATCTTCATACGAATATTAACTGGTCTTACAGATTCACAGAAGATCATAAAGTTTGTTAACTAATCTAAACTCAAGTTATCTTGGTTGGCTCTCTAGTTAAATTGAGTTGCGGTGATCAGATGGCTGTAACTTTGTGTATAATACCTACTGAACTGGAGTCCAATCGCAAATAGGCTTAGTTATTAGTCAACTTCTGCGGTTGGTCTTAGCCCTTTCAGTACCATAAGAATATGGGAGGGTATGTCGTCGGCTTATTGCAAGAACTCATTAACTAGAAAAAATTATCAATACAGTTCAAAGCACAAAGGATTTTTTTTTGTATGCGTTTAATGTTATGCAAAAACTCACTAAACTAATATCATTATATTATTTTCTGTGTACCTATTGTATTTAACTTCATTATTGTGTGTCTAAGATTGAAAAAGTACATTAATTGATTTTTCATCATTTCAATTTGGTTACTTCATGAGTTCTTGTAATAAGCCGACGATATAATCCTAACAGTTAATTATGCACATAATAAACATAGTTTTTTTTATTAAAATATAAAAAAAAATAATTATGGTTTTTTTTTGGAAACTTGGGACAATCTTTTTGCCTAACAACTTATGTGTATACATACTTTTCGTTTCCGTAAAAAAAATGGGCATTGGCTTCTTAATTATTCATATTTTTCTAATTATTGGCGACACATTTGTCCCCGTAGTCATTTAAGGGTTAACTTAAAATGAAAAGGGAAAGGCATTGTCACTTCTATTGAAATCAGTTAACAAAGATTATTGTGTAATGATAAATGATAAATGATTTTTATTTCTGTAAGTAGGTTTGTACAAACACTTTTACAAGTCAATTTTTTTTTTTAAAACTAGATGAGGTCGGCGTTTCCTATCTGACTACTCTGAGAAGAAAGGCCGAAACAAACTCAGAGGCACAGTCTCTTATAAAGTCCAGACATAATCTTGGTCACTTCATGTGAAGACCATGTAGATTGGCGTCTGAAATGGTCTTTTGTGGAAAGAACCACACAGATTGAGAGGACCTGTCCAGTCAGTGCACGCATTTGTCAGTAATCGCGCAGCTCAACTCAGAACTTAAGGATCTCAACGATTCGACGAACAATACCAAAGAAAGGACATTGGGGTAGGCCGCATAGATTACTCAAACTGCCAGACCATGATTAAAAATAACTGAGAGAAAAAATAAAACAAACAAAAAAAAAAAGCAATGACCTACATTGTGAAGACTTCACATTCACAATAAAGTAAAATAATATAATACTTACAAAGTAAATATTCATGTCAACATTCATGTCAGTATGCAAAAATAAAAATAATATAAAATAAAATTGGAGCAGTTCAATCCCAAGCCTTTTTGTCCTCAATATAATCTTTAACGGTATAAAAAGCTTTCTGACACAACTTGCGTTTAATGAATGATTTGAATTTATTAAGGCTCAGATCTTGAACGTGGCTTGGAAGTTTATTATAAAAGCGTATACATTGACACCTGAATGACCCACCTATTTTCTTGAGCCTTGTTGAAGGTACAACAAATTTGTGTTTGTTCCTAGTATTTATATTGTGGATATCACTGTATTTTTTAAACAATTTAATGTTTTTATGGGCATATAAAAGATTTTCAAAAATGTACTGAGAAGGCAAAGTCATTATATTAATCTCCTTAAATTTCTCTCTGAGAGATTGTAGATCCAGTAGATTTGCTTCAGATACTTGTCAGAGATAACGGTAGTATTTGTTTGTTTGAAAACACAACTAACTAACAACAGTATTTCATTCATATTAAATAAACTTACTCTTTTCATATAAAACGCGGTTCAAAAAGACGCGACGAGAACCTAAGAGTCGCTTGTACTCCGTCATTGTGATATTTTTTTTTTTTTGCACGGGATCACATCTGGTAACTTTCTGGTTACGGAGATATTGAAGGTCCTAGCTCCAACTTTTACCACGAAGATCCGTTTTAAAAGTTATTTAACTTTAAAATAAACTCCAGAACTCCTGTAGCGCAGCCTCTCCATAAAAACACAATAGCGATTTTCATATCAACAACAAAAGTAATTTCCCAACAATATGTTATTCTCAGTGTTACTCAGTTCGATGAAATGTATAGATACTCGTAACGGCGGGTTATAGTCGATTTGTCACAAAGTCGATCCGTCACAGAATAATGCATGTATAAATTCGTCACATTTGTTTTATTTATTTAGACTGCAGAAAAATCAAACACTGTACCGGCAACATCCTAATAGTATATATACCGATATTAAAAAAAAAAAAAAAAAAACAATAAATTATTTCAAGGAATATCTTTCTTAAATCACAGCAGTATTAATAAGTAATTTAACTTACATCTAACAAATCACAAAGTTTTTATAATTTCGGAAATAAATTAACAGATAAATGAAAACAACAGTCAGCAATGTCTTAAAAGTATAAAAACAAAACAATACAATAGGCTAAGAACAATTAAGAACTTTTAGCTCTTAGGAATATTATTATTTCTAAAATCATAGGTTT
This sequence comes from Dicycla oo, assembly GCA_948252095.1. Lineage (NCBI taxonomy): Eukaryota > Metazoa > Arthropoda > Insecta > Lepidoptera > Noctuidae > Dicycla > Dicycla oo. The sequence goes on along the minus strand of OX411716.1, from coordinate 1,208,603 downwards.
TTTTATCACAGTTCTAACTGATCTGTAATTTTTAATAAGACTTAAGTTGAATTGTTTAAAGAAAACGTATGTTTTTAGAAATAATAAATATCTATTTCATTCCTATCAAGTGTTTGATTTTTCTGCAGTCTGTACAGAGATAACAAATGTGACGAATTTACACATGCATTTTTCTCTGACGAATCGACTTTGTGGCAAATCGACAATAACCCATAACGGCTACGTGCAACACATTCAGCCTTACGTATTGCACAATGAAATACCAAGTGGTGCAAGAAATCCAGAATTATTGCCATACTTACATACAGAACCCTGTTAAATGTGGTATCTAAACAGTAATTATCGTAATCGAGGAATCGGTTTTCATTTATTTTTTTATTGTTTATTTTATTCATTTATTTTATGTCCCACATCACAGCGGGCCCTATCAGAATACCAATCAATCAATCACTAGTCTTTATTTGTTTTTAATAAATACAGACTATTTTTTGATTGGCGATTGGCTGGTGTGTCGATAAGTTGTGGGGTTATTTTAAAGTTAAATAACTTTTAAAACGTGTTTTCGTGTAAAATGTTGGAGCTAGGACCTTCAATATCTCCGTAACCAGAAGGTAACCAGATACAAGTGACTCCCCGGTTCTCGTCCCGTCTTTTTAACCGACTTCCAAAAGGAGGAGGTTCTCAATTCGTCTGTATGTTTTTTTTTTTTTTTTTGTATGTTTGTTACGCGATTACTCAAAGATGCATAGACCGATTTAGAAAATTCTTTTTTGTTTGATAGGGTATACTTCCGAGGTGGTCCCATATAAATTTTATTAACTTTTCTTGGGAAGTTTTTGAGTTAGCCTCAATAATGCGTATATTTCCCACTTATTTTATGTGGATGATGTGATGGTGTTTTAATAACTTCCTATCACTGTTATTTACATGGCTATACCTACAATTATTGTGCTCAATTATGTATTCAAATTAGTGTGGGGCAGGTTCCACAACTAAAACGTGAAAAAAAAAAACTTTTTAGCAAAAAATAAAACCGACTTCCAAAACAAAACACTACAAAGTGAAAAATAACTTTAATTTCGGATGTCGGTGGCAAAAAACGAAAATACAAAACCCAAGACACCGACTACCGAAATTAAAGTTATTTTTCACTTTGTAGTGTTTTGTTTTGGAAGTCGGTTTTATTTTTTGCTAAAAAGTTTTTTTGAACCCCGTTTTTTTTTTTTTTTTTTTATTTGTGATGGGTTTGCTCTTGACTCTAGTCTAGGTCAGAGGTGACAGAGACAAAGTCGACGATGGAGCAAGCTTACCCAGACGAAGCCTGTTCACTCTCACTTTGAATAGATTAGGGTTGTATACGTTCGGAAACACAGACGCAGGTAGTGAGTTCCACTCTTTTGCTGTGCGCATTATAAAAGACATTTGGAAGCGCTTAGTGCGAATTGGTGGAATAGCAACCAGGTAGGGATGGTAACTGGCAGTGCGTCTAGATGTCCGGTGGTAGAAGGGGGCCGGTGGAATGAGGTCGTGGAGTTCTCGGGCACACTCTCCGAAGTACAATCTGTAGAAGACCGACAAGCAGGCAACCTTGCGGCGATGAGCCAAGCTATGAAGCTTGGCATCCACCAGTTTTACGTCGCCAATGAGCCTCTTAGCTCTGCGTTCCACCGAGTCAAGCGCGGCGAGTTGGTACTTAGCTGATCCATCCCAAAGGTGACTGCAATACTCCATGCAGGATCGGACTTGCGCTTTGTAAAGGGTTAGAAGCTGTCCAGGCGTAAAGTATCGCTTCACCCTATTTAGGATGCCCAGTTTCTTGGCCGCAGTTTGGGCCTTGTACTCGATGGTGGCGCCGAAGTTGAGACCAGATGTCAACTCCATGCCTAGGAGCTCAAGTCGATCAGTTACAGGAACAGATGTACCCCGAAAAGTAGGAGTTTGGGCGAAACGACTCTTTTTAGCGGTAAAAAGACACGCCTGCGTTTTGGTGGCGTTAAAAGAGACCAGATTATCATCACCCCACTGGGAGACAAAGCTTAAGGTCAAATCTGTCCGCTCTACCATGGCCTCTCTCAAGGAACGAACTTCGGCCCCGCTGGTTTTTGCTCTGGACAAGTATCTCTCTGAAACTGTACTGTCATCTGCGTACCCAACAATACCAGGCCGAAGCAGGTCATTGATGTGCAGCAGGAAAAGAGTTGCAGAGAGAACAGACCCCTGAGGAACTCCGGCATCAATAGCCATAAGGTCAGAAGAGCAGCCATCAACAACTACTCTAATCGACCGTTCACTAAGGAAATCTGATATCCAGCTACAAAAATCAGCTGGGATGCAATAAGCAGGAAGCTTGCTGAGCAGAGCAGCGTGCCAGACCCTGTCAAAGGCCTTCGAGATGTCAAGCGATACAGCCAGTGCTTCGCCGTGTTTCTCGATGGCTTCGCCACAGCAGTGCGTGACATACACAAGAAGATCGCCAGTTGACCGTCCGCGGCGAAAGCCATATTGACGGTCACTGAGGAGATCATTGGCTTCAAGGTAGTTCAGCAACTTATTGTTCAGTACCCTTTCCAAAACTTTGCACAGAATGGAGGTAATGGCGATCGGACGGTAATGGGCAGGGTCTGCACGGTCGCCTTTTTTGGGCACTGGTTGTACATTTGCAAGCTTCCAGGATTTCGGCACCGTTCTTTTTTCAAGAGAGAGGCGGAACAAACGTGTCAATACAAGAGACAGTTCAGGCGCACACTGCCTCAACACTCTCGCTGGAATGCCGTCAGGCCCGCTGGCCTTGTTCACGTCTAGACTGCACAATACTCTTCGGACCTCTTTAATGTGTACTGCGATCTCCGGCATCGAGGAGTCACAATGAGGTACAGTAGGTGGTTGCTTTGAGCCAGCGTCCAGACGTGAATTGCCTGCGAAGAGAGATGCAAATAAATTTGCCTTCTCAATTGCAGAGTGAGCCAGCGACCCATCAGGTTTCATCATAGGAGGTAAAGTGGGACGACAGAAATTCGTTTCAACCGCTTTAGACAGGGACCAGAACTGTTTACTACCCGGAGGGTGCGAAGCCAGCCTGGCCCCGATATGTCCGACATGGTCAAAACGTGCCCTACGCAAAACCCGCTTGCAGAACTTGGCGGCAGAATTAAAGGCTCTCTTCTTCGCGCGAACCCTGCGCGCTCTAACTTTGCGGTCGCGGGCCTTGACCCAGGCTTGGTAGGCAGTCTCTTTTCGGGCCTCAGCGTGGGCACATTCTGCATTATACCAAGGCCGGGATTTGTGACCGAGCGGGTTGTCGGAGAATGGAATAAAATATTCCATCCCCTGCCGAATCACGTCCGCAACCGCGTCAGCACAGCGCGAGGGGTCACCCAAAGCACACTTGCCGCCATGGATAAGACGCAAAAAAGTGCCGCATCTCATCCCAGTCTGCTGACCCGTATCGCCATACTCGCCTCGTGCCTCTAGAGCTCTCATCTGGAGGAGAGCAGGTTGATATGGATTTCACCAGACAGTGGTCAGACGTTCCCAGCGGGGCTGAGACCGATACTGAATGACTGTCCGGATCAGATGCCAGCAGAAGGTCCAAGCAATTGGGTGTATGGTTTTATATAATAACACACAGTTGTGTTGGTCGACACAGAGAACGTCGGCCACGGCCTGTACATGCTACGACCTGACTATAAAGTATCGCAACCTTCGATCGCATATAGTTTAATTGGTTCACCTACTTATCAATGCTGTATTGAAAAAATATTTTTGAAAGCGGAAGAAAATAGATATTTGCATTTATTTGGTTTTATGGTTAGAATTACAAGCAGCAGCCACAGTCCTACTTCTGTGCGAAAATAACAAACTGACCTTTTTTTTAATAAAAATAATCATTTCAGACTTAGTGTTTCGTCTTATTCTGTTTAATGTTATATTTGATACTCGTAGGTACCACCGCTTCTACGTATGTATCTATCCAGAATACTTTTATTGATTGATATACGTAGGTATCTCTTCCATTCCAATCAGTAAACCACTATTCTATTCTTTAATACCTACCATAAAATCTGGGAATGTTATGCAACAACCACACCGTACACCTGGGCTTGCAGTCTCGACTCACGACCCACTAGGAATTTACAACCGAATTCAGTCGCAAAGTCCCAGTAGGGTATCTAGACAGTCAAAATTGCTTGACAAGCATGTGATTTTTTCGTGTTTGTCATGCAATGTTGACCGTCTTGGGTCCCCACTAGGACTTTGCGACCGAATTCGGTCCTAATAGCGATCGCTATCTATGTCAAGACTACAGCCGCCGCACTGTTCTCTTGAGTTGACTACTGATTATAATAATTAATGGTATAGAATTCGATCATACATGAACTATGTATAAATTTACTCACCAAGCATTTTTTTATTGTATAGTCTATATACCTAATAAACAATTATAATTTGTCTCGTAATAATAATATAATGTAGGTATGTACAAAGAACAGGAGGAACGTTATTTATATTGATTTATTCCACATCTTCTCTATTGCAACATAATCTAAGAATTCTGCGGGTGCAGAAAAATTGCTCTGATGTCTAGCCCATCCAAGGTTTCACACAAGGTGCGACGTCTTATCAAACACTTGCAAGAATACTCTGCGATATCCTCTCTCCCTGGTATATTATTTTCGATTAAAATATAACCAGTATTGTTTTCTCGATTTTATTTATTATTTATATCTATTCTTTATCCACCACAGAACTTAACATGCACTCCATAAAGGAACGTGCCTGTCTGATCTGATAGGTTCCCACGACGAAAATAATTAATTCGAATTAATTAATTAATCAACACATAATCAGGAAACATAATTAAATTAACTTATGATCCTTCGATGTCATCAAAATCTTGAATTTTTCAATAATGCTAATTTTCAATAATTTTTCAATGAATAGAAATGACTTTTGAAAGTATTTACAAATGAGGATACATGCTCTATTTGTTGCACAGTAAAAGTACTGACGCTATTTTGCTGTGTAAATCTTCTATATACTCGTATATAGAGGAGTTCGTGGCTAAGTAATAACAGCCGCACGGGTCGATCCATTAGGTTAAGCTACGCTTGCCGGGGTTGGTCTGTGGATGGGTGACCATCTTTTCATACCGAGACTCCTCCGTGCCTCGGAAAGCACGTTAAGCCGTTGGTCCCGGCTGTCATTCGAAGATCTTTGACAGTCGTTACGGGACATCAGAAGCCCGAAAGTCTGACAACCAGTCTTACCAAGGGGTATCGTATTACCCAGTAACTGGGTTGTGGAGGTCAGATAGGCAGTCGCTCCATGTGAAATACTGGTATTCAGCTGCATCTAGTTAGACTGGAAGCCGACCCCAACATAGTTGGGAAAAGGCTAGGCAGATTGATTGATACTCGTATACTATACTCGTAGGTATATAAAATGGTAAACTGATTGAATGACTGACTGGGTGATATACACACACAGCCCAAACCGCTGGACCTAGAGACTTGAATTTTTTTACATAAGGAGCGTATACAGTGTAGGCATCAGCTACTAAGGTAGGATTTTTAGATATTCCACCCCTAACGGGATTAAATACGGGATGTAATATGATGTAATACGAGATGTTGTATGAAAGTCCGTCAGTTTCGAAGTTAGGGTCTTCAAAATTTTTGTTTAGGCTGACGATTGAAAATTAATTTATACGTATCTCAGCGTTTTTGATAATTCCACCACCGAAGGAGTGAAAAGGGGTATGAAGTTGTGTATCTTTCATTTACAAAGTAAAAATCACTAGTTGAACGCAACGTATTTATCGGTGTTGTTGGAATTTTCACTCTTTAGAGGATGAAAAGGGGGATCTAATTTTGTATTTAAGTTGTTCATTCACAAAGTTTTGTATTCAAGTAAAAATATTACTCTAACGAAGCCTTTACTTCCACCCGTCACACACACACACACACCCTCACACTTTGCACACTCACACACAGCCACAGCCTAAACCGCTGATCTTAGAGACATGAAATTTGGAGGCTGTGTTCTTTATGAAGAGTAGGTATCCATTAAGAAAGGGCTTTCGAAATTCCACCCCTAAGGGGGTAAAACAGGAGAAGAAAGTTTGGATGAAAAATCTTAACCCTCGAGTTACTAGACTTGAAACTTGACACGAATACTTATCTTAGTAAATGATAAAGTTTGACATTTTTAGTTTTCCTAAACAGGGTAACTAAGGGAGATTGGGGGTGTCAAAGTATGTATGGAGGAATTTTAACGTGCGGTCCGATTAACTCGAAACTCAGTATTTATACTCGATACCAAACATAAAAATAACGTGTAACAGGGTTTTTCAAAAATCAACCCCTGACGGGGTAAAAAGGGGTGAATTTTACAGGGAGGATTTTATTGCGGGGCTTGATTAACTTTCAGTCAAGTTACAGAAATATCCCAAACTTTTTTTTTAATTCCACCCCTGTGGGGTACCCACAGGGGTGGAATTAAAAAAAAAAGTTTTACAAAAATTTAGAAAAAATTGAGAATTTTACAAAAATTGTTTGGATTTGGAAAACAGGTAATACAGTTTATATGGAAAATCTTATTAATTTGGTTAATTAACTTGAAACTTGGCACAAATACTTGCCTAAGTAAGTAATAAAGTTTGTCATGATTATAGGGATGTTAAAGTTTGTATGGAAGAATATTTAAGCCGATTAGTTCAAAACTCATTATTTCTACTTTTGACAGAAAATAAACGATAATAAGTTTTTGGGTTTTTCGAAAGTTGATCCCTGAAGGAAAGTCGATCCCTGAAGGAAAGTCGATCCCTGAAGGAAAGTTGATCCCTGAAGGAAAGTCGATCCCTGAAGGAAAGTCGATCCCTGAAGGAAAGTTGATCCCTGAAGGAAAGTTGATCCCTGAAGGAAAGTCGATCCCTGAAGGAAAGTCGATCCCTGAAGGAAAGTCGATCCCTGAAGGAAAGTCGATCCCTGAAGGAAAGTCGATCCCTGAAGGAAAGTTTATCCCTGAAGGAAAGTTCATCCCTGAAGGAAAGTCGATCCCTGAAGGAAAGTCGATCCCTGAAGGAAAGTCGATCCCTGAAGGGGGGAAAAGGGGTAATTAAATTTTTAAGGGGAGGGTTTTACTGCGTGGCTTTATTAACTCAAAAAATGGTATAAATAATCTTTGAGTCAAGTTATGGAAACTTCCCAAATGAGTTTTAAAAATTCCTCACCTGTGGGGGTGAAAAGAAGGGATACAGTTTATAATTGTGAAAAATCTTATTTTCTTGATTAATAAACTTGAAAATTTGCACGTCCAAATATCTCAACTCTCTGGAAATGGTTGAGGAACTTGTGGATGGGTCTCATGGCATAATTTGAAATAAATAATCCCGATCCCGACACCTCATATAAATAAAAGATAATAACGCGAAACTTTGACAGTGTAGCAAGTCAATGATACTGCACAACTTTCTCAAGGGAACATAGGTTGAGAAATAAAATAAAAATTCATCTACCCTTAAGGTGGATCCGCAAAAGTAGCCCGCGAAATTAATATTTTGGTGTGGCAAGTTACTGCCCCTTATATCTTTTTTAATTGTGGGCGGTGTTAAAAGTGTCTGTAGTCTGCTTTAGGGAAGTATGTATAGCGGGCATTAGAGTATCCTGCGGCGATTGACAGCTAATGATGACAAGCTGTCAGATGAAAAATAGCGCGCGCCGCGTGCGGTCATGCTTCGTCTCACCGCGAAACCACGTTTTCAACCGCGTCTACAAAACAATAAACATTAAAATTAATAACCCGCATCCGATTCAGTGTGACAATATAGACTTCATGTGACCAGTGTACGGGCGAGCGAGCGTGACCACCAGCTCTGAAGCAGGATTCCGCAAGGAAGCCATCAGACCGTCACCAAACATCCTTGAATTTTAGTTACCTAGGATAAAATAGGCAATTTGAATTGGCGTGCAATCCAGACGTTAATTATTCTCTGGTCCTCGTCCCGCAGTGGAGACAGGATATTTACACGCCTTCTGCCTCTCCATACTTATGGTCCATTCGAGTCTGGATAGGTATCAGTTAAATAAGTACAAGTATTGAACAAAATTATTGTATTAAGTACAAGTCATTGTATAATGGCTACTCTTAAACAAGAAACTAAATTGGCTCAGTTTAATGCTAAAAAACAAATGATTTTTGAGTTAATCGCTTGTATAATTCTTCCAAAGTATATCTAATTATGATTCACGCTGGAATGAGTTATTTCTAGCGCAGTCTGAATCTATTAGTGAATTGTGCAGCAAGTTTGAAACAACAATTGGCCAGATAAATGAATTGCGGTTTGAAATTGATGAAACCTTACCCGACTATGGGAGTCTAAGTTCTATTGAAGACTTATATTCAACTATTAAATACAAACGTAATCTCATTATTTCAAGCGACAAAACATTAACCTCAGATCAGAAGGGAGGCAGAAGCATAAAATTACCACCAATCATTCAAACCATTGTCCGACGGTAGAACTGAAAATTGGCCCATATTTTATGAAATGTTCCGTACTAATGTTCACAGTGTTTAACTGATCTGACGAATTCGCAGCGTGTGCAGTATTTAATCAGTAAATTGACTCCTTGTGATGCCTTAAAACTAACTGCAGGCATTGATCCCACAGGAGATACCTATAGTGTTATGTGGAACAGTCTTGTCAAAAGGTATAAAGATAAACGAAGTTTAGGTATTCATTATGTCAGTAATATACTGGATATTAAGGGATACGCCGGCGACGCTGCTAGTCTGAATGCATTTGTAGAACGATATTCAGCGTCTGTCGCTGCATTGAAGCAGTTAGACATTCCAGACTTATTAGATTTTGTGATATTACACTGTGGTTTAAGAATGGTTGACGCACAAGCTGTTCAACAATTTGAAAGCCGTGTGAGTGGGATGGAATTACCTTCCTATACGGAGTTTAAACTATAACATTTATGCAAGACACTTCAAGGTACTTCAGCGCTCTCACGTTAATGATAAATGATTTTTATTTCTGTAAGTAGGTTTGTACAAACACTTTTACAAGTCAATCATGTTTTTTTTTTTAAACTAGATGAGGTCGGCGTTTCCTATCTGACTACTCTGAGAAGAAAGGCCGATACAAACTCAGAGGTCACAGTCTCTTATAAAGTCCAGACATAATCTTGGTAACTTCATGTGAAGACCATGTAGATTGGTGTCTGAAATGGTCTTTTGAGGAAAGAATCACACAGATTGAGAGGACCTGTCCAGACAGTGCACGCATTTGTCAGTAATCGCGCAGCTCAACTCAGAACTTAAGGAGCTCAACGATTCGACGAACAATACCAAAGAAAGGACATTGGGGTAGGCCGCATAAATTACTCAAACTGCCAGACCATGATTAAAAATAACTGAGAGAAAAAATAAAACATACAAAAAAAGCAATGACCTACATAGTCTTCACATTCACAATAAATTTAATTTTAATAAGCCACAGACGGAACCGCGTGCTAAGTCTAGTTTTGCTCACAATCGAAGTAATACTCAAAGTACCGCTAAGGCGTTTGTATCATGCAGCGAATCAGTTACGAATAACCGCTGCCCGCTATGTGACGGCGATGATGTTGATCATCGACTGTTCGATTGTCCACAATTTAAGAATATAAATTTTCCGCAAGTTCGTTCCGAATTTATTAAAAAGAAACGCGGCTGTGTAAATTGCTTAAGTCAAACTCACTCTTTGATTAAATGCAAATCACGGAGTGTTTGTAAAATTTGTAAGAAAAAACATCATTCTTTGTTACATTTTCCGAAGCAAAACATAATTCACCGCAAAGCGTGCCGCCCGTTACGCCAGTTTCGCTTAGTGCCGCAGCTGCAATAAGTTTACAAACTGAGACCACTGCCTTACTGGCCACCGCGCAGATATACGCCTATGATAGTAGAGACAAGCTTGTTGTCAGGTGTTTAATAGATAATGGATCGCAAAATAATTAAATTACTGTGGACTGTTGTAAACGTTTGAACTTACCCATAATTAAATTACGCAATTCGTCTTTACAAGGTGTTGGTATGACCTCACGACCTGTTCATGGCTTTATTTATCTCAATATAGAATCTCGGATTAATCCTCACATTAAGTATACACGCGTTAGTTGTCCACTCGGTCAAAAGTTTTATTCACTTACGAGATCAATAGTGGTCAATCACTAAAATGAATGGTGATCATATTAAAATGAATACTTAATGATTATTTTTAAGTTAAGTCCGCCAGCACCACAAATCACTAAATACATTGAGCGCTAAACAAATTTAAAACATTGTTTTAAATTCAATTCAATTCAAATCATTTATTGCATAAAATATGGTAGGTACATGAAGTTCTTATATAACATATTTAGTAACACACATTTGGCCAATATTTAGCATGTAATAGTACAGGTTTTTAAATAATTAACAATTAAATATATCTGTGCTTTAATGTATAAAATTTACAGGGACACCTTTGAAAGAACTCATCTAACGAATAAAAATATTCTTGTAACAACCACTTCCGCAACGCAACACAAAAAAATTATTGAAGGGTAGTTGAGTAATTGACCTAGGCAAAGCATTGTAAACTAGGGGAGCCATGTAAACGCAGCTCCGCCGAAAAAGTTCTAGCTTTGGAACGGGCATTCCAAAATCTAAATGTGTAATTTTCCTTTTATTTGTGTTATCTTTCCGTTCAAATAGTTCAAGATTGGACTTCACAAACCTGGCAATTTCGTAAATATAAATGCATGGGACAGTCAATAGATTGTGCGATTTGAATATAGGCCTGCATGAGTCAGACCACTGCATTTTGAATATTGCACGAATACACTTTTTTTGGGCGATGAAAATCTTCGCCATTTCGGAGGTTTCCCCACACAACTATACCGTATCGTATTACTTAACAGACGTATGCGTGATACACCATTATGGCGGTACGCAAAGATGTAATATTTTTGATTCTTTTTAAAGCAAATACGAATTGATTGATCTTTTTTTTAATTATTTCGATGTGTTTCTTCCAAGTAAAATGCTCATCAAGTGTTACACCCAGGAACTTTGCATTACGTAGCTGTTCTATATTATTATTGTTAAGTGTAACATTAAGGCGTACAGGTTTACTTTTAAATGTTTTGCAATGAAGCACATTAGTTTTGGAAATATTTATTTTTAATTTATTCATATCTAACCATTTTATAATGTCATTTAATGTTTGCTTAATTTCAATGTCAAACTTTTGTAATATTTTACATTTAATAATAATACGAGTAGTGGTGTCATCGGCGAACAATACACACTGATGTTTTATTGATTGAGGCAAATCATTTATGTAAAGAAGGAACAATAATGGCCCCAAGATACTACCTTGTCCACCACAGCAATTAGTCCATGCTTCAGAATCACAATCTTCAAAAGTGTTACTTAATCTGTTTAATTCTGTTATCCTCGTTACCTGTTTTCTGTCAGTTAGATAAGATTGAAACCATTCTTTAGCTGGACCTCTGATACCGTATCTTTCAAGTTTTTCTAGAAGCCGCGTATGATCAACATGATCGAACGCCTTACTTAAGTCTAAAAGTAGTTTAATGGTATTTTATCATTAATATTCGTCGTCTAAACCCGTATTGCTGATCAACAAGAATGTTATGTTTAATAAGAAATTTCATCACTCGACTGTACATAACTTTTTCAAAAATTTTTGATATAATGGGAGTAAGAGCAATAGGTCGGTAATTGTCAACGTCTGATTTTGACCCTTTTTTGTATAGCGGCTTTATCAAAGAAAGTTTTAGCCTATCAGGAAAGCGGCCCTGTTCTAAGGATAAATTGACAATGTGAGCCAATGGCGATGCTATATGTTGACATATTTTTTTAGCGAGCTCTGTTGTGATATTATCATACCCAGCCGATTTCGTGTTTTTTAAAGACATTATGATACGATATATTTCAGAGGCGTTAGTGGGTTCTACAAATATACTTTTATCATTTAATTCTATTTTATGCATGTCAGTTTTATTATTTTTATCATTCAATCAATCAATCTGCCTAGCCTTTTCCCAACTATGTTGGGGTCGGCTTCCAGTGTAACCGGATGCAGCTGAATACCAGTATTTTACATGGAGCGACTGCCTATCTGACCTCCACAACCCAGTTACTGGGTAATACAATATCCCTTGGTAAGACTGGTTGTCAGACTTTAGGGCTTCTGACGACCCGTAACGACTGTCAAAGATCCTCGAATGACAGCCGAGACCAACGGCTTAACATGCTTTACGTAAATATGGCCATCCACGGAACAACCCCGGCAAGCGTAGCTTAACCTGATGGATCGGCTGTTATCACTTAGCCACGAGCTCCATTATTATTAGATTTATTTCTGTCAATTTTTTGAAGTCGTCAGGGATGGAATGATATGTACAGCGCAAAATATATTTGCGGTTTTAGGTGCAAGCGGGCCTTGGAATCATAAAAACCTGTTTTGTGTATAGAATAAAGATTATTTGAATTTATTATTTGTCTGTCTGTCTATTATTTTGTTACCTTTTTACGCCGTAACGGATAGGTCAAGACCCTGGGTTCGGACATAGGATAATTTTTATTCCGGTATTACGTTCCTCGGGGATAGTTTCCGACTCACACGCGGACGAAGCAGCGGGCAAAAGCTAGTGTTCCATACAAACTCGAGCCAGCACTGGAATGTAGTACTTGTCATTCCTCAAGACAGTTGCTCTCAAAGAATCCGACATTGTGTGCAAGTGGTCTACAGCCAGGGAGTAAACACTGTGAAGCAGGATTTGCCGCACGTTGATAATTAAGCAGAACAGCAACACCTGGGATTTCAGGTGACGTATTTTTCTAAACTTCTACAGTTTGCTGTAGATCTTGTTCAGGGAGCTCAGCTTCATGGGTTAAGTCAGCAGATTCATTCGCACCTTCTGGAGTAAGAGATTGTGCATCATTTGTTTGTTGTACGCGAAGTGCAGAACGCATGGATCCGCCCAGCATTCATGATAAACACAATCAGATAATATTATCTACAAATGAAAGAAAAACTTGCTGTAAACGCCTTTGAACTAGCAGACAATTTATGGAAATTGTCCAGTAATTCAGACTTAAAATTAGGGATAATGGTCAAACACAAGCCTATTATGACGTACATCATGTTGAGCAACCGTGATGAAGACCATTATGCAAGTAAAGTGAAGTTAAAAAGTAAAAAATGCTTGACTCACTTCAGGTGAGTCGCTGTTTTTTTTATTTTTTTTTTTATTTCAGATGAGTTTGCTCTTGGCTCTAGTCTAGGTCGGAAGCGACAGAGACAGAGTCGACGATGGAGTGAGTTTATCCAGAAGAAGCCTTTTTTTTTTTTGTGGATGGGAAATCATCAAATAACTTCTCCCGCTCTGGGTGGAGCGGAAGGGCGTGTCAGACTTTTACTGACTAAAACCCACCCGTGTTCCTTCAGTTGCCTATGCCAGGGCCACGGTATCTTTTTCAAACAACCCGCGACCCCAGCGGCATCGGCCCTATTGGACCCCAGCTCTTGCTGACATCTCTTTGAGGCGCGCGTGGAACACAACGCGCCGTCGACCCGGGCCTGGTCCTCACCGGACGGCGAGCTACCCACTACTCACCGTCCGCAAGCCCGCGCCTACGGTGGCCGGGAATCGGCTATCGATTCCCGCCGCCCAGGGCGTCTCCTGCGGCGACTGAGGGCGTGAGGTTGCCTCTCCCTCACGCGTTCCGCCTCCTCCTTTGCGAGCATTACCGCTTCGCAGAAGGAGGTGACGGCCTCCCATGCACTCTCGCTCCGCACCATGGCCTGGACCAGGCTCGGACGCGAGAGATCGCCGCCGCCGATCGCCTTCGTGAGAACACGGCGGTGCTCTGCCCAAGCCGGGCAGACCTCCACTGTATGCTCCACCGTGTCCTCTGGGCGATCCACACAAATCCAGAAGAAGCCTGCGCTCTTACTTTGAAGAGATCAGTGGTGCTATTTTGGCTTGAAAGATATTGGTAATGTTTCTTTCTAAAGCATTTCCTCTTAGGCTAAGAACTCACGGAGCGATTTTCACCCGCACCCGCCGTGGTGGCGGAACAGCGGTTTTATTTTCTAAAGTCACGAGACCGCTTGTTTGTGCGGTTATGCAGCCGTCGCGGTTGCGATCATCGCCCGCCAGGTTAACGATTTCTCACACATTTCTTCACATGCTTTGAGTGTCAAGTTTTTCTTCTAAGCTCTTATCCCATAGAACTGGCCTTTCTTGCACCAAACTAATTAGTAGATCGATTTCAATATCCATTTTGTAATGTTTGTTGACAAACGTGCACAGACACGTCACGATGCCACGTGTACCTAATAACAAGTCACTGGTGCAAAACGGCCGCCGAGCGATCGCAGAGCGCGCGGGCGCAAACCGCCGAGACTGCGGGTGACCGCGGCCCGCGCAATACTACTAGTTGCCCGCCGGTACAGCGGCAGCCGCTTGCTGTGCTTTAATTTTTGACATATATATTTGCATTCTACAGGAGCTGCGGGCCCGCAACCGCGGCGGGCGCGGTTGAAAATCGCTCCGTGAGTTCCTAGCTTAACAACAGATTTCGATTAAATGTTCACTACTTACCTATTGTTTTAAAGCATTTGTCCGGAATAGGTTGTATTCTTACGTATGTATATTTTTCTTTTATATTTCAATTAAGAAGTAGAATGAATTGCATCCCTGTGAAGCCGGGGAAAATCGCTAGCTCATAGAATAGAATCATGAGAGTCACATAGCAGTAATAAATTCTACTCTGACTTCTATTCTGACTACAGAAATGATTCTGTTGTCAAGTTCCACGACGACGAAGCGGCACCGATATTGCAATTACAATGCAGACGTCGGCGTCGTCGACTTGACTGTTCTATTGGGTTCATTGTGAAAATCCGAGAATACGCGACACTATCACAAAGCGTGATCGGTGTCCATGTTTCAATAGCAAAGGGTCGCGTCGTCAGTAATACATATTATAGTTTCTCTGTTTTCCAATAGGAAAAAATTACGTAAAAATGGCGTATAAATATACGTTTATGGGACGCTTTTGCCGATTAAGTAAATTCATCTATTCTATATATAAGATATATTATTTAAGGTAACCGACGTCCGTAAATAAACTCGACTGCGTTTCTGTAAATAAAGTTTTTTATTGTTTTACAAACGATTGTTTTATAAAGTAGGTACTTATTGCTTTACAAAATATTACTTTACCTGTAAATAAAGAAACAACATTCAAAGCTTTTAATTTCACGAATATCGTCCTTTAAATTCTTCAGGTATTTTATCCAACACAATAGTTTTTTATAACCTCATAATCACCATGACAACACACTGTAATGTCCGTTCACCTCCGTCAGTCAGTTATTCATTCCTACATTCATACAATCTATCTGTCATTCTCAATCACTCGCGCTTCAATGGGCGCGGGTTAATTCAAATTAAGGAAATGATAGGTATGTAAGTAGGTAGGTAATCATTTCCTTACACATATATATATATAAATGAATCGCCGAAATGTATGTAAGCGCATAACTTCAGAACGGTTGCACCTATTTGGCTAATTCTTTTTGTGTTGTGTTTGTAATAGTCTGGACAAGGTTAAGAAAATGTTTGAAAAGTAGCCGGGTTAATTGGAAAATTCGGGAAAACTGAAACGGAACGAGCCGCGAGCGCTCAGGTATTTTTAATTTTTTTCAAATATCGCAGCATCATGCTGAAATAGGAGCCTTTTTGGCCTCGCACAGGTCTTCCTTTTTTATTGTTTTCATGATTTTGCTAGTTTTAATGTTCTTTTTTATTGTTGTATTTCGAGCAGGGCGGTCCGACCAATCACAGTGCTCGAAATCTCCACTCCGCTCCGTGTCAGAGGAAACACTTGCCACTTTTCAGTGCTCTTCTCCGCTCCACTCCGCGTTAGTGGAAACGCACGCTTAGGCAAGATCTATGTTCCGCAAGAACCGCACAAAAAGCCATGACACCGAGTTTCCTTAGTAAAATTACATTTTCTCATATTAAAATGAGAAGTCAATAATGTTGATGGTACATCTCGCAGTTGATAGCGCTCTCTCAGCGGGCGGGCTCGGATAAAACATCTTTACACGTCATTGTTACCCCATGAGACTCTATAGCCGCTGATAACATTGAAGAACAGTGTATTAAGACCACTCCCGTGTTCCGTATGTAGGCAGTTAATTAATGCTATATTCAATTCTGCTCACTGCTTTGCTGAAGAACAAAAGTAAAATGGTATTTTGAGATCGATTTTAGAGCTCCAATGAAAAACGCAACTTCATACATACATACCTACATAGTTCAAGATTTATTTTATAACAGAAATACATTTGTGTCGAAATATTTGCACAGTAGGTACACAAAAATAAGCAACATAAATAATTATAATATAAGTAACCTCGTTCCTCACCCATCATCGAAGTTAGAACGTCTACTCAAATTAAAAATATAAACTTAATACATAATTATAACTTACACCTTTATCCTATGCGGGTAGCCAAAAACGTCAGTACGCCACCTGCTATGATCCTTACCTACTCATTTTGCTTCGTTGTCTCGTCGTTTTCATCGTCATCGTCGTTCATTTACGCAACTACGCCATGTGTATACCTATTACAAGACTACTCTTGCTTGGTGGAATTACATTTTATCATAAAAAAAAACTCTTTACGTACGTCTTTACGAAAAGTCGTGAAAACCGAAAGTCACGTTCATATTTTATTACGTTTTACGATACCTTGAATACTTTAGCTCGAATCAAAGAATGTAAATACCTAAAAATGTATGTGGCACTCAAATAGTGTCTGAAATATAAAAGCGCAGAACAAAAAAAAAATAGAAAGAGCTGAATAGTTGTATTGGTATTACCGACCCTGTTAATTTTAAAATCGATAATAATTATTAAGAGTGGTGAATGCTTTCACACCCACTATTTTATTTTTATATGAAACTCTTGCTTGTCTAGACGGTTTTCTTAAAATAAACAATAATTAAGTGAACAAGTCGATTGTTAGTAGGTATTACCGATCCATAGGAACGGCTACCAAGCTATTACCGAGTGTAAGAAACGAGGAGAATGTATAGATTTATATTTTGTTTAATTAAGAACAAGAAAATATGGTTTCGTGAAGGAAATTAGCATGTGTTAAAAAACGCATGTAGGCTTGCATCAATTCCTTATTACTTTCATAGATACCATTCTTCATTGGAAAAGCCACTTAGCCAACCCTTTTTTTTTCTTTTCGGGTGGGAAATCATCAAATAACGCTCTAGGCGGAGCGGGAGGGCGTGTCAGACTTCTACTGACTAAAACCCACCCGTGTTCCTTCAGTTGCCTGTGCCAGGGCCACGGTAACTCTTTCGAACAACCCGCGACTACGAGTTAGTGCTGACAACTCTTTGAGGCGCGCGTGGAACACAGCACTTAGCTACCCTGGTGTATGTTGTTATTGTTGATGAATATGGACCTAAGACATGTGAATGGCATTTACGAAATTGTAATGTCAACCCAAGTTCTAATCAAATGTAACGCAATTGTACATGCAAAGTTACCACATGATTTATTAAAACTTAATTCATTATGTGGTTTTAAATTATTTAAGAATAAAAATTCAATTATTTTCGAATTCCTCTATTTTTGTCTACGATTTGGTGCCCGTGCACTTCGAGAGTACATGTGTGCGCAAAGTTGTATAGGCATTTGTTTACCTCCTTATGTCTCTTTCCACGCACACTAACGTAAGTTTTCGCGATGCTCAATGAACAAACATGCATGTTTTGTCAAGTGTCTTCAGCAGTAATCGTCCCAGTAGAGTAAACATTGCAAATTTATGGAACGGATCGATAATCATCTGCCTAGCCTTTTCCCAACTATGTTGGGGTTGGCTTCCAGTCTAACCGGATGCAGCTGAATACCAGTATTTTACATGGAGCGACTGCCTATCTGACGCCCACAACCCAGTTACTGGGTAATACGATACCCCTTGGTAAGACTGATTGTCAGACTTTCGGGCTTCTAACGACTCGTAACGACTGTCAAAGATCCACGAATAACAGCTGGGACCAACTTCTTAACGTGCTTTCCGAGGCACGGAGGGGTCTTGGTATGTAAAGATGGTCACCCATCCACAAACCAACCGCAGCAAGCGTATCTGAACGATGGACACGTGCGGTTGTTATTACTTAGCTACAAGCCGAATGGATCGGTAATAACTGCAGTTTTTCGATGGGTCGTTAATAGTTGCATTTAGTTTTTTTTTTTTTGTTTAGTTTGCTCGTGTTAGGCTCGCCACAGATAGCTGCGCACGGCTGTGTTTCACACTTTTCCTTAGCTTTGTTTAAGACGAGCTGCCATACTTATCAACACATAGCAGCCCAAGCGACGCTACGCACGTTTCGAAGCCATCACGGCATCCATTTTCCTCCCCGCTACCCGTTCACGCCCTTCTCTATCCCAAACCATCGCAAGCGTTTTATGAGCGTGGTGTTGCGCAGGTCAGCTACAGTGTGTCGCCGTGTTGCTACTTGGAGCCACGTAGCTCTAATGTGAATCGTGTATCACCGTGTGTAGCTATGTGTGGCCGGCTTTAGGGAGTCGCTGCACAGCAGCCCACGGCTAAGATACGCAAGTGTACTTAGCTTCGCTTGGTATGAGAATGTAGACAGCATCGTCCTCTATGATCCACGACCACACTACGCACGAATGCGTGGCCAGCAAACAAATAAACCGCACTGCTAACGTCGCAAACCTCCACATACCACCCTATATAGATAGCAGTGGACGGCGGGCTTAAGAGCGCCCAACCCGTCATACTTTTCATACAAATGCTCGTACGTGATTCTAGCGTTTTAACATATCTTTCTAAGCAATTTTTGAACTAATAGGTATTTTGTTCACTGTATCTAGGTTTCTATCAAAGCGAAAAATAAAAATTTGCAGAAACAAATTCAGTTAAGCCTCTAAAAATCTGCTTTTTTGCACAATTTTTACCTGAAATTTGGCCGTTCATAATGTACTCATAAATTGTAAAAGTACAGAACACATATCGATAGAAACCTCGCACATGTAATGGAGATTCTAAATGACAATTATTTATTTCACAAACGTTAAGGCTTGCTAAAGACACGTATTTCCTGGAACAAGTTTCATAAAATTTCCGCACACTATTTTTCCTTCAATGTTATCGCGTTCTCACTTGCTTGTTAGTCAAAGGGCATTGCGCTGGATGAAACAACAAGCTTTTCGACCACGCTTGCGTTGACGATAGACGGGCCGGGAAGGGCCCTCTTAAGTTCCATCGTAGCAACTCATGTAACAGTTGCCATATGTCAGTAATAGATGCCTGCTCACGACCGCGTTATATTTGCTTCGATTTCAGACTAATGGAACGTGCTCTGGAAAAGGGATGAAAAGAAATTTCATTTTTCCGATTTAGTGTTTTTTATACAACCTAGTTGGTGCTGATATTCCTGCCCTATCCAACGAAGTGTGAAACAAATTCAGAAAAACTGAGAAAAAATTACAAAAAAATAAAGGTCTTATTTTAGAAGGGAAAGGGATATTCAAAGGTACCTTTTACCTATGTGTCTAATTGAAATAAATAATTTGCCTGTGACTAAAACTTTGAGATGTAATCGTAAATTGGGGTGAGATCCTTCGATGCGTCTGTTTTAAACCAATAACGGGCTAATTACGTAGGTATGTCGAATCAACCAGTTTTTCTTTAACTTTCGCCTAAAATTCACTGCAAGACAAAGGTTTCTCTCTAAGAACAAATATAAGTTACGGAAGTACAATTTGTTGTAATTAGGACCGTTACTTTCCGGCCTGTAATTAGCCAAATAGCCACTACGAATACCGTTTTTGCGATGGACTGTTTTTCCCCACCCCGTTTTCCGAGTGGGTTTACTTTTGTTTTGGTAAAATGTTATCAAAATACCTATTGTGTATGAGGTTTCAAAACTATGTAGGTAATATTGTTTGAAATCTCACGGTAGCTTTATACAACAACAATAAATGATTTACATTCGAAATCTGTTTGACATTATACGAGTATTTTAAACCTGTTTGACATTATATTTTTAAACCTATGTGACATTATATTTTAAACCTGTTTTGACATTATACTTTTAAACCTGGGTGACATTATATTTTAAACCTGTTTGACATAACATTTTAAATCTGTGTTACATTATTTTTTTTTTAAATCTGGTTTGACAATATACTTAAAACTGTGACATTCCATTATAACTATTTAGCACTATACTTAAATATTACTTAAAATGTCAATTAATAATCTATAGTTCATTATATGTATGAGTAAGTTGCATGTATTATTCAACACAATGTAAATTGTTTTATGAATAAATGAAATGAAAATATAACTGGTTGTTTTAATGTATTGTATAATTGATTATTTAATTATTAAGAATGTCAAAATTGTACTTTGCCATATCTCGAGATCCTGCGGTCACGCACCTTTGGAAGGCGTACGAGAGGCCGAAGCCAACTCGCCGAGTCCCCTTGTACAATTTTAATTTGAGGTGTTGAGGCACAAAATGTAGTTATTATTATGAACATTAGATAATCTGTACCGGGGGGCTGAAGAGTATTGTCTCGCGCTGCATATTACTAGCACTTACTTAAACTTTTAGCCCCCCGGTACGCTAACTTTTTAAAGCCCTGTAGCAAATCTAAGCAACAATAGCGCTCTTAAGATTGTTACATCCCGTGTACAGGGGGACTGAAAAGTTTTGAGGCTAGGGATGGGCAGTGAATGACTGAGACATGATGATGTTTACGGATTAATTACTAAAAGCGTAATGATGCTAATGACATGAAAATGTATTTATACTAAAGAGGGTATTCGCAAATTAGTAATATGCAGCGCAAGACAATAATGACTTTTAAAGGTACTTAAGCTCAAAACTTTTTAGCCCCCCTGTATTTAACCTGCTTATATAATTACTAAAAATTAGATTGTATGATCTGGCGAATAAATTATTATTATTACTTTTACGTCTCTTGACAATTCTCGGGACTCTGGGGTCCCGGACCTTTGTTAGATGTTTTTAATGAAAAGAGGCACCTACCGACGATTATTCCCATTCGCACCATGCACATGCACCCAAGGACCACCTTCGGTTGGTGTAGGACTATTGAAGGATATGGAAACAAAGATATATTAGATTATAGGTTTGGGTAGCTAATGTGAATTGGTTATCTAGAACTATGGAAAGATTATGACCCCTGCTTGGCCAATGTTTTATATAAAAGACACAGAGAAAATGGCGGGGGTGACTTGCACACGCAATAATGGTTCCGCGAAATAGTGTCTTAGCGACAAGGGGGCAACATTTCCTGAGTTGCTTATGAGGAGTGGAGAGGTATTCCACGGCTATTAAGACAATCCCGGAAGTACGGTCAAGATCCCTACCAGCACCTTACCGGAATACATCCTTCCTCCGAACACGTTTGCTCTTGCGAATCTCCAATCAAGCCGGTCAATAAAGGCAAGAAAGAGGTGGGAGTTCGGTTCCTCGTCAGTGTTCACTCCAGCCGGCCAATAAAGGCAAGCCAGAGATGAGGAACAAGACTTCTCCCGGGAGATAGGGTCCGTGGGGTCGCTACTGCCCAACACCTCGCCACATGCTACCCTGCGGGTTTATGTGGCTCCTCACCCTAGAACGGTTTCTGCAAAGTAAACTCTACCAGCACAGACTTAGAGATCAGGAGGGGGGGCGCGCAAGCCCCACTACGACGTCAACAAACCTTGCCATACGATTTGTCCTGACCAAGAATGTTGTCTAGGCTAAACGGGTCGCAGATACTTCAATAAATGGCGCTGAACTTCTTGTAGAATGATTTTCATATTTTGCAGAGCCTCTACGAGTGAAAGCAGCCTGTGTAGCAGTGGCGAGGGGCTCGTACAACTCGATTCCTACTGACTTCCCTTCAAAAGTTCGGAACAGCAATTTTACTGCCATTGAAAAATAGCAGTCGGTAGTGTCAAATATCTAGTGAGCGGGTAGTCAGTCGCGGCACCAACTTTACTGACTATAAATATTATGATAGTCCACACCGAAAGGTGAGAAGAATACAGTCGAAATTCAGTAGTTGTAGGGCCCGATTCCCTTCTAATGTAAGTAATATTTCTCGACAACCCAGCTTTGCTACAAATGTTTGATACCGATCCCTATTTGCACGAGGTTATAAATCCGCTTACGCTTCCGTATAAAAATGCTGGATAGGGCTGTCCCTTATATCATATATCTAGATTTACTTCAAATAGTAACAGAAATTATATTTAAAATGTGTGAATTCGTAGATGAAGAGCCTTAGAACACGTTTGAAAATGTGCTTGTTGAACCCCACTTTCTTATAGAAAATAAGCTATATTTTTTTGTCCAATGATTGCCTATCCTAAAACTAGCGTGATAGTTGAAAAAACCTAACAAAAAGAATGATTTATTGTCACGCCAAAGAACCAATTTATTGTCTGCAAGATAAGGGATGTCTGTGTCTTTTACACAAACTTCTAGCAGCCCTACTGATGTGAAATTCCTTTCTTTTTTAATAAAATTCTCAATGTGGCAGAAGATATTAAATATTGCGTTCCAACGTGATAGGTATGACTTAGCCATGCATGACTTATATAAATATATTATTATATTTGCCCTGTTGGCGTTTCAGAATTAAGAGTTTTTAAAACGTGGATTTTAGATTTTACCTAATGAAACTCCATTTTAGAACGTTTTCCATTACATACGCATTTTTTTTGTTCGCCAGTAAATCAAAACGTTCTAGTACGTGGGTGGAAAAGCATTTTATTTGTAGGGTTTTTTAATCTCGTGATGGATTTTTAGTGGTTTTAGCAATCTCATACAGCCTGTGTAAATCCTGGAGCATACCGCCTGCCTATTAAAACTAGCGAAGTTTTGATGGACTGTGGATTTACAAAAATGTTAAAAAAATTGTTCCAATGTTTTTAGGGTTCCGTACCTCAAAAGGAAAAATAACGAAACTCTTATAGGATCTGTCCGTCTGAATCTAATGGAGCGACTAAGTTGAAATTTAGCACACATATGAATTTCTGTGACCTAAACACGGACGTGTAACGTAAATAAATGAATTTTGAATATGGGGGTCAATTTTGGGGACAAATAAGAAAAAAAATGATTTTGAAACTGCACCGTATGACCCAAAACCAAATAGATAAAAGAGAGTCTCAAATATATTTTTTCTATAATTTTAAAATAAATGTTTTTAAAGTTATTTAAGAACACGAAAAATGACAACTCCCCCTCTTGTCCCCGATACTACTGAGCCTTAAATTTTGAAAAAAAAAAAATACATAAAATGGTTCTAACCCTATACATAACAGGAAAACCTATAAGAAGTCCGTGGTCTTAAAATAAAGGTAAATCACAGTTGGAATGTATGGGAGAACATGTTTTCCAACTACAATGTTAAGTTTGTTCTTGGGATAAATTCATCCCAACCCTTCATTGTGCGTGGTCTGATACGCACTTGGCTGTTTTTTTTTTTTGTTTTTAGGTATGATTTTTGTAACTCGATTTATTTTAACGACTACATTAGATAACATCACCCTAGTACTCCCGGAAGGGTTACGCAGAGGTGCATCTATAGTACACCCACATTTCGACAGTTATGCTTAAGCCCCATGTAATAGGGGGCGAGCCAACAACAACAATGCCGTAGTGCCCACTACGTGATTGTTGATGCTGGGTATTTGTGCCCTCGTTACTCCCGACACATATGTTCTTATCCCTGGCTGAACATGTTGCCAATTATTTTGGTATTATAGGAACAGCGGTAACAAACACCGGGATCAACTAACAGCGCTGTAGCTACCTATTGGTACTCATTGGTGTATACATGTGCAGTTTCTGCCTTTGTAATCTTATCTCACATCTCCCCCTTACGTATAACCTTAAGGCTGAATGTCGCTTGCACGGCATAAAACCACAAGCTCTATTTGTTAATGTGACAGTGATATAAAAAAAGACGAGAGGTGTCCTGGGACACCCGCGTGGAACGAAGTTCTTTTCGCTGTATTTTACGTATGTATTAATACAGAGCCATCTAGTATGGTCTCAAGTTTAAAGTGTCAAAAGTTTTTGTTTATGTATTAAAAAACATGAGGCTTAACAGCCGCATAGCGTTTGTTCGTGACGTCACGGTTTCTGCCAGTTTACACCTACCACAAGCCGTGTTAAATAATTTCTTTCCAATACCAACTTTAGTAAAGATTCAATTACCTTTTTTTTTTTTTTGTGGATGGGAAGTCATCAAATAACTTCTCCCGCTCTGGGTGGAGCGGAAGGGCGTGTCAGACTTTTACTGACTAAAACCCACCCGTGTTCCTTCAGTTGCCTATGCCAGGGCCACGGTATCTTTTTCAAACAACCCGCGACCCCAGCGGCATCGGCCCTATTGGACCCCATCTTTTGCTGACATCTCTTTGAGGCGCGCGTGGAACACAACGCGCCGTCGACCCGGGCCTGGTCCTCACCGGACGGCGAGCTACCCACTACTCACCGTCCGCAAGCCCGCGCCTACGGTGGCTGGGAATCGGCTATCGATTCCCGCCGCCCAGGGCGTCTCCTGCGGCGACTGAGGGCGCGAGACTGCCTCTCCCTCACGCGTTCCGCCTCCTCCTTCGCGAATAATAGATATTATGAAAAAACTACTAGATGTATTTATTTAAAATAAATTATTTGAATTCTTGTATAAATTGTCTATGCCTCTACGGCAACAATTTTGCCATTTTCATACTCCGGGAGCTATTTATTTACACCCAAATATGCGTTAAAATTAGTGTTGAAATATGGAAGTTTAGACAGTAATAACTTCCAAACCAATTTCCGATTCTGCTTCTATACAGGACTAATGACAAAACAAATTGATATAATTTTTAATTTTGAAAGTACACCGTCAAACAGACGAGTAATCACCATACCACGTTTGTATGGAAACGTGACCGACTAGCGTAACCTTAACTGCAAATTTCTGTCAAAACTGATAAACCTTTTAGCTAGCTTATTTTTACAATTTGTTTAAATTAAAGGATTAGAAATCAGAATTCTCCAATTTGTTTTGCTCTTTAGCACAGGCCTCCCCCAGGCTGTTCACACACGGTCGTGAGTGTTTCTCCTCCATGTCGCTTCCGAAGTAGTTTTCAAGTCGTCTTTCCACCTTTGAAATGGTCTTCCTCTATTCCTCTTTCCTTCTCTGGAATACCATTATGTTACTTCTCTGGCCCATCATATTTATTTATTATTTATTTTTTACTTGTATCTACATCACAAAAAATAAATCAAACGCTACGAAATAGCTATACAATGGGTGGCCTTATCGGTTCTTGCGATCTCTTCCAGGCAACCTTGGAATGGACAGTGATTTGCCTGGACATGTAATAGGGTTGACGTTGGTGGAACTAATAAGTACTTATCCCAAATAACAGATACAAAATCTGCCTAGCCTTTTCCCAACTATGTTGGGGTCGACTTCCAGTCTAACCGGATGCAGCTGAATACCAGTATTTTACATGGAGCGACTGCCTATCTGACCTCCACAACCCAGTTACTGGGTAATATGATACCCCTTGGTAAGACTGGTTGTCAGACTTTCGGGCTTCTGACGACCCGTAACGACAGCCAAAGATCCACGAATGACAGCCGGGACCAACGGCTTAACGTGCTTTCCGAGGCACGGAGGAGTCTCGGTATGTAAAGATGATCACCCATCTACAGACCAACCCCGGCAAGCGTAGCTTCACCTGATGGATCAACCCGTGTGGCTGTTATTACTTAGCCACGAGCTCCTCCTCCTCCCAAATAACAGATACATTATAACATAAATACCTACATACCTAAATATTTAAGCAACGAAAATAAATGAAGACAATTACAGAAACACAACACACAACAACAACTACAACTACAGACAACTACAGAATAGAGATAATTACAGTTTTGAGAACAAGATCACAACAATAAGTAATGTTCCTTTACGAGTCTTTTAAACACAAGTAACAAGTGCACGCGCTTTATTTGAACTGGCTATGTGTTCCACTAATGAGCGGCCTGGACAGTAACGGATTTGTTGAAGAAAGCTGTGGAATGTTTAGACATTTTAAGCTTCAAGTTATCTGATGACCTTCGTGTGGGAGTCGTAAAGAAACTGAAAACATTTCTTCAGATAGAGAGGGGTGGAAGAGGAAAAGAGCACATTATACAAAAGGGAAAGAATGTAAGCATTTCGGCGAAGGCGAAGCTCTAGTGTTTATCCCACCTGAGCTTCACACGAAATTTGGAAACATGGTCATATTTACGAAAACCGAATATAAACCATAAACAAACATTCTGATGTCGCTCAAGTTTACCGATTTGCTCTTGGGTAAGGTCAAGATAGCTGGCATCAGCATAATCAAGGATAGGTAGAAGAAGCGATTGTGTAAGCGTAATCTTGCTGGCAGTCGGTAGAAAATTATACATTTTTTATTATTTGTGATGGGTTTGAGCTTGACTATAGTCTAGGTCAGAGGTGACAGAGACAAAGTCTACGATACACAGACGCAGGTAGTGAGTTCCACTCTTTTGGCCGTGCGCAATATAAAGGATATTTGGAAGTGCTTAGTGCGGATTGGTGGAATGGCAACTAGGTATGGATGGTAGCTTGCAGTGCGTCTAGATGTTCGATGGTAGAAGGGGGCCGGTGGAATGAGGTTGTGCAGTTCCTGAGCACACTCACCGAAGTACAGTCTATAGAAGACCGAAAAGCATGCAACCTTGCGGTTATGAGGCAGGCTGTGAAGTTTGGCATCCACCAGTTTTACGTCGCCAATGAGCCTCTTAGCTCTGCGTTCCACTGAATCAAGCGCAGCAAGTTGGTTCTTCAAACATGCAGCGGATGCAAATGATGCTTGCGGCTACTTCATGTAGCTGGGCACTCGGAGAAAAGTTCTTGTCAATGAATAATCTCCAAGTTTTTTAGTTTCTCACTAATGAGAACAACTGAGTTGTCAAAAAAAGCTCCAGTCGATCCTTGAGACCGTTCTAGAACTGCTCCCCATCAGAAGCTGCGTCTTTATGCGGTTGACCATAAGTCCATATCCCTTGCTCCGTCGCATATACGGACCAGATCACGATTAGTTCGATAGCTTCGGACAGATTTCTAAGCGGAACTAGCGAGTACTGCATAAAGATTTATTTTGGTTTTATTTTATTTATTTATTTAAATACAGTAAGCGGTCATAAGTGCAGTAGCACACTAAGGATCGTATCGCTGTGAACACGCGGGTGTGGGCACACGTCTGTGTGTATAAGTGATGTATCAACACAGAACGCACACCTCAGAATTCACACACTGGTAGTGTCGAACGAAACAAAAATATACCAGCGCTTTGAGAGAGTAGAGTACGTAATTACGCATGACCTTGGTCGGTTCATACTATTGTTGAAATTCATAACTACATCAAGTTTTGATAGCTGGTAGCGTATCTTATTGGATTGGGAAACACACTGATCTGGGTTCCAATCTCGAGACGTGTCATTTATTTTTCTTTTCAACAATAATCTTCATTCTGTTCTTTTATTATTCGATACATTTATAAACGAGAATATTAATGTAATAATTGTTATTATTATTATATTGTTATTGAAATTAGGGGTTAAGAATAAAAAGGTTTTATAAGTGATAAAGTTTTACGAGTTAAGTGAACAAGACGAACATAACAAGGATCAGTCAGTAGCGTGATTATTCGAGTAATTATTTAAAAAATATCACCGCGCGTGAGATTCGAACCCCCGGCTCGCTCTGCATGAACGCGCTTAGCCAAATAAGACAACTGCTAAATTATCATACCCGAATACAATCCGGTAGTATAAGTCGTTAATAAACAATTCATGAAATAATTTACAACATATAAGAATTACAAATTAAAAACATAACACGTGTAACGTTAGTGAACATGAGAATAGATCAATTCTGTCGGCAACCAAATTTAGTGTGCGCAAGATGGTAGGAAGAAATTAGTTGGAGATTGAGTTAATAAAAACTGCGAAAAGTAAAGGGGATAGAAGTATTACTCCAGGAAGACAAGCTAGGCTAGGTCTCTCCAATGCAAATACGTTGCCGGCGACCGAATAGGTAAGTACGAACCAGTCAATTGCCGATATAAATATGTTAAGAGAAGATAGAATGCCAAGCAGAATATCAAAATCAAAAGCATTACTGATATCGAGCAAACTACCTTTAGACTACCGTTTTCCATCTTCCGTTTTTATATCTGCATAGGTAATAATAAAAAAACCGGTCAAGAGCGAGTCGGACACGCGCACCGAGGGTTCCGTACCATCCTATTTCCTACTTATCCTACTTCCTACTATCCTACTTCCTATCCTACTAAATTTATAAATGCGAAAGTTTGTGAGGATGTATGGATGTTTGTTACTGTTTCACGCAAAAACTACTGAATGGATGTTCATGAAATTTGGCACACAGATAGTTTATAGCCTGGTTTAACACATACAATACTTTTTATCCCGATATTCTTACGGGTTCGTGACTTATGCGGGTGAAACCGCGGGGCACTGCTAATCATATATAAAAAAGTGTGCTATTTACAAACTTTTTTACAAACTGTTTTATTTTTCCTGTAATCTTTAGATAAACTTTTATCACACAAAATAATTTCAGATTTTGCTCTATATGCAAACTTCGGAGATAAGGGGGGGGGGGCGGTATTTTCATTTACATTTTTCATCAAAAGTCGAAAACTATTCGGCCTACAAAAAGAAAACACGATTGAAAATGTGCAAACAGCGCTCTTTCATGTAATACCCCACATGCCCTAGTAGAATTAGACTTCGAATTTTTAAGACCCCCTTTCAGTCCCTGATAGCATTAGTAGTTCTTGAGATATAGCTGTGACAGACAGACAGACAGACTGAGTCGCACCATAAGGGTTTCTTTTTACCATTTTGGTAAGGAACCCTAAAAATAAAGTAGAAAAATAGAAACGTCTTATTTGTGTGGAAATCGTTTGGGTTTCGTTCGACAGCATACGAGGCATACATCGTGAAGTAAGTTTTAAGTTTGAATGTGGTGTCCCGGTACTATAGTTACTGCTACACTACCTAATCCTACCTAACCTAGGCACAGGAATTCCTAGGAGGATTTCAAAATGAAAGGTAGGTAGACAGTAAATTGGAACATTTATTTTTAAAATAGCTCGGTAGACTGAGGGTCGAATTATAGTTGGGTTAGGGCCTATACAGCGATTAACCTCCACACAGGTCTAGCACTCCCCTGACGTCACTGGCCGCTGCAGGAGACGAGTGCTCGCGCGTCGATCGCCAGGTCCAACGGCTGGGTAGGGTTCGCCGGTTGTTCTGCTACTGTCCACCACGGGGAAGCAGGTGATTAAGGTGTACGTGAAACCCTGTAATGCGCAATAAGCGAAAGCATTACACACTGGCCGTAGACGGTGAGCACCCACAGCAACGTTTAATAGGGAAGCACTAATATGTAGATGTGTTGCTGTGGATGTTCACCATCAGATACGGAGATGACAATAATTTCGGTTACTTAGCCGTTAATCTAAATATTTGAAATTTACAAAGACAACTAAATTTTAAATAAGCAAGAATGATATAATTCTGAAAATGTGGGGTAGAACTGCAAAGAGAAACAAGTAATAGCGTCTAATAAAAACAAAGATAAGCAAAAACACAAATGAAAAGATCACCAGCCAAGCAAAGCGATAGAAACCGTTACGGTTTGCTAAGCTACTGGCTAAATTAAATTGTGCAACACTTACCCAATCGGGGTTTAATTCACACACACAGAATATGTTTAATCGTGCACGAGTACCTACTCAGTATATTAGGTACTGATTTAAATAATAAAATGTTGAGGGAACGGTAGGGACGCCTTCAATAAAAACTTGATCGCGATTACGATATAGGTACTCGTATGGACCGTGAAAAAGTGACGTGCGCTCGCCTCGACAACCAGAATCGTCCTGCCAGCGGCGACGTGGAAGTAGCTTGTCGCTATGGACCTTGCGCCGCGCCGAGAACAAAGGAATTCCTTTCTGGGTGCCTAATATGTCGCTTGCTTTAATACGTGCGTGGTGATAAACTGCAGCTGGCCAGAAATCTGATTTAATGCGTTCATTTTTAGTTTATTTTTCTATTATAATTAAGAATTAAGACATGTAACAATTAATGTTACATTACCCCCCTCGTCTCAGAAAGAGTTTTGCTCTCAAGGAAAACTCGTCTATAGGTTACCACTAGCACGACACATTCATACTATCACCTTTCAAAATCCTTCTATAATATCAAACAAACAACCTTACACAATAGCTTCAACAATATAAAATTATGTTGACGCGACCTTACGTAAACAAGTTATCTGTGATTTATCGCACAGAAAACTAATGCTAGTCGTAAGAAGTTAATTTAAAGGTGAATTGTCTCAACTCCTACAACAACAAAAAAATAACACTTCAACAATATTTAACTACACTTAATGTTTTTTAAATCTTTGATATGCCAGACGCCTATATTCTTTCCTGACATATCTTCCAGAACATAGACAAGTGGAGACCGTTTTTCAAATATACGGCATTTGATAAATTTGGGTGCAAGCTTTTTACTGAAATACTTGTCTTTATTGCTTAAAACGAATGCGCGCTTATAGACTATGTCTCCTACATTAAATTCAGCCGGCTTTCTACGTAGGTTGTAGTGTGCAGTATTCTTTTCATGTGCTTGCCATAACGAAGCCTGCACATCATTGAATATCGATCGAAGACACCCTAAGTTTCAGCGTATAAATCGCGAGGAAGGAACAACACTTCATCGCCCAGGTCATTATCAGTATAGTGCGATCCGCATAAAACTAATTCCCTACCGTAAACTAAAAATGACGGTGTATAACCGGTGGCTTCATTGACGGAATTGTTTATCGCAAACTGCACCTTGGGGATGGAGGTGTCCCAGGATCTGTGATCGTTTCCAACAAACGTAGACAAACTAGTGACAATAGTTTTGTTGTATCGTTCTACCGTGTTGACTTGTGGTGTGTACTTCGGCGTGAAAAAAACGTTAGGTATTTTATATTTTTTAAATAGCGCGTCAGTAGACGAACTTATAAACTGCGTCCCATTGTCCATGAAAATTGTTTGAGGAACTCCGTGAACCAAGAAAATGGAATCTTCTAAAATTTTAATAACTATATCCGCAGTAGCGCGACGTACCGGGAAAATATGACAAAATTTTGAAAAGCAGCACGTTACGACCAATATATAAGAATTTTGTTTTCGACTGGTGGGAAGAGGACCCACAAAATCAATTGAGATCATCTGAAAAGGTCTCGAACATTGCTTAGGACGACCCATTTCTCCCAATGTAGTGTGATTTTGTGCTTTATAAGATAAACAAACCGAGCAGGAACCTACATATTTAACGACATCCTGGTGCATATTTGGCCAGTAGTAATTTAATGACAAGTGCCGATAGGTTTTAAAAATGCCAAGATGTCCACCTGTTGGCTCAGAGTGATTTTCGGCTATGATGCTTTCACGGAACTCGCTGGGTACGACTTCCTTCCAGTCAAATTCTGAAGTTAATTGGTTGTTAATATTTTTTGTGAGACGAAATAACGAATTATTTTTAGTGGTGAAGTTAGGGAAATTTGAAGGAGTAGTCAGACAGCCGTTATATATTTTTTTAAACCATACATCATCTGTGTTGGCATTAGCTAGAGATATTCCATTTACGGGAAAAGCTCTAGACAAGGCATCAGGAATAACATTGTCGACACCTTGACGGTGTTTCATAATAAAATTAAATGAGGACAATCTTACCCCCCATCGAGCTAGTCGTCCTGTGGGATTTTCTAGAGATAAAAACCATTTTAACGCGGAGTGGTCAGTATACACCGTAAATGTTTGGCCGTTTTCGAGATAACATCGCCAGTGCTCGAGAGCCGTTAAAACAGCAAGGGTCTCCCTTTCAGTAATGCTGTAGTTTTTTTCAGGGCTGGTGAAAGATCTACTCATGTAGGCAATTGGGTGTTCTTTACCGTCGATAGTCTGCGTTAACATAGCACCAATACCGTAACTACTCGCGTCAGTGTGCACTTCAAATGGTTTGGAATAGTCCGGACAAGAAAGAACTGGAGCGGAAACCAAACATTCTTTTAACGCATTAAAGGCCGCGTCAGCATCTGGTGACCACTTGAAAGAAGGAGCGTTTTTTCCGTTAGCAGTGAGCTTATTGAGTGGACCAGCCACTGTGCTAAAATTAGGGACGAAACGTCGGTACCACGTAGCAGTGCCGAGGAAGCGTTTCAACTCCTTCCTATTTGTAGGGGTTGGAAAGTTAATAATGGCTTCCACCTTGTCCGGGTCAGTGCGTAAACCACGGGAATCTACCACGTATCCTAGATACTTGAGTTCGCTTCGAAAGAACTTACACTTTTCGAAGTTCACCGTTAAATTTGCCTGTCTCAATTTGTCCAAAACTCGCAACAATCGAGAAACATGCTCATCAAAGTTAGAACTAATAACAATGACGTCATCTAAATAAGCGAATGTCTTAGACTCCATGTCACTAAATAACGAGTCAACGAGACGTTGTTGCGTTGCGGGGGCATTCGTTAATCCAAACGCAGTAGTTTTAAAACGAAAAGTGCCACGGCCCGGAACGTAAAATGCGGTTTTATCGCGGTCTTCTGGCGCTATAGGCAGCTGCCAAAAAGCTTTGGACAAATCGATACTGCTCAGGTACTTAGCATCGCGAAGGTTATCCAATATCTCCGAGACATATGGCAAATTGTACGCATCGCGCTTAGTCACTGCATTTAACTTCCTGCTGTCCAAACAGAACCTTGGTTGCCCGTTCTTTTTATTAACAATGAGCACGGGAGAAGACCAGGCGCTTTCGCAAGGTTCGACAACGTCAAGTGACAGCATTTCGTCCACCTGCTCAATTAAAATGCGCTGCTTTTCGGGGGACATCCTGTAATAACGCTGTCTAATTGGTTGTGCGTCACCAGTGTCAATGCGATGGCATATTAAATTTGTTCTACCCAGGCCCTTTTCTTCAGTAGAAATAGACCGAAACTGCGCAATGAGATTATCAGCTATCGCTTTCTGCGGCGGCAACAAATGATCGTAGGAGTTAATAAATGGTTCACCGCTACTTGCCTTTATTTCTGCCAAAGGGGCACTTGACATTGTGATACTACCTATATAATTAGGGCAAATACGAAAAGCGCGCCAAAAATCTACGCCTAATATAATTGATGTTTCAATTTCGGGAACAACATATGCCTTAATAATGTGAAACTGGCCCTCAAATGTAACTGGCAAATGAATGAAACCTAAGGTTTTTAATGATTGACCGCCAGCAGCTATCATATTAGTGTGGTCATCCTGGTTTAAAGTGCAATCCGTAAGCTGTAAATGAGAATTGTTTCCCAGAATCGAAACTGCAGCTCCAGAATCAAGTAACCCAACAGCATCGATATTATTGATTTTAATATTTACATAAGGCCTAGAATCGTTTAGTGGTTTTGATAGCAGAATTGTAGCAACTCTGTATGAAGAGGAAAATGTTCTTATAAAATCAAGCCAAGTTTCCCAGTCTTGCTTGCTAAAATTGTTACAACTCTGCTTAATTAGTTTTTTGGATTTGTACCACTTTTACGACAGTTAGGACAGTCGGGTGTCTTCACATCTTTCATACCGCACTTGAAACAAACAATGTCCCGTGGAGCCTTGCATTGACGAATATGATGGGTGTTATTACGACACCTAGGACAGTAAGGTTCCTTTTTAGCCACATTAATTGCATGTACATATTTATTGTTATTATTAAAATTATTATTATTTCTATGTTGATTGTTATTATTGTAATTATTACTTGAATTATTATTTGCCTTAAATATTGGTTTATAATAATAATAATAATAATAATAATAATTTATTTGCAGACCAGTGTCCATATTGTTAGTAAATACATATTCACTTATTAAACTATTGTTAGGAGGTACACATAATGAGACAAAACAAAACAAAACATTACACTTCACTAACAAAAGAAAACAAAACATAACATAACAGTCATAGAGCCTGTCTAGCCTATCTTGCTGCAACCTGTGTGTGCAGTCCCACCCATCGGCTAAACATTGGACAGTCCCACCGATCATTCAATGCCCTCAGTATGCTGTGGGGGCTGCCGCATGTTCTGTGCCGTAGAGAAGCGCAACGTTTGCGGATAATTGCGTAGAAATCATCCACTCTCGCATCGGCAAACATACCCGACGCGCTACAGAACCGCGGCAGCCCCACAAGCATCCTGAAAGCATTGTTATACTGGACACGCAGAGCGCTGTATGCCCTCTGCGTGTACTTAACCCACAGACTGCAGGTGTAGAATGTCTGACAAAAGGCTCGAAAGAGAGTCATTTTGACCTCATGAGTACACCCTGCAAATCTGCGGGCCAACATATTACCACGGACAGACAGC
Organism: Dicycla oo; assembly: GCA_948252095.1. Taxonomy (NCBI): domain Eukaryota; kingdom Metazoa; phylum Arthropoda; class Insecta; order Lepidoptera; family Noctuidae; genus Dicycla; species Dicycla oo. Next base: position 1,173,942 of record OX411716.1, on the reverse strand, counting down.
GCCCTGCGCTCCCTCTCTATGTCCAAGTCGTCACATAAGTCCTCGGTGACCCAGTGGCCCAGGTATTTAAACTTTGTAACCCGATTTAAGGGTGTACCTGCCAGTGAGATAGGCGGCACATTCCCGTCACCTTTGGTGCCGACTTTAAAAACAAGAAACTCACTCTTACTAACGTTATACCTAAGCCCATGAGCCACCCCGTAGTCCTCACATATCTTCAATAGACGTCTCAGCGCACTGATCGATGGGCTCAGCAAGACCATGTCATCCGCATAGCTGATGTTATTTACAGCAATACCATCAACATGACAGCCAATGCCAGTATTGCCGAGCTCATCGATCAGCTTGTTTAAATACAAATTAAATAGGCGCGGGGAAGTAATTCCCCCCTGCCTCACACCACACTTCAGTTTATATTCACCAGAGAGAGTCCCTGCCCATCTAACATTATTGATTTGGTTTTCATACCAGAACTTTAGCAGATAGATAATTTCAGCTTCTACTTTGCTCTCATTTGTCATCTTCTCCCATAAAAGGTCATAGGACACGAGGTCAAAAGCCTTGGATAGGTCTAGGAAGCACGCATTCACAGATGTTTTCCTATCCGTATAGTACCGGACAGTTCGCTTGAGACACATAATGGCAGTTTCTGTTGATAGGCCAGGCCTGAACCCAAACTGTGCATCATGAAGACTAATTCTTGGGGCCATGTATGTATCCAGCAAACTGTCCAGCACTTTAGCAATGACCGTTGCGAGGGATATGGGCCTATAGTTGGTGGGATCTGCAGCATCACCGGTTTTATTTTTAATAATAGGTACGACTATAGTTCTCATAAGTGGGCCGGGCAAATAGGCGTGACCCATGCACAGATCAAAGAACATAGCCAGTACTCTCGATAAATGTATACCTGCGTATCTAAGGTGCTCGACACTAAGGTGGTCATGTCCCGGGGACTTACCTCTAACCATTTTATGGATGACTTTAGTGACATCTTTAGCAAAGAACTGTACACCCAGCTTCATGCCCCCGTGAGTGTCAGTCACCGCCTGCGTAGCAATAACTGCAGGATGCGCTGGTGCGGTGCACCAGGAGTCGTCCGCGCGAACTCTTTGCGATAAGACGCTAGCGAGGTCTCAGTAGCGAGGTCAATGACCCCAGCGCACGCGCCGTGGACATACAAAATGGAACCAAATATTGTTAAGTGCAGTCAATGTAACATTGTGATTAGTGAAGTTTTGTCTTTTATACAAAACAAAATTGATGTCATGGATAATCTGAGTCTTATACAAATAAGCAAAAGTGCTTTTTCTGAGGAAGATGTAGAATGTGCAAAGAAGCTACTATATCAAGCCATTCCGAACAGCAAACGTCTGATTAACAGGAAAAGCAAAGGTAAGATAGAAAGGGATTTGGCTGATATCATAGACCTATTTAAGCAAACAGACCCTGATCTCATACCGGTGTTTGTTGCTCGAGACTTGCAGAAGCTACCACCCATCACCTTCGACCATGTGGATGTGACCAACCTGCTAAAAAACATCCTACTACTGCAATCGGAGATAAAGTGCATTAAAAATAACTACGCCACTATAAGTCTGGTTGAGGAGCTTTATAATAAAAAACACGATTTTCAACAGCTTGAAAACTCACCTATTGAAAGTTCGGATACTAATGTTAATAATAGACAAAGAGGGGCATTCTTACTTAACGAAAGTTCCTACATGGATTTGTGCGAGAGCAAAAATAATAAAACCGATAGTGACTTGCAAAATATGGAGAGTATAACGAACATTACGGCAAATATTCAAACTGCAGGTGAGTCATTTAGCGCTAGGTCAATGACCGCCGCCCCCACCACAAGCGAGATAGTGATTTCGCAAGGGGCGTCGTCTCACTCGTCGCCACACGCTCTCACTCATGCAGGCAGCGCATGCGAGCCCCTCTCTCTCGCTCACGCAGGTAAAACATGCGCGTCCCTCTCTCGCACTCACAAAGTGACGTGTGCGCAGCGCGTCAAGGCCACGGTAGGAACCGCCGCCGCGGTACCGACACAGCTGACAATTCGCGGTGAAGTAAATAAGGCCCCCGTATCTGTACAAACTCAAACAAGCAATAATACAAAAAAGGATGCTAATATTAATTTGCAAGAAAGGGATTCATGTTTGGAACAATGTAGTGCAGATAAATCATGGGCTAACATTGCAAAAGATGGAGAATGGAAAAAGGTGGAATACCGTAAAAACTTCAAACCTGAAAACCGGTTTACTGGCAACCAAGGGAAGGGTGCTACCATTCCAAATAGTACATTTAAGGCTGCAGATAACAAAATTTATTTTTATATTTATAATGTTGATATGGCCGCCTCAATCAAGGACATATCGGACTATGTAATGAGTAAAACGCAAGTAGTCATATCGCCTGAAAAAGTTAATATGAAGATACGTAAAGGATACGAGGCTTACAGATTTCTAATACCGAAATCTAAACTATCAATCTTTATGGATGAAAACCTGTGGCCAGAAGGCGTGTCCTTCAGGCAATTTATTGTATTTAAAAAACAAGTCAATGGATAAGTCAATAAAGATGATAAGTTTTAATTGTAAAAACGTTGTGACGTCTGTTGATTGCGTCAGACGACTGTGTGGATTTGCGGACGTCATAGCACTGCAGGAAACGTGGTTGATGCCCCATGACCTGGCATTTCTGGGGAATATACATAGTGACTTCGCTTTCTTTGGCAACTCAGCAGTGGATACGACGGCGGGTATTTTTCGTGGTCGCCCGTATGGTGGTGTAGCGCTTTTGTGGCGGAAAAGCTTGTTTACGATAGTGAGTGTTGTGCAGTGTACCAGTGCGCGTATCGCATCAATTAAAGTAAGGCTGTGCGACAGAGACATGCTTATATTCTCGGTGTACATGCCTACCAATTCGAGTGAGAACCTTACCGAGTTTACTGACTGTTTAAGTGAAATTGCAGCTATAATTGACAGTTACAATATAGAAACTGTAATAATATTAGGTGACTATAATGCGCATACTGGTGAGCTATTTCATAGCGAATTACTTAAATTCTGTGAGGAACAAAAGTGGTTATGTGCAGACATGGAGCGCCTGCCGTGCGACACTTACACCTTTTTTAGCGATGCGCACGGCTGTAGGCGCTGGCTGGACCACTGTGTTATGACAGAGGCCGCGCGACAGACCCTTGTTAATATTAAGGTACTTGATGATATATACTGGTCGGATCACCTGCCCTTAGAAGTAGAATGTAACTTGAAAGTAATTACACCTAATATAGTGCCACCTCAGTCTCATTGTAATAGCATTACCTGGGGGCAACGTGAACCATGGCAGATAAAATTATTTCAGGAAATGTGTAATGCGGGTTTGCGAGAAATAGATTTTCCACCTGAATTAGGTCACTGTGCTGACAGTCATTGTAAAAACACAAATCATAATATTATTTTAGATGATATGTATAACAAAATAATATGTATTCTTCAACAGTCCGCGCAGTCTAGTGCGGCAGCTGTTAAGCCCAGAACGTATAAAATTTTACCAGGGTGGAATCAACATGTAAAAACTGCTTACAGGGAGGCTCGACTTGCATTTCAAGTGTGGCAATCTTGCGGCAAATTAAATGCGGGCAGTGATTTTGATAAGATGCGGTATACTCGAAGAGTTTTTAAAAGTAAACTAAAATGGTGTCGTACTAATGAAAAGCAAGTTAAACTGAATAAAATGGCTGAAAATCATAGAACTAAGGACTTTAGGAATTTTTGGAAAAACACAAATAAACTGAACCCTAAGTCGAGCCTCCCTGTAAGTGTTGGAGGTAAACATGACCCCACGCACATTGCAAATATGTTTGTAAATAAATTTAAAGTGAACCCACCAGCGCATCCTGCGCGCATGCTGGTGCGGTTTATGGACATCCTTAGTGTACGCAAATTCAGGAGCTAGCGTATCGGAAGTAACCTTAGGAGGCTCTTGAAATTGTGACAGACGAGTCTGAAATGTCTCATAGTTACGACATAACGAACGCAAGGTGTCTATGGATGAGATTTGAGGAGCTGCTGCTAATGTACTAGCATAGCAGGGTCTAATATTGTGCAAGAGAATTTCCAATTGATCTACTTCAGGAAGAGGCGTAGATAGACGCGAGAACATTCCATACATAATTGCTAGATAAATAGTTATATTCTCACGTTCTCCTTGAGTACGAGAACGAATTTCTGAGATGAGTCTATAATCGTAGTCAGTTTGACTAAAATCCTCCTTTAATAAACGCGCCAACTCAGTCCAAGAACTGACTTTGTCCTTTACCGCACGATACCAGTGAAGGGCATCGTCTTGAAAAATTTCAGATGCAAAACTTAGGACTTTTTGTTGTGGAATATTCCTAGCCAGTACAAATTCATCAACACGCTGTATAAACGAGCGGACACAAGTTTTGCCAGTAAATTTCAATTTACTTAAATCAGACGTAGTACGATCGCATGACACAGAAACCATGTTCTGTAGTTCCGGCACAGCAGGTGTTGATTCTTTGACAGAACTAGCACTAGCCACATTGGAAGATGAACTAGCAGAAGGTTTTTTTGCTAGCAAGGCAGAAAGCTTTTGCGAGAAAATTTTATAACCGCTAACAATGTCGTCATATTCCGTTTTAATGTCGTCACTACGCGTTATCCTCTCGACACGATTGTGTAAATGATTCAACATATTCTGTGTCCGCAATAGTGAAGCAACACTAGGATCACTAGCGTCAAGATTTACTTGAACTTTCGTTAAGACTTCTAAACAACCCTTAAGGTCCTGTCTTGCATCGAGTGGAGACTCTAATATATATTCCGAGGGTAAATCAGGAGATAATTTTATAATTTGTTTCCGTAACTCCTCAACAGAAGGTGCAGGAGACGCGCCTCTAATACGAACTTCATACTCCAACTCAGATTTTTGAAGAGACAGGAACTTAATTGGAAGCATGTTGAAAATTAATTAAATGAAAGATAAGGATAAGTGACGCACTAAGCACGCTACTACTCACCACACAAAAAACAAAAAAAAAAAAAAGATTAAAGGAAAAAACAACACGTTCTCCGTTCTGTTACAAAAATAAAATTTAAGAACGTCTGGTTTTTTTTAACGATGAAAACAAAATAATTAAAATAAAAAAAAAACAAGCAAAATCATAAAAAAAAATGCTACTAATGTGTACTATATGGCCGTAAAAATACGATATTTCTTTTAATGTGAAGAAAAAAATTATAACGAACAATTTTTAAAAGCGTCGTTTTAGGTGCCCAAGACGATATCAGTAGGAAAAAAAATATTTTAACAAACTATGCAACTAAACGACTTTAAATGAATAATTATTAATGCAGGGTAGGTTAATGATAACCAAGATTAACTTAAACAAAGAAGTTGAAAGTTCGTGTACACATCAGTAACGGAAAAAACCAAAAATAAAAATAATAAAGACGTTTAACACAAACAACCACTAACATACACAACCCACAACCAATGGAGGAGGAATTAATCAGCTGTATTTCTACCACGATTAAGGGCGCCAGTGTCCCGGTACTATAGTTACTGCTACACTACCTAATCCTACCTAACCTAGGCACAGGAATTCCTAGGAGGATTTCAAAATGAAAGGTAGGTAGACAGTAAATTGGAACATTTATTTTTAAAATAGCTCGGTAGACTGAGGGTCGAATTATAGTTGGGTTAGGGCCTATACAGCGATTAACCTCCACACAGGTCTAGCACTCCCCTGACGTCACTGGCCGCTGCAGGAGACGAGTGCTCGCGCGTCGATCGCCAGGTCCAACGGCTGGGTAGGGTTCGCCGGTTGTTCTGCTACTGTCCACCACGGGGAAGCAGGTGATTAAGGTGTACGTGAAACCCTGTAATGCGCAATAAGCGAAAGCATTACACACTGGCCGTAGACGGTGAGCACCCACAGCAACGTTTAATAGGGAAACACTAATATGTAGATGTGTTGCTGTGGATGTTCACCATCAGATACGGAGATGACAATAATTTCGGTTACTTAGCCGTTAATCTAAATATTTGAAATTTACAAAGACAACTAAATTTTAAATAAGCAAGAATGATATAATTCTGAAAATGTGGGGTAGAACTGCAAAGAGAAACAAGTAATAGCGTCTAATAAAAACAAAGATAAGCAAAAACACAAATGAAAAGATCACCAGCCAAGCAAAGCGATAGAAACCGTTACGGTTTGCTAAGCTACTGGCTAAATTAAATTGTGCAACACTTACCCAATCGGGGTTTAATTCACACACACAGAATATGTTTAATCGTGCACGAGTACCTACTCAGTATATTAGGTACTGATTTAAATAATAAAATGTTGAGGGAACGGTAGGGACGCCTTCAATAAAAACTTGATCGCGATTACGATATAGGTACTCGTATGGACCGTGAAAAAGTGACGTGCGCTCGCCTCGACAACCAGAATCGTCCTGCCAGCGGCGACGTGGAAGTAGCTTGTCGCTATGGACCTTGCGCCGCGCCGAGAACAAAGGAATTCCTTTCTGGGTGCCTAATATGTCGCTTGCTTTAATACGTGCGTGGTGATAAACTGCAGCTGGCCAGAAATCTGATTTGATGCGTTCATTTTTAGTTTATTTTTCTATTATAATTAAGAATTAAGACATGTAACAATTAATGTTACAGTGGATGGCTATAAGAGTAGGGGGAGACCAAAGAAACTGGATTGACCGTGTGAAAGATGATCTGGCTAGATTGGGACAAGTAATAGAGAAAAATTGAAAAAAAGACATGTTATGCTGACCGAAAATAAATTGGGATTCAGGGAGACTGATGATGATGAGAAACGTTCTACTTTTTTGAAGTCGGTTAAAATTAAGCTAGTATTTGACATGATGGGGTTCAATAATCTAATGTACAACTATTATTACCTACTATTGCAGAAGGTAATGATAATGACATGATTTCATGTTAGATATTGGAGGACACGAACTGTAGTATACTTGTTATTTACTGGCACTAATGTAGTTATTAGTGCTTCAAAGAAGATTAATAGGGGTGACTCCTAGGAATAGACTGTTCCAAAAGTATCTCAAGAAAGTATAAATAAACCCTGTTGAGGTTAAATTATTACGCAATCACTCACTAAAGGAAATTGGTAATTACACATTCTTCTGTATTTAGAAGATTTCAACTTTATATCTCACTATTTACTTATTCCAACAAAGATTGTTGGAATAACATTATGAAATTGTAAGGAATTGAAAAATTATTGATGAAAATTAAAGTTATAAAATTATCCTCAATTGTCAAATGTAATATATTTTTAAGGTGATTTAATATTAGAATTTCGTATTCAAATAAACAAACCACACAGACATCCACAGATACGTTTCTCACTCATTTGCTTACATGTTCATCAGATACGTTTGCAACAGACCATAGGTGATGGTGACGGAAGATGGGCACTATATCTCTGTATGAGGTAATGCTTTTGTTCTTCAGTGGGGACAGTCACAAGCTGATAATTTTATTATTATTCATTTTTCGGACATAGACACGAGTTGCTCTTTAGTGTACCTATTAATTTTAAAAACAATTTTAACCACATTTTTTATTTTTTATTTATCATCATTAGTTTTTTTTTTTGTATCGTGGAAGCGATCATAAACACGAATCTCCCACCCACAAGTGCCTGGAATAACGATGTTTTATGGCATCACTTCCATAAAACTATTTCCTGAACAGAAAATACACAATTTTGAAACAAAACAGTACAAATCCGTTGTGTCAAAGACACGCTCAGGGCATCAAAGGTGAATCTACATACAAAACAGTTCAACAGAACATTGCTCTGGTGCCCAAGATACACGAGGCTGGTTTCTCAAGCCAGGATAGTAAGCTAGCAATCTAGTAACTCTAGTTTCGTATATACAGAACTAGCTTCATTTCTAGGCTAGTAAGCTAGCGTCTCAAGCTTAGGGAGGGCTTCTATTTTTTGAGCTAGTAGTGCCCCCACCACTGATTTTACTATCCTGGCTTGTGTACTAGCTTCAAACTAGTATTCCGATTGGCTAGAGTGCAGTGACTACACGTTTAATTTTTCTGACCGCAACCACGTGTTGTACTGAACTGCCATAAAATTATTCGGAATTATGTAAACTGCACTAGCACGCGCCAAGCCAGGACAGCAAGCCACGGTAGTATAGCGAGGTTCTAGCTTTGAAAAACTAGCCTCGTGTATCTCGGGCATTAACGATCAAGCTCTTTTGCAACTCTTAGAAAATCGCTGAGAAGACAAAGTTAGTGTCAACGACCTCGAGATGGAAATTCTGTAATCTGTTTAGTATTCTTATCTTTTTCTTAGAATTTAAAAGAGTCAAAAGTAGATTATCTTGAAATGAGGTGAAGTAAGTGGATGTGATCAGACAGAGATTTCAGTGTAGCTCAGTAGTGAACAGAGGTCTTCCATTTAATGACAACGCTGAATGTATTGGACCATCATTGGGGTGACGATATGATCTCGTGTGTTTGAACCTTGATCGATAGATATACTAGTGACGTGAACTCACTTCTAACAAGAGAGACATCGACGGGGCTTCTAATGAGACTCAGCCGAAAATTCAAGAGATTTAAAACAAAATATAATACGTTACATGACATCCATAAGTAATAACAGGAATGCATATATATGGCCTTAATAAAAAACAAGGCTTATATTTAGAAGCGTCGAGCCCTTTTTGATTTTTTCCGACAAAACTGAAGTTCTATTATACAAACTGACGTCAAACCCGAGTCTAATTTGTCAATAAGGACTTGTAAGATGCTTGAAATAAAGTTAGAACTCGTTCTGTATAAGACAATTTTATAAAGGTGTACAAAGTAAGAGTTTTTCCGTCGCGAACCACAAGTTATACATAAACAGAGTTCATTCACAGAACCAACCACGGCTTCAATCCAAAGTATTTTATTCATTAGGGACAAAAAACAGTTACACGCTACAGATTACAGAGAAATACTAAAACTAAGATTTAACAAACATGTAATCCACACCATTGTCCTCATTTTAACTAAAAATTAAACAGCAGTGCTGATAAAAGCAAAAAACAAAAGGGAAAACAACAAAACAATAGTCGCTATAACAATAACGCTGTGTTGCCAAGATTAGCTTAACATAACATAAATCTTCTCGCCAGTTAAAACATCAAGAGCCATTTTCTTAAATAATTGCTTAGATTGAGAGAATATATCCAGTTCCATAAAATACATGTTATAAGTATCAACAAGGCGACGATGAGGTGCTCGTTCCCCAGCGTTGGTCCTGCATATGTCTGTATGAAACAGCTGAGGGACGCACACTCCCCTTCGAGTAACACTTCTAGGTACCCTGAGACACACTTTGTTTATTAGGTCCATACAATCCAGGTGGTTATTGCATATGCCGTGTAGCGTCATGACATCAAGAAACAGCCGCCTGATTCCCAGATCCTGAGCGTCATACCGCTTCAATAGCTGCATGTAATATACCTTACATGCAGCTATTGAAGTGGTATGTTCATAGACCGTAAGAACTTCTTCTGTACCATTTCTATTCTAGCGCCGTATTTGTTGTAGAATGGGTTCCAGGTCGGAACGGCGTATTCTAACTGGGATCGCACCAAGGTCTTATAAAGTGTTAAAAACGTAGAATCAAAATCAAAATCAAAATCAAAAGTCATTTATTCAGACTAGGCTGAGAATCAGCACTTTTCGAACGTCAAAATTACATAAGACAGTCCCCCAAAACGCCCGCCCTTCACCACTTCCTAGTGCTTTAGCTGAGGAGAAGAAGTGGCGCAACAAACTCCTCAGCAGCACAGCTGTCTGTTCAGTTAAATAAAAAAAATAAAAATATATATAATATTCTATACAACACTGTGCAAAATACATGCAAGTACATTACGCAACACAAACATTAAATTAAATTTAATTATTTGCTATAAGTCACACGCCAATATACTTAAAAAAAAGAAAAAAAAAAAAATCGAAAATTCGAAAACTATACTCAAGCAGAATCAAAATACAAACTAAAAACGTAAGCAGAACTTTATACCTATATTAGAGGGCCGCAAAAAGTCACGCGATGATCTCATGACGAAACCATACATTTGAAACGCCTTGTTTACTATATTATTAATGTGTATGTCGATGGTATCCAGTGTAACACCCAAATCACGAACAAATCTAACTTTATCCAAGTGCGAGTTATTAATTGAATAAATAAAATCAGTTTTATTCCTCTTTTTGGTAAATGAGATAGCATGGTATTTGGGTAGACTGAGAAAGAGTCTATTATTATTACAGTATGTAAATAATCTATCGAGGTCCATTTGAAGAAGCAGACAGTTCTTACATGATCTGTAGATTTTATGTTGTCAGCGTACATTAAAAATTTTGAATTGATAAAACACTGTTTAATGTCATTCATAAATATAATGAAGAGGAGAGGTCCCAAAATGTATCCCTGTGGTACGCTAGATGTTACAACTATATGATCAGACTCGTAACAGTTAATAACAATTTTTTGGGTCCTATTATAGATATAAGAAATAAATCATCTGAGCAAATTACCACGTATTCCGTTGAAAGCTATTTTTTCTAAAAGCAGTGTATGATCCACCTTATCAAATGTATAGTATGATAGTAATAATACAATTACTCGCTCATCTATCCCAAAATAGATCCACATTCCTGTACCCCGGTATGATTAGGACCGTCCTTACGTCAGGTAATGAGGCCCTCCTGATTCGATTGTTAGTATGATTGCGGCCCATTCTCTGTGGAAAGCCCTTAGAAAGGGCTCGTGTTGATAAGGGCCTTTTGAAAAGTCTGTCATGTTAGAAATGTCATCATGAACTTGGTCATGTTTTGAGTGTTTTATTCATAGAATAGCTATAACTCGCGGGGAGTTACGTAACACACTATCAATCGGAATCGGTTTCATTTTGATAGTGACACAAGCCTACAGTTTAGTTAGGTAAGCAGGAATACTTTATAAACGCCACCCACCATAGTGACAGTAATAATAAAAAACCGGCCATGTGCGTGTTGGACCACGCACAATGAAGGGTTCCGTAGTTGGGATATCTCAAAACAAACTTAACAAAGCTAAGTTTAATTGCAATTTTTTTTTATGTGATAAAACTACTTTACTAATTTCAGACTTTTTCCTTTATTTGTGCTTTGAAACCTTGCTTTTTGCCGAATTTCATGATTCTAAGTCAATGGGAAGGTTTAATCCTAATAATACCTTATAGGTTTTGATTTATTTGTATCAAGATATGTATTTTTATTGCGTTAACTTAGGAGCTTAATTTTTTAGAGCTACAAGAGAACGTAGACTTACGTATTTGATATTAATTTCAACTTGATACCTCCACGCGTTCCTGAGAAAAAAGGTCTTGGCTGACTGACAGGCAGACAGACAGACCGACAGGTGCCAGGTGCAGAACCCTAAAAAATAGCAACTTATTATCCAACAAAAAAAAAAACATCTTTTAAAACTTTCAGAAATGTTCTCCGACAAATATTATAAGCATGTAAGGTTCAACAATATTTGAGTAGAGCTTTATTCACAGGAAAAGTGCAGAGAGCTTACAGTATAATGTTATTTGTATTTGGCGGTATTGATATAAATAAGTAAATATTGCATTGTTATAGTTCTCACGATTATTTGTAAACGGTGAATAAAAATAAATTTAAGAGAAATCTGCCGTCTGTTAACCTCTGTGCCGCCACAATGATAAAAACAGGCCGCCTATCGAGGACTCTCAGGTAATCATTAATTATGTAGTAAAAATGTTTACTACCTAAGTGCTACTAAGGCTATGTTATTTAAACAGCTTTTATTATTTTTTAATTCGTTTTCACTTAGCGTTCTTTCTGATTTTTTTTGCTGGGCTCCTAAGGGTCCTAACGTGATGTTATTTATAGCCTTTTTCAAGAATTGGGCTATCAAATGCAAAAAGTATTTTTCAAATCCGACTGGTAGTTTCAGAGATTAGCACAATCAACCATACAATTTACTAACCATGGTATTTTACTAACCATGCAAATTATAGTTATAATACATGACTTTCACTTAAAATAAAGACAACGGAGAACAATCAAAAGTGTGTCTAGTAGACCTAAATCTAGAACACTACAAAACATACTAATTAGAGCTATATTGACGTGCACTCTTCGGACTGTTTACATAGGGAACGTCTGTATGAAGCTAAACTCATGGAGAAAATATCAATAGCGTATTGTCACCTGTATTGCCTTGGCATACATGTGAGTGGGCTATTAAACGTGGTATTTAGGGTGGATGTAGGTAACTCAAAAAACGATGATGACGCTTACTACGCTGGCTAGATCTCAAGTTAAAAAAGTTCACCAATTGTGTATCTATAGAACTGTTTACAGTAGTCACTCGCACATCCTACACACACTCGCCCGCCCGCTCACTCACTGTCATAATTATTGCCTTAGCTAAATATATTTATTATTTTGGCTTGCTCTCATCCTTAAGAGGATTGTGAAGCTTTAAATTTTCATAACGTTTTTCTCCCCGTAAACATAGCCTAATTTTCATACTTTTGAAAACTAGGTCCGTACGTTTTTATTATAAAGAAATATTGCATACGTATAAGTTATTAGCATCTAAATATCTATATTTTTGAGATAAAAACTTCCTCGATGGTATTTTTTTTTATTAAAGTAAATTGAATTACTAAAAAAGAAAAATGTACAGACCTAGATTAAGGTGTACTGAATGTAATGAGACCAAAACTGTCTCGTTTCGTAAAGGTTTAGGGGGGTGAAAACGTTATCGCCCGAAACAATATTTATGTAAATGAAAAATAAATAAATAAATGTAGGTACCTAATTGCCTCCAAGACTCGCGCCGCGTGTCGGCACTTCACAATCCTCTTTATTGTTCTCTTTTTTATTTCTGTTCATTTAACCCCTGAACTATCCGAATAACCCCTTAGGTTCACAACTACTGTAAGCCCCCGGCTGCCATTGGTTGATGGTTTTTTACATCATTGTATACGCGAGATAATTCACGGGGAGTTAATCTAAAATATATTTTTTGGATAACAATTAGTGTAATGAAAATAGTGTGAGAAGGCGCTGATTCCTGACAGATAGGTGTTTACCTAGTTTGGAATTCAGAGGCTGCATATGATTGTGTAACCTCTTATTATACAAATAAAGATTATTATTTATTATTTTATTCTCATTGACAAATAACTTAGTAACGTAGTCGCACATCTAAGCTACATTGGCACTACACCTTTTGAACAACCATCTCTCTCTGACTGCCTACAGACTTTTCCTAACTATGTTGGGGTCGGCTTCCAGTCTAATCGGATGCAGCTGAATACTAGCATTTTACATGGAGCGACTGTCTGACCTCCACAACCCAGTTATTGGGTAACATGATACCCGTTGGTGAGACTAGATACCTACTTATCCCCCAACGATAACGAAACCATCTCTTTTGTTCCAGGTCTTCCCAACGACCTATCCGTCTCCTGGCACCAGTACCCCTACAGTCTCGGCATCGAGTTCTGTAAATTGCGAGCCCTCATATCTGAAGCGTGAGTACTATAATACAAACTTTCTAAGAAATTGTAATAACAATATTTGGTACAATAACGAGGACCTTTTCATATTTTCTGTTATTATAAAGGCTTTTGTTTATTGTAAAGGAGTTGTATCATTTTGTATCGTATCTACTAAAGGAATACCAGCAATCGTTGTTCCGAGTGCGGACAACGGTGACAGTCAATGGTCAGAATCTTTAATTGGAATTTATTCCCTAAGAATCGATTTTCAAATAAAGTCCCCGGGATGGACAAAATTGAAAAATTGATGGAAGTTTTTATGTCAATCGTTGTCATGCAACGCAGCTTGTACCCATTTCACTTTGAAACCATGCGTGTGTCACAGATAACTAATTAATAAGTGTTTATTTTCGGCCAGTCATCTTGTAGCAGTCAGTGTAGGAGGAGATAAGTATTATATATTTAGAAGTAAACTCCAGTCGTGCGTCGGAGCTTACACACACATACTTTTTTGACGTGAAAACCGTATTTTCGCTCGGTGTACTAACTGGTGGTAAGTTCAATATTTCTGACCGACAAAAACATGTAAGACTTCAACCGCTAATAAGTACAGTTGATCAAACCAGTGTTTGACTTATAGGTTAGTTTTTTATAAAAATCATTTAGGAAATTCATTAATTAATTTTAACAATTGATTATAAAATATTAAACAGATAATAATTATCTACATTTATAGGTATATCAAGTATTATTTTTTAAATATTAGACACATAATAATTACATTTATATATCACGCTCGTAATACTCGAACACAGTACCCCACGAATCGATCTCCTCTTCTAAACAATCCCCACTAGGACGCAAGTCAATCCATTTCAAAGAAATTTCATTCTGGAAACTGACAAACTACTTGTAACTTCAGTTTCTAAAGAATCCATCAACTCAAGAACTTGTAAACTCAGAACTTGCTTTTACTAACAACTATTGATTTGTTGAGATCTTCAACACACAAACTTCAGTTTCGTACTGATAGGTGAGATGAAACGGACTTTGTAAGAACTTCGTGTACTTAGTTCATTTTAATTTATCGTTGCTGTTAAAACTTACAGGCGAATGTTACCTTTCAAGACAATCATTATTAATTTGAAATGTATCTACGTTCTTTTTATTCTCAATTAATCAGTTAGTGGACGCGCGGTCTTGCGAAAATGGAAAGGGTGCAGGTGGTGGCTTTGCCCAAAAGTGGGACTGAACGGGCTAGGAGAACTATTACTTAGGTAGCTTTTTCGTTTATGATTAATTATCCTCACTTATATATTTACATATTTTTTCTGTATTAAGCACCTATATTTTGTGCATAAATAATTATTCTTATTTGTTCTAAAGAGCGAACGTATTTTAAGATTATTTGTTAATATAAGCTCTGTCCAAACCCGGATTGTCGAGGCGGGGGGGCTCAGTAGCCGTGGCTTGGTCACCCGCGGGGAAGCGCAGAGGAACCCGAGGAGGGACCGCTCGTCAGGGCATAAGCCGACGTAGCGGCCAACAAGTAGGTTGCGTTGCCGCTTGGGCGACATCGCAACTGAAGCGGGCCGCGATGTCGTATGGGGGGCATCGCGACTGAGGGTTGGAGCCCGCGGCGGGAGAGATGGCATTGGCCGCTCTCCCTATCCTCTGCGGCCAAAAAGTGGTAGGCGGCCGGGCCACTGACCTGACCCGGCGCAGAGGGATCAAGGGTGCCTAGACACGGGGTCGTCTAGCGCCCATGTGCTGGTTTGGTCTCTGGGGTGGTCACGGCGTGCAATGCGTTGGTGCATTGGTGCTAGGGTATTCCCCGGAGGAGGGTCCGGTGACGAACAGCCGGGGCGAGTTCACGGTGAGTGCTAACGCGTGCCCGTGTTCCCGCCACAAGCGGCAGAGGAGGACACCGTGGAGTTTTAGTGAGTTGGAGTCCCACATAACTGCACTATGTCTATGTTCTATGTTGTTGGGTCTGGTTTCCGCACTTAGTCCTTCAAGTGGACCATTGTACGTGAATAACATAACTGAACTATCTCCCCGTTGTAGTGCAGTATGCGTGAGCATTTCTCTACGGCAAAAAAAAGGGTTGCCAGCACAGACAATATTTTAACTGCTAATTTTAAAAGCTATATAAATGCAACTAAAAGAGTGATAAATATAAATGTTGATGGATGGAGAGGGAGAAGAAGGCCAAAGAAAAGAAGGATGGATTGTGTGAGGAATGATGACAAGGGAGTGAGTGATTGTGTGTGTGAGCGTGACGGTTGACAGGGGAGAATGGAAGAAGAAAACGTGTTGCCCCCCACGTAACATGGGACAAGGTCAGGAAGATGATAAAAATTTTTGAAATTAAGGCAAAGCGTCAAGGTAGCCCGCGAAATTCAAATTTTCTTACGTTATTTGCAATTTACAAGTCGGTATTATATTGTATGTTGATCAAAACATAATTTGCGGCCGTAACAGGTATCTATTTACATAATTAGAATCATTAAAGTGATCAATGCAACTCTTTAAGACCAGGTAAACCCAATGAATGATTATTTCATGATATCTTGACATTTCAGGATTGTACTAACTTAAGGAGTTGTATTACTGATTCTTATGATTATAATTCTGTAAATACAAATTTGTTACGGCCGCAAATCATACTTTATTTAACATACAACTTAATACTCACTTGCAAATTGCAAAAAACGTAAGAAAATTCGAATTTCGCGGGCTACCCTGGCGCTTCCCCCTCAATGTGAAAAATTACTGTGAATGGTCAAAAATTTATTTATTGTTTTTCAAAATGTTCTCCGCTAGCGTAAAATCACTTTTTAATACGAATAAACCAATTTTGATAATATTTATGCCACTCCTCCGTGGTGAGCTTCAGTCAAATTGTGTGGGATCCACCGCGAGCACAGCTTTTTCATACCCAAATGTTTGTGTGTAGGATTGATTGTATTTGACACATACCTATGCCTTAAGATGCCCGAATCTCATGGTAGGTCACATGATAATCATCTTGCATGGTGCTTCATCGCCAAAAGCAGTTTGAAGCTGAGTGACGCTCTGCTGAGCTGTCAAATTGCACTTAAAATGCGACAGTTAGGTGAAACAAACTGTATTCTACAGCCAAAGAGTTCCATTTTCAAATGTAATTACTTTTTAAATATTGTTTATCAAGTGACCAGTTCCAGAAACTTATAGTGCGCCCCTAGTATCGCAAGTCAATCAATAGGGAAACATCAATCACGTATCTAACTAAAATATTAAATATATCACTTATCGTAATTAAATATTTATAACAACGTGTTTTCTATTCCCAGTTAAGCTAGCCTTTTAGGTACATAAGCTGTCTTTGTACAATCTATACATATTATGAACAGCAAGAGCTTCTTACACTGCACGCAGGCAATCCAAGACAGAGACCACATAAAGAGCGAAGTAAATTGCGGGAAGAGATCCACCAAGACTTAGTAAAGCCCCAAGAACACCTTCCTCCCGGCCGTGTACTGCAGTGGCCTATTTAGAAAGCACTAAATCGATTACGTAGGTATCCAAGTAGGCCGCTGCAAACATAATTTGGCGAAATGGGGTATTATAGATTCATCCGTCATGACAGTGCGGTGCTCCTGAACAGACTATGCCCCATCCCAAATGTCCGTTCACCTGCACTCTTAACGATCTGAACAACGCGTCTGACGCCGCAGTAACTACGCACCTACTAGGCCATAACAGTATAAGAAACATACATATATCGTTCAAACGAAAAGAATAAGAAGCTCTACTGCTTAGCATGAGGTCCCGGGTTCGATTCCCAGGTTAAGCAAAGTATTATTGGGTTTTCTATCTGGAATTTCTTAGTAGCAGCGTGGAGTCTGGATTCGTGTCTGGTTGATGGCTCCCTATTACATGTAACTGGTGAAAAGTGGGTGTAGTGTTATAGATACACCTCTGTCACACCCTTCGGAACACTTTATTATATGATAGACACTGGAATCACGATAAAAACCAGCTTCTCCATACATTTATGTTCGCATAACTCGACAAAAGGTATGGAGCAGCTGATTTTTTTTCGGGATTTCATGTTTGGACCCAAAGTAAAAGTTGTCGTAATGATGTATTATATATGTGGGAATTGTTCTATATGGGCTGAATAAAAGCACTGATTTACTTGGTAAACTTCAATTTTATTTTCACACGTCTTCCTAGCTAACCTTAACGTCCTTCCATCCTTCCTCGTATTCCCGTCTCACACCTCCCACCTTTTTTAACATTCGTTTGCTTTCTCTTTCACTCCTTGAGTACATCATATTTTCATCTCTTTCATTCAACATGCTTCACATCTGTCATTCATCTTTACGTTTCATTCCATACATCTTTCATAACATTCGAATGGGGAGAAAAACTAACTTTTTATCACGATAGATGACGCACAATCGACTGTACCTTGTTTTGATATATTAGCTGTCAAATCGTATGGATTTTTGCTATCTAATAAGTTTAGCTTTCCTATTTTCCGTAATTTTGTCCAAAATTCCACAATGTAGTGTGTTAACTTGTAAAAACAGAGGAGTACATTTGTTTCCTAAAGAAAGTAATGGCAGACAACAATGGGAATTGGCGTTACGTATTAAAAACTTTAAGGCAAGTAGTACTGCACCATTATCTGCTGCGCATTTCACAGAAGAGGATTAGATTAGTAATGAAGCCGTCCTTTAGGCTGGGTACTATATCTATAAAACAAAAGAATCAAGATTATTATCTAATAAAATAAAATTATTGTCATCAAAATAAAAGTGTCATAAAATATACCTACTATATTAACTAATCCATGTAGTAAAGAATCCTTCTAAAGATTTAATTAACCAATATTGGTACTTAGTTTTCAAAATATTCCGGTATTACCTGTCTGTTAATCATTGGTAAAGGAGTATCTGCATTTATGTCTCTGAATGTATCAGAAGGTGGACATAGGTATGCGGTGTCGTCTTGGATGTCGCAGTCAGCACCAAAGTTTTGGTTTCGACATACAAAAGTAATTTATAAAACAAAAAATAGGAATGTTAGTCCGTGGCTTATGGAAAAAGGCTCACAAACAATCATAACCTTAAATATTTTAAGTGTTTTACTTTCAATCAAATCGGCCTTTTTGTCGGCAGTTGCAGCGTTCCTTTTACGGAGCTCAACTTTTAGTTGACGCACAGTCATAAACGCGTACATATTATAGTGGAATTACATTTTAAAATCTCATAAATAGCAGTCACACTGCTGTCACGAAAGGTAAACAAGGTACGGTCGATTACAGTGACATCTACACACAGCTTTGAGTGTGGCTCCTCATTCCGATCCTACATATACAATGATCCTTTAAGAGGTTTTCATTTATTTCAATTCCACCTTGTAGGTGGTGCAAGTTTAATTTATCTGTGTAAAAAAAAGAGCTTGAAGAAAACATTGTGTGTTCATGTCAGTCACCTTCATTTTCAAAGGCTTTTAATTTAAGAAGAATTCTTGATCAAAGCGCTTAGCCAGGTGCTATCGAACTAATTAAGAGTGCCTATCGAAGCGAATTGAGCCTCGATGTAATTTGTGAGCAAATTGAATGTATTGTCTCAACTCTCAAAGACGCTCCGGTGTGATCGACTGTGGCGCCCCCGGTGTGTGTTAGGTACTGCCACGGTGTAAATTGTACCTATGTATTATCTCTATATATGTACACCAGTAATTTGTGTGCAATTATTATGTTTGTATGGGTAACCCCGCATTTACACCTACACAAGGTGTAACTTAAATAATGCACAACCTCTTAAGGGGTCGTTATGAACAACTTTTACTATGTGACCAAACCTGAATTTGTGAAAAAAATCAGCTGTTTCCTACATTTATATTCGCATAACTCGTCAAAATATCTAGAACAGCTGAATTGTTTTCGCGATTTCAGGTTTGGTCCCATAGTAAAAGTTGTTCATAATGATGAGCACAATGACGCACAACGTGTTATTTAAGTAACAACAATTTTTTTTATTTCTGTAAGTTAATACACCTTCAAAATAGAAATATTAAGTTAATAATTATACTATCCTAACTTAACTAAAACTATTAAAGAACTAAAATATGGCATCGAAAAATTATAATAATAAAATAACTAAAAAAAATAATATCCTGGGTCATTATACACACACGGTCATCTGATCCCAAACTAAGCAAAGCTTTTACTATGGAAACCAGATAACTGATATACTACATACACTACTTTTTTTGTAAATACATACTTATATAGATAATTGCACCCAGACTCAGGACAGACATGTTCATGCACACAAATGTTTGTCCTGGATGGAAATCCAACCCACGACCTGCGGCATGATAGGTGGTATCTTAACCACCACGCCAACTGGCCTGTCGAATTCAAAATTCCTCCGCATCGCTGTCGACTGGTAATGTACCCAAAAGAGTGGCGGCATGGGAAGTGTCAACCAACCGTTTGGAGATTTTGTTGAACAAACCATGAGCACTCGGACCCCACGGCCCGAGGGTTTCAACCCTAAACTCTCTAAAATATAGTTGCCGATAAGGTTATTATACTTCCGCCGCTTGAGGTTTTCCGCAGCCGCAGCAGCAGCGCCAGCACAGCACGCTGTGCCAGGAAGATGGGAAGGCGCAAAAGTATCGACACACATTGCGTCCCACACTAAAGGTCTTCCATGGAACTAAAGACATGGCGTCCTCCGGACTCTTGTCATCGTCGTGTGCCAAGCCATTGGATTCTAATACAGATGGAACACCGACGGTGACAAGGGCTTTTTGGATGATGTCATAAAGTTACAATTTATTTACAAGTGGTTTTAAACTACTTGTGTAAAAGACAAAAACATCTTCATCATCGTCTTGTTCACAATTTGTTCACCTTTTTGACAGTTTTGATTAGTTTTCTACAAGTTTTGCTTACAACTAGTCTTGACAACATTCAAACCTTCAACTAAATGCTGAACTGGCGGGACCATAAACCTTCCGGTTGCCACGACATAGCAGCTCCAACAATTGTATGTATACAATGACATATCAGGCGGTAGTAGACTGGCGTCTATTGCTGCTCGTATCCATACTTATAGAAGTATAGATACGAGCAGCAATAGACTACTAATATAATAAAGCTGAAGAGTTTGTTTGTGTGTTTGAATGCGCTCATCTCTGGAACTGCGAATGTTTATAGGCTTTATAGAATCAAGCTACGACCCTTAGGAGCCTAGAAAAAAGAATGAAAGTCAGAAAGAATACCAAGCGAAAACTTAATAGCGCAGGCGGCGATACGACGCGACGCGGTGGGTCGGCAGCCGATGGAGTTTTATAAAAATGTGGAGTTTTCTAGTATATTCTGTATCTTACGACTTCCACGTGTAGCGAAGTCGCGGGCAGAAGATAGCTCTCTAATAAAATGCCAAATGGTGGCCATCATCAATGTTAACTGAACACTTTTATCTCGGATTGTACATCGACTTTTTTATGCTTATCAAACAAGAAACGTTCAGAACTTTTTTTTCGGGCCGAGTGGAGGCTAACCCCAATAAAGTGGACGTTTAACAAGTGAGCTCAAAGAAAAGCTCGCATTATTTTTCTTAGTAAAACTTCAGCATCTCTTTGTACCAGACACTCGGCCTCTATCTTATTGTTCTCAAAAAATATGTCCTACAACGCCTACAAACCTAAAAGCGTCCCTTTTATTGTGTAAATAACTTGACATTTCAATTATAAACGCTTTGACAATACTATCTGTCCTTGTCATTTTCATGTGAATGGACTGAGAGGGATACTTCCCTCTATGACGCCATTTTAGTTTCACTTTATGAATAAGACTAACAAAAGGTTTTGTAAGAAGTTATATTAAGGGGGACGCTACAGGTAGCCCGCGAAATTATTATTATTTTATTACGTTTTTTTGCAATTTGCAAGTCAGTATTAGGTTGTATGTTGATTAAAGTATGATTCGCGACCGTAACATATATGTATTTACAAATATATAATTATTAGAATCAGTAATACAACTTTTTAAGTTAGTATAATCCAAAATGTCAAGATTTCATGAAATAGTAATTCTTTAGGATCATATGAACTTAGAGAGTTGTATTGATGATTATAATTCTATAAATACAGATTTATTACGGTCGAGCATCATATTCAGATCAACATACAACCTGAACCTGCAAATGGCAAAAAACGTAAGAAAATTTGAATTTAGCGGGCTACCTGGAGCTTTCGCCTTAAGATGCCGACGAAGCATGCGTAGTTCATAATATACAAACGAAATACCAAAATAATTTTTAAATCAAACATATTCTTAAGGTAGTGTGTATTTATTTCGATTGGATTACAGAATATCTAGGTTCCCAAACATATATTTTGAAAGGACACTGATTTGAAGACGAGATATGAGGAATTTAAAATTTCTATAAAAAGCTTATTTATCTCATATTTCCTGTTTATATGAGCTCGTGGCTAAGTAATAACAGCCGCACGGGTCAATCTATCAGGTTAAGCTACGCTTGCCGGGGTTGGTCCGTAGATGGGTGACCATCTTTACATACCGAGACTCCTACGTGCCTCGGAAAGCACGTTAAGAGGATTGTGAAGCTGTAAATTTTCATACAAAAAGCGATAACGTATTTCTCCCCGTAAACATAGTTTAATTTTCATAATTTTTTCAAATAGTGTAGGTATAATAAAAAACTAGGTCCGTACGTTTTTATTATAAAGAAATATTGCATACGTATAAGTTATTAGCATCTAAATATCTATATTTTTGACATAAAAACTTCCTCGAGCGTTTTTATTTTTTTTAATTAAATTAAATTGAATTACTGAAAAATAAAAACGTACAGACCTAGATTAAGGTGTACAAAATTGTCTCATTTTGTATAGGTTTAGGTGGGTGAAAACGTTATCGTCCGAAACAATATTTATGTAAATAATTGTATGAAATGTAGGTAATTGCCTCCAAGACTCGCACCGCGTATCGGCACTTCACAATCCTCTTAAGCCGTTGGTCCCGGCTGTCATTCGTGGATCTTTGACAGTCGTTACGGGTCGTCTGAAGCCCGAAAGTCTGACAACCAGTCTTACCAAGGAGTCTTATTACCCAGTAACTGGGTTGTGGAGGTCAGATAGGCAGTGGCTCTATGTAAAATACTATAATTCAGCTGCATCCGGTTAGACTGGAAGCTAACCGCAACATAGTTGGGAAAAGGCTAGGCAGATTGATTTTCCTGTCAATCAATGTTATTATTTAATATATATTTGGGAACCTAGATATTCTGTAATCCAATCGGAATAAATACACACTACCTTTAGAATATGTTTGATTTACAAATTATTTTGGTATTTCGTTTGTATGAACTGCGCATGCTCTGGGGGCGTCATAATATGATAAGTACCTGCTTGAATCGGCGGCGGCGGTCTTATCGCTAACTTTTGTTTTTGTGTTTGGATTTGAAGGGAGAAGGAGACAATACCACAGGTTGTCTGTGGGGAGTACTACAAAATTATTTATTTCCAAAATGAAACCTTAAAAACAGATCCACCAACTGCCTCATTTCTATCAAGAGGATAAGGAGAAAGATTAGTGGCATTAGTGCTAATGCATTTTCAATACTTCGTCGATTTTGTGTAATGAGTTGTTACCATCAGGTCACACGCAAGTCCATATTTACAATAGCGCCCTGAAGGGTAACAGCGCCCAACGATCATTTGACAGGGCGTTATTATGCGAGTTGAGTCAGTCAGAGTCAGTTGTTGTTGTTTCGAAAGTTCTTACATTAAATTACGTGTTATTGCCTTAATTAAATATACTAACAAAAATATGAAGGGTAGTTCCCAACATTATAACACAAATATAAAAGTGTATGAAAAATATTTAGAGTTAAAATCAATGGCACTCCGCCTTTCATGATATAAAAGCCGGGGTACCGCAAGGTTCCATTTTGGGCCCTACTCTATATCTTCTTTACACGGCAGATATACCCACAATGGTTAATATTCTATCTGCCACATTTGCTGATGACACCGCTGCACTTTGCAATCATGAAAACCCCAGTGTGGCGTCCTTAGCTCTACAGAATCGCCTGAACAAAGACAATAAATGGATGGAAAAGTGGCGCATCAAAGCCAGTTCCAACAAATCAGTGCATGTCACTTTTACTTTGAGAAAGGACAACTGTACCCCAGTTAAACTTGGAAATGACATTTTACCCCAGCAAAATACCTAGGCATGCATCTTGATAGGAAGCGAATATGGAAAACTAATATCCAAAAAAAAAAAACGCAACGAGTTAATGAAATGAAATGAAAATATTTATTTCAGACTTATAAGGTCCATAATTATGCTGTTAGTAGATATACTTAAAGCTATGTTAGTAGAATTTAAAATTATTATTATTAGTTTGGACATAAATGGACGACCAATGCCTCAGAATTTGGCCGCCCACTCCGTCCGACACCACGTTCAAAAGCGTGTTGGTCTCTCTGGATCTTTTGCGAAGCACCGCTTGAAAGCCGTCCATACCGTGGTCGGCGAACATGCCGGAGGCACAGCACCGCCACGGGAGCTTCAAAAAACTCCTGAACGCGTTGTTATACTGGACACGCAAGGCATTGTAGGCCTTTCAAGTGTAATTGCTCCACAGGTTGCACGTGTATAACGTTTAGCAGTAGCTTTTAAATAGTGTGACTTTAACGTCACTTGAGCATCGTGCAAACCTGCGAGAAAGCATATTACCCCTTACCGACAATGCCCTGCGCTCCATGTCCATGTCCATGTCATCATTTAGGTTCTCATTGACCCAGTGACCCAAGTACTTAAATTTGCTCACTTGCTGTAGGACGGTTCCATTTAGTGTGATCGGAGGAACAGGGTAGGTTTTCGTCCCAGCCTTAAAAACTAGCAACTCGCTCTTTTGAACATTGTACTTGAGCCCATGGGCCATTGCATACCGTTCACAAATTGTCAATAGTGACCTCACAGAACTAACTGCTAGCCCAGCAGTACCATGTCATCAGCATAGCTGATGTTGCTCATAAAAACCCCCCCCACTGAACAACCGACACCGGCACTGCTGAGCTCCTCAATCAGTCCGTTTACATATAAATTAAATAGAGTCGGAGAAGTCAAACCCCCTTGTCTTACTCCGCACTCCATTTTATATTCATCAGAGCATACTCCCATCCACCTGACATAATTGCTTTGGTTATCATACCAGTATTTAAACAACCGAGTGATTTCTGGGGGCAAGCTGGATTTAAGTGTCATCTTCCTCCACAGGACGTTGTATGACACCATGTCAAACGCCTTTGACAGGTCTAGGAAGCAGGCGAATACGGGTGTTCTTCTATCAGTATAATACTGGACAGTATGCTTAAGACACAGTACAGCCGATTCTGTGGACAGCCCAGGTCGGAATCCGAACTGAACGTCGTGCACAGGGACGTGCTGGTTTAAATGTCTGTTAAGCACACCGTCCAGTACCTTGCCCAGAGTCGTGGCCAAAGAAATAGGTCGATAATTACCCTTGTCTGATGCGTCACCAGTCTTATTTTTCACTATAGGTACTACTATGGTCTTCATGAGATCATCTGGTAGGTAGTTATGACGCATACAGAAGGTAAACAACATGGACAGGAGCCTAGGCAGATGAACACCTGCATGCTGGTGATGCTCAATGCTGAGACCGTCTTACTATATACGCCTCAAATACCGCTTAAATATACGCCTCAGAAACCTAAACCGGCTAAAAAGCAGAAAATCGTACATCACCATGGAAAATAAGATGCTCATCTAATTTTTTTTTTTTTTTTTTTTTATTTGTGATGGGTTTGCTCTTGACTCTAGTCTAGGTCAGAGGTGACAGAGACAAAGTCGACGATGGAGCGAGCCCACCCAGAAGAAGCCTGTTCACTCTCACTTTGAAGAGATTAGGGTTGCATACGTTCGGAAACACAGACGCAGGCAGCGAGTTCCACTCCTTTGCTGTGCGCATTATAAAAGACATTTGGAAGCGCTTAGTGCGAATTGGTGGAATAGCAACCAGGTAGGGATGGTAACTGGCAGTGCGTCTAGATGTCCGGTGGTAGAAGGGGGCCGGTGGAATGAGGTCGTGGAGTTCTCGGGCACACTCTCCGAAGTACAATCTGTAGAAGACCGACAAGCAGGCAACCTTGCGGCGATGAGCCAAGCTATGAAGCTTGGCATCCACCAGTTTTACGTCGCCAATGAGCCTCTTAGCTCTGCGTTCCACCGAGTCAAGCGCGGCTAGTTGGTACTTAGCTGATCCATCCCAAAGGTGACTGCAATACTCCATGCAGGATCGGACTTGCGCTTTGTAAAGGGTTAAAAGCTGTCCAGGCGTAAAGTATCGCTTCACCCTATTTAGGATGCCCAGTTTCTTGGCCGCAGTTTGGGCTTTGTACTCGATGGTGGCGCCGAAGTTGAGACCATATTGACGGTCACTGAGGAGATCATTGTCTTCAAGGTAGTTCAGCAACTTATTGTTCAGCACCCTTTCCAAAACTTTGCACAGAATGGAGGTAATGGCGATCGGACGGTAATGGGCAGGGTCTGCACGGTCGCCTTTTTTGGGCACTGGTTGTACATTTGCAAGCTTCCAGGATTTCGGCACCGTTCTTTTTTCAAGAGAGAGGCGGAACAAACGTGTCAATACAGGAGACAGTTCAGGCGCACACTGCCTCAACACTCTCGCTGGAATGCCGTCAGGCCCGCTGGCCTTGTTCACGTCTAGACTGCACAATACTCTTCGGACCTCTTTAATGTGTACTGCGATCTCCGGCATCGAGGAGTCACAATGAGGTACAGTAGGTGGTTGCTTTGAGCCAGCGTCCAGACGTGAATTGCTTGCGAAGAGAGATGCAAATAAATTTGCCTTCTCAGTTGCAGAGTGAGCCAGCGACCCATCAGGTTTCATCATAGGAGGTAAAGTGGGACGACAGAAATTCGTTTCAACCGCTTTAGACAGGGACCAGAACTGTTTACTACCCGGAGGGTGCGAAGCCAGCCTGGCCCCGATATGTCCGACATGGTCAAAACGTGCCCTACGCAAAACCCGCTTGCAGAACTTGGCGGCAGAATTAAAGGCTCTCTTCTTCGCGCGAACCCTGCGCGCTCTAACCTTGCGGTCGCGGGCCTTGACCCAGGCTTGGTAGGCAGTCTCTTTTCGGGCCTCAGCGTGGGCACATTCTGCATTATACCAAGGCCGGGATTTGTGACCGAGCGGGATGTCGGAGAATGGAATAAAATATTCCATCCCCTGCCGAATCACGTCCGCAACCGCGTCAGCACAGCGCGAGGGGTCACCCGAGGAAAAGCACACTTGCCGCCATGGATAAGACGCAAAAAAGTGCCGCATCTCATCCCAGTCTGCTGACCCGTATCGCCATACTCGCCTCGTGCCTCTAGGGCTCTCATCTGGAGGAGAGCAGGTTGATATGGATTTCACCAGACAGTGGTCAGACGTTCCCAGCGGGGCTGAGACCGATACTGAATGACTGTCCGGATCAGATGCCAGCAGAAGGTCCAAGCAATTGGGTGTATGGCCGTCAACATCCGGTACCCGCGTTGCCACATTCACCATCTGGGTTAGATCTAGCGTTAAAGCAAAATTGCGCGCCTCCAACCCAGCATGGTCAGTTTTCTGGTATGGGAACAACCATTCTTTATGATGGGCGTTGAAGTCCCCCAGAAAAATGAGCTTCGCCGTTGGGTACCGTTGCTGGGCTACGTCGGTCGACTCCACGAGGAAATTAAAGAGCGCTGTTGTCTCCTGGTCACCGCTATGCGATCGGTAGATGCCGATGTAGAGAGATTTCTCCACGCCAGTATCCACAAGTAGCCATATGGCAGAGAAACCCGATTTCTCAAAGCAACGGAGACGACGACAACAAATGTCATCGCGGACGTACACACAGACCCCAGCTTGCTTCTTGAACTTGTGTTCAAGAGAGTACCCCGGGTAGTCGAGGTACGCCACGTCCGACGGGGTTGCTATCTTCGTCTCCGTTAGGAAAAACAGGTGCGGCTTCTCGGTCTCAAGGTGGTGATGGACCGAATCGAGATTGGAGTGCAACCCCCTGATATTAGTGAGGTGCACTTTTAGTGGGAGGAAGTGCAGCCGTTGTTTTACCTTATTTTTCTTCGCTTTTTGTGTCATATTGAGTGGAGTTGTTGGGGAAAAAGTCGACTTGCCGAGGCGCCGCTCAGTGATCCAAGTGGAACTCTAGAGCCAACCAAACCTACGGGGAACTCATCTGGAGACTGCGGGGACGCCCGAACCCCCCCGGATATGGCCACCGGGTCCTCCCATCCAGTCGCCGGCTGGCACGGTGGAGCATACCGGGATTTTTCGCGAGTTGGCGGGGCAGCCTTTGGCACGTGGCTGGCGTGCTACTTGGGCCCCCTACTGACTGCGGTCGGCCAACGGCTGGCACCGTGCTTCGGATCCCGCTACCCTCCAAAATGAGTTACCCGGCTAGCTGACTCAGAGACCACAACCGGTGCCAAACAGCGCAACTGACAATCTCCTTCTCCCCCAAAGGCACTGGCACTCCCACACACCGACGGAACACAGCAAGCTGCTTGGCGCCGGACTCCGGTGGGATGGTGGTCGCGAGCCAGGCGGCCCCTTGCGAAGCCTACCACCACTAAGTGGGATCGTTCAGCCGTACCACAGGCAAGCCTGTGGTGCCGTTGCCCGGGGTGGACCACTAGGAGGTAGATCCCAAAACCACCCCAAAATCTATAAAACTATAATCAAGCTGGTTTGGACATATGGAATCGAGATATGGACATGAGCAAGAAACTCTAACGTGGAGATGGAGATTTTGCAACAGTTCCAGAATAAAGCACTCAAAATGATAACTAATGCACCTCTATTTATCAGAAACAGTGAATTGTATGAGTACACAAAAACGAAAAGAATTAAGGAGGAAGTCGAAAACAGATCAAAATTGTACAAATACCGTGTAAAAGCTCATACTAACACATTAGAAACAGTGTTATGTGAACCAATAAATGATAGAAGGCTCATAAGACAACACATATGGGACCTTGTTTACTAACAAGTTCTAATTTAATAAGAGACAGCTTCCTCACTGGAGGAACAGTTCTCTCCTGTCAATATTGCACTACAATGTTTAATAATAAAAAATAGTTTTAAAAATGGAGCCGACATTTCCAAGAAATACCCACCGAAACTCAGGGGTCAAAGTCTCTTTTAAAGTCGAGACATAATCTTGGTCAGTTTGATCATATAGATCAGTGTCTAAATGGTATTCTTTATGCCAACGTAATATTTCTACATGGCAAGTTTTAAACTGCTTACGGCCCGAAAAACCACGTACGCAACGTACGTACGCTCCCAATTTTAACTATTCACATTCATCCGTCCGTATATCTCTGCCTGCACTGTGCTCATGCATGGTGAACTTTCCGCGTGATTGCAGCGCTTGCATTTACATATGTAACAGGATTTTTAACGCGCTTTCGAGCGCTTCCGAGTGTAATACGACGGACTATCGCTCCTTCGCACACCTCGATCGTTATGAAAAGGTGCATGTGATAATAATTACAGAATACCTTATCATGCTTTTTTTGAATATGTCGCAGGTAATTTGTATGATTCCGCTTTTTACAAACGGCGTCGTCCGTTTAAAAACACTCGCAGTTATGAATTATGCCGAAGGCAAAATGCAAATTGCCTTGTAATTATAGAATATGCCACAAACGCCATTTACAAAATGCTGAGCCGAATTAAAGTATTCGCTGGCTGCTCCTGCTTAGGGTTCAGTGCGCTTATTACGACCTATATGTCTCAGCCAACTGGTTTAATTAGCCGTTTAGTTAACCGCCTAGCCATTGGAAGTAGTGCTCGGTACCCGCTGCCGCGGCACCGCTCGCTTCGCTCGCTCGGCTCGCACGTGGTTGTTCACAGTTCTAACCTAACCCAATTGGTCGATGCCCTGGCTTAGTTACTGCGATCAATTCGGCTCTCTCGTGGTTGCTCACAGCTCCAAGTGAACCTACAATAATAATAAATGTCGAAATAATAACAATTGAATGAGTTGCCAATTTGTCTTCAGCATATTTAATAACTTCGAGCGTTTTTAAACGGACGACGCCGGATGACGAATCAGACAACCTGCCTGCGACATATATACCATTTTACATGACATGAAAATTTACTTTGTAAAGATTATAATATTATTTTAATTATTGTGAATGTGAAGACTATGTGGGACATTGCTATGGTTTTTTTTTCTCGGTTAGTTTTAATCATAATCTGTCGGCCATCTGTCCATTTTTTATAAAAAAAAATACTAGGTAAATAAGTTTGAAGCCAGATGTTGCCTATGTACCTACCTACCTAGCTTACTCGGGACACTTCTGTAATTTATTTTTAGGTATAAAGTTTATGAGGACTAAATTGCTAGATTTAAAGTTTTTGCCTAAAAGTTGCGCACCTTCGATACTATAAAAATGTCCAAAGGAGGGTCAAACGGCTCTCTTCTATAGATTATGCCAATATTATATTATACTTTTACATTAGAGGGGCTCGTCGCTAAGTAATAACAGTCACACGGGTCGATCGATTAGGTTAAGCTACGCTTGCCGCAGTTGATCAGTGGATGGGTGACCATCTTTACATACCAAGACCCTTCCGTGCCTCGGAAACCACATTAAGCCGTTGGTCCCGGCTGTCATTCGTGGATCTTTGACAGTCGTTACGGGTCGTCAGAAGCCCAAAAGTGTGTCAACAAGTCTTACCAAGGGGTATCGTATTACCCAGTAACTGGGTTGTGGAGGTCAGATAGGCAGTCGCTCCATGTAAAATACTGGTATGCAGCTGCATCCGTTTAGACTGGAAGCCGACCCCAACATACTTGGGAAAAGGCTAGGCAGACTGATAGATTATGCTTTTACATTATAGGTGACCAACTTATGGTCTGTTCAAAAAAAAAAAATAGGTATTTCTTGAAAGTGTAAACAAACACTTAAACAATCACTCACTAGAGGGAATTAGTAACCTGTAACGGCCAAGCCTCATATTTTGACTAAGGTGTAGAGTTTGTGAAGTCAGTGCTTGTAGAGTTAAGGCGTGTAGAGTTAGAAGCTTGGTTCTACATGAGTTCTAATAACTTTTTGACAGTATGGTCTCTTTATGTTGGGTACGGTAAACCGGGGTTACTTTGATATCGACTTTCGACTTATGAAAAACATATTTTTGTAATATCTACAACGCCTTACTATCAGTAGTTGGCACTTCTGATAGTTTCTTTTTTAATAAGGCGTTGTAGATATTACAAAAATATGTTTTTCATAAGTCGAAAGTCGATATCAAAGTAACCCCGTAGTATCAAAGTAACCCCAGTTTACGGTATACTTTAGAGGGTTCTGTAGTGATCGGTGTATTCTAAATTTAAACAATGGGGAAAACGTCAGCATAGGCCGCGAAATTCAAATTTTCTTACGTTTTTTGAATTTGCAAGTCAGAATTAGGTTATATGTTGAATAAAGTATGATTCACAACCGTAACAAATAATTATGTATTTACTGAACTATAATCATTAAAATCAGTAATACAACTTCTTAAGTTAATATAATCCTCAAATGTCAAGATTTCATGAAATACTCATTCATTAGGATTACCTGGTCTGCAAGAGTTGTATTGATGACTTTTATGATTATAATTCTGTAAATACATACTTGTTACGGTCGCGAATCATATTTTGATCAACTTACAACCTAATACTGACTTGTAAATTGCAAAAAAAAAAAAACGTAAGAAAATTTGAATTTCGCGGAAAATAGAAAGCGTCAGGGTAGCTGACGCTTTCTATTTTATTTAAAGATCTATAAACTTATGTATGTACTTTGGTATCGAGAACATATTTTATTTATGATTACGTAACAATTAGAAAGATACCACTAAAATAGTGTTCCCGATACCTAGTAAGATTGAGCTGAAAACATTTTTAATCAAACTTAGCCGTTTTCAGATTTTCAGAAGAAAATTAATAGAACAGCCAGTGAAACGCCTAGATGGGTTTCCATATTTCATTACATATCTCTTAACCTGAATTTTTTGAGGCGCGTTTCAATTTAAAAACGTAGGCAGTTTTAGTTGATTACTTTTAAATAAGCGACCGCCAGATAAGATATTGTTTACTGTGGGTGACTCTATTACTGTAGTCTGTTAAACGATTTCAAGAAAGATCCATTAAGATTTCTGTGTAAGTAAATAAAAATAAAATGTATTTGGGTTAGTTTTGCTTTGAAATTAAATATCTGTAAATAGCTACAGGTTGTTTTGAAGGGCGAAGCCTTAGAAAGGGTGGAGGAGGAGGTCAGAAGGGTGAGGGAAGGTTGTATTGATCTATATATACACATGTATTATAAATTAACTTAAATCTTGTTTCCCAATGGGGCGAGGACAATCTGGTCGAATTCAATGCTCTGAAAACACAGGCATGTCTTTTCACTGCCAAAAGTAGCCAGTTTGAGTTATCTCCTAGTTTCCGAGGTGCATCTGTACCAGCTACCGGCCGCCTAGAGCTTTTGGGCACGGAGTTGACGTCTGGTCTCAACTTCAGCTCAACCATCTAGACAAAAGCACAGACTGCAACCAAGAAGCTGGACATCCTAATTACAAGGTGAGGCGATACTTCACATCTGAACAGTTTATAATAATAACCTGGGTCATTATTCACACACGGTCATCTGATCCCAAACTAAGCAGAGCTTGTACTATGGAAACCAGATAACTGATATACATATTACTTTTTTTTTGTAAATACATACTTATATAGACACCCAGACTCAGAACAAACAGACATGTTCATGCACACAAATGTTTGTCCTGGGTGGGAATCGAACCCACGAGCTGCGGCATGATAGGTGGTATCTTAACCAATCACGCCAACTGGCCTGTCTTATAAGTCTATACAAAGCACAGGTCCGTTCCTGTATGGAGTATTACAGCCACTTATGGGATGGCTCAGCAAAATACCAGCTTGCTGCACTTGACTCGGTGGAATGCAGTGCAAAAAGACTTATAGGCGACGAGAAGTTGGTGGCTAGGCTTCATGTTGCGTGCCTGTCGCTTTTCTACAGACTGTAGATACTTCGGAGAATGTGTGCAGGAGCTCCACGACCTGATTTCACCATCGCCCTTTTACCACCGGACTACCAGACGTACTGCGCGGTACCATCCGCTCTTGGTTTCTCATCCGTAAACAAATTTATTCTGTGACCTCCCTTTGGGTACCGTTTCAGTAGTTGTTTCGATTTTACCTCCCTATTCTTTTTTAAATTATCAGTTAAAAAATGACCAGTGCATCTCTTATAGGCTGCAAGTCCTAAGTCATCTTTTAAAATACGTGACATGGTTCTGGGTGCTATCTTCATCTCCCGAGATATAATCTTTTGCTTTCGGACAGGATTTCTTCGAATTCTTTCCCGTAAGGGAAAGAATTCGAAGACCACCACCTTTTGATTTGATTTGACCACCTTTTTCGTACGAACACTACGTGGACGGCCAGATCTCTTTCTGTCACAAGCAGGGGAGGTCTCATTGTACCTATTAATAACTCGGTACACAAACATTTGACTAATACCAAGCGTATAGAGAGTTTTAAAAATTGCATTTGGCTCCTTACCAACTTTGTGTAATGCAATCACAGCGATTCGGTTCTCTTTATCACCCCACTCCATTCTAATATCGCAAAATATTGTACAATGTATTGGCGCCGAAATTAGAAAACTCAATGAACAATCGTATAAAAATGACAGATTCCAAATTCAAATGTAATATCTTTCTTATTTTTAATTGTAACAGTATTTATGGCCAGACTAAGTATAGGTATATATATTATATATCAGCAAGGACCGACTTAAGCAAAAATGTTCCAACCCACAACCTCGACAATTTCAAGTTTTTGTGACTTATGTACTCACTCCAAATAAGGTGCAAGCATGTGATTTAGTTTAGTACACTTAGAATTACATACGCAACGTTAAGCATTACAAAGCCAGACAAATACAGCAATAAACTTTAAACTCAATTATCTCGAAATGAGGTTTGTGTGGTTTGGAACATTTTTGCTGAAATCGGTCCTTATTTATTTTTTCTTTTAAATGTCGCTTCTCGTGTCTGTCTGTGTGACGGCGTTGTTCTCCTAAACTACGCAACGAATTTTGATGTGGTATTCACCATCATTTAGAGAATTTATTCCGAAAGGTATATGTGTTTAAAACAATATTAAGCCTACATAATTATAAAAAATCATGACATTTTTTCAAGTCGAATAAACTGTGCGAAGCAGGGGCGGGTCACTAGTATTATTTATATACAAGTTGTAACCTAAATAACGCACAACCTCAAGGAATCATTGTACTCATCATTATGAACAACCTTTACTATGGGAGCAAACCTGAAATCGCGAAGACTCTGCTATTCCCTACATTTATGTTCGCATAACTTGCCAAAATGTAGGGAACAGCTAATTTCAGGTTTGGACTCATAGTAAAAGTTGTTCATAATGATGAGTAGACGCCTTAAGAAGTTGTGCGTTATTTAAGTTAAACTTGGGTCAATTTTTAGCCGATTTGTAGCTAGATTGTGCTTGCTGGGATGGGTTCCCTCTATCTGGCAGAATCTTGATGCTCCGAAATTGATTTGCCATAACACACTTGGCATAATCTTCTTTAAACGAATATTCTTAAGGCATAAACATTATTAAATATAATTATTGTTTGGCCGAATGTTTATATGTCCGTATTTAAAATGGCAGAATTTTAAGATGGCAGAATTTTATTTGGTATTTACTTTTGGCAAAGCGTGCTGCATGCTTGCTTGGAAGAACGTGCAAAACGAAGTGGAAGACAACGTAACACCTACCACCTAAGTTCACATGTGGAAGCAATAAATAGATATATTGAGTATTGAGTAATTATTATGAATGACATATGTATGCCTAAAGATGATTCTAACATATAAAATTATGAGTTTTGAATGTATGATAAATGAGTGTTTACCAAACGATTTTCTGCGGAATGAAGTTTATGCTATCCGCTGTTATGCAAAATAATATTATGACATAAAATGTTCTGCTATAAAGGGTAGACCCTGGTGTGATATGTCTTTGTGCAGGATAAATAACTTTTATTATTATTTTTTCTACTTCATAGTAATGTTACTATCGGCGGATAGAAAGGCCGAGTTCATGGCGACTCTAACCAGACTGCTGAAATATTACTAACAACTGACTTACAATCTGACTTCAACCACCTCATTACACACGACTTCCTTCGATCATACTCCAAGGGCAGTCCTTGTGTGCAAGTTGAACAAAAGTTAGAGCTCTTACGTGATCTTGAACAGTACGTACGACTCCAAACTTATAATAAGGTATTTTTTATTTGTGATGGTTTTGCTCTTGACTCTAGTCTAGGTCAGAGGTGACAGAGACAAAGTCGACGATGGAGTGAGCTTACCCAAAAGAAGCCTGTTCACTCTCACTTTGAAGAGATTAGGGTTGTATGCGTTCGGAAACACAGACGCAGGTAGTGAGTTCCACTCCTTTGCTGTGCGCATTATAAAAGACACTTGGAAGCGCTTAGTGCGAATTGGTGGAATAGCAACCAGGTAGGGATGGTAACTGGCAGTGCGTCTAGATGTCCGATGGTAGAAGGAGGCCGGTGGAATGAGGTCGTGGAGTTCTCGGGCACACTCTCCGAAGTACAATCTGTAGAAGACCGACAAGCAGGCAACCTTGCGGCGATGAGCCAGGCTATGAAGCTTGGCATCCACCAGTTTTACGTCGCCAATGAGCCTCTTAGCTCTGCGTTCCACCGAGTCAAGCGCGGCTAGTTGGTAGTTGGCTGATCCATCCCAAAAGTGACTGCAAAGGTGAACATAGTTTGGAGCAAAAGTGGGCAACGCGACACTTGTGTGTGAAGCCGGGTCCAGACGTGTGTATCGTGTAATGTAACGCGAATTATGCGTGTGGACTGCACTATACGAGCATACATGTAACGCTCGGACAGGCGTCGCTGTCGGTTTTTAGTAGCGAATGACCACAAAGGCTCTCGCAGTCAAACGCATACAGATTCGTGTTGAGTGTGTATGCCGTCCACTAATTCACTGTTATAGGTTTATTACTTGATCGCACTGGATGGTCTATCCCCATAAATAACGCGCCGGCCCTTTTAAACCTTCATTCTAGTGCAAAATGGCGGCGGTTCAGTTCAGTTCAGCCAATCGGGACGCACTTGTCTTTGCGTAAAGTGTTGCCATTATAATTCCAACACGTTTCGATTTATTTATTGTTTATGGTGAATGTTGCCCGAGTATTTTTATAAAAGTTAGATATTATTATTTATTAGATTAAGTATTTTAAATGTTAATTACAAATATAACGTGTAACGTTACACACTACGTATACGCGCATTACATTCCACGCTGCACACGTCTTGATCTTTAATAAGACGTGTGATGTGCATAATGTTGTTTTGAATGACTCCGGGGAAGTTTTGGCTTAGTACAAGTCCAATACTACTTTTGGTCCATCTCACACACACACAAACACACCCTCACGCCCTTTCTTACACTTTTTGAAGTGAAAACTTTAGGCGCGTTGAGCGAACTTTGATAGGGGCACCACTTATGGATTCGCGTCACGTAACGCGTCACGCGACATGCCACGGTGACGTATTGCGCTGTCAAGTTTTAGTTCCCCATGACTGACTATAGTTTTTTTTATTTTATTTTCAGAATATTATGTGTGCCTTAAAAGGCAAAAAGACGGAACATAAATTTTCATGCTTTTTCCGTACCAAAAGGGTAAAAAGGAACCCTTATGGTGCGACTCAGTCTGTCTGTCTGTCACAGTTAGATATCTCAAGAACTACTAATGCTATCAACTTGAATTTTGCAATAGTTTTAGATGACGTTTGTCCAACTATTTTGTAAATAAGAAAAAGATAAGAATGTATATGTCTTTTTTGCAACAGGGACTGAAAGGGGGTCTTAAAAATTCGAAGTAAGGCTAGGGCATGTGGGGTATCATATGAAAGAACGCTGTTTGCACATTCTCAAACATGTTTTCTTTTTTTTTGGCCGCATAGTTTTCGACTTTTGATGAAAAATTTAAATAAAACACCTTTCTCAGATTTTTCTCTATGCAAACTTCGGAGATAAAGGGGGGAACCCCTTTATCTCCGAAGTTTGCATAGAGAAAAATCTGAAATTATTCTTTGTAATAGAAGTTTATGTAAAAAATACACGAAAAATAAAAGATGTCTGTAAATATCACACTTTTTTAGTAGGAATACCGGGATAAAAAGTATCCTATTTGTAAATCCAGGTTATAAACTATCTGTGTGCCAAATTTAACGAATATCCGTCCAGTAGTTTTTGCGTGAAAGAGTAACAAACATCCATACATCCTCACAAACTTTAGGAAGTAGGATAAATAGGAAGTAGGATAGGATGGTATGGAACCCTCGGTGCGCGAGTCCGACTCGCTCTAGACCGGTTTTTTCACATCGTGTCTAACATGCCCAGCATGAAACTAATGAACACTACCATGTGCCAACATACTTGGATAAGAAGTACGTGCTATTTAAAAAAAGAAATTTTCATAAATACAGTAATCTCACATGAAACACAAATGAATATCTCATTTCCTACCACACGATTAACATAATTAATGTTAAACTCAATCGATTCCGAACCGTGGGCGCCGTGCCACGTACACGTACGGGGCCAAGCAAGTGACATTTATAATTGTTGTACCATTTTGTATGGGTGAGCCCTCCTTCACATGGGCGATTATTTACAGCGACAATTTTTTGCGCACTGGATTTTCAACGCACTTTTTAACCATTCATTCCCAGGCGCCCTCGCGGGGTTTGCCACTGGAGGCAAATGGGAATAAAAATTCCCAGTCGCCACCGGCGGTGACTGGGAAGTCATTGGCCCCACTTCAGTTTTGCTTTCTCCATCGTAGAGAATAAAAGGATGAGGCAACTTATCCTAAACCTGCCTCTAATCTCTAAAAAAAGACAATTTTTTATATGATTGAAGACTACTACATAATATGAGTAACGTAACTAAATAAGTCTTAATATATCTGTGATTTAACGATGTTTTGTTATAATATTTTTAATTAGTTTTCTTAACAAATTATTCTAAACACACACTAGTTAGTATATGTTTTAATAAAAATGCGTTTATTCATAATATATACATTATTTTTATATTTCCGTTTAACATTTAGATACGCATGATTTAAAAGGTAAAATAACAAAGTCTATGTTGGAAACTTTATTTCAATGTTATCATCAATTAGATAGATGCAGGTTTGTAATAAATTTCCTTATTATTTTATTCTTCACAAGAAACAAAGCAATGTATAGCGAAACTGAATTGGGGGCAATGACTTCCCAGTCACCGCCGGTGGCGACTGGGAATTTTTATTCCCATTTGCCTCTGGTGGCAATCCCCGCGGGGGCGCCTGGGAATGAATGTTCTTAACGCCGAGAGTTGAAAACCACAAACTCGTCCATGGCCCAAACGAGGGTTCAGTTCGTGTTTGTAGTCCATGCAGCCACCGTGTCACAGACTAGCTGAAATGTACATAAGGTTTACACTTCCCTGCTACGGCTTTAAAGCGGACATGATGCAGGACTCTCTATATCCTGTACATGGAAATAAAGACTATTGATTGATTGATGGATTAGTTTACGTTACACTGCGACGAGCTCTGGCCGTTCGTATAGAACCTGGTTGACTAAACGCTAAAGCAATTAAAGCCAATCTAGATAAGCTATGTGAAAACGTCGATAATAACGATGAATGGCGGAACGATCATACATTAAACTTTGGATTTCAATTCGGTTGCCAAACACTTTAGGTAATTGGGAAATGGCCGTGTTGGTATTCTAGGCATAGTAGGTCTATTCATTAGGACTATAAAGGACTGCCTTACTATCGATGTTGTGTGGAAGGGATTCAAGGTGCCTACACGAACCCCTGGAGTTTCACGTTTGCCACAAACTCGATCACTCGGGGTTGAGTATAGTCAGCGCTCCAACTCTTTCGTGTTTCAAGATTCATCTAAGACGCTGGCTGGACAGGTACCTAAGTGTATGCGAAGTCTATTCAATTTTAATTGTTACGTCGTGAAGAAAGTTTTGAGTATGAATGTCGATGATTATAGAAACGATGGATGGACTGTGTACCCTAGATATGGCTAGAAAGGGGTTGACTACCGAGATAACGACTAATAGAGAAATATGGCCGACTACATTTTGCGCCGCCCCCAAATAAATTGGGATAAGGGCAGGAGAATGATATGGCATATAAGATTTTTAAATCTTTTATTTAAATTAACAATTCGTTATACCTATATTTATATATTTCTTGACGACTTATAAATAGAGTAACGACTTCATTTTTAACTGTAGGTACCTATTGCAGTTGCATAAATTATTATTTTTCAAGCATCAATAAATTAATGTTGACTATTTCAGCGTTAATGCCACATGTAGCAACGAATATTCGCTTGATTTGCAACGAAGCTAAACAAAACGACGACAATATGGCATCAAAGCATCTGCCATTATAATAATATATGTATGTTCCAAGAATTCCGAGGTTTATAAATTTCAAAAATGTAATGGCAGATAATGCCGCGTTCCCACAAGCCTGTCGAGGCCTATCGCGAATCGCGACCCGTGCCTGTCGTGGCCTGGCGCAGCCCGTGCCTGTTGAGGCCTGTCGCGGCCCGTGCCTGTTGAGGCTTATCGCGGCCCATGCCTGTCGAGGCCTATCGCGACCCCTGCCTGTCGAGGCCTGTCGCGGCCCGTGCCTGTTGAGACCTGTCGCGGCCCGTGCCTGTCGAGGGTTATCGCGGCCCTTGCCTGTTGAGGCCTGTCGCGGCCCGTGCCTGTCGAGGCCTATCGCGGCCCGTGCCTGTCGAGTCCTGTCGCGGCCTGTGCCTGTTGAGGCCTGTCGCGGCCCGTGTCTGTCGAGGCCTATCGCGGCCCGTGCCTGTCGAGGCCTGTCGAGGCCTGTCACGGCCTGTGCCTGTTGATCGCGGCCCGTTTCTGTTGAGGCCTGTCGCGGCCCGTGCCTGTTGAGGCCTGTCGCCGCCCGTGCCTGTCGAGGCCTGTCGTGGTCCGTGCCTGTCGAGGCCTATCGCGGCCCGTGCCTGTCGAGGCCTGTCGCGGCCCTTGCCTGTCGAGGCCTATCGCGGCCCGTGCCTGTCGAGGCCTATCGAGGCCCGTGCCTGTCGAAGCCTATCACGGCCCGTGCCTGTCGAGGCCTTGTCGCGGCCCTTGTCTGTCGAGGCCTTGTCGCGGCCCTTGTCTGTCGAGGCCTGTCGCAGCCCGTGCCGGGCATTCCCACGGATCATCCCATACATTCGATCAGACGGGCGACGACAGGCCACTGCAGGCTGACTGCTAGATATTGTTAAGATATGACAATAGTATTGAGTACTTTACTTTTCCTTTTCAATTTGCAACGATTCAGGAAACCGGTAAAATTGACTGAGCGTTTTTTTAAGACTTGACGCGACATTGGCACAGCTCATACAGTCATACCAAATAAGACTTCAATTCACTAATATTATGTGCTAGGTGATACATATTTATGCTCGTATATCGATTAGCAGTGATGCGTGATGGAATCCCTTCTCGCGAACGTACTCGAATATTGTAAGGATGTGGATACACCGGCGGTCGTTGCGTGAGTAGCGCCAGTGAGATTATATTTGTTGCCAAGCAGTAATTTATACATAAGTGGAAGTGAAGTTTAGTTATAGTACCTACCTACCCCACCCAAATTAGTATAGCCCTACTTGCTAAGTAAGTAACAGTGAGAGGAAGTTATTATAAAATCATCGACATACACTAATTGGAAAAAAATAGGTATTGTGGAAGCTAACTCAAAACCACTCATCAGAAATATGCGACCACCTCAGGACTCAAATAAAAAAAATAGCAAAAAGGCAATTGTATGTTACGCTAAGGCGAGTCAAAAGTTTTGAAGGCGTAGTTTTAAAAGATTTGGACGCCAACAACTGATTAAATCGACCACAAGACGACAGATCGTTGACGGAGACAACAAGGCTACGAGCGGTTATTACCATCAATATCATTTATAGCCAGAGTGCATCTCATGACAATTCCAATAAGCCCAAACACGGCTAGGATACATTGTTTTATTACGGAGTTCCGGTGCATACCTTCCGGCTTCATCATTAGATCAGTTCGATGGTGAATTTTCACACAAACTATTTATTGGACAGGCCAGTTGGCGTGGTTGGTTAAGATACCACCTATCATGCCGCAGGTCGTGGGTTCGATTCCCATCCAGGACAAACATTTGTGTGCATGAACATGTCTGTTTATTCTGAGTCTGGGTGTAATTATCTTTAAATTAAAGTAGTGTATGTAGTATATCAGTTATATGGTTTCCATAGTACAAGCTCTGCTTAGTTTGGGATCAGATGACCGTGTGTGAGTAATGTCCCAGGTTATTATTATTATTATTATTTAAATTTGCTTCGTCATAGTCTAACATAATCGAGATATCGCCACCCGTGAAATACTTATCATTGAGGAGTTCCTGTGGCCATCTGTGGTCTTCTATATCAGTTTCACTTCACCAAATGCAAATGCTTGACTTTTCGATGAAAATACCAAAATCGCTATATGTATACCTGTAATATTTGAGGAGTTTCCTGAATCCATCATGGATCCCATCATCAAAACTAGATTTTGATACAAAGTGGCACCAGTTACGTCTTTTCAAATAAAAAAAAAATCAAATCGGTTAATAAATGACGGAGTACTGAGCGTTTTTTTTTAATGCAAGCGAATTGGGTCCCTCCTCCTTTTTTTTTTAAGTCTGTTAAAATATTCGTGAATATCTAATGAGCATTCAGCATTTAAGTCCGCCTATGTACATGAAGTTTTTATAAATAAATATTCGAGCGTACTTAATGAGCATTCAGCTACTCGCGAGCATTTAAAGCAGTTTTAATGGATGGGTTGAATTACAAAACTACACGCCAGCCTTTTTTTTTTCTTTTGGGAACACCCCACATCACCGGCGCACTAGAATACATTGCGCGCCGTGACCACCCCATGGACCAAACCAGCACATGGGCGCTAGATGACCCCGTGTCTAGGCACCTTTGGTCCCCCTGCGACCGGTCAAGTCAGTGGCCTGGCCGCCTACCACTTTTCGGCCGCAGAGGATAGGGAGAACGGCCAACGAAATACCGACACTCCTCTTCCCCTGCGGCAACACTGCGTCCGCCATCAGACGGTGGCGACCCAGTCAAGGCCGCGGAAGGTAGGGAGAGCGGCGCACCGCAATACCGGCACTCCCATACGACATCGCGGCCCGCCTCAGTTGTGATGTCGCCAATGCGGCACCGCAACCTACCTGTTGGCCGCTACGTCGTCAACTTCCTGGGAAAATCCCTGACAAGCGGCCCCTCCTCAGGTTCCTTTTCGCTTCACCGTAGGTGACCAAGCCACGGCTACTGAGCCCCCCCGCCGCGACAATGCGGGAACCCACGAAGTTTCTTTGGTGAGAACGTCTAGGTTTGGCTCACATTAATTTTCACAAAAGCTGAGACTATTCGCTAATAGCTCCCAGTGTGAGAAGCTCCTAAGCAAGCAAATCTTACGCTTTGTCAAATTCTTGTCAACCTACACGGTACACAATTTTGAACAACAAACATCTCCGTGCAGACCTTCGCTTCTATATGTGCACATAATTATCATAGCTAACAGGCGAGACACGGGTCCTGCCAGTTGGTATGCCATCCCCTTTCATTGCTACTCGTATAATATTGTACAGACAACAATAGGGATGGTTGTTACGGATTACTGTTGTTATGGCATCCCGGAATACGACTAATGGCACAGATTCTGCCCGGCCTCCACTTTAGTAGTCCTAAATTAATTATAGTGTATTTACGATATTATACGGTGCGGTGGGCTCGGTGTAATTTGTACCGCCCAACATGAGTTGAATTTGTGACTTGTGCATTATTGGAGTAATTTGCTAAAAATTAAAAAAAGAAATCCAGCCTAGTATTGTCCCAATGCGGGGCAAAGGCCACGTAAATAATAATATAGAAAGGCATCAGGCATTTTTGCTACAGTCAGGATTATTTATTTGAGATACTATACAAAGACATCAATAGGTTACACAGTGAATTAAAATTAAACAAAAAAAAAAAAATAAGTTCCTCCACTTACTGCTTTGTGGAAAAATATATTTAACTAGCTTGGATGTCGGAAATTATCCCACGGAAACGTACTGCCGGGATACGATAAGTACTTATCTAATGTCTTAACCCGGGTCATGGTCTCAGCTGTTCACGAGTGGAAAGGAAATAGACAGAGTTACTTTCGCATTTATATATTAGTATAAGAAGAAGTATGGTTAGTATGACAGTAAGTAAACTCGTGTTGAAACCATCAATACGTATTGGAATGTAAATGTTTTGTAAACAACATGTCTGATTTTGCCATCTTTTGCTAGA
The DNA here is from genome assembly GCA_948252095.1 of Dicycla oo. NCBI lineage: Eukaryota > Metazoa > Arthropoda > Insecta > Lepidoptera > Noctuidae > Dicycla > Dicycla oo. The sequence continues at coordinate 1,130,683 of OX411716.1, read as the reverse complement.
TCATAAAGATTTCGTGGGCTGGATCCCAGTAAATCTCAGGCCATCTCAGGTCCAGTTGAAAACCAGCGTCGGGCATTAACTGCTCGGCAGTAACTGAGCCTATTTGGCACAGCCGTGAGACACACATTATTGTCTTTTTTTTCTGTCTAGTTTTAAGCTTTCTATTGTATAGAGTTTAGTTATTTCTTTTCTTTGTTTTTTTTATATACATTTTGCACACGTATAAAATTCACTGCAGTCCTGTGGAAAACGGGAACAACAAAGCCACGAGCAAAAAATCACGTCATTTCCACAGCGCCATGTATCGAAGACACTGGTAACCTCAAACTCTCCGCTCTGTTACACGGCTTAGTATTTACAAATACTTATATTTATATTTTTTGAAGTAAATAAAAAAGCTGGTAAATTATCGAGCTCACACAGTCACTAGATACTAACCTGATCAAAACATTAGCATCAAGCGACTGTGAGGACTTCTTTTTCGTGTTTTTAAAGTGTCTTGGAATGGAACGGTTTCTTGATGATACTTACTTCTATATTTGAGATCGACTTCCATATCACACCTTTTCATCAATAGTCCATGGACATAACGAATAGATAACCGTGGTATCTGTTTTGAAGTTGTATGTTGCTTTTTAACCGACTTCCAAAAGGAGGAGGTTCTCAATTCGTCTGTATTTTTTTTTTGTTTTTTTTTGTATGTTTGTTACGCGATTACTCAAAGACGGATGGACCGATTTGGAAAATTCTTTTTTTGTTTGAAAGGGTATACCTCCGAGGTGGTCCCATATAAATTTTATTAACTTTGCTTGGGGAGTTTTTGAGTTAGCTTCAATAATGCGTATATTTCCCACTTATTTTATATGGATGATGTGATGATGTTTTAATAACTTCCTATCACTGTTATTTACATGGCTATATCTACAATTATTGTTCTCAATTATGTATTCGAATTTGTGTGGGGTAGGTTCCACAACTAAAAAGTGAAAAATAAAAACTTTTTAGCAAAAAATAAAACCGACTTCAAAAACAAAACACTACAAAGTGAAAAATAACTTTAATTTCGGAAGTCGGTGGCAAAAAACGAAAATACAAAACGAAAGACACCGACTTCCGAAATTAAAGTTATTTTTCACTTTGTAGTGTTTTGTTTTTGAAGTCGGTTTTATTTTTTGCTAAAAAGTTTTTTTTCTTCTGCAGAACACATCCTACTCAATATATCGCAGTATGTACCTACTTTGTTATGAATAACTTTCACTTCTTCAAATACTTGTAGCTTGTCACGCGATATTTTAAGTCCTTTTAGATGCGAGTACAGGAACGTACTTCACTAACGTGGAGCGCCGCGTATGTACTTTTGCGAGAAAAGTGCTTGTTGCGTGTCAAGCTCCAGGAGTGCTGCTGGTGGTCTTGACTGCGTAAAACTAGACTATATTTCTTGATTAGGTACTGATACAATTTTTAAGGAGACGACCGATTTGTGTGCGCACGCTCAAGGTGTCGGCGAGCAGGTGAGTGGCGGGGGAAGCCCGCGATCGCGGTGTGGTGTGTGGCCCGACGCGACGTCAGGAACAGTGCTTTTTCCGTCACGATATATACTAGACAAAGAGTCCCACTACTACAATAAATTATTTTTCGATATAATAATCGAAAGTTAATATTATAAAAATAAATAAAAATGAAAATCGTTTATTTTCAAGCGTCGACGGCCCATAGCGTGTTAGTAATCAGTACAATCTTAAAACTATGTTAGTATGTAACACACATGAAAACAAAAATAAAAAGACAGATACACAATAAAAAAATACAGCCAAGATTAGAGGAAGATCTATCAAGTCCCATGTCTAACATGCAGCTTGATAAATCTATCCATTGTAAGCCCTTCTATTCTTTCTGCAAACACCTTCAGATTATGCCGACCACGCTATTGTCGTAAAAATTATACTCAGTACTCATTATATTTATTGCTTCCACATGTGAAATTAGGTGGTAGGTTACCAAAAAATATGATCATTGTGGACCCTGTCGGGCACAGCAGCAGTAGGAGAGAGGACTATAAATTACTTATAATTATTATGACTTTAAATTGTAATAACTTTTGACTGAGTGGACCGATTTTAATGAAAAAATGATTAAAATATGTTACCTCAAGATGACCATATTTCCATTCCCTTAAATCTCTTAAAAAGAGGTACTTACCAACATAAACATTTCAATAATAAATGTTAATTTTAAAATCATTCCTATTGTATTAGGGGGTGATTTTTAAAAAACGCTGAAGCACATAATTCTTTATTTCTTACCAAAAACATAAATTTGAATTTTCATATCCCTAACTTGAGTAATGCTGGGTTTTCCATAAAAAAATTCATCCCCTATATCACCCCCTTAACGGGTATTTTTCAAACTAAAAGTAGCCTATCGCCCGTGAGTTTCTGAGATCTTCTATCTATCTATCTTCTGAAAGGCCAGTTGGCGTGGTTTGTTCAGATACCACCTATCATGCCGCAGGTCGTGGGTTCGATTCCCATCCAGGACAAACATTTGTGTGCATGAACATGTCTGTTTGTTCTGAGTCTGGGTGTAATTATCTATATAGTATGTATTTACAAAAAAAAAGTAGTGTATGTAGTATATCAGTTATCTGGTTTCCATAGTACAAGCTCTGCTTAGTTTGGGATCAGATGACCGTGTGTGAATAATGTCCCAGGTTATTATTATTATTATTTATCTACCTACAAACAAATTTAACAGGATGAACATAAAACTAATTTATTAATTTTTTTGGAGAATTTTGCTAAACCAAAAAGTAGGTAGTTAGTATTTATGTCTTTTATGAAATCATAATTAAATGCAATTAGTATTGTGTTGTTTTTTATTTTAATCGTAATTAGGAGTTGGTATTATAAAAAAGTTTTGTGCAAAAATACTAGTTATCAGGTATCAGAAGTTCACGGGCGCTATGTCCTTCCTCAGGATGCCATATATCTCCTTACCAAATTTTATCGAAATCCGTTCAGTGGTTTAGGCGTAAAAAGTGCCAAAAATTATCCAAATCCATTCAGCCGTTTTAGCATGAAGGCGTTACAACAAACAAACAAACAAACAAACACTTTCGAATTTATAATAATAGTTAGGATGGTTAGGAAGAAGAAAAACCGGTCTATTGACACTCTAGACTCACGAAATGTATTAGGTACTTAAATTAAAAAAATAAAAAGCTTTTAACACACTACTAAGTTTCTGTAATAATATAATTGAATCATGATTCGAAAGACACGTGGCGCCATCTATTATCATAAGAACGTTATTGTGGTTTTCCTCGGGAACAGTACTTGTTTTTCGCGATGATGTTCGTGTCATGACACCTGACAAAATATGTGCAAAATTTCATAATGAGTTTAGGCGTGAACAGGTAACAAATAAACAAACTTATTTTCGCATTTATAATATTAGTTAGGACTAGCTTTTGCCCGCGGCTTCGCCAGCGTGGAGGTCGGGAAACTATTGTATATATGATAAACCTCCCTCTTAAATTACTCTATCTTCTATTGATGAAAACCGCATTAAAATCCGTTCAGAAGTTTTTGAGATCATCGCAAACATACAGACAGACAGACGCGGCGGGGGACTTTGTTTTATAATATGTAGTGATAGTGATATAGCTAAGTAGATTGAATAGCGTTTATAAATTGAAAACGGATCAAACTGTCGCAATTTGAACAACATAGTCAATACGTATCACTTAGTGTTTAACATTTTTTATTGCCTTATAAAACAGTTATAACGAGCGTGATAACAGGCTGGGGGACATTATTGCTAATATTTACGAGCGTCGACACACGCTGTGATGTATAATATATCTTTGTTCTGCGCCAAACTACCAACAATCACCACTTTGTAGATAGGCGTTACGTGATTATGGCAATTTATGACACATACCACATCTGCTTATTATTGAGCTTAGCGAGAACCCTCCGTGCCTCGGGAAGCACATCCCTGCTGTCATTTGTGGATCTTTAACAGTCGTTACGGGTCGTCAGAAGCCTGAAAGTCTGACAACCAGCCATCGTATTACCCAGTAAATAAATTGTGGAGGTCAGATAGAGAGTCGCTCCATGTAAAGTACCGGTATTCAGATGCATACGGTTGGACTGGAAGATGACCCGGACATAGTTGGGAAAAGTCTATGCAGATGATAAAGCTAATTTATACAAAAACATTTCATTTGCTTTAATCATCTCATTACCACAGATTTAATACCAGTTAAACCCTATAACGAGCTACACATCACATACATATAATGTCATAACTCCAATCTGCGTGACTTGCAACACAAAGTGAGTGAAGTTTACCGCGAGGATTATACTCGTCACTAGCGAATATTGGCGCGGCTTTCAAGAGTACCTACCTACCTACGAGACGCCATTGTGGCCACGTAATATTTAAGTGTTACTGAGTTCTAAGCAATTGACGTCAGGCACTACTACAAAAAGAGAACCGCACATTTAGAACGTTAAAAGTTACGTCACCACTAGTGCGCTGCTAGCTGGGATAAAGAAGTGACGCAACAAACTCTCCAACAACGAACGTTTTTAAGATAAGATAAGATAGATTTATTTGTCAAAAACACGCGTAGGTTTAAAAAAAAAATAACAATAATAAGTTTCAGCATGTTTTGCCTAGGAAGGCGTACAAATACAATAATAGTAGTATTCAAAGTACAAAAATCATTTAATTACGTTAAATTAATAAAAATAGCAATAAAAAATGTCGAAAAGAAATAACAATAACAATATAATTCAAAGTCAAAAAATCGTTACGTTGCGTTAAAATAAAGTCAAATAAAGTTACGTTAAAATTAATAAAAATAACAATAAAATGTCTAAAGTACATCATTAAAATAGTCGACAACATTATAGTAACATTTATTTATTAATAGTTTCTTCATGCTTTTATTAAAACTATTAATATCCAAATCTTTGTATGCCTTTCTGCCGTCGTAAGCAAAAACGGCACAACTAACATTTAAAAAAAAAAATAGTTACATACATATTTAGAATCAGAAAAAAAAGGCTAATCTGCTCAATTTTTTGTAGATTTTAAAAAAAAATGTTAGTTGTGCCCTTTTTTCTTACGACGGCAGCGTTGGTACCTTGTTGTATAATTTTGGGGCCATGCAGAATACACTCTTACGCATGAGAGCTGTTTTAGCACTATGTATACGAAGTCTTCGATTATCACGTTGACTTCTTTCGGAACCATCTGAAAACTTCGGAAACAGTTGGGGATTCTTTTTAACAAATAATACCATCTCTAATATATACAAAGAAGGAAGTGAGAGAATTTGATGTTTAATAAAATATGGTTTGCAACTGTCTGTAATTCTAAGACCAAACATAGCTCTAATGCATCGTTTTTGCATTCTAAATATAACATCTTTGTGTGTAGAGTTTCCCCAGAAAATAATGCCGTATCGAAGTTTTTGTTGGTTTAGTTTTGAGAACTTATAATTTTATAAATTCTAGCAGTAGTAGTGAGTATACGAAATGCGCCAAGTAAACTTCAAACTTGATGTAGTTTTTTAATTAGCGCATCAAACAATACAGTTAAAGTTAGCAGTTAGCACTCGTGATTCCCGTGCGCTAACTGCGCCCCGCTCCGCTAACTTTGAGGAAGAACATACATTAATTCGCGGCTTCAGCTTATCTCCACGTCTCAACACCAGCAAGCCAGACAAATTCATGTCTTTACCAACTACAGCCACGACACTCTGGATTACATAGCGAAGTTTGAAGACACAATTAATACTGAGACGTACTAGACTAGCGAGCTAATTACCTAACGGGAATTCAATTAATCACTCGATAGATAAGCTCGGTACGGTACAGTCAGCCTCAAAAACGATACATTTTCTCGATTATGATGTTGGTCCCATGAAGAAAGTTGTTCTGAACTATGACCACGTCTGTCTGATGCACGCTGTAAATTAATTAGCTTGTCTACAATTTGTGTTCCGTAATAATGTATCAATGGTCGTTTTCACAATGGACGATAACGATAATTACACGATATCGTCGGACTTATAGTTTCATACAATTACTACACGCTTTCACACTGTGTCGTTGGAGTCAACGGTATCGTGGCCGACATTGATTGTCGTGCCGATATCGGCGGACGAAACAGTGCGGGGTGTTCACTACAATAAGCTGTTGGTTACATGGTGTCACATACCGATGTCGTCTCGATATCGTTGTCGTCCGAGCTGACGATACGATATAGACGTGTCGATGTCGTTATCGTCGCAGTGCGATAACGGCCAATGTGTAGCTACAACGGGGAAGAAAACTTTCAAATTAGTTCCGCATAGATGGCGTCAAGTGTTTGTTACTTTCTTTCAGCTTTTGTTACTTTTATTCCGCTGCCAATGGAGTTCCTTGCTGAAAACTTTGCCGCGAGATGGTGCTAAGTGTTTTTTCTTGTTCCCGATTGGTCACTTTGTGTTCAAGATGACTGACGAGTGACAAGCATACAGCTTGCGGCGCAGCTTCCGGGAAACAACCCCTTTAAGTGTGTGTAATATGGTTTGCGGCTACACATTGATACAAGTAGGTACGAGTATATTAAGTATATGGGACAATTATATGAATATTTATAGATACTTTGGCAGGGTTTAATTTTAATCACCGTTAGCCTCTGAAGGGTAAAGAAGTTAAGAAGGTTATTGTACTCGTCATTATTAACAACTTTTGCTATGGGACCAAACCTGAAATCGCAAAAAATCAGCTGTTCAGTACATTTATGTTCGCATAATTCGTCAAAATGTTGGGAACGGCAGATTTTTTTCAATTTAATTTTTTTTTTTTTTTTGAAACAATTTTAATCACCGTCAACGTCTTTAAGAGGATGACGGTGATTAAAATTACACCCAGTACATCGACATATCAGCCTTTGGTCGGCTCGCACGCGGTTGGTCACAACTCCAACCTAACCTATAAATGAATATTATTCCGGCAGCTAGTTGAACGGCGGCGCTTAGTTAACTAAACGGCTAATTTAATTATGCAAGATGGCTGCGACATATACATCTTGTAATGGCTGACTGTAACTATTGCAGGATTAGTTAGGATGACGTAAGCATATTAAACATGGCGGCTTTAGTTGATGTAGGAATTAATTAAACTGCATTATCCATTTTACTGCGATCGTTACGCCATTTATCATTTATCTTCTCATATTAAATATCAAGAAACAATGAAGGGTGGTCTTAATAGGGGGCTATGTTTCAGCAGTTCTGCATATTTGGAGCAAATGACACAAATTTTGGAATATCTTTGAACTGACCAACTCGTTTGCGGTTATTTTGACTTCGTCGCCCGTTAGTTCAGTGGTCGCTAATGTGAAAACTGAGCCTGGTCCCAGGTTTAATCTTCAGCACATATTCTTATAAAACCAGACATGCTTTTGTAAGCCGATTTTATATATATTTAGGACCCGTTTTATATAATAAGATCAATAGGATACTTAATATTTATAGTGCCACTTACAAACATTGTAGTCTGAAGATATGCGAATATTTGGGTAAACTTGATTACACAGACACAGAGAATCTTCTAGAATGACTGCAATAATTATGTAGATATTAAATTGGTAATTTTTAAATTTGTATTTTTTAGAATAATAGTATTTTAATCATTATTTAAATATAAGTAGGGTAGTATTATTTTCAATAATTAATTAAGGATGGTCAAATAATATTATATCAGTTAATCGCTTAGTCTGGGGATGGCCTGAAACACAGGTTTTTATTAACCTAGCTCAGGCAGGTCGCCACAAGTTAAAATTGTCTGTACCAACGCACCTTTCATAGGTCATTAAAATCCTGTGTAAATTAAACTAGTTTGTGTATAAGTAATTAAACCAATCTGTTAAGATCTTGGTATTTGTTTTTGTTTTTTGCATTTCTCGGGACCCTGGGGTCCCGGACCTTTGGAAGGCGTACGAGGAGCCGAAGCCAACTTGCAGAGGCCCCTTAAATAATTTTAAATGATAAGGAGGCACCAACCGACGATTATCCCTGTATCCACTATACAAGTGCACCAAGGACAACCTCCGGTTGGTGCAGGACTACTGTTGTGCGTGGAAACAAAACATATTGGGCTATGGGTCTGGGTGGCTAATGTGGATTGGGTTACTTGAACTATGGAAGAACTATGTCCCCTGCCTGACCAATGTTATACACGGATAAAATAGCAGGGGTGACTTGCACACTCGATAATGGGCCCCCGGAAACGGCCGCTAGCACATAGTGACGTAGCGACAAGGGGGCAACACTTCCTGAGATGCTTGAGGAGTGGAGAGGTATTCCACGGCTATCAGGACAATCCCGGAAGTACGGTCAAGATCCCTACCAGCACCTTACTGGAATACTTCCTTCCTCCGAGCACGTTTGCTCTTGCGAATCTCCACTCAAGCCGGCCAATAAAGGCAAGAAAGAGGTGGGAGCTCTGTTCCTTGTCAGTGTTCACTCCAGCCGGCCAATAAAGGCAAGCCAGAGATGAGGACAATATTTCTCTCGGGAGATAGGGTCCGTGGGGTCGCTACTGCCCAACAGCTCGCCACAAGCTGCCCTGCGGGTTTCTGTATCTCTCTTGGTCTGGCTCCTCATCCTAGACCCGTTCCGGCAAAGTAAACTCTACCGGCACAGACCTAAAGTTCGGAGCGCGCAAGCCCCACCACGACGTCAACGTAGAGATACAGCGGTGGGGTTATTATTATTATTATTATCATGATAACCCAAGAAAACTCGGTAACAGTCTGGTTGTCTTCTTGTGTTGTCTCCAGTTGTTGGTTATCGCTATCGTCTCTTAGCTACTTACTTAAGAATGAATGTACGAGTATTTTCATCTCTGCCTGCAAATTCGAGGAATTCAGCCGTGATATTACGTTAAACAATAACGTTTTCTGTTGCCGAACTACATTGGAGAGTTTATGGTGGTACAAAGGTAGGTTTCTGTAGTATGTGAGTTACTGCCAACAGGCGGCCGGGGCGGCTGTGCAGAGTGCAGGCAATCTGCCACACAAATATTGAAAGTAGGGTTGTGTTCTATTTACTGTTGTTCGATTTCAATATTATTAGCAGTCCACAACGCAGTGGAAAGCAAGTACTGAGCCAAAATAGTTTAAGCTCTTCTTGTGCCATTCTTAACTAGATGAGGTCGGCGTTTCCTATCTGACTACTCTGAGAAGAAAGGCCGAAACAAACTCAGAGGTCACAGTCTCTTATAAAGTCCAGACATAATCTTAGTCACTTCATGTGAAGACCATGTAGATTGGTGTCTGAAATGGTCTTTTGAGGAAAGAACCACACAGATTGAGAGGACCTGTCCAGTCAGTGCACGCATTTGTCAGTTTAGCGCTAAACGTATTACAAATATCGTTCTGTTTATATTAATCGTTTGAAGACAATAGAGACAGAATGACGATTTATATATACCGAGCTACCAGGTGCCTCCACAACATGGCAGGCAAATGACATTTCAAATAGGGACGTCTAAGTTTCTGTATCATTAGACTTAGGTTTGTAACAAAACCTTCTTTTTCTATAATTGGTTAAAAATACACTTTTACACGTTAAAAATAAATTATGTTTTAAAACTAGATGAGTTGTTTCCTATCCAACAACTCTAACCAATGAAACTGAACGTGACCAGCACATCAGTCTAAACCGCGTTCCAGAGCTGTCAATGTATTAATTCGACAACAATAATGCTGACAGCTCTTGAACGCAGTTTAGATGTGCTGACCGCGTCTAATTTCATTGCTGAAATTGACACTAAGAAGGAAAACCGAAACCAACTCAGAGATTTTCATACAAACTCTGTTGTACTTATACAGGTTGTACCAAATTAGGTGCTTCAAATTTAAGGGTGTTATACAGACCATCAAATTGAACAACTCCCTCCATGAGACGAACATCGTAATCGCGAGAAAATTATCAGCTCTCCCATACAAAACTCAATACTGACTCGACCCCAATGTATGGGGTGGCAGATTATTTTTTCGTTATTACGATGTTGTTCCCGTAGAGAAAGTTGTTCAGGTTGGTGGTCTATACCACACCCATAAATTTGACCACACTTTTCTGGTACATCTTGTATGTCTAGCTATAGTATCAAAATCAAAAATCAAAATCATTTATTTGCATAAATGAGGTACAGAAAATTCTGAAGATAATTACATCGATCTCTTACTATGCCTTTAATGAAGGCATGCAAATACGTATGGTATTGTTGATTCAGTAAATAAGAGGAACCTGATTCTACCGGCTCGCTTCTACCATCGGACATCTAGACGCACTGCCAGTTACCATCCCTACCTGGTTGATATTCCACCAATTCGCACTAAGCGTTTCCAAATGTCTTTTATAATGCGCACAGCAAAAGAGTGGAACTCACTACCTGCGTCTGTGTTTCCGAGCGCATACAACCCTAATCTCTTCAAAGTGACAGTGAACAGGCTTCTTCTGGGTAAGCTCACTCCATCGTCGACTTTGTCTCTGTCACCTCTGACCTAGACTAGAGTCAAGAGCAAACCCATCTCAAATACAAAAAAAAAGCGAAAATAAGCATCGGTTTCCACGTAGTACAGAGGACAAAACATATTGTTACAGCAACATTGTTAAGTATATCAACAATAATGTGAGGACATCACTAAATGAGGAGCTCAATTTTCTTTCTGTTATCTTACTTGGCTTGACTTTTTGTTATCCTATTATGTTCAGCGCCATGTTCACCAATTATTTTTCTATCAAGTTATGACAGAGAGATAGTTGTATTATGCCACGTTGGATGGCAATGCTGATTCTTTGGGCTGAAAATAGGCCAGCCCACTGGTCCCGTGAAGAGTCGACCAACCACTTGGCGATGTCCCGAAACACTCGATGAGCACTCGGACCCTAAGGCCCTAGTGTTTCAACCCCAAATGGCTCAAACCTATAGCTCCCAATAAGGTTGCCATATTTGCGCCGTTTCAGGTTTTCTGCTCCTGCATCAGCCGCCCCAGCACAGTCCGCCGTGCTAAGAAGATGAGATGTCGCGACGCAGGTTGCATCCCACACCAAAGGCCTATGCAACTTCCAAGGAATTATGATCATTCGGTTTGGCTTCTTCACATCGTCGCGCACCAAGCCATTGGGTTCTAAAACAGCTGGAGCCCAACGGCTGACCAGCGCTCTTGCTGCAGGATAGGCCATGGTGTCCCATTTTTCAATTGTTTTTAGTTATCTTTGTAATACGGACGATTTGTGATTGAAGGCTCGTTGTTCGCGTCGTGACGTCACTTCGTCACTCGTTCACCCTTGATTGTAGTACGGCAGTAATTACACTTCAGTTACATAAGAAGTTTTTGAGATAGATCTGCATGGTATATATACGTTTTGAGAAGAGTTTCGCCCTTTGATTTTGCAGAAAAAATTAAATATAAGTTTTAATATTTGATAGAATTTATAGCAAAACTAATCTATGAGTTGCTGATACTAATTCTTATTATTTGTCTAAATATTCCACGACATAGTATGCTTACCTACTCCTACTGCTTACACTATGGAAAACGCTCTTACTGCTTCGACAAAAATGCGCTGTCACTGTGAAACTGTTACCTCTCATGTGCGGTTGTTCATATTGTTCCTGCCTACTAATCAATTCAGATCAGTTTATCGCTTTTAATTTGATATTTAATTAAAACATATTACTTAATCGCAAAAAAGAAATGAGAAAATGTGCGCAGTACACACTCCATATTACATTAATAAATAATTTTTAACGCTGGCAATACTTTCAATTGGAAACTTATTCGGACGACATCCAATTTGAGTTGAGTGCGATGTCTGGCGGTTATATTGGAATCGTGACGTAATTGCCTGTATCCGTCGTATTGTTTTTTGTGCGGGGTTTAATTAATAAAAGACATAAAATTACGTTTCCGTATTTCGTCAGTTTCCTAACTTATTTCTGATGTTTCGTTTGGGATCAAGTAAAAAGTAGTAAAGTATGCAGAAACAACTTGTTTGTATTGCATTTGCAGTGTCGATTATATTTTAAAAGATATGGATAGGATTACATATCATCTTGGGCCTGAATGTAACTAGATGAAAATGGTGCGAATCAATAGATTCCAACTTATCAATCCCTCGCCGAAAATTCTGTTTTAGTTTTGACAATCTGAGAGCCGTTAATTAGAGGTTTATTAAAAGTAAGGTTAACTTACAATCTTTAAGGGGGAAGCGTCAGGGTAGCCCGCGAAATTCAATTTTTCTTACGTTTTTTGCAATTTACAAGTCGGTATTATATTGTACGTTGATCAAATTATAATTTGCGGCCGTAATAAGTATCTATTTACATAATTAGAATCATTAAAGTGATCAATACAACTCTTTAAGACCAGGTAATCCCAAAAAATGACTATTTCATGAAATCTTGACATTTTAGGATTATACTAACTTAAGGAGTTACATTACTGATTCTATTGTATATCATTCTGTAAATACATATTTGTTACGGCCGCAAATGGTACTTTATTTAACATACAATTTAATACTGACTTGCAAATTGCAAAAAACGTAAGAAAATTTGAATTTCGCGGGCTACCCTGACGCTTCCTCCTTAACTAACAATTGATTCCTTAAGTGCAAAAGATGTTCTTTAAACACTAATGTTTATTATATTTAGTGAAGAATGTTTGAAGAGGCAGGGTATAGGTAGCTGGTTAGATGTTGATATATTTATTACAGACTGAGGTGCAAGCCATTTCCGAAACACTGACAGAATTGTTTCAACGTCTAAGGGTCGTTGGGTCAATACCCGACGACCCTTAGACCCCTATGTATCGCTGTGTGAATTGTGGGATAGCAATTAGTCACTACAATTAGTGACTTATTGCTATCCCACAATTCACACAGCGATCCATAGTCTCATCAAAATCCAATCCACAAGGCGGAGGTAAAATCCAAAATAACAATTCCAAGTCAAACGTATGAGCGCACAAGGTAGGCAGGGTCAAAATCCGTAAAAACAAAGCAGTGGTCGTTGAAAATGAAAAATAATCGGGAAAACGCATCGGAAAACACGAAACGAGTGAGCAAACAAAACAGTCAGCAATTGTCTAGTGTCAAGGTGTCAGTCAGCTGTAATGCCAATGACACACTAGAAATATAAGACTGGTTTTAATCGATATGGAATAATTATAAATCATAATATTGGTTTTTCAGTAATTCATTGATATTTTATTTATAAATATGACTGTAATTAAATGCACTATGTTGTATATAAGTATATATGGTGCATTTACTTACTTTGAGCTAATTACCTAGTGCTGCTAATTTTGTAATCGAAAACTACCTTTCTCATATTTCTCCGCATCCAGATAGAGAGTTGTTCTGATATTAATAAAAAATATGACTAATTTTTAGATCATTTCTCAACTTATTATATTTGGGCCCACCTTTTTCCATCTCGTCTGAAATCTTCCCTTTGTTCCAGAGCCTCCTACGTATCAGTCCTGACGATAGTGGCGTTCTCTCTGGAGCGGTACCTGGCTATCTGCCACCCCCTGCACTTGTACGCGATGGCGGGGCTGAGGCGGGCGCTACGCATAGTGGCAGCACTGTGGATAGTGTCGTTGCTGGCCGCGTCGCCCTTCGCGCTGTATACCACTGTCAGCTACCATGACTACCCACCAGGTAAGTGGCAGCACTGTGGATAGTGTCGTTGCTGGCCGCGTCGCCCTTCGCGCTGTATACCACTGTCAGCTACCATGACTACCCACCAGGTAAGTGGCAGCACTGTGGCTAGTGTCGTTGCTGGCCGCGTCGCCCTTCGCGCTGTATACCACTGTCAGCTACCATGACTACCCACCAGGTAAGTGGCAGCACTGTGGCTAGTGTCGTTGCTGGCCGCGTCGCCCTTCGCGCTGTATACCACTGTCAGCTACCATGACTACCCACCAGGTAAGTGGCAGCACTGCGGCTAGTGTCGTTGCTGGCCGCGTCGCCCTTCGCGCTGTATACCACTGTCAGCTACCATGACTACCCACCAGGTAAGTGGCAGCACTGCGGCTAGTGTCGTTGCTGGCCGCGTCGCCCTTCGCGCTGTATACCACTGTCAGCTACCATGACTACCCACCAGGTAAGTGGCAGCACTGTGGCTAGTGTCGTTGCTGGCCGCGTCGCCCTTCGCGCTGTATACCACTGTCAGCTACCATGACTACCCACCAGGTAAGTGGCAGCACTGCGGCTAGTGTCGTTGCTGGCCGCGTCGCCCTTCGCGCTGTATACCACTGTCAGCTACCATGACTACCCACCAGGTAAGTGGCAGCACTGCGGCTAGTGTCGTTGCTGGCCGCGTCGCCCTTCGCGCTGTATACCACTGTCAGCTACCATGACTACCCACCAGGTAAGTGGCAGCACTGCGGCTAGTGTCGTTGCTGGCCGCGTCGCCCTTCGCGCTGTATACCACTGTCAGCTACCATGACTACCCACCAGGTAAGTGGCAGCACTGCGGCTAGTGTCGTTGCTGGCCGCGTCGCCCTTCGCGCTGTATACCACTGTCAGCTACCATGACTACCCACCAGGTAAGTGGCAGCACTGTGGATAGTGTCGTTGCTGGCCGCGTCGCCCTTCGCGCTGTATACCACTGTCAGCTACCATGACTACCCACCAGGTAAGTGGCAGCACTGCGGCTAGTGTCGTTGCTGGCCGCGTCGCCCTTCGCGCTGTATACCACTGTCAGCTACCATGACTACCCACCAGGTAAGTGGCAGCACTGTGGATAGTGTCGTTGCTGGCCGCGTCGCCCTTCGCGCTGTATACCACTGTCAGCTACCATGACTACCCACCAGGTAAGTGGCAGCACTGCGGCTAGTGTCGTTGCTGGCCGCGTCGCCCTTCGCGCTGTATACCACTGTCAGCTACCATGACTACCCACCAGGTAAGTGGCAGCACTGTGGCTAGTGTCGTTGCTGGCCGCGTCGCCCTTCGCGCTGTATACCACTGTCAGCTACCATGACTACCCACCAGGTAAGTGGCAGCACTGTGGCTAGTGTCGTTGCTGGCCGCGTCGCCCTTCGCGCTGTATACCACTGTCAGCTACCATGACTACCCACCAGGTAAGTGGCAGCACTGCGGCTAGTGTCGTTGCTGGCCGCGTCGCCCTTCGCGCTGTATACCACTGTCAGCTACCATGACTACCCACCAGGTAAGTGGCAGCACTGTGGCTAGTGTCGTTGCTGGCCGCGTCGCCCTTCGCGCTGTATACCACTGTCAGCTACCATGACTACCCACCAGGTAAGTGGCAGCACTGCGGCTAGTGTCGTTGCTGGCCGCGTCGCCCTTCGCGCTGTATACCACTGTCAGCTACCATGACTACCCACCAGGTAAGTGGCAGCACTGCGGCTAGTGTCGTTGCTGGCCGCGTCGCCCTTCGCGCTGTATACCACTGTCAGCTACCATGACTACCCACCAGGTAAGTGGCAGCACTGTGGCTAGTGTCGTTGCTGGCTGCGTCGCCCTTCGCGCTGTATACCACTGTCAGCTACCATGACTACCCACCAGGTAAGTGGCAGCACTGTGGCTAGTGTCGTTGCTGGCCGCGTCGCCCTTCGCGCTGTATACCACTGTCAGCTACCATGACTACCCACCAGGTAAGTGGCAGCACTGTGGCTAGTGTCGTTGCTGGCCGCGTCGCCCTTCGCGCTGTATACCACTGTCAGCTACCATGACTACCCACCAGGTAAGTTGTCACTAAGGTGCAAAGTTATGTCCTCTTGCCGACAAAAGTCACACACACTGAGACGATTCTATGTTACAAGGTGTTCATTGCCTAACCCCTTCACTGTCATGCATACACACGTTGTATGTAAGAAAAATATTTATATAATTCGTACCTATATAAGCGTATATCATATATTAGAAAAAACATCATCCAATGGCGACCGTGGGCTTACAGTTGTTGTGAACCTATGGAGTTTGCTTGACATTCGAGCACACATTGACATGACATATGCGGTTTTAAGGGTTCCGTACCAAAATGTGCAATATTCCTCTATTTCGTTCTCGCTGACGCATTATTTCTGTATCTGTCTCTATCGTACCCCGTTGTATAGCGGCTTGCTCTCGTCCATATCAAGCGATGCCACGTGGCATAATGTGACGTCATGACGCGACGGGATCGTTGTTGTATGAAATTTTAGTTCCCGGTTATGAAGTTTTGGCGCCGGGTTATTTTAGAAAAAAAAAAAATGTTGTTGTTGTAATTCAAAGCTTTTTGATGTTGTTTAAATGTTATGGTGAATTAAATACTCGTAGAGTAACTATTTTTTTGTGTGCCATTTTTGTGACTATGGCATTTTTCAATAGCGGTAGAGTTGCTGATGAGTTGCGAACCTCCGAAGGGAAGCCGGTAGGAATCGTGTATCTGTATATGATGCTTTCACCATTGGTATATATACCTACTGTGTTTACCAATAAAGATTTAATTTGATTTGATCAACCAATTAGGATTTTTTGATTGGCATTACTCAGTCAGCAGCACCGTATCGCTGCCAGACTGGATTTACTAACTCTATGTGTATCGCGCAATGATTACGGCATTAACTATTTTTCTTAAAAAAAATAATTGTAGGCACTGATGACTCACCTGTGCTACAGATAGCAAGTAGGTACCAAATACTTCGCTCCCAATTTGCTAAGCTATTCCCTCGCTACCGCTAGGTCGTGCTATCATCTCGCCCATCGCTCAGTTTTTGTTGTTATACCTAATACCTACATATCATAAACCACAGCCTTAGGGTTTCTACCCGATCTATCAAAGATAAGTCTTGTGTCTTGAATGTTTGCTAAAGTACTTTACTGTCTTCTGAGAATATATCGCCATCTAGAATTCCCATAACTTTACGACTTTTATAGATAAGAGTATCGTCTTTCTGACTACAAGAACTAGTAGATTCGACCCTAGGGAGACTCGGATTCTTTTTTACTCCGCCGTTTGTTGAAGGAAAATGTGGTATGATGTATGGAGTTACATTTAATATGAAGAAAATATGTTAGTTCGCAAAATTGAAGAAGAAGATAGTTGGCAAAAATCCTACGCTTTGTAGAATACTTTTTAAGTTTACGTTCAGGAAATCTGATCTCGAATCATGTCTGCCTATTTTTTTTTCAACTACAATGGAGTCACTTTTCAGCCTAACAGGTTGCAGCTGAATACTAGTATTTATTTTACATGGAGCGACTGCATCCACATCCCAGTTACTGGGTAACAGTATCGTGTTATCAAGGGGTATCCCCTATAGATATATTATGACAGCCGGGACCAATGGTATTACGTGCTTTCCGAGACACGGAGGAATCTCGATATGTAATGGGTGTTTACTAGAGATGGGCAAATGCCTGGGCATTTTTGGCAAGTTGAGAAAATTCCTAATAAATGTCCATAAATTTCTGTCCGTGGGCATTAATCTGGGAATATATTTATGGTTCCAAAATTATTTTACGAAATTAATGTTAGCTTTGGAAGCTGGCCTAACTTGTTGAGTTTAGTTTTGGTTGATTCTTTAAAGGTGTATTGTACACAGGGATTTATACACAGTACAAAAAGAAACCGTCTCACATCAGAAAGGGTGGCAAAATAACTTTTTTAATATATAACTAATTGGAATTTATTAAATAAGGGTGAAAGCGTACATGGTCTTTTTAATGAAGATACTGTTCCTGAAAGTTCTGACATGGAAGACAAAGTATCGATATTATATGCAATATGCAAAGATGCTGCCGCGGAAGGTCAGATGCCGGAGGATATGTAATCTCCACTTATCGAGGATAGATGGGAAGATGTGAAACCAGTAGCTTCAACTTCACGACAAACAAACGATATTCAATTGATAAATTAAGCGAACAGTTATACGATTTCGATAGTGATTAGGCTAATTGACCCTAGAATATAATAAAAATATTAGTTTGATAATTACACCCTTCCGGTGTCATCAATGGTTCTCTTGTGTGGTTATAATTAATATTACGATAATGTTGATTATTAAAATTTTCACAATGCTGTTCCTATTAATGCCAAAAGTTATTTTTATTGTCTGTTTAGTCCATATTGTTTTATTGTCTGTTTAGCTCATTTTGTTTTATTGTCTGTTTAGCTCATTTTGTTGTATTGTCATTTTAGTCCATTTTGTATTATTGTCTCTTTAGTCCATTTTGTTTTATTGTCTGTTTAGTCCATTTTTTTTTATTGTCAGTTTAGTCCATTTTTTTGTATTGTCTGTTTAGTCCATAATATTGTTTTATTATTTGTTTAGTCCATTTTGTTTTTATTGTCTGTTTAGTCCATTTTGTTTTATTGTCTATTTAGTCCATATTGTTTTAATGTCTGTTTAGTCCATTTTGTTTCATTGTCTGTTTAGTCCATACTGTTTTATTTTCTATATAGTCCATAATGTTTTATTGCCTGTTTAGTCCATATTGTTTTATTGTCTATTTAGTCCATTTTGTTACATTGTCTGCTTAGACCATTTTGTTTTATTGTCTGTTTAGTCCATTTTGTTTTATTTTCTGTTTAGTCCATATTGTTTTACTGTCTCTTTAGTCCATATTGTTTTATTTCATGTAACTTAGCACATATTTTACTACTTTTAGGGTTCCGTACCTCAAAAGGAAAAACGGAACCCTTATATCTATAAGGGTTCCGTTTCATGTGTATGTCTGTCTGTCCGTCTGTCACAGCCAATTTGCTCCGAATCTAATTAACTAATTAAGTTGAAATTTGGTACACGTATGTATTTCTGTGACCCAAACACGGACTGTGTAATGTACATTAAAGAATTTTGAATATGAGGGTCAATTTTGGGGGCAAATAAGAAAAAAAAAATACTTGCAAACTGTACCGTGAGATATATCAAATGAAACGGCTTACTGTGAGGGTCACAAATATATTTTTTTATAATTTTACAATAAACTATTTTAAAGTTATTTAAGAAAATAGACGAAAATTGTCCATTACCCCCTCTATCTCCGAAACTGCTGACCTTAAAATTTTGAAAAAAGTACAGAAAGTAGTTTTATAGCTTACGTAGATTACAGAAAAACCTATAAGAAGTCGATGGTCTTAAAATAACATGGTAAATCACTCAATATTGTGCGTACAAACTTACATTTGTCCATAGTTAAACGAAAAGAATCGAACCCACATTACACTTAATGTGGGTTGAATCCTTTTCGTTTAACTATGGACATTTGTAGTTGGAATGTATGGGAGAACATGTTTTTCAACTACAATGTTAAGTTTGTTCTTGGGATAAATTCATACCAACTACGGAACCCTTCATTGTGCGTGGTCCGACACGCACTTGACCGGTATCTTGATATAATAATTATGTTGTTAATTCTTGTATCCCTATTTCCACATGAAAATGTATATCAATGTTATAATTTTAAAATAAAAATGTGTTTTTTAAATTCCTTCTTTTATTTCTTTATTAAGTACTATTTTAAGACGTTTAGCGACCTCATATTTTTATGCCCTGCGAATGGGCATATATCAGACAATAATAAAGTTTTGCCCAAAATTTCTACCAAATTTTTTAGACAAATGACTATGACTAGATATTTCGCAAAGAATTCTCCTACTTATTAACTAATACCTAGTAAGTACTGTATTGTATTGCATAGTTTTTACTTATCAATAACTGGTAGAAAAATAATCTGTAACATTGTTTTTGGAACAATAAAAACAAATACATAAAGGTTACCATAGACACCCAAAAGCCAATTACAAGTCCTCACGCATAGACTTATAATAATAATTTATGGTATGAGCACAAAAAACACATCGCCTAAATTGAAGTAAGACACTTAAAATACTTGATTGATTGTTTTTGGAACAATAAAAATTATAATTTTTATTTTTAACTGAAATGAAAAGAATAATGAAAACTGGACGTCCCGATCGAAAGAAATATTGGAAAACGAACAATGGAGCTATATTTCGAGTCCTCATATTTTCGATATCTTCAGCAAAAATCGTAACGAATGACTCTCATTTGTCTTTTTTTTTCAAAGCGTTGTAGTCACCTTGAGTGTTTGAGGCCACGATTAGAACTAAAACATTTTTACCTGACTACGGCAAAGCCGAAGGAGGGTTATGATTTTGACAGATTACGTAAGTAATATGTATACAATACATGTTCATGTGTTCCATGCATATATGCTCATAATTCCTAAACTACTCGTCGTATTAACGAGGTATCCTTGAAAGCGTGATGATCTTCCGCGGGTTATATTCTATATGACGTCACATAGCATTAGTAAATATGTCATGAAATTAAGGCATAAATCATGCAGACTACGTGTGAATCCGGTTATACAAAACCCGAAACCGATGTTATTTTGTTACTATATCATGTTTATACCTTTTTAGTTGGCATTTTTGTTGTAGTTGCGTTTTAGTTTTTACCTTTCTTGTTTTGTTAGATGTCTTTCGGTTAGCTCTGACAGGGGTATTTATGTAGCCTATCTATTTTGTCTCTAGGACTCTCGAGGCTAAAGTTATCCGCAGATCGGTCATGTCAACGAGATAGACGAATGATACAGGCATTATTCGTTTATCTCGTCGTTCCTAATCGCAAATAAGGACTTATATTAGGATATAAGCCCCTATTTTAGCGCTTAGGGACAAAAAACACTTTGTTCAGAAAATTGCGATGTAATATAAAAATAATGTTATTGGTGAATCCATTTATAGTGTGTGCAGATAATAGTGACAATAGTCTGGCCGGAAACAAAAAGACATATCTACCTAGGAAAATCAAGGATAAACTATTTGAAACAGAGCGACCGATTTATCAAAAAAAAAAAATTTAAATATGTAGGTACCTATCTAAAGCTTTAGTAGTTTGCTAGTTTAGGGACTACCTATACGAAATATGTAGAATCAACGAAAACTTTTTAGCAAAAACAAAAAAAACCGACTTCTAAAACAAAATACTACAAAGTGAAAAATAACTTTAATTTCGGTACCTAGTCGGTGTCTTTAGTTTTGTATTTTGTTTTTTGCGACCGACTACCGAAATTAAAATTATTTTTACTTTGTAGTGTTGTGTTTTGGAAGTCAGTTTTATTTTTTGCTAAAAAGTTTTTATTTTTCACTTTTTAGTTGTTACCACCACTAAAAAGTGAAAAAGAAGTCGTTAATAAAAACTTTTTACCCCAAACAAATTTGAATACATACCTGCTATGTAAGTAACAGTGATAGGAAGTTATTAAAACATCATCCACATAAACTAAGTGGGAAAAATACGCATTATTGATGCTAACTCAAAAACTACCCAAGTAAAGACAATAAAATTTATTTGAGACCATCTACCATCCATCCCTTTCAAACAAAAAAGAATTTTCCAAATCGGTCTATCCATCTTTGAGTAATCGTAACAAACATACAAAAAAAAATACAGTTGAATTGAGAACCTCCTCGTTTTTGAAGTCGGTTAAAAATAAAAGCTTCTGAGAATATATTTAGGCCATCTGTTAGGACAGGTTTTCTCAAACTGTTTCTGGAACTCTCTTCAACATGCCAGTCCGGATGCTGCCCCTCATTATGATACACGATACTTTTGATATTAATAAAGTCTGGACTTTAAAAAAGACTTTGATCCCTGAGTATGTGTCGCAATTTCTTCTCAGCGGTAGTCAGATATGAAATCTCGACTGACATTTAATTTCATATACCTAAGTTCAAATCACAGACAGCTGCTCTATTGGCGCGAACCCACTCCTATCCATTATCATTTTAGCTGAGTTGGATGGGCTGATTCTGTGCAAAAATGCGACTCACATCATGTTTAATCTTGGTTTTCTCAAATAACAACAATTCAGTTTCATCGTCTGTACTGTTCTTATGTAGAGATGACTATGTGGGGACCTTTCAACTTTTAAAATATATAGATTTGAACTTGCGTGTCTTTTTCTAGCTGTGTTGTTTCCCTACGATGTACAACCAATAATTTATTTATTTTAAATAGAACGGCCGAAACCAATTTATTACTTACATTATTTAGTACATATAATTTATTTAACGCATTCATTCTTCTCACAAAACTCAAACATTCTGACAGTATCATCTTCCATTCATTCGTAAACATATCAGGATCTGTGTTTGAGTTCAGGAGAGCGTTAATGGCGGCTAATGACCGAGGAATAACATCTGTCTCTCTGTGCCCAAGGTTCTGGCAACGTCTCCGTGGAGTCGGCGTTCTGCGCGATGCTGGAGATGCCGTCCTGGTACCTGTGCGAGCTCAGCTGCCTGCTGTTCTTCATCCTACCGGGGCTCATCATCCTCGGCCTGTACGTACGCATGGGGCTCAGAATTAGGTACGTGCTGGGGTATGTATATTTTGTTTTATTAGTGTGTAACACTTGTGTTGATGTGGTAATGCGATTAACGAGAAGCGAGTAGAGCTAGCAACTATAAACGAGTTGACGGGTGCGCTGCGGTGTTGGGCGATTACTCGCTGGTATGCGTATGTACCAAGCGTGAGTCGCTCAGCGACTGTTCTGCCCACTGAGCGTTGCTGAGCGAGTACTGGTGAGGCGTGTAAATAGCCTGCACCTTTATTATAATGATATGAGAAAAAACTTAACTCAAAGACGTAATGGCGGACTTCAAAAATAAAATAATTTCCCCATTGATGAATCCTCGAGGAACCAATACCATAAAATTAATAGCAGCTAAACATGCCCACGTACCTTTACAATCCAGAGATCCCACTCAGACCCAGGGAGATGGGAAGATATCTCGTTCATGCGTGCGTGATGGCTTGTAGGTCTGTAGCTGCCGACCGACGAGCAAATCTTCTTAAATCCACCGGTGGAATGGTTGAAACTCCAAAAATCAACACTGCACTATAAGTCCTCAATGAAGCACAGATGCAGGTCCATTTATTTTACGAGCATCGTCAAGGTTTAATCAAAAAAGGAATATTCAAAAGGCGGAGCGATTAGTACTCGCCATGTCGCCTTGCGGGGCGGGAAGAACACACACACGCGCTGAGGCCATCTATCGGTCATTTTTCGAGAAAAACTAAAGAAAGTTCCGATACATGGGCGCTGCGACAACGAATATTGGCGCGAGGATTCATCAATTGAGAAATTAAAATATTTAATTTGAAACACTAACATTATTATATTATAGGAACAAATCCTAAAATGTTATTATTTTATTTTTTACATTGAAAAAAGCATTGACGCTTCACCAAGTACTCTTTTTGATAGCTCTTGTCACTGCAACAAACGAGTACTCGCCGGGGATGTGAAGAGTCAGCGATCAACTATTAATATAATAATAATAATAAACTGAGACATTATTCACCCACGGTCATCCGATCCCAAACTAAGCAGAGCTTGTACTATGGAAACCAGATAACTGATATACTACATACACTACTTTTTTTTTTGTAAATACATACTTATATAGATAATTACACCCAGACTCAGAACATACAGACATGTTCATGCACACAAATGTTTATCCTGGATGGGAATCGAACCCACGACCTGCGGCATGATAGGTGGTATCGTAACCAACCACGCCAACGGGCCTGTCTAATATAATAATATAAGTAGGAACCAGTGTTATTTGCACGGGACATAATCTTCTCACGATTTTCTCAAACGAGAAAATCGTTGATAGCTAGTCGCTTCCTTCCTTTCCTGAGTAACTGCTATAACAAAATACCGAAACAAAAGTGTCCTTTCGTAACTATAGTCCCACCATCTTATCACCCGATCTATTCTATAAAAATTTCAACGTGAATACTTAGGTGAAGTGAGCTTGACGTGAACTGTCACTAGCATCAATCTCTAGCACTTTCGCTGGAATGACAGCTCACTTCACCTAAGTCTTCACGGTGAGATTTTACAGAATCGACTGGCTGTTCAGTTGATAGCGTCGCTAGTGGAGAAATTGGTATTGCCATTTAAGAAATTCGCCAAGAAACTAGGGTATTCAAAGTGAAGGGGCAGTCTTTAAATACCTATCATAAGAATATAATATAATAATGGGATACTACAAATAAATATCAGTCATACAAGTCTAACTAAACATAAGTAAGGATTTTTATTTATATTTTGTGTTGTTTTTCTTTCCCTTTTTTGCCAGGGGTCGAGATTTTAGAATTAGTTTCTTCAGCCTGTTTCTCTTCATTGATTAGTTTGTAGACAAATCGTTCGGAAACACCTGTAGCAAAACGGACATATAAACTTTTTTATGAACGACCATGATGATATTACATAAGTACTTTCAGATAGTTTTCGCTAAATTAGGATATTATAAATAAATACACAAAAAAAAAATGTTGGTGGCCATTTTATTTGGACATGTTATGCTTATTTTAGATTTTTAAATAAAAACACCACCTTAAAAACCGTGTCGGACCACGCATAATGAAGAGTTCCGTAGTTGGGATGAATTTATCCCAAGAACAAACTTAACATTGTAATTGACAAAAGTGTTCTGCTATACATTCCAAATGCAAATGTAATTTTGTACACACAATATTGAGATATTTACCATGTTATTTTAAGACCATAGTCTTCTTATAAGTTTTCCTGTAATCTACAGGTATAGAACTATTTTCTGTATTTTTTTCAAAATTTTAGGCTCAGCACTTTCGGAGATAAGGGGGAATGGTCAATTTTCGTCTATTTTCATAAATAACTTTAAAACAATTTATTTTGAAATTATAAAAAAAATATATATTTTTACAAACCAGAGGTGAGGTTGAATTTTAAAAATAACGAGTAAATTAACTAATTGAGATTTAATTACAAAAATAATCAATTAGAACCTAGGTACCCTATGCACAATATTCTAGCTACGATAAACGACCGTCACGTCCAACCGCCAAGCAAAGAATAATAATAATAATAATAATAATAATAATATTGTTTATTCATCATAACAGCATTGTAGTACATGACAATTTACAGGGTGACAAATTAGTGTACTAAAACTACAACAGAAATGGTGGTGAGGTGCTGCATTCCCAGCTAGGTTATAGAATAACCTGTATAAGGGAGTACAGTGCCGGTCCCCATTGGGTATTATAATTAAATTGTACACAGTATGTGGCTTAACACTAGTCTTCTACTACAATTTTATAATTATTGGTGACATAGTATAACTAAAGGTAATACAAGAGGAATAATAAAAAGATAAGTAATAAAAACATTTGCTGAAAGGCAAGTGAGTGTGGTTGTGTGGGTTAGTGTGGGTGTGAGTGTGTGTATGTGTGTGTGAGCGCGCGTTCGTGTTTGTGAATGTGCGTGTGTGTGTGGGTATGAGTTGGCGTTTCTGTACGTATGTGTGTATGTGGGTTTGTTACTGTAATAGAAGATTTTGATGTATATTTTTATTTTTATTTATGCTGTTAGAAACTTCTCTGTGTCATCGTAAGTTTTATTTTGTAGAAATGAGTAAATTGCTTTTTTGCTGTTATGGTATGTCATACCATAGATTGGACAGTGTTTATTAATTTTATTATATAAATTCGGGCTTTGGTAGTAGCAGAATCTTTTAATGCAGGAGGATCGTGTTTGCGGTACTGTACATATTAGATCTTTACGTCGTTTTGTGATTTTTTTGAATGGGGTTTTGCGATGTTGTAATAGGACGGCTTGTAGGATATAGTGTTGTCTTACGTTAAGAATTTTCCAATCTTTGTACAACTCACTGGTAGGATATAAAATAGGGCGAAAAGTAGCAACTTTTAAAACAGCTCTGTGGGCTATTTCCAGAGGCTTCAGAGTCGTTTTTGCCGCACCACCCCAGCAGGAAATACAGTATGTAACAATAGAGGAGCATATAGCAAAATAGACAGTTCTTATAGTATTTAAATTTGCTACATGTCGAAGATTTTTAAATATGTAAATAAGTTTACGGACTCTTGTAGTAAGCAGGTTTATATGTGTCTTAAAGTTTAGGTACTTATCTAGCACTACGCCCAAATATTTTGTATGTTCAACAGATGCTATAGATGAACAGTGACAGGAGGTTTTAGTTTGACAAAGATGTGCTTTTATTGTGATTGGAGTGTGTGGTTGTGTGATTGGGCTGACTGAGTAAGTAAGAAAGTTTGTTTTGTCAGTGTTTTTTTTTTTTTTTTTTTAATAATAATATATTTATTTGCCAACAATAATACATAGATTCAAGAAAAGAAAAAACCAAAAACATAAGTGAGGAGCTTAACTCTAGAGGACATAAATCTATGTGCAGACAATGTAAACCCTGCCTCTTACACTAGGAAGACCTGTATTGTAAGAGACAGTGATTCGGCCATTAATATGTTTTTTAATTTTAAGATTTAAGCGACAAAGTGAGGCGTGGCGAATGCATCAGGGGCCAAGTCTACTAGTTTAGGAAGAAAGAAAGAAAGAGTATGTGTGTGTGTGTTTGCGTGTATGTGTGTTGAGGTGTGTGTGTGTTCATGTGTGTGGATGTGTGTGCACGATTTACACGATGTAAGTTAGTAAAGACTCAGTATTTGAGTAGTCCTGTTGTAGAAGCCAGTTAGTGAGTTTAGATTTAAGCTGGTGACGGTTTAAATCTAATATGTTGAGAGTTTTGTGGATTGCTTTGTAGATGTGTGAACTTAAGATATAGTACTGTTGCCTGGCGAAAGAGGTCTTGTGTTGGACACTTGGGGGAAAGTTAGTGCGTTTATTTGGGTCAGATTTGGGTAATGTAGCATGCTTTCTGAGAATGGTTTGGAGCACATAGATCTGACGGACCGTGAGCACCTTGCTATCAGCATAAAGTTGGGTTGTTGGGTATCTAAAAGGTTTTTTCAACATTACCTTCAGAACTGCTCTCTGCGCTCGTTCTGCCCTAAGAAACCTAGTTTTCCCAGCACCACCCCAGACTGTGACACAGTAACCGATTATTATTTGGCATATTCCGAAGTAAACCATCTTCAAAGTGTTAATATCGGCTGATTCCCTAAGCCTTTTGAAGACATGGACTAGCCGCAAGGTCCTAGTTGTGACAGTATCAAGATGAATGTCCCATTTGAGCCCGTCATCGATCTGTACTCCCAAATATTTAATATTGTTCGTTCTTGTGAGGGGCGAACAGAGGCAAGATGTCTCTTGGTCAGAACAGGTGTGCGCAGTTATAAGGAAAGAGCTAGGTGGTTTGGAATTATTTCTGAGTGCAAAAGGGATGTATGCAGTCTTATCTAGGTTTAGCGTGAGCAAGTTAACCCTTAACCATTTTGATACCTCTGACATAGCATGTTCGGCATTAGCTTTAACCGTTTCCCACGTAGGACCGTAAACAATGATTGCCGTATCATCGGCATAGGTGAAGATCTTGCAATTTGGAAGTGACATACGGCATAGATCATTAATGTAGATCTGAAACAAGGTAGGGCCCAGTATGCTACCCTGAGGGACTCCGAACGTTACTTTTTGCTCATCACTAAGGTAGGTCTCAATCTTAACTCTTTGTGTACGATTTTTAAGGTAATCTTTAAATATGTCAAGTGTGATTCCTCGAATACCGTGACGCTCCAATTTAGAGGTTAGTATGGGAACAGAGACTGTGTCGAATGCTTTGGATAGGTCCAAGAAAATTCCCAGACATTTATTTTTCTGGTCTAGGTTCCTGGCAACAGATTGTGTCAGGTCTGCAACTGCATCTTCGGTTGATAGACCAGGCCGAAAACCATACTGGTTTTCGGCAATTATGTTGTATTTGTCAAGAAAACGCGTCAAGTGTTTATTCATTATCTTTTCGAAGATTTTAGATATTGAAGATAGTACTGAGATGGGCCTATAGTTGTTGACACAGTCTCTGCTCCCACTCTTGTGAATTGGATATACAATCGCTACTTTGAGGGAATCCGGGAACACCCCTTTCTGCAAACAGCGGTTGTATATATGAGTCAAAGGTCGAAGCAATGACTTGCGAGATATTTTTAGCACCTGGGACGATATTCCATCCCAGCCCACTGCACAGTCAGTACGTAGCTGCAGTATGATTGATTCGATCTCCGACTCGTCCACTTCCAGTAGAGCAAGAGAGTTTGGAGGGGTTTGTAATGTACCGCTATGAGCTAGAGAGGGTTGGTTGGATAATGATATGTTAGAGGGGACGGGACGCGGTAGTTGAATTTTAGCAGCTAACTTTTCACCAATACTACTAAAAAAGTCACACACTTTATTTAAGGACGATTTCGGGCTATCAGATATTTTCAAAAGGTTAACAGGACTTGTAGAGAGTTTCTGCGTGCCTGTGATTTTTTTAATTGTATTCCATAGAGCCTTAGGATTGTTTTTCGATTTCTCAAGTTCACCTTTCTCATAGGCTCGTTTTAGTTTACGGAGTAAGACATTGCAGAAGTTTCGATATCTAGAATATGTAATTTTGAGAATTAAGTTGTCAGGAGATTTTTTTGATTTTAAGTGCATCTTATCTCGGTTTTTAATACATCTAAGTAAGCCAGGGGTTATCCATGGCTTGATTATTTTTTGTTTTTTGGAAACTTTTATAGTGGTAGAGTGTTTACTAATAGCCGATTGAATGATTTCTATTAATTTATTCATAGATAGATTTGGAGCCTCTAATTTATAGACTTCTGTGAAGAAGTTTAGTGTAAGAGTGTGTGAGCGAAGCCATTCCAGAGCTATGTTGAAACCATATTGAGCTGCATGTTCAAGCTCTGACCAACTATCGGCTGTAAATGTGATAGCAGTGTCATCTGCAAATGCAATAACTTTGCCATTAGGGATATCAAGATTGCACAGATCATTAATAAATATTAAGAAGAGGGTGGGGCCTAATATGCTACCTTGGGGGACCCCGTAGCAGATGGGGAGCTCGCTACTGCTATGATTTTCAATCTTAACAATTTGAGTGCGGTTGGTTAGGTAACTCCGGAAAAGCTCCAGTTGTATTCCTCTAACACCCATGGTTTCAAGCTTGAGCAGAAGGGTGGGGATGGTAACGGTGTCAAACGCTTTTGCGAGATCCAAGAACAGGGTAAGAACTTTTTTATTTTTGTTTAACTGCTGTATTACATGACTAGTAATATCTTGAACTGCATCACAAGTAGATTTATTTTTGCGGAAACCATACTGTTGTGGGGATAAAAGATTACTATGTTCGAGGTAGTGGATAAGTCTTTTGTTTATTAGGCGTTCCAGTAGTTTTGACAAAGCACTTAGAACCGCAATCGGACGGTAGTTATTTGGTAGATTCCCATCTCCACCCTTGAAGACTGGATGGATTATAGCCTTTTTCATAGAAGTGGGAAAAACGGCAGTTTCAAAGCAAAGGTTAAATATATGGCTTAGTATGGGTGCCAGAGTACTTGCGTATTTCTTTAAGAAAAGTGGTGAAATGGTATCCCAGCCAATGGCTGCGTTTGGTCGCAGCGATCCTATGGCCAATATAATTTCATCAGTATCTGTTGGATCTAGGACAAATGATGTTACTGGAATGTATTTTGGTTGGGTTTGTGAGGGTGTAGCTGGCTGTGAGAATGTGTGGAAGGCATGATTGAATGCTAGTGTTCTACCAATGCTGGCAAAAAAGGAATTTACTTCGTTACAAGATTGTACTGGTGTTGATGAGTATTTGAGAAGTTGTGAGGATGATGTTTTATTTTTATTTGTATTCGTAACTCGCTTTATGGTATCCCAGAGTGTTTTTGGATTGTGACTAGCATTGTTGAGTTCTTCTGTGTCATATTGTCTCTTTGCTTTTTTTAACAATTTAGTGCAATAGTTCCTATATCGTTTATAAGTTAGTATTAATACTTCATTATCTGGAGATATTTTGAGTTTTCTATGCAGAGCGTCCCTATTTCTTATACACCTTAATAAACCAGGAGTAATCCACGGTTTGAGGATTCTCTTTTTTGCCGGCAATTTTTTAAAAGTCGTGTTTTTTGCGATAGCTGATGACAACAAGTTTATAAGACAATCAGTTGCTGCATTAGCGTCCGTTATACATAGAATATGACTAAAGTCTATTTGGGATATAGATTTGTCAAGAGCCTCATGATCAATTTTAGACATAGTGGAGCTAGCAATGGTTCGTTCACGTTGCTTGTCCAAACAAAACAAGGAAGAGTAATGATCAGTGATTGTGGTGTCATACACAAACGTAAGTGAGCGACAGCCTGTTTTTAAGATCAAATGATCAAGGCAATTGCTGCCTCTGGTAGGTAGGGTATGGGCAGGGAGGAAACCATGGAAGGCTAAACAATTCAAATAATCATGGGCGCGCGCATCAACCGTGCTAGGTTTTATATCTAGATTAATATCACCGGTTATAATAACCGTTTTGAATTTATGTAGTGACAGGAGTAGATTATTTAAAGTTAAAAGAAAATTATCGATATTATCATTTGATGGTGAGCGATAGATACAGACTATGGCCTCTTCAGAATTTATTTTAATTATTAGGCCAGAAGCAGATTTACCAAAGTCTGGCTCTTCACATGTGACTATTAGGTCCGATTTCACATAGACTACCACACCATCACTTTGGTTAAGGTGTTTGGTGGTCATAAGCGAATTATAATTTTGCAACATGGGAATGTTAGAGTTACTAGAACAAGGTAGCCAACATTCGGTCAGAACTACCAGATCACAGTCAAATGAAATACGGTGCATCAGAGTTTGAAGGTTTAAAAAGTTACAATTTATAGATCGGATGTTCTGCGAAAATATTTTTAGATATGAATTTGGATGTTTTAAAAACGATTGTGTTTCTTCCGGTGCACATGTGTGGGATACAGATACGGAATGCTCGTCTATCTTGTCAAATAAGTGGTTTACGTTGTTATTCATTTTTGTGGGAGGATAAGTATTGATCAAAAAGGTGTAATTGGTTGACTGGAGATGTTGTTCGTATTAAGTTACTTTCTGGATAAACAGAAGAGAAAAAATGTAGTGAACATTTATTATGCAGATTAGTTGATAGTAGGTATAAGTTAAAAAATTCCTTAAGTAGCAAGTTATGTTCGTGCGAGGGTACATCATAAATCGGTATGAAGGTGCGTGAATAATGTGTGTGGATAACGTGTATTAATTGTGGGTAGTGTAGTTTTAGTGTATGGTGTAAGTTGTGTGTGTCGGAGCTTAGTAATAGGTAATGGTAAGAGTAACAGTAATGAGTTTTACATTTATATACATGCGGTTTCGTAATTGTTGTTTTTAGGTAATAGACACATTTTTGAGTAGTTTTATCTGAATAAAGTAATAAATAGTAGCAAAAATATGTAGGATACTTATACACAGGTAGTCATTGTTGGACAGCAGTGGCCAGTAGTTTCAGGTGATCTTCATTTTTGACCAAAATGGCTTGACTATCGGGATTCTTTTTCAACATTACTCGCCCATTAGACGTCCAGCAGAAACTATATTTATTGGATTTAGCGTAGGTCCTTGTAAGGTAAAATAGTCTTTTTGTGAGAGCGGTCAGCTGTTCGGCTATATATATTGGAGTTTGTGGTGCAGCTTTTAAGCCCAGGTGAGTTGAGCAGATCTTGTCATTCGGCTGTTTTTTATTATAGTCTTTAACCGCTGTCAAGAACTTGGACTTCGTGAGAGTATTTGTAAACTCAATTATAATGTTCGATGTTGTGTTTTCTTTTTTTGATGGTTGTCTCCATACATCTCGAATATCAGTAGGATCTGCTTGCACCTGTAATTGGTTCGTAAGTTGCTGTATCATGTTGAATAACACCGTTTTAGTCTCATTTGTCGTTTTGGGTACATTTCTGATTTCCACAGATGCTTTGGTGAGATTTCTTTCATACATTTCAACCTTATCTTCTAGGGCGGATATCTTTACTGCCATATTATTACGCTCTTTTTCAAGCCCGGTAATTATGTTCTCCAGAGAGGATATTTGATCTGAGATAAAAGTTACCGATTTTTCTAATTCAGTATTAATGCCCTTAATCTCTGTGTATTGGTTTTTTATTTCAATCAGATGACCTTCCAATTTATCCAAGCGTCCATTTTGAGTACACATCATCTCTTTAATCATCTCTGTAATTTCAGATTTGAAGTCCTCCAGTTCGTCTCCACTAGCGTCACTTGATTTACATTTACGTTTCGTTCGCTGGGTAACGTTTCGTTGGGATGCGTCGTCCACACAGAGTTGCTGTATATCGGATTCGGAGCGTGATGGCACACTTCCCACTGTGTTCTTTGGGGGTGTTTTATACATTTTGCCTTAATGGTGACTTAAGACCATACACAAAAGTTACCCGCTAATCGCTTCCGCTTATAAATTGTGGCAAGCGGCGAGAATGACGTATCAACGTATGCGCTGTGAGGTAGCTCCGCGCGTACCTCCCGTCTCCGCTATTGCTATCCTGCTTCTCCGAGTAGAATGCGTAAACACCACTGATTTATGCGCGCTTAGTACTTTACTGAATTTATTTTTGTGTTAAATGCCACAAAATATTAATTTTAAACAATATTTATTATAAGAAGCAATGTTGTACGAGCACACGACTGTTCGCTTTCGCGGTCCAAAGGGAAGGCCAAAAGAAGTGAGTGCCCGGTCCGTCGTCCGTTGCCACCTGCCACCGGCGCGGCGGCGCACCGCTCGCCCCACCGCTCACGTGATCTTGAGTCACCATGGCGCGATGTTAGGCTCCGCCCCCTCGCTTGGTATTTCCAACACGGCCTCTCCTGACTGCTGGGCGTCCTCGACCGCTTCATCTTCACGAGACAGGCC
This sequence comes from Dicycla oo, assembly GCA_948252095.1. Classification (NCBI taxonomy): domain Eukaryota; kingdom Metazoa; phylum Arthropoda; class Insecta; order Lepidoptera; family Noctuidae; genus Dicycla; species Dicycla oo. The sequence goes on along the minus strand of OX411716.1, from coordinate 1,097,873 downwards.
CTCCGCACCCTGATCAGTTTGATCATCATCTGCAACGCATTTAATGTTACAGGAAAGACAATACAGTGCAGCGTGAAGAAGGGAAAAGACAACAAAAATTGAACGTTATGTACTTTAGAGGGTCATAAATAGCAGATCTACATGAAAACCTATGCTCACAGGCGCAAGCGTGCACTCAAGCGCCTACAAGCAAGGATTTCGGAAATGTTAGCTAAAATGAAGTTGTTAAACCAACTGTTCAATCAGTTACTTAATTTGTGATAAGTGATAAAGCAGCAAAACTAATAGAATACCAAAAAATAAAGCAAATGTACTACAAATGATCGAATTCCGGACTTCGGTCACTCGCAGCACATTTAAGTTAAAATAAATAAAAATGAATCCGCACAAGTAGATAGATAGGCAACACATGTGCCGCCCTATATACTTCGAACGGCGTTATTGACAGAGGCCCCACGTTTGCTTGTCACCCTCACGAATGCATAATAGAGGCCCCACGTTTGCAGTTTTATACATTCGTGAAGAACCATTACGACCAAGCGACACAGACAGTACACTTGTCGTCCAGTGACAGAGGCCCCACGTTTGCTTGTCACCCTCAAAGAAAGCTGAGCAAGTTTCTGGCGTCCATTCGCCTCGCCACAGCACCATGTGTTCTGCAGCCGACTGGGTCTTCTTGCCATACGACCCGGCAAGCAGTTCCAGCTCGTAACGGTGATGAGGCAGTGCACGCACGATCTTATACGGACCGCGCATGCCAGAGTCCAGCTTCCCCGTGCTCTGCGAGCCCTTGCTCATGAACACGAAACTGCCGATGACGACGCGGCTGACGGCGACGCTCGTTGACGTACGTATCTTGCTGCTGCTGATTTTCAGCGTGTTCAGACGCCCTCTGTCTTCTCAGCGTTTGAAGAGCTTCTCGGCTAGGGTGCAAGTCGTTCCACGCGACGTCTCGCATAAGAGACCTCAGCACTGGAGTAGTCCCTTCAACGCCAGGCAGCAGCTGCAGAGGCGAGGTACGGGTCGATCGGACCACTGCGCACCTTGTTGCTCGCCTCTATCCGGAACATGTTGAGGACCTGCAATAACGCTCGACGAGCCCGTTTTCACGGTGCATTTCAAGCGTAATAAAATGTATGTTACAGCTTAACTCAGTAACCCAGTCTTGAAAGGATGCACTTCCAAACATTCTGCCACGGTCACACACAATTACCGAATGTGACCAGAGTACCAAATAGTGAAATGGTATTGGAAAATACGCGTTTTAACTGGGCGATATCTTGTCTGTACAAGGCGTACAACAGACAGTACTTAGTAAAAGCATCTACCACGAGGAGTATGTATCGGAAACCGTTTGACTCCGTTAGGGGACCAAGGACATCAGTGTAAACTACTGAAAAAGGTACCTCAGGCTTCGTCCAAGATTCTATGAGTTTGCTAGGAGCGCGAGGCACTTTTTTATGAGACAGACAAACAATACAATGACCAACATGCAATATAAGATCAGTAGTTTTGTCTATTCCTACATGATCATGATCATCGTAGAACTCTTAACAAACTAAGCCTATGCCCTTTAGGGATAAAACAAAGGAGACGAGTCTTCACCAGTTGATGAATACTTGTAGTACAACAAATCGTTCTTTATGAAGAACCGTGTAGGATCCAATTGACAATCCTTCAGCTTTTGCATCAAGCTTTAGAGTTTCAGAATCAGCCGTCTAAGCAATCTTCGCCCAATTTCGCGGATTTCGAATTTGGAGAACAGTAGCGGGCTGTCTGCTTAAAAAGTCTGCGTGAGGCAACCTTCTCGATACTCAAGCGCGAACTGGAAGTCTTGCATGTAAACCCATCAACGGGCCACAAGAGGCAACAAGTCCTTTTTACGCTCAGTCAATTTGAATGAATTACAATCGTGTTACTATTTGAAACTTTATGCCTGTTAAATAATGGCAAAAGTGTTGTAAAGCGCGAACGATTGCCAACGTCTCGAGTTCGTAACTGTGGTAACAGAACTCGGCACCCTGACTAAAATAGCTGACAACACGCTTCCGTCTACCCTCATATTCTTGCAATAAAATAATAAGCAAAATCACATGCTAAGTCTTGCTTCTCGCCCCACACAAAAGGCTGACATTTTCTAAGCAATTGGGCAATACAAGCAGTTTTAGAAGCGTACCCAGCAATGTACCTCCGAAAATAGCCCGCCAAACCCAAAAATTGACGAACACCTCTTACATTAGATGACTTACGAGACTACACTAAAGCTTCATTCTTACTAGGGCTCGGCCGTACCTGACCATGACCAATAAGCCTATCTAGATATTCTATCCAGGAGTCTAAGAATAAAACGTCAACAGGTACGTTCTGTATAACCGCGGACATCACATTGTTTTGTCTGGAGGAAACTGAGCACGTTACTCAAATTATTTGTTTTCGATTCGACACGTTCTTTAACAAAACAAGTTTCAATTGAATGCCCAATCTTTTAACAGAATGTGCAAGTCTTAACGGCTTAGTATTCGACTTTGTTGATTAAAGATTAGAGCTAGTCGATTCGGTTTTTGATGAAGATTTACCAGAATCTCGCATCGATTTTTGCTGATTTTTTTAGGGCAAACGGCCCGTTTGTGACCTACGTTTCCGCACGAAAAGTACACTAATCGATCATACTGCGAGACCTTCCGTTAACGCAAATCAGGGGAATTTGCGTTTGACGTGCGAACAGGATTGTTATTAACAGGTGCCACACCCTTAGGCTTTAAGTACACTGGCAGAAAAATCTACTACTTCTCTTGACTGTAGCTTAGTATTGGCGGTCGCGGCCTTCACTTGGGGATCGGAGATGCCACGGATCACAATAGCGGTTTTTAGTTCCTCTGAAAGCCCCTTAACAATGTTCATTCGCAACATATTCAGCATAAGTAGCGATCTTATTAGAATTTGTACTCATGACATCGTATAGCATAGTAGCCATTTCAACTTCGCGTGGGCACAATGATCAGAATTCAATTTTAAAATTGGACCACGACCGATCACTGGTTACCCAATCGTTGAGCATAGTGTAGTGGTATGGAACCACACATGCACACACATGCGCTTAAGTGCCTATAACTTAACATGTCTGCGAAGTTCAATACACAGTCATCAGTCAACGGTCGTCAGTAATTTTGTAGTCAGCGGCAGCAGCAGATGTAGGGTTGGACATTTCGAGAGTTCGTAAAACAGTTCACAGTAACAACACTAAAGATGGTCTGAGTCTGTATTAAACGCAATTGCACTCGCGGGTGCAGAACCGTATTTTTAAAATCACGTCGGGGTCACCAATATAGAACTTTTGTTGGGACGTGATTTAGGTTCTATGAAATTAAATGTTCATTTAGTGGTACACATGAGTTTAATAAAATGATATTAAAATTAACACGGTACAATAACTGATTGTATGACAATTATGAAATGACGCGAATGACGCGGTAGGTAACGACAGTGTTGTGTGTTGTCGTGACGTCGACTGACGACCGTTGACTGATGACTGTGTATTGAACTTCGCAGACATGTTAAGTTATAGGCACTTAAGCGCATGTGTGTGCATGTGTGGTTCCATACCACTACAATAGCATCTCCCCGTAAACACCCACCAATGCGTCCCAGGCTTTACCGATCGTCCCACTGACTTACCTCGCGCCCACGATCGACTTCCACACACCACATGTCAAAATCATATACATTGGGATCAAAATTCGAAATATAGTAATGCTTAGATCTTACTTGAAGTAGCGAAGAAAGTGTACCCACAAACCTATCCACAGCGTCAACCCCCCACGATGTCTCAGTGGTCACGGTTCTATCAGTAGCACGTGTTTCCGTATTACCGGATGTGACGACATGGGAGTAGACGTACGTATAGTGGTTTGAAGGCAACCGTTCCTTTAAAGCGCTCAATCGATCCAGTATTTCATTTAAAGAGTTGCGATGAGGTTTATCCCCGCGCCCATACGAACTATCACGGCGCCTACGCGAACTTTAAGACTTTACTTAAACGAGCGAAGATAAACGCTCCAACAATCCTGTCCGCTGCGTCCAGACTTTCTGGCGCCCGTGAACCGCCCTCAATTGCACGCTCCGCCTGGACCGTGGCACGCTCGCTGGCCAGCGTAGACGGTTGAGAATGCTGGATGGTTGGACGCTCCGGAAAAATATTGGACGGTGTTATTGATGGTTGCAATCTACCCTCAAGCGAATCAATTCGAGATAAAATTTTCTCCAACACATCGTTGACGGCGACCGTACGAGCTATCACGGCGCCTACAAGAATTACCATGGGGGCTACGTGAATATTCACGATTCCTAATAGGACTATGATGCGGAGTGCGTACACATCGCCAAGATGACCTAACTCGACGCTCACGTTCATTTAACGGCGGTGTATAGCGTTCGAAATTTGAACTACCCCGACGTTTAACTGACCTACTTTTATCACGACGCTGTCTACGAGAATAATCAAGTTCTTTTGATCTAAACGAACGACCGGTCATCTTGACTTTTAACACTGCACCGATATTTAATAAAAAATAAGAAAAATAATATGGAAGAACGGTTAAAACGCGTGGTCAATCCCACTTCTGATTTTACAAACCAGAGGTGAGGTTGAATTTTAAAAATAACGAGTAAATTAACTAATTGAGATTTAATTACAAAAATAATCAATTAGAACCTAGGTACCCTATGCACAATATTCTAGCTACGATAAACGACCGTCACGTCCAACCGCCAAGCAAAGAAGTGAGTGCCCGGTCCGTCGTCCGTTGCCACCTGCCACCGGCGCGGTGGCGCACCGCTCGCCCCACCGCTCACGTGATCTTGAGTCACCATGGCGCGATGTTAGGCTCCGCCCCCTCGCTTGGTATTTCCAACAATATGTATTTGAAATCCTGACGATAAGCCCTTTCATTTCATATGTCACACGGTACAGTATGCAAAACTTTTTTTTAATTTTCTTATTTGCCCCCCAAAATAGACCCCCATTTTCAAAATTCATTTATTTACGAGACACGTCTGTGTTCGGGTCACAGAAATTCGGACGTGTACCAAATTTCAACTTAATCGGTCCATTAGATTCGGTGCAAATGGGCTGTGACAGACGGACAGACAGACAGACACACGAGTGATCCTATGATCCAATAAGGGTTCCGTTTTTCCTTTTGAAGTACGAAACCTTAAAAAATGTGTTTTTTTTTTAATGGGTGATTTAATTTTTCAATATCTGGTAGCAACTGACCTGGCGCATCAGCAACACGTTCGTTCAGCTTTTCGAATGGTATTATTGGAGCTTGGAGGCATTTCTCTTCTCTCATAAAAGATTTTTTTTTTTAAATAACTAGCCGTGCAACACTTTTATGAGGTTTCCGCATTTTGTTTGCACTTTTCACAATGAAATCAAACAAAAAAACACGGGACCACTCACACTAGACAGAAACTGACAGCGTAATAGTGTTCCGTGCAGCGGAATGTTGTTTTCAAAATGGCGGATGACGACTATGGATGACGAGGCCGCAGTTCCAATTTTGTCCGCCTGAACAGCTAAGTTGGTGGCATTATACGTAATTTCGATCTTTAAACATTCAGTCTCGTTTTGCAAACAATTCATTTAATGTAGAACGGGTACAAAGCTCCAAAACTTACAAGAAAACTTCATTGCTAATCCTCTTTTTATCTCTCTCCATCTCTCAAAGGTTTGATGCGAGAGAACTCTATTTTGAGTAAGCCGTTTTATTTGTGTTTTGTGAACAACGAAAAACTAAGTTTTATTTTTATCATATTATTTTATTGAATAATCCATTGACAAAGTTCTGTAGCAGTAACAATATGAATATTTTATTCCGCTAAGAACACTACAAGGTTTCTGCAGAGATTTTTCTTTGGATATTGTTTTAGCAGTCTGCTATATTCATGGGGTATTTTATTGAGTTGCATGAAAAGGGCCGTATATGTTCAGCCGTGCCGTTTAGGGTAAAAGTGAGATATATAGTTGCCCTAGGAGGATAGACGCCCCATAATTTAAATTGTGAGAACACACTCCACCCTTAACTGCGATGATAGTACGTTTGCAAGTCACAATTTGAATTATGGGGCGTCTATCCTCTTAGGGCAACTATCCCACTTTTCCCCTACTCACAGGAGTACAGGCTGACCATCACGTCCAAGGCTAGTCCTCACGTCTCACCTGCCTCCATTCGTGGGCCTGACAGTTCTATGAGTGACAGCTACCGATTCTTCTATTAGCTTCTATCTATTACAATAGAGACAAAAAATATAGTTCAGATCTTTACCAAGTCTCAGTAATTAAACATTGTATTATATATTATTATTATGTCTATAATTTGAAGTCAAATTAGAAGTTTACTTAGGCATAACCCTTTGTGAGAACACTTTGTACCTGCTGCTACACGTAAGCTCTCGAAAGACAAAGGTAGGCTCAAAACAACACTCCGTAATAACAGCTTGCAGCCACACGCTGTTTTAACAGCTGCATTTAATATTGTAATGCTATTAACTAATTGTTTGGCTAACATAAAGTCATCTCTGAAATAACTATGAACTCAGACAATTTATAATTATAATGGTTTCAAGCTTAAACACGGTGTTGATGTAGTAGTCACGGTCATAGTCATAGCTATTTATTCATAAACAAGTGATTTGTATCTGAATTTACACATAAATTTACGCAATTACAAAACAAGACAATCAATCAATTACGAAGATAAGAAATCTACATTTCATGCATTACAAATAATATGGTCAATACCTTAAAATTTAAAATAATAACAATAAAATAATTAATTAAAAATAATAAAGTTTCATGTTTTCAACACACTATGTAACTAGCAGATATCCTGAACAATATCATATATTTTTATAATTTTGTTTACTGCAGTAGATCATATACTTTTAGGCATTATAAAACTTGCGTTTAGGTTCAGTAGTTCCCTTAAAGGGAAATAAATATTGTTCGAGAAAATTCTCTCGAGATTTTCAGTCTTCAGCGAGAGGCATCTAGAAAATCGTACATATTTGGGTTGAGTAGGTATTAAAGTATGGGACAGTTGATAAATCGCGATTACGATGTTGGTCCCATGGAGGAGGTTGCTCAGTTTTATAGTCTGTGCCATATCTTTTTTGGCCACACCTTTCTGATAGATGCTGTATAGTATTCATCAGCAGACACAACGCCGGCCACACAGTCAGCCAAAAAAAATGTAGACTTCGGTATGAAATATTTAAATCAGAAAGATGTGGGCTATTTATGAGGACTGCTCGATAAACTACCTCTACATAAAAGCAGTCTTAAATTAATCAATCTACTATGATTAATGCAGGACTCAATCTCACCTAACACGAATAACCACTTAAGATGAAACTGAAGGGTCAATTTGATATTCTAGGTGAAATTAGCCCTGTTTATTTTGGTATATTTGGGGAGGGTTCGCAATAAATATATGGAACAATAAATAAATAAGTAAATATGGTAATGTGTGTAAGGGCTGAGACGAAGATAAATAGATGTTGATCTGTTGTTCGTCTTCCTCTTCGATTTATTTTAGGTAAATATTTACTAGATAATGATTGGCTTGTATTGTCGTTTGTTTCGTCTTTTCTTGGTAATATATTTCATGTTTTATTTTGATTCTAGGGAAATACAAATTACGTTAGTCAATACATTAAACATACACAAACTAATTATTGCGTAGGTATATGATATATACATAGGTTATCTTCTGCTAGCTGATCCGATAGACGTTGTCCCGACCAAACAATAATTCAGACAAAATTCTTATAGAAAATGCATTTTCAGTTTTCCCGAATTTCCAATTTTTCCAGGCAACTTTTCAATTTTTTCTTTCCGTTAAAACCTAATTCGGACTATTAACTTTTCAATTCCCAGTATCACTTGTAGGTGACAGAAGTTTTATATTTTTTTTCTACTTTAAGGCAATTTTATTTTTAATTTCTGTCTAAAGAATAATAAAATTCGCTTGTGTCCTTTAGAGCCTTAACTTAACACAATATCAGGGGGTCACCTACAGGCTACAGGTGACACTGGGTGTCACCTGTAGCTTGTAGGTGATCCCCCCGGAAATAAAAACGGGGGTAATTTTTTTAAATATATATTTTTGTCCTAACTAAATGTATCTAAGCTAGTTTCTATTGAAAGATATCTTAGGAAAAAAAATATTAACTTGGATATGGGAATTGAAGAGACATTAAAAAAAATATAGCCAAATCGGTTCAGCCATTGCTGACCTGATGCGCTTACCAATGAACAACATTTATTTTTTATTTTCAAGATAATAATCTAAAGATGGATGTTCATATAATTATATTTATGTGATTGATAAACTCCAACACCGTTTGAAGTTGGCATATTATACTTACATGTATTACATACATACGTTTATACATAACGTATTTTTTGGAGAAGGTTTGTACATGGTGTCCCGTAATCAATGAATAACCTCTTAAGGGGTCGTTGTACTCATCATTATTAATTTACAACTTTTACTATGGGACCAAAACTGAAATCGCGAAAAAAATCAGCTGTTTACATTTATATTCACATAACTGGTCAAAATGTAGGGGGAGCAGCTGATTTTTTTTCGCGATTCCAGGTTTGGTCCCATAGTAAAAATTGTTTGTTATCATGAGTACAATCATGTGTTTAAGTATCGGTCACTAATTACCAGTCACCCTATACAATATGTAACAAAAACCCTGTTGTTCCTTCTACCTACGTTTTAAGAATCGGTATAAATACGTAATAAAGCAAGTCATTTATATAAAAAAAAACTGTTCATCTAAAATAATTAAAATAAATATTTAATTATAAATATTTGTAATGTATAACTGATTTCTTACCTCTACATGATGACGCGACATCCGTTCGAAAGTAAGCTGTAAGTGATTCGCAAGGCGGCGGGTGGCGGGATAAAGGGGTAGGTAGGCACGTGTAGCGATGGGCCGAGTCGACTTTTTGATAACTCGAGTAACTCGAGTTTACTCGCTTACCAACTCGGGTTGCAACTCGAGTTGACTCTGCGTCTGAGTCTGCCTTAAAGTCCGTCGAGTCACCGCGTCGCCGTGTCGTCCGTCCGAGTCAGTAAATGCTCAACTCGATGCATCGTTCCGCGGGTTGCTAGTTTGCTACGTTCACGGTTCGCCGGGTCGGGTCCGGCGGGCTGCGTGGCGTCGAGTCAATGGTAGTCAAATAAAATTGAGCCCGTTCAAAAAATATTATTAAAAGTGTTTACAAAGTTTGTAAACATCACATCACAAAACGAACTACTTATGTAGCGCAAAAGAATGGTAACATTTTTATCTTTTATAAGAAACTAAAATAAATGTAATGACACTTTATTCCTTAAATTAAACACCGCACCGTTTGGTATTTGGTCATATATCTATCAACTAACACCTATAAAAAAATCTAATCAACATCTCAGTAATGGCTCTTATTTCTGAATGAATAACAGTCTTAAGTTAAAAAAATACCTTGTGGGTAACTCTATAAAAATAACTTTAATACAAACTAATCAACTTTGAAATAGACTTATTAGACCGCGTGTACCTATAAATCTAAAGGCTCTTATTTCTAAATATCAGTCTTAAATTCCACAATACTTGGTAAGTAATTAGGTAACAATACTACGAAAGAACAACATTGTAAGTTCGTACTTTTATAAAATTTGCAATTAGTAAAATAAAAACGACTCTAAAATGTTTCTTACTTAATACAACGCATACCTTATTAGGTTTTAGACACTTAAACTAATAAAACTGCAACAAAACAATAAACAACGAACGAAGTAACAATAATAAAAAAGTAAACAAAACAAATAAGCGAGCTGGCTTTCTATGCCAAAACTCTCTCATCAGTTCTGTCTGACTAACCGTCTATCAGACGGTTAGTCAGACAGAACTGATCCAGAAACCAACGAGAACTATCTCTTTCACTCGCAGCTCGGACGTTCGGTCGTCGGGCTGATTCGGGCTCGCTCGGAGTCGTTCGGGCCTCGCGACTCGCGGCCCGCTAGCCAACCCACCGTATCGCCCGCCGCGCGCGCTCTGCGAGTCAACTCGGTTTGCAGATATTTTGACTCGGGCTGACTCGCTTACAGTCTGACCCGAGTTACTCGAGTTAGATAACTCGAGTCGCCCATCGCTAGGCACGTGGTACCGACCCCGGGCCCGTGCGCCCCGATGAACTTGTAAAATCAGATACTCTAAACATTTTTTTTCGATTTTAATAGTTATTTGACTTTGACTTCTCGACTAACAAAAGCTTAATTTTTTTTCAATTATAATTTCATCAATGTTGTACGTGAAGGTAAATGTATACGTCCCTAAAAGGAACAACAGGGTTTTAGTTACATATTGTATAGGTATTTTATTCAGACCCCATGAGGGCGAAACCGCGGGGCAAAGCTATTATTAATTAATAATATATTTGATGTGAAGTTCGTTTATTTTGGGTACAATACTTCGTGTAGATTTAATTTTACAAAAACTACTAAAGTTTCTGAATTCAATACAATTTATATCGTTAATCTATTCACAATCATAAAGTTTAGCTATTGTTGCCAGTGTATATTCTCGTTGATTGCTCTTTTGTTATTTAAAATTGAATGATAAGTTCCTTTAAATACGTTATTTCAGGTCGCATAAAAGATGCAGACTTTGATATTGGATTAATTTAAAGCGGCATCAGCGCAACGGTTGTTGCTTGGAATGGCGATAAATAGAATTTGTGTAGGGTTTGAATCCCAAACGATGCACTATTGATGACAATCTTCTGCCTACTTATCTTCTGCCTAGCCTTTTGGGCCCTTGGTAAAATTGATCGTTAGGCTTTGGGGCTTCTGACACCCGTAAGGACTTCAAAGATCTACAAATGACAATGGGGCCCAATGGCTTAAGGTGCTTTCCGAGGCACGGAGGAGTTTCGGTATGTGAAGATGGTCACCCATCCACGGACTAACCGCAGCAAGCATAGCTTAACCTGATCGACCGACCCGTGCGGCTATTGTTACTGAGCTAGCTCCTTGACAACCTACTGCTACTATTATTAGAACTTAAAACGGGATATTTACCATGTACAGACGCCAGCACATCAAGCTACTACAATCTGTCAGATTTCTTTAATAGATTTTCGACTTTATTGCTAAAGCATTAGGTTCAAGGTTGATTGGGAAAATCTGACAGTTTCGGGTAGGTTGACCTGCTGGCGTCTGTACATACATTAAGTTTTTTGAGTTTCCGATATCTCGGCACTGTTGCAAGTGCCATGATCACGGATAAACTGAAGTTATTGCGGGTGGATGTTTACGAGCAGACAAAACGGTCTACCCTCTTTCTTGTTCGTTTAGGGCGATTGACACCGCTACAACTGTCACTTGTTACACTCATAACTCGATTCTGTTCTCGACACACAAAACTCTCTGTGTCCGCTCGCGATCTTTTGAACTTTTTGGATATACAAGGTCGCACAGCGTAGACAAAAACCTATTTCCAAACATCGGAGGTTGAAAGGCAACCGGCATTTTTGCCATATGTGAAGGGAGTGACAGATAAGGTTGCAAATATTCTTCGGAAATATGCCGTAAAAACTATTTTCACTCCGTTCAAGAAAGTATGTCAGATGCTGCGTTCGCCGAAAGACAACTTCCCTCTGGAAAAACTCGGTGTTTATAAGGTAGACTACAGCTGTGGAAAGTCGTATATCGGTCAGACAAAGCGTACTTTGGCGTGTAGGATGTAGTATCGGAACACATAAGGGCAGTGAGAAACAACGATACACAGAAATCGGCCAAGCTCAACATCTTTTAAAATCCGGATCGAACCACTGGATTGAGTTACATAACCCTCAGGTCATCTCGTCAGAAAGCCACTACATACCTAGACTGGTTAGAGAAACGATTGAGATTACCAAATATATATTTATATATCGCCATATTTGAGGGAAGAAGGCAACCCGACCCCCGACGCTACCGCAAGCAGTGACATCTAAGGGAGCATGACGAACTTGCTGCCGGTTGCTCAGGCAAGAATAATATGATCAATTCTCGAGGTCACTAGCTAACCACGTATTGAAATACCACTCATAAAAAAACATTGTAATGAGTAGATTATGTCAATGATATATAAAAATAAAATTAATAAAATTGACTTTTACAGTCAAAGAAAATAAATAATTATATGAACTCATATAACCTGTCAGAAGATAAGCTAATTCTGGAGAAAGAACATAAACATTGTCTTGAGTTAATCACAGCAATCGAGTTGTGAGTGTAACAAGTGACAATGGTAGCGGTGTCAGTCGCACTAAACGAACAAGAAAGAGGGTAGACCGTTTTGTCTGCTCCTAAACATCCACCCGCAATAACTTCAGTTTATCTGTGATCATGGCACTTGCAACAGTGCCGAAATATCGGAAACTCGAAAAACTTAATACATATATACGTACATGGTAAATATCCCGTTTTAAGTTCAAATAATAGTGTTAGTGACCATGTCGGTTTAAAAACTTATATAAACCTACTGTTATACAGGGTGAAAGGGACAACCCTCCGCAGATTGATGGGGTGAATTCAGTGTATCAGGCTAAGATGACCGGTACATGAAAATATTTCAGGAACGTTATGAGAATCCAATAAATCATTTGTTTATGTTTTTGTGCACAAATCGGAGCCGCTGTTACCGGTTGGGAGGGGTAGGTAGGTAGGTAATAGGTATACTGTGAGTTCGATGAACTCTGTAGCTGGGCTGAAAGAGAACAGCTGATTTCACGCGTCGTTCGATTTTTTATTTTATTTTACTAGTTTTATTTACATAAATGGAGTGCTGCGTATTGAGAATGTAATTTTACATTGTAACAAAGGAACAGTAACTGATTTTTTTTTTTAATCCTGAGAAATATTCCGGTGGAATATGATCGGTCACTAATTACCTGTTGCTCTCAGGTTGCGGAGAGTTTTCCTTTCCACCCTGTATTAAATTTAGTTTAGGCTAAAGAAATATCTTCTGTTTTATCTATATTTTTTTATAAAGAAATATTTTTCACTTTTGAAACAAAAACCTTAAAGTCAAATTTTTCTTCAATATTTTATTTTATATAACTTAATTAAAAAATCCTAACCCTCATATACAAATTATGTCAATAACTAGATAATTTTAAACCACCACTCTCCTGAATCTCATTAAAATCTATTCTCTTTTAAGCTTAGAAAATACCCAACAAAATTTAAAAAAAATATACAAAGAGATCTGAGACTCTCGTTTCAGTGCAGAATCAAAAGTAACAAAAATAACCCTCTCACTGCAGTCCAAGTAAGAAAAAAGTTTAATCACTGAACTCTCTCCTGCATATAGGTTGCGTTGGATTGAGGAAAGTTCATAGGTTTACTTAGTCCTACTCTATTTTATTTAAAACTTTTATAATCCGTGCAGGGCATACGGAGGCACAGGTTTGCCTGAGCTGATTACAGCTACATTTACCTCGACACCTTTACGAGCCGTGTGGGAGCAGTTTTACCGAAACAGGTCTAATACCCTTTTCAAGCACTTTAGTGTCGGCCTTAAAGTACTAACTATTACAATACGTGTTACTTATGCTCGTTTTCACTAAAACTAGATGACCTCGACACCTATAGCGTGGTTTTGGATTTTTAAACGACGAAGAAAAAAGGAGGAGGTTATCAGGTCGACGTAATTTTAATTATCGTTATCCTCTTAAGGGGTCATCACTACATATTATAAAACAAAGTCCCCCGCCGCGTCTGTCTGTCTGATTCATTATATTAACTACTTACCAGCTAAAACTTTAAGTGATCTGAAAGTTACCAAACGAGATAAGATGAAAGAGTGTCCTTTATTATTAGTGCTAAGTACTAAACTTAGAATAAAGTTGTTAGCTAAAATAAATTGTTATTTTGAGACAACCAGGTTTAACGAACGGTTAAAGTACTAACCTACTTAACTTCAGTGTTTTTGTTTAAAATAAGCTTATTTATTTTTTAACCGTAAATAATCAACAGCTGCACTGGTCTATCGAAGCTACGCTTGCTGCGGTCGTTTCGTGGATCCATTAGATACATATCGAGCCCCCTACCTCCGTGCCTCGGAAAGCACGTTAAGCCATTGATCCCGGCTGTTCGTGGATCTTTGACGGCAGTTACGGGTCGTCAGAAGCCCGAAAAGTCTGACAACCGGTCTAACCAAGGGTATGCTGTTACCAAGTAACTGGATTGTGGTGATATCCATGGAAAAAACTAAGACTCTGAACGGGTGCTGCTTGTGGTGACTGGTCGTCTTGCTGACCTTGGTTTGGTTTAACTCGTTGTTTATTTTACTTCGATGGTCCTAGTTTATCATTTGTGACTTCGAGTTAGGACTACATGTACGGCTATATATTGTGTAAGGGACAGCCCTTCGCAGACTGATAGGGTGAATTCAGTATACCATACTAAGATGACCGGTACATGAAGTTATATCAGGAACGTTATGGGAATCTAATAAACCTGATCTGTTTGTGTTTTTGTGCACAAATCGGAGCGTCTGTTACTGGTTGGGAGGGGTAGGTAATAGGTATACGGTGAGTTCAATGAACTTTATAGCAAGGCAGAAAGAAGAACAGCTGATTACACGAGTCGTTCTTTAGAGTATATCAACATCCGTTGCTGATTTCTTTTTATTTTAGCTCTTTTATAAATTGAATGCTGCGTACAGAGAATATAATTTTACATTGAAATAAAGGAATAGTCACTGAAAAAACGATACAAAATATTCAAATTTTCCTGAGATATTTACCGGTGGAATATGATTCAAAATAAGGAGTTGAATGCACCCTGTTAGTTTGCGGAGGGCTGTCCCTTACACCCTGTATGTAAGTGGGCACGCCCTTTATTACTGGAGGCTTTTATTTAGGTATAAAGTTCTGCTTACGTTTTTAGTTTTGTATTTTGTTTCTGCTTTAGTATAGTTTTCGGTTTTTTTTTTTTTGGTATATTGGCGTGTGCTAGCTTACTTATAGCAAATAATTTAATTTAATGTTTTGTTTTGCGTAATGTACCTAAATTATTATGCGCAGTGTTGTATAGGATCATTTTTTTTAACTGAACAGACAGCTGTGCTGCTGGGCAGTTTGTTGCGCCACTTCTTCTCCCCAGCTAAAGCACTAGGAAGTGGTGAAGGGCGGGCGTTTTGGGGGACTGTCTTAAGTAACTTTGACGTTCGAAAAGTGCTGATTCTCAGCCTAGTTTGAATAAATGACTTTTGATTTTGATTGCGAGCCGACCGCAACATACTTGCAGTCGGGAAAGGCTAGGCAGATTGCAGATTTATTGAATCGAAATTCGGACAAGATTTTTGCAAAGATTTTTTAGCAAAAATATATATTTTACTTTTGGCAGGGGCTTGTGGCCAGGTATACAGCCACATGGGTTAAACGGCCAGGTTAAGCAACGCTTGCCGCGGTTTGTCCATCTTTACGTACCAAGACCTCTCCGTGCCTCGGAAAGCACGTTAAGCCGTTGGTCCCGGCTGTCATTCGTGGATCATTGGCAGTCGTTACGGGTCGTCAGAAGCCCGAAAATCTGACAACCAGTCTTACCTAGGGGTATCGTATTACCCAGTAACTGGCTTGTGAAGGTTAGATAGGCAGTCGCTCTGTGTAAAATACTGGTATTCAGTTGCATCCGGTAAGATTGGAAGCCGACCCCCAGTATAGTTGGGAAAATGCTAGGCTAGCCTAAAGTCACAATAAGTCAATCAATAATATCAACCTACCGCGTTTCTCAATGCCATAGCAAAGAATAACTCCACGTGAAAACAGTTCAAAAGCAACGGTCAAACCATTTCAAGTCGCTTTCTATGTAATTAACTACTTCACTTTAACTTACACGTGTGAGTCGTAATTAGTAGGTAATAAAAATCTCAGTTGTAGAAACATTTTAATTGGGTTACAGAATGAGAACTTTGTGTTAAACATTAATTTACAGTTTTAATTGGAAATTTAAAGTCAATGACGCCATCTGTGATCAATGTAGCATCGTCTTGTTTTTTTTTTTTTTTTTTTTTTTTTTTTTTTTTTTTTTTTTTTTTTTTTTTTTTTTTTTTTTTTTTTAATAACCGACAAAATGTTTTAACGCTAGTGGGTTTGAGAAGTACGTGTGATAGAATGCATGGTAACAGTTCGTGCGTCGATAGCCCTTGTGCCGTGTGCCTGACCGCTATCGAGGTGGTTCTAACTAGGACAGATAAAAAATCAAAAATCATAATCATCAGAATCAGTAATAAAACTCCGTAGGTAAGTTAGTATAATCCTGAAATGTCAAGATTTCGTGAAATAGTCATTCAACAGGATTACTTGGTCTAAAGAGTTGTATTGATGATTATTCTGTAAATATACTCTTGTTACGGACGCGAATCCTACTCTAATCAACATACAACCTACTACTGACTTGCAAATTGCAAAATACTTAAGAAAATTTGAATTTCACGAGCTACCCTGGCGCTTCCCCTTAACCTTATTGAGCTCGAGCTTAAACCATTTTCCTGGTAATCCTATTTAAATAAAAGTTATAGATACTATCCGATTCAATAGAAATATTCCAATAAATTGGAATGAACGCGCCGGTTTCCAATTTAATTGTAAATTCCCGCTCGATTGGACGTGTACGTTGCTTCGCGTTTGTTGTAAACTAATATCAAATACTTAATTTTGATTCAATTTAGCTTTTATTGTAACTTACCTAGTGGTTTGATCTGATAGGGTTACTGTATAATTTATTTAAGTGATAGGTATTATAAATGTGAAAGTTTATATGTTTGGATTTTTCTTATTCAATCATGCAAAAACGGCTAGAAGGATTTGAATGTTGGTACAAGTATAGGTATTATAGATTGTAACCTGGATTAACAGATGGGATACTTTTAATCTCGGTAGTACGTTCCCGAGGGATATTTTCCGACATCGACACGAGCTAAGCTTCGGGAAAAGATAGTAATACACTTGCGTGCAAAAAATTGGTCCACCCCATGCTCTCTCTCGTGCTCTCCATCTGTGAGACGATATTTCAAAAATATTAATGTATATTTTAATGATTATAATTATGTTGTGTGAAAGAAGGCAAGATAAAGTGTATTTACAAATACTACCTATACTTTGATAAAAGCAATATTCTTTACGAAATCGACTCGATTCTTTAGATCTCACTTTTGTTTGGAAAAACTGCGTGACTTTTTTTTTTGTCCGTGACATTGATAAAAGCATTATTTTGCTTGTTAGTGCTTGTTTATATCGATAATAATTTAACTTGTATTTAACCGACTTCAAAACAAAGAGTTATTTATTCGACCAGTATGTTTGTACTCGTAAGTTCGCAATTTTCACAAAAAGTAATGAATCAAATCAAAAGTTTTGATATTTATTTCACTTACTTAATCTGCATACATTCAAGAAGGTTTTCGTACAAAATATATTAGGTTATTGTTAATTGAACTTGATGAATTATCTTATTTCAATTCGAAGAGAACGGGGTGGATCTATTTTTTTGCACGCAAGTGTATTTTAATGCGAGAACAACTCTGTCTGTCTGTTAATTTTTCACCACTAAACTGATCTTATTATCCTGTATCGTTATTACGTATACCGTAGATGTATTCACATATCCAAAAATAACAATGGCAGAGAGCATTTGACCCTAACAAAAATGAGCACTTTAAAGCTTAATACGACACCAACGGATCCCTGAATCGAAAAATGGTTATTACGGACCCGCAATATTTTTGAACGGCCTATCCAACGATATCCCACACTAAGGAATAGACGACAAAAAATATATCATCCCCACTTTACGTGCAAGGGAGGTAGATTTTTTTAGGTTTTATTTTAGCACTTTGTCGGCGTGATTAATATGTATACCCATGCCAAATAATTTCTAGTATTAAGATTCTCTAAGCTAAGACGTCGACAGGCAGACAGACAGACGGACATCGCGAATTGTAAGGGTTCCTTGTTGACTAGGAACCCTAAAAAGGATGAACAACAAAATATACGCAGACGAAGTCGCGGACAATAGCTAGTTTTCATTAATAGATAGGTAGCATTGGTTTCCTTTCACTGGTAAATAATCAGGGCCAGCCCCGAGTTTCGTATTATAATATATCCGTCGTCGCCCCGATTTAGTGTTGTGATTTTATCCGGATAAATACTAAAAATTGATAAATACTCATAAATATCCGTTTTTACTCGAGTACTTATTCAAAACAGCGGATAAATACTTTATACGTACAGATTTCGTTTCTTGTACTGTCATTTTACAAAACAAAAGGATTCCATAAATAAAATGAAAGTCTGTAAATATGGATTTTAGTCTTCTTTAATCAAAACTCTAACAAAAACAAAAATCCTAAAGTAACAATGGTTTCACTACAATCATGAATATTTTCGTCAATCACTGTCAGTACCGAATATAATTATGTTAGTTGACAACAATCATGAATATTTTCGAAAATCAAACACTACAATAATTATTATTTTCTGAAATCAATCACTATCAATACTAGGCACTGGAAACTACTGGGCGAGAGGCCGGGATAGGGAGCGGTGCGATAAAGTTGCCTCGTCTTAACGTCTCACCAGAAAAAAAAAAATCTTAATTCGTAATGTAAATGTAGTTTTGGAAATCTCAAACAACAACAGTAGTTATTAACTTAGAGAAACAACGTTTAAATTATATTTATACGTCATTTTGAGTAAAAACTTGATAAAAATGGGTATTTATCCATTTCTGATAAATACTTGAATATTTATCCTTTGAGTATTTATCCCTCGCCCATCACTACCCCGATTACAAAATTTTTTTTTAATAACCTAATAGTCTATTCATAAGAACTGTTTGTTCTAAAGTCAAACCACGTTTATAATAACTTGAATTAATTTAAAAGGACCTACCTAAAAGTATTGTTCGATAAGTTTCATAAACAAGTCATACTCTTCATGACTAATTATGTCACGAATATATTGGATGGATAGGTATTTTAAATATCTAAATGTTAACATTTTCGTTTGTTAGGTGATACGTAAAAACCCGGCCAAGTGCGTGTCGTACCACGCAAAATGAAGGGTTCCGTAGTTGGGATGAATTTATCCCAAAAACAGATTCTCCCATATATCGATATACGTCACGGTCAATTCACCAATTGCAAATGTAATCGCAGAAAATATTTTTGTTTTATGATATGACGGACTTTTTCCTTTACTTGTGCTGTGAGACCTGGCTTCTTACCAAATTTTATGATTCTAGGTGAACGGGAAGTACCTACTCTATATAGGTTTTGATTTATTTGCGAGTATCAAAATATGTAGTAGAAATGGCCTTATTTTTTTATTGCGTTGACTTAGAAGTTTCGTTTTTTTTAGAATTCCAAGGGATCGTAGGGGTATCGTATTTGATATTAATTTATACTTAGTAGCTCCGCGCGTTCCTGAGAAAAAGGGTCTTGATAGGCTGACAGATGGACAACGAAGATATCCCATTATAAGGGTTCCGTTTTTCCTTTTGAGGTATGAAACCCTAAAAACATCGTTCTATTTCTTCCAATCGTTCGTATCTATTTATTTTATATTTGTACTTAATATTAAGTTCTCAGCAATTAGCAAACAAATTAAATTGCAGACGCCTTTGAATGTATAAAAATAATTTAAATCTACAAAAACATTTTTCTTTGTTTTCTGTTGAGTGATATTTAATTAAAATTAATGATTAGATAAGCTTTTTATTAATTAATTAAAGAGGGACAGATTTGACCTTAAGCCTTGTCTCCCAGTGGGGTGATGATAATCTGGTCTCTTTTAACGCCACCAAAACAGGCGTGTCTTTTTTTGTGTTTCGCTCAAACTCCTACTTTTCGGGGTACATCTGTTCCTGTAACTGATTGGCTTGAGCTCTGGATGGAGTTGATATCTGGTGTCAACTTTGGCGCCACCATCGAGTACAAAGCCCAAACAGCGGCCAAGAAACTGGGCAACCCAAAATACTTTAAGCGATACTTTACGCCTGGATAGCTTTTAGCTCTTTACAAAGCGCAGGTCTGATCCTGCATGGAGTATTGTAGTCACCTTTGGGATGGATCAGCTAAGTACCAACTAGCCGTGCTTGACTCGGTGGAACGCAGAGCTAAGAGGCTCATTGGCCACGTAAAACTGGTGGATGCCAAGCTTGGCTCATCGCCGCAAGGTTGCCTGCTTGTCGGTCTTCTACAGATAGTTCGGTGAGTGTGCCCAAGAACTCCACGACCTGATTCCACCGGCTCCCTTCTACCATCGGACATCTAGACGCACTGCCAGTTACCATCCCTACCTAGTTGATATTCCACCGATTCGCACCAAGCGCTTCCAAAAGACTTTTTTAATGCGCACAGCAAAAGAGTTGAACTCACTACCTGCGTCTGTGTTTCCGAGCGCATACAACCCTGATCTCTTCAAAGTGAGAGTGAACAGGCTTCTTCTGAGAAAGCTCACTCTATCGTCGACTCTGTCTCTGTCGCGTCCGACCTAGACTAGAGTCAAGAGCAAACCCATCATAAATAAAATAAAAAAATAATGTTTAAAGATTTAAAAGGTTAATCAATTTTCTTTAACAGTTAAACTTAAATCATTTTAAGGTTGGGTAAGATTTTGTACTAGCCAATTAAATGGCCGAGATTGAAACTCAAACATGAACTTCTACTTCAAGACTACCCTAAGTACATAAGATCACCACAGACTCTTGATTGCACGTGTATTAAGTTTAAAGACAGTATGTTGACATACATTATCTTGTCGTAGGACCCAATAAAAAGTATCTGAATTAAACTTCAAAATTGTTCCTTACATTCCCGTTCACTGCATTTAGATAATGTTTTATGGTCGTAGAATAAGATGATATACTTAGTTTGTGAATTCATTTAGTTGAGAAAATATTGACTTGGTTACTTTGGCTTTGAATTAATCTAGATCTCAATATTTATACGAGTATATCAAGATTTAAACCACTCGTGTAATAGTCCAACCCTGTTTTTTTGGGTTCCGTACCTCAAAAAGACAAAACGGAACCCTTATAGGATCACTCGTGTGTCTGTCTGTCTGTCCGTCTGTCACAGCCAATTTGCTCCGAATCTAATGGACCGATTAAGTTGAAATTTGGTACACGTATGTATTTTTGTGACTCAAACACGGACGTTTAACGTAAATAAATAAATTTTGAATATGGGGAAAAAGTTTTCCGTGTGACGTATCAAATGAAAGGGCTTTCTGTGAGTCTCAAATGTATTTTTTTTTTATAATTATAAAATAAACCATTTTAAAGTTATTTAAGAAAATAGACGAAAATTGACCATTCCGCCCTTATCTCCGAAAGTACTGAGCCTAAAATTTTGATAAAAATATAGAAAATAGTTCAATATCTATAGATTAGGAAAAGCTATAAGAAATCGATGGTCTTAAAACAACATGGTAAATCTCTCAATATTGTGCGTACAAACTTACATTTGTCCATAGTTAAACAAAAAGGATCCAACCGACATTAGGTGTAGAATGTATGGGAGAACATGTTTTTCAACTACAATGTTAAGTTTGTTCTTGGGATAAATTCATCCCAACTACGGAACCCTTCATTGTGCGTGGTCTAATACGCTCTTGACCGGTTTTTTTTATATATATTTCTATGGTCCAAACTTAACCTCTTCAATAGTCAACATGGACTGAATATTCAAAACACTTTCCTCGCTTCTAATACCCGTAGCTATACGTACTCGTAGGTACTTCTGCGATGTTGTGCACTGTACGATAATATTCATAAATCACGTCCTGTCTTCTTTATACAACGTGAGGACATACATTTGCTAGCTCATCATATCTACAGGGAGAGATATCGCTAATTAGATGTCAGGCATCAGCCCTATTTGTATTAGGTGTCTTATTTTTTCTGCGGAGAAATGCTCATGCATACTGCACTACCACGGGGAGATAGTGCAGTTATGTGGGACTCCGACCCACTAAAACTCCACGGTGTCCTCCTCTGCCGCTTGTGGCGGGAACACGAGCACGCGTTAGCACTCACCGCGAACCCGCCGCGGCTGTCCATCACCTTCCTCTGAGGAGTACCCCCCACCACAACACATTGCACGCCGTGACCACCCCAGGGACCAAAATTAAATCAGCACATGGGCGCCAGATGATCCCGTGTCTAGGCACCCTTGGTCCCCCTGCGACCGGTCAGGTCAGTGGCCCGACCGCCTACCACTTTTCGGCCGCAGAAGATAGAGAGCGGCCAACATCATACCGACAGTCCTGGATACTTTTGAAGCAGACGTAAATAATACCCTTAATGTTATAATTAACTGGCTGACGAATAACAACCTAGGGCGGCAGTCTCGACACTCGTAACGATAGCTTTACGACTGAAATCGCTCACTAAGTCCTAATGGGGTAGACGGGGGGTCCTAGACGGGCAAAATGGTAATAGTTAGGTTTTTTCAAAGACACTTATTAGCCACTTCAAATTAATCTCGAATAACGAGGAAAATTGGAGAACATGATTAAATAAAAAAACGGTTCTCGCCGCAACTGGTTTGAAACTGTAAATGGTTTTTTCGTGCTAGTCAAGCAATTTTGACCGTCTTAGTACTCCATTAGAACTTAGCGAGCGATTTCATTCATAAAGCTATCGTTACGAATGTCGAGACTGCCGCCCCTGGTCATCAAAAGCCCTGACGAGCGGTCCCTCCTCGGGTTCCTCTTCGCTTCACCGTGGGTGACCAAGCCATGGCTACTGAGCTTCTCCACCTCGACAATGCAGAAACCCACCGGAGGGGTATTAGCTACGTACGACTTAGATACGGTCGGTCATAAGTAGGTACTAACCTACTTATGGAAAGTTGACAATCGCACGTTATAATATTATATTATCTACTCAAGTTAGTAGCCACGGAGCCCGGAGGTACTTCGTTAAAACGAACAGAAATAGTACTACGGCCCGTTTGCATAACAAATCACTAGATAATAGCATTGTTAAATTTATTTAAAACATCATTGTGTCTCTATCTTCTTCAAACGATACACAGAAAACAAAGATGTTTTAATTCGTTTAGCGATAAATCTATTTAGTTATTTGTGCAACTCTCAGTCGGCCTAATTAGTTTATATTAATTAATATTGTTTAGCTAAATTCTTCTTTATTAATTGTTTGTAAAACTTTTTGATCTGAAATATCAAAAGCTTTGCACGTGAGCTAAACCCAGGGCATGATCATTATTTAATATTTTCACTTACCCAGTCTCTATTGGGAAACCTTGGATTAATCGATGGTCACAACATTAATTAGGGATAAATAAATTCATTGCCTTAAGTCAGTCTGCCCCTTATAATGGACGCGCTAGGAATATGTGGTCTACACTTACTTAGTCTCGTCGTAGTGAGGCTATATATAGTATGATGTCTCTTAAAAGGAGTTTGAAAAATATCAACCTACCCTAGCCCTACAGCATAGGTCACAGTATCCCCATCTCTGCTATTTTAAAGGAACAAACTGGGATCTCCAAACCATCTACCAATCCGATTCATTTTCAGGCTCTTGACTGCTCCTACTAATATTATAAATGTGAAAGTTTGTATATTTAGATGTTTGTTACGGATTTATATGGAATTTGGGACATGGACAGTTTATAACCTGGATTAACACACAGGATACTTTTTATCCCGGTAAATAACATGGCTAAACCACTGTTATCAGTTTATGTTATAAATAAATAAATTCTTTATTTCACCTAAAGCTCTTAACAATATACAACAAAAGTAACACATAAAAGGCTTAATTACGAGTACAAGGGTCAGTTATTAAATACTCTGACTCCTAAACTAGGTGTAAGTTCCTGTGACTTAGGAGTCAGTGATTCTCCGTAGCAACTTAGAGCCATTTTCAGTAATTTGGAATAGTTTTAACAATTAATGGTAGAAAACAGAATTATTATTTATATAAAGATAAAATAATAAAATAAAAAAGAGAAATGATACATGGTTATGCGTGTATGATGAAGCGTGTGTGTAGTTTGTAAGTATAACTGTAGGTGAACGTGTAGTATATCTGTGGTGTAGTGTATATGTAGGGTGTGTGCGCGCGTGTGTGTGTGTGTGTGTGTGTGTGTGTATGTGTATGTGTGTGTAGGTGTAGTGTGTTAAAACTACGACAAAACAATAATTTAAAAAAATTAAATCGACTTCAAAAAGAAATTAACTGAAAATGAAGAAATAATTTTAATTTCGGAAGTCCGTGTCTTGAGATCAGTCGGTGTCTTAGTAGTTTTTTGCCACCAACTTCCGAAATTAAAGTTATTTCATCATTTTGAGTTAATTTCTTTTAATTAATTTTTATTTCGTAATTTTTAGTTTTTAGTAAAAACTGGAATATTGGTTTGTAATAAGTATTTAATAGATTTGTTATAAATATTGCACTAGAATTTGACCAAGGTTTTAAGATGTTTTCCCTTTGACACCACACCCGTAGCTCGTATCAATAAGCCAGGCCGTCACTCTTACACGTATTAGTCCATTATCTTGAAAACTACTTGATGGAACTTTCACTGTGCCCTGAGATGAAGTAAATGTAAGCCAAAAAAAATAATGGTCACGATCCGATTAACAGTTTCGGAGAAATGCGTTGACAAACATACATACATACAAACATACAAACAAACATACATACATCTATGAAATATTGTATATTTGTTTGGAAGCCTTAATTAGATTATCATATGTGAATATATTGCAGTTCCAATAATATTTCATACATACGTGTCGAATTTATAACTCATTGTTGTTGATGTCGTTAAAAATGATGAAATACAAAGTACACCGCAGACGAAAGCACAGCGCAGGTTCTAGATCCAATAGAGATGATCGGGCATAAAACTCATCTTATCATGATGGATACTTATGCCATTCTCTTCGGGTCCCAGTGGATGCTGTCTGAGTAAATTGAATAATAAGTAATGAATGCATTAGGACGCCATTATCTCGCCATTACCGCAGTGTTCCGGAAGACGGGCCTCTGGGATGGAAGATGGAAGCTGGCTTCAAATAGCTGCCACCATGAGGTGGGCTGATAGTGCGAGAGGATTTTGCCGTGAGGTGGTCGCAGTGTTAGCGGGTCTGAGATATGGTCACGGTGGTGGTTATTTTGTGAGGAAGTGTATTTTCTGGAGAACATACGTAGATGAGCCATATTGTTTAAAGTCAAACACAGAGCATTTATTTCAATTAAAATAATTATGAACGTCAAGATGACGGGACCCCGCCAGGTTTTTCGAATATCATGTGACTATGATATACAATATTTCTACTATTTAATCCGTTCATAGTAAAATTATACACTCATAAAATTTTAAAATATTCCACAAAGAAAGTGCACCCGCTATTTTGATATCGAAATGACGGGACCACTATTCATATAATGAAAAACACACGACGTGATCTTAAATTGAACACACCAATTTTTAATACGTTTTAATACGACAACGTTATTATACTTTTAAAACTGTAATTTCAATAATAAAAAAGTGTTTATTATATTTACATCAGAAAAGCGCCTGAAGATAAAGTATCATTTTAAGCCAAGTATCATTTTATGGCTCTTAAATTTGTTTAGGCGTATAGTTTGTTACAGTTTTGCTTTGGGAGGGTTATTTTAAAGTGCTAAGTGATCATAGTTTGTTTGCTAAAAATTTAAAGTGATTTGAATACAAAGCCAAAATGTTGACAAAGATAATTATCTCTTTTAATGATGTGTAATGTTATGAAATTCTTGTAAATTTAATTACTTAATTTATTAATAACAATTTGTCAAAGAGAGTAATCGCTCAGCGACGCTCGCTTGGCGGGCAGAGCACTCTCTGAGAGACTCACGCTTGGTACAGACGCCACCACATCAAGCTATTACAATCTGTCAAATTTCTTTAATAGATTTTCAACTTTATCGCTAAATCATTAGGTTCAAGGTTGATTGGGAAAATTTGTCAGTTTCGGGTAGCTTGATCTACTGGCGTCTGCACAAACGCATACCAGTGAGTAATCGCTTGTCGCTGTCGAACAAAAGTTTCGAATTTGGAATTAACTTTTTTTCGTACCCAGACTCTTTATGCCAGCTTTTCGCGCCAGTAACATCGTTTGGCTATTAAAACCTCTTTAGAGCTAAATGATTACCAATAATGTAGAAAAATCAAAACCGCCCGGTTTTTTTTTTGCAAAGGAGTGTATATTTGTTACGGTCGCGAATTATACTTTGATCAAAATACTACCTAACACTGTCTTACAAATTGCAAAAAAAGTAAGGAAATTTGAATTTCGCGGGCTACGTGGAGCTTCCCCCTTAACAAGTAACCGACGAATGTTCGTAGCTGTTATGCTAGTTAAATACTTTGTAGAACACCAAATTACGTCAACCAAATTATTAGTAACTTATAAACGGTTGGTAGCTGTTATGACGATCCGTTGAATATATAGGAATCGGGCATTAAACGCCTAAACAAATTGTAAGAGCCATAACATGACAAATGGCATAAAATTATACTTTTTTTTCTAGCGCTTTTCTGATGTAAATATAATAAACACTTTTAAAAGTATAGTAACGATTCAAACGTTGACGTATTAAATCGTATTAAAATTTGGTGTGTTCAGTTTAAGATCCCGCCGTATATTTTTCATTATATGAATAGTGGTCCCGTCATTTTGATATAAAAATAGCAGGCCACTTTCTTTCTGGAATATTTTGAAACTTTATGAGTGTAGAATTTTACTATGAAAGTATAAAATAGTAGAAATATTGTATTCAAATAATTTGTTTCGGATAAATATCCATAGCAAAACCACATGCCACAATACAATACAAGACAAAAGAAAAACAAAATAAAATCGCACTTATAAAATAAAAACAAATAAAATTAAAGTAAAAATTCAAATAAAAAATAAATTAAAAATCAATTATCAATTAATTATTCAATAAAAAAAATCAAATAAAAAAATAGTATTAAAAATGTATTAAATCATAGTCACATGATAATAAAAAATAAATAATAAATTTTATTGAAATAGTATGTTTACAAAAAGTGTACATATGTTTCAGTATATAACATTAATCAAGGCCTATAATAGTATTATAATAATCTAGGTAAAAACTATGGTATGAAAAATATATGATTACAGTTGCAAAATAAAATAAATAAATTAATAGAATTCTGAAGGTAATGTAGTGCGTTGCCCGAGCTAGGTTTATTTAAACCTGTGTTTCAGGCCATATCGAACGACAGTACTTTTCAAATAGTCATTGAATTTATTTAACATATACATATTTTCAATATCTAAGCAGTAGCAATATTTTGCGTTAACTTATCTTAAGTTTACACTAGACGTATAGGATATATTTATATTTATAACTGAAATTATTATAATATTAGTCTAGGTAAATACAGTAAAGTCAGCTATTTTATTTCAGCACCTATAGAAGTTTTTCCGTGTCTGAGTAATTAAGTTGTGATAAATAATCAGATAACATTAAACTACACCTATTATAATTTTACTCGAACTTATATTCAAAAAACCTGGCGGGGTCCCATCATCTTGACGTTCATAAATAATTAGAGGCATTTTTGAATTGTTAAGCAGACGGTCTGTTAGAAAGTTAAGGCGAGGCTAACCCGAGCGCCGTAGGTATTTAACGCTTACTCCAGCGCAAGTAGTGATACGTAACAAATTAAGACGCGCGCGCCAAGCGCACCGCTCATGAGTTCACGAACTCGAGTAGGTACTAAGTTGCGTCACAGAATAGAGCAATGCAGAAGATCAACATTATTAGGACTAAAGGACTCGGAGCGAGCGCATGTTCAGCAATGAATTTTGGAATTAGTAGTATATGTATTTTCATATTTCACATTATTGTGGCTGATTTGTATTTCATTTTTTACAATCTTTATTTTGGTATAAGTTTTATTGTTCAAAGCCTAATATTGTTCAAAACACAAATGAAATAGTAATTAGATCATAATTTAAACTTGTGTTTGCGATATAATTAGATGCAGTAAAGTGTAAGTAATCGTGTATCGCACGGCCGAAATATCTAGATCGAATTGTGAAATATGTGTTTTTCATAACTTAAATACGTATTATCTGCGAATAAAACACAATACAAACCGACTTTTTTCCGGGCAACCTTGCCTTAAAACCATATAACTACTAAAAACGCTTAGAATTAACTGTAAATTTCTCCTTACTACATTAATATTATTACGTAAAGGAGATGTTCCAAAATGTATGGACCTTGGGCCAGGTACGTGTACACTACTTAGTCTGGCCATAAATACTGTTACAATTAAAAATAAGAAAGATATTACATTTGAATTTGGAATCAGTCATTTTTATACGATTGTTCATTGGTTTTCTAATTTTGGCGCCAATACATTGTACAATATTTTGCGATAATTATTAAAATGGAGTGGGGTGATAAAGAGAACCGAATCGCTGTGATTGCATTACACAAAGTTGGTATGAACCAAATGCAATTTTTAAAACTCTCCGTAAGCTTGGTATTAGTCAAATGTCTGTGTACCGGGCTATTAATAGGTACAATGAGACCTCTTCTGTTTGTGACAGAAAAAGATCTAGCCGTCCACGTAGTGTTCGTATGAAAAAGGTGGTCAAAGCAGTAAGGGAAAGAATTCGAAGAAATCCTGTCCGAAAGCAAAAGATTTCTCGGGAGATGAAGATAGCACCCAGAACCATGTCACATATTTTAAAAGATGACTTAGGACTTCCAGCCTATAAGAGACGCACTGGTCATTTTTTAACTGATAATTTAAAAAAGAATATGGTGGTAAAATCGAAACAACTACTGAAGCGGTACGCAAAAGGAGGTCACAGAAAAATTTTGTTTACGGATGAGAAAATCTTTACAATTGAGCAACATTTTAACAAACAATATGACCGTATTTATGCTCAAAGCTCTAAGGAAGCTTCCCAATTAGTCGACAGAGTGCAACGTCGGCATTATCCGACTTCAGTGATGGTTTGGTGGGGTGTTAGCTATGAAGGAGTGACTGAGCCATATTTTTGTAAAAAGGTATCAAAACATCGGCACAAGTGTATCAAGATACCATTCTTGAGAAGGTAGTTAAGTCTTAACAACACTATGTTCAATAACCAAGTATGGTCCTTCTAACAAGACTCGGCGCCAGGTCATAAAGCTCGGTCTACGCAGTCTTGGTTGGAAGTGAACGTTTCGGACTTCATCAGAACTGAAGACTGGCCGTCGTCTAGTACCGATCTTAATCCGCTGGATTATGATTTATAGTCAGTTTTAGAGAGTACGGCTTGCTCTAAACGCCATGATAATTTGGAGTCCCTAAAATAATCCATACGATTGGCCTCAACGTTTAAAGGACTGTATTGCAGCCAATGGAGACCACTTCGAATAAGCATACGCTGTTAGGAAAATTCGTAATTTAACTAACATAGAGACAGCCCGTTTAGTGTACTTTAGCTATTTTCATAGAGTAATGTCGTACGGTATTCTGTTGTGGGGAAATGCAGCCGACATTCAGACTATCTTTGTTTTCCAGAAAAGAGCTGTTCGGTGCATTTATAAATTATGTCCGAGACAATCCTTCAGAGAGAAATTTAAGGAGATTAATGTAATGACTTTGCCTTCTCAGTACATTTTTGAAAATCTTTTATATGCCCATAAAAACATTAAATTGTTTAAAAAATACAGTGATATCCACAATATAAATACTAGGAACAAACACAAATTGTTGTACCTCCAACAAGGCTCAAGAAAATAGGTGGGTCATTCAGGTGTCAATGTATACGCTTTTATAATAAACTTCCAAGCCACGTTCAAGATCTGAGCCTTAATAAATTCAAATCATTCATTAAACGCAAGTTGTGTCAGAAAGCTTATTATACCGTTAAAGATTATATTGAGGACAAAAAGGCTTGGGATTGAACTACTCCAAATTTCATTTTATGCTTTTATTTTTGCGTACTGAATGTTGACATGACTTTACTTTGTAAAGTATTATATTATTTCAATTTATTGTGAATGTGAAGACTATGTAGGTCATTGCTTTTTTTGTTTGTTTTATTTTTTCTCTCAGTTATTTTTATTCATCATCTGGCAGTTTGAGTAATTTATGCGGCCTACCCCAATGTCCTTTCTTTGATATTGTTCGTCGAATCGTTGAGCTCCTTAAGTTCTGAGTTGAGCTGCGCGATTACTGACAAATGCGTGCACTGACTGGACAGGTCCTCTCAATCTGTGTGGTTCTTTCCTCAAAAGACCATTTCAGACACCAATCTACATGGTCTTCACATGAAGTGACCAAGATTATGTCTGGACTTTATAAGAGACTGTGACCTCTGAGTTTGTTACGGCTTTTCTTCTCAGAGTAGTCAGATAGGAAACGACGACCTCATCTAGTTTAAAAAAAAAAAAAACATGGTTGACTTGTAAAAGTGTTTGTACAAACCTACTTACAGAAATCAAAATAATTTATTATTTATCATTTTATATTGTTTTATATTTATGTATTAAACTAACACACTGTTAAAGTAATAAATATTATTTGCAATAAAAAAATTTTTTTTTTCTTCGTGACAATATTTATGGCCAGACTAGGTTTACATAAAAATAGGGAAATATATTTAAAACAGTTCTCAATTGTCCAATTACTTTAAAATTGCTTCGTTTGCTGGTAAACCACAATTAATTACACTTGAAATTGCAACACACAACAAAATGTCGTCATAGGGGTAAGCTGTCATTTTGATTGATTAATGACGTTTGCCATGACAAGAAGAGGACTGAAGTGACACTGTTGTGACAGCTGACAGTCCTCTTTTTATGATCAATGGTCGATCTATGGTTTACTGTAATTGTTTTTATGCATAGAGTAACTAAATTGTTGAGACGCCATGTTGAAAGTCGATAAAAATAATAGGTAAATATTATTTGCCTACCACAACAGTATACATTTAAATGAACTATCTGTATTTTTCCCAAATTGTACGGATTTTTCTCTTTTTTCGAGGTAGTGTACACAGAACTGGCCCATTTTGAAACATCTCCTTTATACCAGAATAAGCGTTAGTTTATAAGAAAGGAGACGTTTCATTTTTATATAGAACTTTGGCTAGGACGTGTACATTCCACAAAATCTGTGAAATGTATCTTTACACAAATAACAGGCAATGATTTATACAATTAACTTGTATTTGGTATGCACAAAATTAAAAGTTAAGATTACATTTATTGTAACAAAAATGGAGACGTAATGACATCTGTCAGATGACATCAGTGTCATTTGTCATTATAACCTAAAATGGAGACATTTTATGTTTTTGCTTCATTATTAAGCTAAGCTCTACTAATATTACTAGGTCACATGGACCACAGAGTACTTTTATATATAGGATATGGACTTACTTAAATCAATATTGAAGTATCAGTTTTAACATTTATAATCTTAAGAGCCGACTTTATTATATTAGGTAGGAATCCAAAGGTCGATGCATTTTACAAGACAAACTTCATTCTTTCATGGCCTTCATTCTTATCATAGCTGACTTAATTAGATATTAAGAAAGGATAAATCTAATCAAAAATT
The DNA here is from genome assembly GCA_948252095.1 of Dicycla oo. Classification (NCBI taxonomy): domain Eukaryota; kingdom Metazoa; phylum Arthropoda; class Insecta; order Lepidoptera; family Noctuidae; genus Dicycla; species Dicycla oo. The sequence goes on along the minus strand of OX411716.1, from coordinate 1,066,133 downwards.
ATTATCCTCGATCAAAGTGTAATTATAGGAATTTAAGTAAAATCACAAAAGGAAGGAAAGCCGAGAATATGAAAAATAATAATAAGTATACTTTACACACATTATAATCCACGCCTACAATCCCTGAAGGTGAAGGGTTAGGCAGAGGTTGGCATCCTATGCAATGATTTATATTCTGATCCCATGTAATAAGTAGCGAGCCTATTACCATTCGTCCATAGTTAAACGAAAAAGATCCAACCCACATTAGGTGTAATGTAGGTTGGATCCTTTTCGTTTAACTATGGACATTTATCAGGCCTACATCGGGTTAGTCAGCTCTAAGGACTCGCTTTCCTCGCTATCCGTCAGAAATGTAAAGAATCTTCACTCATTTTTGTAACTAGCATGCCTACAAGGCGGATGAGCACAAATCACACTACTGAGGAGTGTGTTCTACGCAATGAAATATAGAAACAAAAGACAAAAGGTAAACTTGTTAGGACATGTTCGGTAACAATACGAGCGTATCTTTACTTATGCAATGATCTATTACAAAATTATAGCTTGCAATGTATTGTTTAGACCATAGAGATATAAGAATGTTGTCACCCTATGTAAAATATGTCCCTACATGATGTCTCTGTAATTGGTATGGTGTGTACATATAATAAAGACCCACAACAGTATATTAAAACCAGAATCAGCTTTTTCAATTAAAACTGACTAAACTACGTGTATTCGAGAAAACGTCAGGTTTATAAACCATTTCAAATACGACCAACGTTGAATCGTAAACATAAATAAACAACCTTCCAGGATGTGTACATTTATGTTTATGACTTTACTATGTGAAGCTCATAAACGGTTTCACCTATTCTGATTCTATAAACAAGACTCGAAGTAAATCCTTTTTCCCAAAGCAAATAACACGTCAACGGAATTTCCGCTTCCCTCCAACGCGTTTCTATGTCGCGCCGCGTCGCGGGGAGTAACTGACATCCGTACAAGATTAATTGAACAACTCGAATAACATAACACCTATTAAAATAAAACGACAGTTACCACGACCATTACTCTTCAATTCTGTAACTCTGGTGTTCCGTAGATCCGGAATTCAGCTCTGCGTATCATCGGATCTATTTGAAAGCTACGCGTCTACTGGGTCGGAATCGGAGCGATTTACAAAATGCCAATAGGTGCGTCCACTGCATTCGGAATTTTTCACTTTTAGAGCCTTTTTAGGGTTCCGTACCTCAAAAGGAAAAAAAACAGAACCCTTGTAGGATCACTCATGTGTCTGTCTGTCTGTCCGTCTGTCACAGCCAACTTGCTCCGAATATAATGGACAGATTAAGTTGAAATTTAGTACACGTGTGTATTGATGTGACCCAAATACGGACGTGTAATGTAAATGAATGAATTTTGAATATGGGGGTCAATTTTGGGGGGAAATAAGAAAATAAAATAAAAAAGTTTTGCACACTGTAGGTACCACGTGGCATACCAAATAAAAGGGTCGCAAATATATTTTTTTTAATAATTTAAAAATAAACTGTTTTAAAGTTGTTTAAGAAATAGAGGAAAATTGACCATTCCCCCCCCTTTATCTTCGAAATTACTGAGCCTAAAATTTTGAAAACAAAAATACGGAAAATAGTTATATACCTATAGATCTCAGGAAAACTTATAAGAAGTATATGGTATTAAAATAGCATGGTACAGCTGTCTATATTGTGCATACAAACATACATTTGCAGTTGGATGTATGGAAGAACATGTTTTTCAACTACAATGTAAAGTTGTTCTTGGGATAAATTCATCCCAACTACGGAACACTTCATTGTGCGTGGTCCGACACGCACTTGGCCGGTCTTTTTTAGGGTAAAATGATTAATATTATGCATGGGTTAAGGCTATTTTATTTTGACGGGGGTTTTATATGAATCTGCATTGCGACAGATCGCTGAACAATAGCGATAAAATATTTTTAAGTGTTCTATTAGTCATTCGTTTGCAAGTAATTTTAATTACACATTTTGTTGTTTGTTATTTACCTTTGTTATGTTACTGACTGTTACGTTTTAAAGATTAATAGTTGTTAAAAAATACATAATGGCTTTTGATTTCTTCAATTGAAGTAGCATTTATTTAAGTTGGAGCCATACCTACGTTTGCCGACCATGTACAGACGCCAGCTCATCAAGCTACCTGAAACTTTCAAATTTTCCCAATCAGCCTTGAACTTAATGCTTTAGCGAAAAAGTTGAAAATCTATTTTTAAAAAATGACAGATTGTAGTAGCTTGATGAGCTGGCGTCTGTACATACTTTCAAAACAATTACTAAACTCGCCACAAAATAATAGGTCGGTTTTGACAGAATATATCGTTTCATATGCCAAAGAGAGACAAACATAGCGGGACAAAGAGGGACACCCTCATGTCAAAACGCACCTATTATTTTGTGGCGAGTTTAATCTTTTAAACGTAACAAGCGCACGGCAATTGATCAATTGCCATTATTTTCTATTGTTGTAATATTGTCAATGGCTTCAATTGCACTTGGTTGACGATCAATTTGCACATCAATATGCATCAATCACGTAAAAATTGTCAATTGTAATTGATCGTTTCGGGGACCCTTAAGCTTACCTGGTAACACTGGGCCCGTTCACTGCGGATGACATCCTCGGCAGAAATACCGGTCTCTGAATTTGCCGATCCAGTGCACGCAGTACAATAGTAATCAATACAAAGCAACAAATCCGTACAAATCCGTATTCCGACCGGTGGACGCGTAAGTTAAACACAGTTCTGCGATTCATTTGACTTGATTACTTTTGGTTATGTACTGACAAGGGTTGCGCCACATTTTCTTTCTGATAATGATTGCGGTGACGTTTGGAAAGCTGTCAATAAGGGGAGAAACTAGCTAGTTTGTCTGTAAGCTTTTCTCTTTTTCTAGGAAAAGTTAATTTGCTAAAGTGATCAAGAATTCCCAAAAGAAAAAAAACCTGTGGATTTAGTAGTACTTTCATTTGTTTCTTGGCTTCCTTGTGACCTCTGATATTGTATTTATATTCGTCTTACCCAAAGAGATAGCCTCTTTAGAAAAAATATCTTTAAAAAAAACTGTGATCCCATGTCTCAGTGACGCCACCTGGCATATTATAGCAAAATTACATACATAGTAATAATAAGTTTTATTTTGTACCACACAATGCGTCCTGTCCTACTATGTGGCGTATGACACGGGACAGAACGAAACTGAGCGAGGTGCGACCTGTAGGTAATAAATACCAAGTAGATTGTGATGTAGTTCGCTTTGTCCCGTCTCCCGTACCTAACCTATTAAAATGTCTTTGTTCGTCCCTATGAATCACTCCGGGTGATCTGTAACTCAGGACCCTCACATAGCTCAGACACGTTTCTCTGTTAATAAGTTATGTAAGATGATGTTGAAACAAATAACTACTGTGTTTATGGGAAATAATAAAACTTCCGAAAAACGAATTTACTTCCAACGATCTGTGGTCGACTGTAATACTAACAAAGCTGTATTAAAATGAATACCGCAAAATATACCAAACTTCCGAAAAAAAAAAACTATATTTCCGAAAACATATATTCTGCAAAAATAATCTTTTTCTTAAGCTCTATAGAAACCAGCTTAATTTCTACTATTGCTTTTAGAATAACTTTCGGTCCGAATCCCCAATGTAGCCCCACTGATTGTGTGTGTACAATAGGCAATGTTACTACTGCTACTAGGAGAATTTGGATGCAATAGCGAGCGAAGCGAGCTCTGGTCTTGGAGCACCCCGACTCGGACAGGTTAAGTGAGAAGAGGATGGCGGGGTCGAGTGAGCGAACGTAGCGAGCGAATAGACCCCGCCGAACCACGAAGGGGTCGTGGTTATTTGTTTGTAAATCACTCAGAAGTAGGAGCCCCGCGAAGCGGGGCTCCGTCGACTGGCCTCCCTCGATTGTGCCACGTTGAGTGTTTTGAGGTGAAGTTACTACTGCAAACGGTAAAACGCAATTTAAGCTGGTGGAAAAATATTACGTCAGCAAATGCTATATTGACATTTCGGAATTTTCAGTATTTTGTTCGGTCGTTTCTTTACTTGTATATTTGCATATAAGTTGTCGGAAAATTTGTATACAAAGCAGTAAATTTCATATTTTGAGTATTTTTTATTGTGTTTTCTTGGTTAACAAAACTAATAACATAGGTACATACAGATTTAAAATAAACTCGTTTTGATTTAAAAAAAAAACATTCTACTACTTCGATCCAGTTAGGGAAATAAATAATGTATTATTGCATTGACTTACTATACTAATAGAATACAATTGGACTTTTATGAGCGAAATGATTGCAATTTATTCAAGTCGACTTTATTGTCCTTTATATTTGTCGCCCTCTGCTTGTAATTTTCCACACATTGGTCTTCCTTTTAGCACATATATTTTATTCAGTGAATTTTGAACGCGAATTTATTTACATAATGGCGCCGAATGGGTTCGCGACGGATTTATACAAAAGAGCAAAAACGCGACTCGTAAGCGATAAATTTGCAATTTGCAGACATTTCTACACGTTCGGGGTTTGTATTGTATTCCAATATAGATGAGCTCGGCCATGACTGTATAAAATACGATCTTCGAACTCACTGATTATACGCATTTGTGTCTACTACCTATACCTGCATATACCTTGAATAAGCGTATAATGTCCCCTCTGCTGGAACACAGGCCTCTCTTCGAGAGGGAGTGGGCTGTAATGCACCCCGCAGGCTCAGTGCGTGTTGGGAGACGCGGTGTCACATGACTTGAATTTTTGGTTTTTGGACATGGTTTCCTTCACCGTTTTGAGAGTAATGGTGATGAAATTATTCTATACAAAGTAAAGCGCCTGACTGGGTTCGAACCCACGACCTACATCCGTAAGTCGTGGCCGTTACCATTGGGCCACCACTGCTCTACTTGAATAAAATTACTTATACATAATTGTACAATACGGCCTATGAATCATGTTCTCTCACTCACACCACATGACGCCATTTGATTCCTAAATAAAATTAATGCACAGTCTGCTGCGTAAAGTTCGGATCGGCCATAATTCATAGGCAATCTTAGATAATTTACATGTTTTTATGCTTAGGGCCTATTTTTCAATAGTCAGATAACTCTTATCTGAAGAATAATTATGATAGTTTGACATTATTTTCACCACAAAAGCTGCCAAATTGAAATATTTATTCTTCAGAGAAGATCAATCTGCCTAGCCTTTTCCCAATTATGTTGGGGACGGCTACCAGTCTAACCGGATGCAGCTGAATACCAGTATTTTACATGGAGCGACTGCCTATCTGACCTCCACAGCCCAGTTATTGGGTAATACGATACCCCTTGGTAAGACTAATTGTCAAACTTTCGGGCTTCTGACAACCCGTAACGACTGTCAAAGATCCACGAATGACTGCCGGGACCAACGGCTTAACGTGCTTTCCGAGGCACGGAGGAGTTTCGGTATGTAAAGATGGTCACCCATCTACGGACCAACCCCGGCAATCGTAGCTTAACCTGATGGATCGACCCGTGCGGATGTTATTACTTAGCCACGAGCTCTTCTTATCATTCTTCAGAGAAGAGTTATCTGAATAATGAAAAATTTGCGCTAAATCAACTATCTACTTTAGCAACATGTAGTCTAAATTGACGTTTGATTGACCTTTTGTAATAAAAGATCCCAAAATATCTGATGCAATTGAATTTGAACTTTGTCATGCAATTCATTGAGTTACGTTCCCAAAATTTGATAATTATCTGACATTCTGAATTCAAATATACCTACCTATATTTGAATTCAGAATGTCAGATAATTATCAGGTACTACCTGCACAACTAGACTTCATTGTAAGACGTTTATCATTGAATTAAATCCTACCTTCAAAAAAAAAGTAAAATATAAGTGGACGGTGACCCTCGTCACTGGGTTCCTGCGCGTGTTGGACAGTTTTGAACGTGACCCTTTTATTTGACGCCTGTTCTCAAATGCCAATTTTATTTAAAGTTACCTCGGTTATTAGGTCTGTGCTCCGAAAACAAAAAAATCTTAAAATGATAAAAAACTAAACATTGAGAAGATAACCTTAACCCTTTTTCAATGTTTTCATTGATTTATTGTACAATTTTTTTCTGCCTATTAAACGTTTGCCAAGCGAGACCATAACACGTGCGATTCTTAGCAATGTACCTTTTGGTAGGCGAAGAGGAAATATTCTATAAACTATAGCTTTTGCCTTCGGAAATTATCGCACGGAAACGTACTACCGTTACACACACACCAGCGAAGCTTCCAGTCGGGATAATTCATCCGCATCTTCAACATCGTTCGTCATATTTCAGCCAATTTACACAAAATCTTAATGAATTATAGACTTAAACCTTCCTCATGAATCACTCCGCCCATTGGTGAAAATTTTGAGTTTATCGGGTTCAAACAGACATTCGGGTCGGGGGGACTTTGTTTTATAATAATTATGTAGAGATGAGGCCAAGTCGTATATCTCCTAATGAAATTTATTTACTTATTTATCCTCACAATGGAACGCCAGTAGCAATTACACGAACGGAGCAAAACGAACAGTCGTGAAGTGTCGCGCGACGCCTGCTTGGAATGAAGATCCTTTTGCTTTTGCACACTTGACGAATGAAAGCTACACCGAATAAATGGTAACATTTTGACTGTGTCGTGATTCTCTCATTCGCCAAGTATGCGAAGATGATCGAACTTCGTTCAGATTACTTCCTCTCCATCAATGGTGCCGGTGGATCACGCTTGCTCACATGGATAAAGTTGTACATATTACCAGTTTACTAAGCGCACATTATTATCAGTGTTGCCTATTGAGTATCCCATTATTAAATCTAAGATGTTTTCAGAACGACCTATACCAGCAAGCCTGGCAGTCCTGGAACGCTGAATGGTGTCAACGGAAGCGTGCACGGAGAGGCGAGACAGGCGCAATCCAAGAAGGCTATCATCAGGATGCTGGGTAAGCACTCATCAGTTCATTACACATAATCCCCGAAGGGCTAGGCAGAGATATACCTATAGTACACCGACATTTCGCCAGTTAGGTTTAAGTCCCATGTAATAAGGAGCGAGTCTATTGCCTTCAACCGGCCACAATTCTAGACCCCGGACAGCTACTGAGAAATTCCTGATAGGAAAACTCAATAACACTATGCCTGACCCGGGAATCAATCCCAGGACATTCAAAAATCTAATTTAAATTGTTTTATTTCACGTGAATACAATCTTTCAACAGCTAGTGGTGATCCACAAGACCCCAATATAAGCTGCAGTGCATTAATTTCTACAGAATACCAAGTATTCAATAAGGCATGTCCTGTAAAAATGAGTTACAATCAATACTACTCGTAAATCAAAACTTAATGAATGGGTCACTGCTGGCATTAGAAAAAACAGATATGTTATATAATTTATAGCTATCGTGAAAAAGCATTGACTTCTGATCAAGCCTTTCATAATTATCTAAGAAACTATTATTTGTTATTCTTTATCTTCTTCTATATTATTTTAAAATGGTATGCGCCCGCGCCGCCCAAGCTAAATCCAAATTAAAAAGTAACAAAATTGGTAATTCTAGTAATAATGTGCAGGCAATTAACAAAGAAACTGGAAACACAAAACAACTACACCCGAAGGAATTGTCTCTGAAAATTAATTATGAAACCATTTCAGATAAGTTAAAAGTTGCTGAGACACTAGAAGACTTCCTTATCAACATCCCAATACAGGTTATGAAATCTCTCCCCTCATCATCTTTATTAGCTGAATCTATTCCCAAAGAAAACTTCAGTAAAGACATTCCAAGATTTTAATTCAAGCTTATTTCTATTGGCACAATTAAAAAAACATTAAAAAGTCTTAACTCAAAAAATACTAGAGACATATGAGGCACCACCGTTAAGGTGCTGGGAGATATAATTGACACAATTGCCCCTGTCCTAACAGGCATATTTTCAATGCACGTAACAGTTCAATAGTAGCAATGTATGTAGCAGTACGTTTCCGAATTTATTGAAACAGTAAAGAGGTACCAATTTTCAAATCCGATAATAAGAGAGATCCCTCTATTATAGACCTACTAACTGTGCTGTGTGGAATATCGGGATAAAATGTATCCTATGGCCTAACCTGGGTCATGGTCTACAAATATGCCAAATTTAATCTAAATCCGTTCAGCCGTTTTAGCGTAAAAGCGTAACAAACTCAATTTCGCGTTTATAATATTAAGTTAGGATTAGGATTAGGATAGGGTATCAGTGCTACCAGTATTGAGTAAAACCTACGAAAAACTCATGCAATACCAGATGTTGTCACATTTTAACTTAAATGGGATTTTACATAGTCGCCGGTTTAGTTTCACGAAAGGTACGTCGACGACTGACGCTGGAGTAAAACTCATCACACACATTTCAGAATCCTGGGAGAAGCCCCATGATGCAATTGGCATTTTCTGTGACCTCTCTTAAGCGTTTGACTGCGTTGACCACAGTATACTGATCTGTAAATTACACTACTTTGGAATTCGTGGACCAGCTGCTGATTTTGTTCTTCTTATTTATCAAAGAGGCAGCAAAAGGTAAACGGGGCGACATCCTCGGGGTCTCTAGTTACAATGAGTGTGCCGCAAGTTTCAATTCTCGGCCCTTTTCTAATTCTAGTTTACATTAAAGATCTTCCTCACATGATGGCTAACTTATTGGATGTAATTGTATTCGCTGATCACACTTCTATTTTTAAAATATGTAGAATAGGTACGGATGTCAACGATAGTCTAGCTATTCTTTTGAAAAGGCTCACTACTAAATATCTTTTACTTAATACGAACAATACTGAAATGACTTCAGTTAGCATTACCCAAGTGAGTCTAAATCTAAAACTCGATGTCAAGAAACTAGATGCAATTACGGAAACTGTATTTTTAGTAATTATTTAGATTCAAAATTGCAAAGGGCGCCTATATTAAAACTCTTTCAGGTATATTAAGTTCAGCTGCATATGCAGTAAGAAAAATAAGGCAGTTGGCTGATATAGCCACAGCAAGGTACGTATGTACATACGTACTTTGCTTATTTCCACAGTATTATGGCGTTCTGTTGTGGGGATCGGCAGCTGACGTAGATTCAATTTCATTTAACAAAAGAAGGCAACCGGCGCCATTTATACAATGGCTCCTCGCGAGTCCCTTAGAAACAATTTCAAAGAAATTGATAATTTGATATACTGACTCTGCATTCTCTTTATATCTTAGAAGGTATTTTGTATGTTCGCAAAAACTTACAACTTTTCAAAATAAGAAGCAATTTAGATTGTATTAATACACGCAGCAAATATAAAATTGTGATACCCTTAGATTGAATAAAACAAGCAAGTCATTCCCTATAAACAGTAGGTTTGTATAACAAGTTGTCAAACTCAGCCATAGAACTTAGCGATAGCGATGGAAAGTTCAAAACCCACATCAAACGTGTCCTTATCAAACGAACATATTATTATAAAATGAAAGACTACTAAACAAGGAGCACATGTGGCTTCTCTGGTACCTACCTCATTACCGGCATAATTTTGTAGAGTCTAATAACTGCTCCCAAATTACGATGTTTTTTTATCAATTGTTTTTTTATATTCTTCCTTGACTATAATCAATCATCTCATTATTTGACATTATATACCTACAATTCTAATTTCAACTCTTTATTAGTGGCTTTTGTGAACATGACTTTTATTCAGACTTGTTACTGTAGTTGTGATGGCGATCATATCATTAGTGTCATGTCATAGCTTTATTTTTATTATTTTATTTATCTTCTAAATAGATTATTTTCTATTTTGTGAATGTGAGAACGTTGTAGGCCTAGTAGAACTGTAGATTTGTTGACATGTTTTATTTTGTTTAGTACCTGGTACTCGTTCAATGGCCTACACTGTTCTCCCATACCTATTAATGCTGTTATTTGAAAATATTGTAAACGCCAATTATTTGTAAAAGAGTAACCGTGAAGTTTCTTGTGGGCTCTTCTCCACAGGAAACAACCAATTGGAACCTTGCACCTACTAGCTTCGGACGTTTTATAAGTGTCCATGTAGGTTTATATGAAATAAAATATATTTGTATCAGTAGGTACCTACCAAACAATGTCGTTGACGTATGCGGCGGATTGCAGTGCTATAGGATCATTCGGTGCTCGGTGATTATAAATTTTATTTTTAGGGTTCCGTACCCAAAGGTAAAACCCTATTACTAAGTCTCCGCTGTCCGTCTGTCACCAGGCTGTATCTTATGAACCGTGATAGTTAGACAGTTGAAATTTTCACAGATGATGTATTTCTGTTTCGGCTATAACAACAAATACTAAAAAACAGGATAAAATAAATATTCAAGTGGGCTCCCATACAACAGACATGATTTTTTTAGTTTTTATAGATAATGGTACGGAACCCTTCATGCGCAAGTCTGACTCGCATTTGGCCGGTTTTTTTTCTTTATTATTCGAGTAAACATGTCTTCTTGTATACTCGTGTCTTTTTTTCCTTTCAACGATCACTTTATGCATACATATACTTATGAATGCATATTTTATATTTCCGTGTCATAACAATGATACCATTATGTCTTCTTATTATCGCCGTCACCATAGTAACGCTATTTAACTTCCACATCAACAAACAGCGACTTCATTTCAACCTTACTGTAAAGATCCAAATCTCTATCTGAACCCTGTTTTTTAAATACACAATGGAGGTGTCTTGTCATTGTCACGGTGACAAATCTGAGGGTCATATCAACGTCAATGTTAGGGAAACAATCCCTTTTGACGTGAAAACGTTTTTTCGCTGGCAAGTTCAATATTTCTGATCGATAAAAACATGTAAGATTTCAACCGCTAATAACTACGAGACTTTTAAAGCTAGAGTAATGGTTGAGCATTCAAACGATAGCTCATAATTTTAACAATTTTAAAGCTTGATATAATTTGCCTATGACGTCACACTGCGAGTGCAAGCGCATGCGCGTGACCCTCTACTTTTCACTGTGTGTCGAAATATCAATAATGTATAGCGAAGAAACCTATTTAGCAAGATCAGTTATTCTGATGTTTTTCACAACAGAAATATTGGCCAAAATAGGGTTAAAATTATTATAAAGATGACAATAGGAAAATAATGTCAGATGTCGTCTCATTTCGGCCGTAGCATATGCTCAGAAATGAAAAAACCTCAATTGAAGAAAGCGTGCATCAAAAGAAATGGAATGAGCCTAAAAAGTATGTATTAATAAATCGTCAAAAAATCATTTAATTGTCTTCAATCTTTGTTATAGTTTGACCAAGACCGCTGTGCCGCGCCTTATGAATACACGGCGAGGCGGGGTGCAGCGCTGGCGAATGAGCGGTGGGACGCCGTGAGCGTTGACGAATGAGCGGCCTGCACTGCCCACCGTCTCGCCGCGCACATACCTACGGCGCGGTATAGCGGTCTTGGTCAAGCTATACATAATATTGTATTAATGTAATCACATATTGCACATTATTGGGTACTTAATTCTAGCTACAGTTAGTTATAAACGGCATTATGGAACACAAATGTTAGAAAATCAAAATTATCTTTATGAGGCGGAATGTACATCGTTTACCATATAATAGAAGCACCTTCGATCCCTAAAATGGGATGCTTTTACCAGAACCTTTTCCTAAGAAGGTCACGGGAACCCCCTTTTATGTTCGCAATGAGACTGATCTTCATCGAAATCTCAGAATGCCTTCATGAAACGCCTCGCAAAGCGTTTCTTCGACTCTGCTATAAACACCGCAATTCCCTGATTGTGAGATTCACCGACCAAGGCATACCCTCACCGTCCCGGCTGACGCTATTACCCTCATCCAGGAGAGTAATCCCACCATTAGCACAGTCCGGAAATACAAACACAGACCGCCGTCCCCACGGACATAAACCGACCGACGACGCTCCGACCGACTCACAGTGTTCCATTTGATCAAAAAAAAAAAATCCTTCTGCTGTTTTTGGTATTTATCGATCAAGGGATGCATTTAAAATGCACGAGTAAAACACCCACGTGTCAATTCCAAATACTTTTTTTTTGAAATGATGAAGTTTAGGTGACCTTTTCATGAAAAAATTAAAATAAATTCTGAAAATGTAACTGTCCAAGATATTTATTTTATATAAATATATTCTGATAAAGCATCTTTGGGCGCATATTTTTCTGTTGTTATTTTTGGAAAATCACCTCCGGATACTAAGTAATAATTTTTTGTTCAGATTTTTGTTTTTATTTTCTTTCTCCCTAAAATCTCAAAAGTGCGACTTGTCACTAGCACAAAATATTGCTTGTAACAAGGCCTATCACTCATAAAAAAACTACGTCGCGCTATTGCGGTTTTTAGAAGGAATTAAATTTCAAAACATAATGTTAGGGTTGTCACTGTATTTGACCTTAATTCATTTTATTTTGTTTTGAACTATATTTTTTGCTTTAATACAATAGCTTATCTCAATTAAGCATAACATCCAATGATAGGCAGTACAGGCCAAACATTATAAACAGTGCTTCCCACAATCAGAAGAAGATATTTCCATCAACGAAATTAGCCTTTTCGCCACTACTTTTGTACCTTTACGTGTCGTAGCCGACAATCATTTCATTGCCTGGCTCTATCCTACACCCCAGTCGTACAGATTTTGTCGACCACTACACACACAGTATAAAAAAACCAGTGATCTCATTCTCTCCGAAAAAAACTGTGTAGAAGAACAGATCAAAAGTTTACACCTATAACTATACAAACTTCAGAAGGTCACAACATAACATCCATCGTTTGTGAAAAGTTTTTAACATTATTACAGAAACGTCTTCGCAGTTAAGATGCTCAATTTGTAAACTTACGGCCAGCCAGTTCAAAGATTTGGGAATATCTTATACTAAACCAACCATAAAAGAAAACATGCGACACGGTATTAATCCTCTTCATGCATGGATACGCGTTTTTGAGTTTTTGTTGCATAAAAATTATAAAAACGATCCTTTAGTACAAAAATGACGAATCAATAGGGGCAGTAACGGAAGTCTAATAGTTGTACAACGAAAACAACGCCTTCAGGCTGAAATAAGAACGAGGATTGGGTTGTTAGTGCACGTGGTGAAACCTAATGCCGTTACCACGAATGATGGAAATTCGGCACGGACAGCACTATCAGACAAATTCCGTTGCATATTTACTGAGATTTTAGGTCTGGAAGCATGATTAGTCGACTGATTGCATGTTATCCTTGTCACCATATCCTGCGAGTTGCCCGTAGATGCTAAAAAGTTTGTGATTTTTTGCCGCACACGAGCGGAAAGGTACATATACGTCCAGTCATATAATTGGCACCCGATGACTGTGACTGTACACAAAATTCTAATACACGGTGAAGAGGATATTGAATCCTGCTCACTTCCAGTTGGAATGCTATCAAAGCAAGCGGCCAAGTTGCGTAACAAATTCTGGCACTAAGATAGGGAACACCATTGCCGCTAAATGAACTGGAGAAAAACGATGTTCAACCTCTTTCACCGTGCACTAGAATCACCGGATCCATTCATTTCTATGGCACACCTCAATCAACTTCGAAGGTATTCTAAGCGGCTTTGTCCACCAGAAGCTGTGCGTGAACTTTTAAAACCAATTCACGAAGAAAACTTGCAGTTGGCAGAGGTGAACGATGAAGATCCATCCAATGATGACGATGACTGTCCATTAACACTAAGCAACGAAAGCGATTTGTATGGATAATAATAATAAGTTATAGCTTATTCATACAAATCACTTTTTATATTATCCGCCGTATTATACATTAGTAGCCGCCTGCGACTTCGTTCGCGTTGAATACAAAATTATTTGTTCCTTGATTCGGGATGACATAGTCTTGGGCTTGCGATATGATAAGTATGTTAGTGATATCACTTTTTTTGTCCTTGTATACCCACACTCACAAAATAAAAATACTTGTTTGACCTTTTGCGACAACCCTATGTTGTATTATTTGACCTTAGAACCGCAATAGTGTGACGTAGTTTTTTATGAGTGATAGGCCTTGTTACGAGCAATATTTATGTGCTAGTGACAAGTCGCACTTTTGAGTTTTAGGAAGAAAAAAAATAAAAACAAAAATCTGAAAGAAATATTACTCGGATTACGTCCGGATAGGACGTGATTTTCGAAAAATAAAAACTGGAAAATATGCGCCCAAAGATGCTTTATCAGACTATATTTAGTTACGTTTCCAGAATTTATTTTAATTTTTTTTTTTCATGAAAAGGTCACCTACACTTCATTTTTTTTTTTTAAATAAAGTATTTGGTATTGACACGTGGGTGTTTTACTACTGCATTTTAAATGCATTCCTTGATCGATAAATACCATAAACAGCAGAGGGATTGTTTTTTATCAAATGGAACACTGTGCGACTGCTCGTACCAACCCACGCCGCTGAGCCATCAACGTTAAATTCATTCCTAAATAATATTATTAATCCGATCCGGCCTGTCTCTGCGACGCCCTAAGACGAGACCCGTACCCCACAGGGGGTGCCCTTAGCGATTGGTCGCTTAGTTTTTAAGTTTTATGCCCTGGCTGGAGGCCTTAATTTATTGAGGCACCCACAGGAAACTCCGGTTAAGCATCCGACAACATGCTGGGTTGAACCGCGAGTTGTTATTTCCCAAAAACACAACCCTAAAAGCTTGGTAAAATTGAGTCTACGGTCTTCTCAGGAAAGCGGGGCTTTGACTGAACTGCCATTTGAGTCGTCATTTTGTGAGAATGCCAACGCAATGTCCCCAGTATCTCTCTCCCCAGCAAGTTGGCATGTTTTAGCTCCAATATTCGACGTAAACTATTGTTTGACACACAGAGTACTTCGCAGAATTAGATTATGGCGTCTAACAGTGAAGGATTTCTACGAAATAATTTGGCAGCAACGTAAGCACAGTGTTGTCCATGTAACATTGTACTCAGGTCCTATCTGAACCCAGGAAATCCTAAGTAAATGTGTTTGACAGTTACCTACGTTGTAAACCAATAGTGGACAATGTCGCCCTCTTGCGTAGAGCTTCGAAGCTAAGCGACAAAGTGGCACACAGAACAAAGGCTCAAGGGCTAGCGCGAGCGCGCGACTTCAACGTAAACTCTAACGATTTTGACATGACCTCACGCACTGATTCATTATTTGTTAAAATTTTAGGAAGCGTGAACGCTTACAATGTTTGTAAATATCGGGTTGGCTAATAAGTAATGAGCGTTTTAGTTTATAATTTCTATTGTAGAATCAACGAAGTTCTATGCGGACGCCATTCACTCTTTGCCAGATCGATGGCGAATGGTAGTAGAAAACGACGGTGAATATACAGGGTGATTTTTAAAACATGCGACAAAATTTAAGGGGGTGTTCTACCCATCAATATGAACAACTTTTACTATGGGACCAACTAAGAATTCGCAAAAAAAAAATTACCTTCCCATGTAAAAGCACATACCCGATTGGACCATTTTGTATAAAAAGGTCGAAATTTTTTTGCTAATTCCGAGTTGATCCCATAGTAAAAGTTGTTCATATTGATGGGTAGAACACCCCCTTAAATTTTGTCGCATGTTTTAAAAATCACCCTGTATTATTAATGATTAACAATTATTCATTTAATAAATAAATACAAATAAAATAGTTGTATGTCGCTCATTACTTATTAGCCAACCCAATAGTAACTGGTCGACGGAGCTCTGCTCGGATGAAAATAGAGAAAGCTATTTTTCCCAGATATGAGACCGAGCTAGATCGATGTTTCGCCCCCGCAAACCCCTATATTGCAACTTTCATCGAAAGTGTTAGAGCTGTTTTCGACAATATACAGAGTGGCGATTAGGTTATCACATTAATTGAAACTACATATTCAGGTCATGACTGTGGTCCCCTGCGTTGAAATTTTTTGCCGGTTATTATTAAAAAAAATGCTATTACATACATTTTGACCACGTAGGTATTGCACTTTTCATAATCATAATCATAATCGTTTATTTGCCAAGAAAGTAGGTACATAAAATAAGATGTTTACAAAGTTTTGCGATCCCTGTACAATCTACCCTAATAGGCATGCAAACATTGATAAAAAAATATTATTTACTAAACAAAAAAGAAAAAACAGTCTGTCAAAAAAAAAATATAAAAAATCATACAATTTAAAGCTAGCATAATAATAATCCATTACAATCTATAATGAAGTGTCATTTAAAAAGTCGTTAATTGAATAATAACACTTATCCACTAATAGGGCAGTCAGTTTCTTTTTGAACATTTGGATTGGAAGATTTTTTAAGATGTCTGGTATTTTGTTATATATGGTGGGACTCATGCCAAAAACACTTTTCTTAAGTAAAGCTGTATTATAACCACCATTTTGTAATAGGTTCCTATATTGGCTTCTAAGAGGCCCTTTTCTAGTTTTTGACACTGTTAAAAAGTAGTTCTTTTGTAGGAAACAACAGTTTTTTTTTTTATAATAACCAACGAAAAATATCAACGCAGTGGGTTCCAGAATCATGTACTGAATACGTGGTTTCAATCAATGTGATAACATAATCGCCACATTGTATATAAAAATTGCTAATTTAATAGTTGTAGCACAGTAATTTTATTCCAGATGCAACATCTCCGCATATATTTAAAGTGTTAAAAATATTTTAGAAGAGTAATTATGGACTTTCTAGCCCGTTATTCTTCATACGAACCTACCTTTTGGAAGTGACGACTACAATATACGTAGAATCAATACTATTTTCCTCTATTCATATTGACATTCAAAAGTACCTTTAGTGTGCCTTATAGAAATAAATGATTTGACTTACGTTTGAATCAAAAATACAACCATCACACCTATCCTACAATACAACTATCACACCTGTCCTACAATACAACTATCACACCTGTCCTACAATACAACTATCACACCTGTCCTACAATACAACTATCACACCTGTCCTACAATACAACTATCACACCTGTCCTACAATACAACTATCACACCTGTCCTACAATACAACTATCACACCTGTCCTACAATTCAACTATCACACCTGTCCTACAATACAACTATCACACCTGTCCTACAATACAACTATCACACCTGTCCTACAATACAACTATCACACCTGTCCTACAATACAACTATCACACCTGTCCTACAATACAACTATCACACCTGTCCTACAATTCAACTATCACACCTGTCCTACAATTCAACTATCACACCTTTCCTACAATACAACTATCACACCAGTCCTACAATACAACTATCACACCTGTCCTACAATTCAACTATCACACCTGTCCTACAATACAACTATCACACCTGTCCTACAATACAACTATCACACCTGTCCTACAATACAACTATCACACCTGTCCTACAATACAACTATCACACCTGTCCTACAATTCAACTATCACACCTGTCCTACAATTCAACTATCACACCTATCCTACAATACAACTATCACACCAGTCCTACAATACAACTATCACACCTGTCCTACAATTCAACTATCACACCTGTCCTACAATACAACTATCACACCTGTCCTACAATTCAACTATCACACCTATCCTACAATACAACTATCACACCTGTCCTACAATTCAACTATCACACCTATCCTACAATACAACTATCACACCTGTCCTACAATTCAACTATCACACCTATCCTACAATACAACTATCACACCTGTCCTACAATTCAACTATCACACCTATCCTACAATACAACTATCACACCTGTCCTACAATTCAACTATCACACCTATCCTACAATACAACTATCACACCTGTCCTACAATTCAACTATCACACCTATCCTACAATACAACTATCACACCTGTCCTACAATTCAACTATCACACCTATCCTACAATACAACTATCACACCTGTCCTACAATTCAACTATCACACCTATCCTACAATACAACTATCACACCTGTCCTACAATTCAACTATCACACCAATCCTACAATACAACTATCACACCTGTTCTACAATACAACTATCACACCTGTCCTACAATACAATTATCACACCTGTCCTACAATACAACTATCACACATGTCCTACAATACAACTATCACACATGTCCTACAATACAACTATCACACCTGTCCTACAATACAACTATCACACATGTCCTACAATACAACTATCACACATGTCCTACAATACAACTATCACACCTGTCCTACAATACAACTATCACACATGTCCTACAATACAACTATCACACATGTCCTACAATACAACTATCAATACATATATAGGTTCACAACCTCTGTAAGCCCGCTGTCGTCATTGGATGATGGTATTTTACGTTTATACACATACGTATATAAAGTTTTTCACGTATACGTATAAAGTTTTTTTCTTAAGATCCAATGGTGTTCTGTCGGTTGTCAACACGAGAGAGGTTAAAAAACTTTGTCCAAAAATATCAACCGGCTTCCAAAAAAACTCCACTTTCCAAAAAAACACAAACTTTAATTTGGGAAGTCGGTGTCTTTGGATCGGTATTTTACTTTTTTGCCACCGACTTCCGAAATTAAAGTTATTTTTCACTTTGTGGGGGTTTTTGGAAGTCTGTTGATATTTTTGGAAAAAAGTTTTATTCTTCACGTTTTAGTGTGTCAGTTTGTAATTTATCTAAGTTACAATATCCTAATGTCAACTGCTCATCAATATTTACAAAATATTTCTTTTCCCGATGCAGGGACGTTAATTGTTGACCATAAGCATTGTGACGAGCATAAATTACTTAGCAACCATTATTAAAGTAGGTACCTAATCGAATCGCAACCCTTGAAATGCTTATTATTGAGTAGTTCCGGTGGCCATCTGTGGTCTTCATCATCAGTTCCACCTCACCAAATGGTGTTTTCAAGAACAAACGCACGAGTTACTATAAAAAAAATACCCGAATCGCTATAGGTGTGCCTATAATATTTGAAGAGTTCCATCGATTTCTCCAGGATCCCATCATCAGATTCTGACCTGATAACAAATGGGACCAACTAGAAAGTATACCCTTTCAAACAAAAAAAGAATTGTCGGTCCAAATCGGTCCAGCCGTCTTCGAGTAATCGGGGAACATACATAAAAAAAAAATTTAAAAAAGATTCCGACGAACTGAGACCCTCCTCCTTTTTTTAAGTCGGTTAAAAATCGTTTAGAATTTCCATCACGTTTTCTGTGCGCGTTCGCGCTAGTGCCACTGTAGTTGGTACAGCCCGTGCGCGATGTTGATAAAGATTTACATTTTATATTGGGGCGCTGTTCTCGAGTAACATAAGCTATGTTAAAATGTTCGCGTTTATTTTAACATAGACTATGTTAATCGGGAATAGCGTAGCATTATAATTTATAAATCTTAAACCGCGCTCAGTCGCGCACGTGTTCTTAATTATAGTCATCACGGAATATAGGTGCGAGTCCACGCTCGCTTCGAACGTCACACAAGTGTGTGACGTTCGAAGTTGAACTTTACCGGAATAGCCATAAAGTCATAAGTACATTATCTTGTATTAAACATTGTTTATATGTGAAGACAATGTACATACCTACATAGAACCTACATAGAATAAAATTACTAAATAGGTACAAAGTATTAAAAATTAAGCAACAAATGATAAATTAATTATTTAAATTAGACACACGGCGCTCAGATATATACAAATAAGTACGTACGAGTATATTGCACCCGTAGACGACTTGACTCCTCTAATTTGACTGCTCCTTTATAGGTAACTAACTAACGAGCCGCCTCGGCTTCACACAATTCTCACGACTTGCCAAATCATTGAGACTGCCTTATATATGCCTTTTACGAATGTATTATACACATGAACTTTCCGGAAATAACGATGAAAACCGTGTCAAAATCAATGGCGTAGTTTACAAGACCAAAGCGTTCATGGAAAGCAACTTTGTTTTATACTATCAGGTTGGCGGAAAAGTCTTGGACCAAGTTAAAAGACTTAACGAAATAATTGATAACTTTGTTGTTTACAATAATTAATCAGTAATGAAATCCCCAAATAACTCTATTACTCTGGCCCATCTAGTTCGTAGATTGTTGATGCCCTGCGCCCAGAATCCCGGAGGCTGTGCAGAAAAGAAATTGCCCTCTGCCATTTTGAGGTCTTCGTAGTTTTGAAAATTTTTCCCACGCAAATAAAACTTTAGTGATCGGAACAAGTGATAGTTAGATGACACGAGACCCAGTGAGTACGGTGGGTGGGCAACCGGGTGCCATCCAAGCTCTAAGATTTTTCGTCGAGTCTCCGAAGCGACATGAGGTCGCGCATTATCATGGAGTCAGTGAACATTTACACGTCTCGGTCGTTTTTCTCTTATTGCGTCAGCCAGTTTCTGAAGCTGTTCAGTATAAATGGAAGTCGTAATCGTCCTTCTCGCAGGGAGAAGCTCTTAATAGAGTGGGCCTTTCGCATCCTACCAAACGGAGAGAAGATGCTTGCGTGAGACGGTTCGGCATTGGCTACGTTGGTGGCTCTGCGTCGTAAGGAAGCCAGACGGCGTGCCGTGTGTTGTTATCATAGAGAATCCAGCTCTCATCGCCGGTTACCAGTTCTTCAAGAAACTCTTTCCGATGTGGCTGAAAAAGAAGCGATTCACAAATACTAACTCTGACTTGACGATGACTGTCAGTTAGTTGATGTGGAATCCATGGTGCCATTACTTTTCGATAGCCGAGTTTGTGTAAATGAGCCTCGACGGTCGAATGATGACAGCCAAGATTCTCTGCCGTATCACGCGTATTTATTTCTGGATTAGCCTTTAAACAGCGGAATAATTCCTCATCGTAGAAGGTGGATGGTCGCCCAGATCGCTCGTGATCTTCAAGAGTTATATCTCCCGATGCAAAGCGAGCAAACCAGCGGCTTATCTTCCATCGCGATACAACACCTTCACCGAACGCTTTGCTGATGGTAGCGTCAGGGACACACTCACGTTGTGTCCCTGACGCCACTCGTAAAAGATGATCGTTCGCAGTCGATGTTCACTAATCATTTTCACAAACTAAGCAAATCCTCAATAGCGCGCCTTTATATACCCTTGATGTGATAGCTTCGAGAACCTTCTACAATATTCTTACGTATCCCAGATCAATACTATAATCAATACGATAAACTAACCTGGAAATTACACATTGACCATCTCAGAAGTAAATTAACATCATTATTGGGAGCGTTACGGAAAGTAGCAAACTGCATTCCAAGTAAAGTACTCACTTTAATTTATAACTCGTTAGTCAAATCGCATTTAGAATATTTAGTTGAGATATGGGGTTCCGCAGCAGTCACTAATTTAAATTCACTTCAAAGAGTTCAGAATAAAATAATTAAAACCTTGTTCCATTATAATTATCTTACTCCAACAAAGACCGTATACGAAAAAACTAAATTATTAAATATTAGACAGCTATACATTTATTACACCTGCATTCTTATTAAAAACATAACTTCTAACTCAATACAAACTAACATACAACTAAAGAAAAAAACAATGTCACATAACCTGAGAAATAGATATAAAAACAAACTTGAAGTCATCAGCGTACGCACTAATTACGGTAGAAAGACTATATTATTTGAAGGAGTACATCTGTTCAATGCATTACCGGACGACATTAAAGAGTGTGATAACGTAAATATGTTTAAATATAAGCTGAAGAAACATTTAAGTGCATTATAACTGCTAATACTCTGGAGGGTATTGTCACTGTATTTATGTTTGTTACTTTGCATCTCATTATAAGCGGACTGTATGTTCTTATGAGAAATAAATTTCTTTAAACCGATACTAAATATTCCGGAACATTCTAGTAATTTACAATTTCTTGTGCAATATTTTTCCGCCAACCTGATATTTATGTATCATCTTGTGCCCAGCTTTTTCCCAACTATGTTGGGGTCAGCTTCCAGTCAAACCGAATGCAGCTGAATAGCAGTATTTTACATGGAGCGACTACCTACTGACCCCGACAACCCAGTTACTGGTGAGACTTGTTGTTAGACTTTCGGGCTTCTGACGACCCGTAACGACTCTCAAAGATTGTATACTAACTATACGAATATATATGTAACTAGTATGTAATATATAAGATGTATCTAAGTATATGTATACACGATGTAACTTAAATAATGCAAAAAGTCTTAAGGGGTCATTGTACTCATCATTATGACCAACTTTTACTACGGGACCAAACCTGAAATCGCGAAAAAGAATCAGTTGTTCAGTACATTTATACGAATTATGCGAACATAAATGTACTGAACATTTGATTGATGATTTTTTTTCGCGATTTCAAGTTTGGTCCCATAGTAAAAGTTGTGCATAATGATGAGTATAATGACCCCTTAAGAGGTTGTGCGTTATTTAAGTTACACCTTGTATATGTGAAATATTATAGTGAATTGTGAAGCATATATGTGTAAGCATCGTATCTCATGTTACATGGGGATTTCTACATTCAGTTACTGTCTAGCTAACTTATGTGACAATGCACCAATTAAGGTAGAAACCGATCGCAAATTGGACCGTTTGTGGCTATCCCCTATTAGGCAAGGTCAGACAGTGTCTGGTTCAATACAGCTATTCATTACTCGGGACTTACGAGTACATCGCCTTGCAAAGGAGAATGTTACGTAGGTCCTGGCAGTATCGTAATTAACAATGAAACTATCAGGGTGGCACAAAAGTAATGAGGCACTTGGTTTACTTTTTATATTTTTTATTATTATTACAATACAAAAAGCTTAGTCAATGGTGTAATCACCATTAGCATCTAAGACTTCTTGCCAACGATCCTGCAATGTTTGGATGCCTTTCGCCCAGAACTCTGGTGGCTGAGCCTCGAAAAAGTTGTTCAACTCCGCCTCTACATCAGAGAAATCATTAAATTGTTTACCCCGCAAATGTTGTTTCCGTGCTCTAAAAAAATGATAGTCTGATTGGGCGAGGTCTGGGGAATAAGGCGGGTGGGGTATCTCTCCCAGCCCAAGTTCTCTAACTGTTGGCGAACGGCAGATGCGACCTCATGTCGCATCACGAGCGTGTCGAGCGTTATCGTGTAGTAAAACTACATTGACTCGTCTTCGTCGATTTTTCTTGATAGCAGCAGATAGTTTGGTGAGCTGGGTTGAATATTTGTCAGCGTTTATAGTTTCATTGTTTAATAGTTCATAAAACAGCATGCCTTGCGCGTCCCAGAAACAGCAAAGCAGAACTATTAAGCGGTTCTTTTGACTCAGCTTCGGTTCGGAGGCAGCCAAAAAGCACGACGTGTATCGTTCTCGTAATGAATCCATGATTCATCTCCAATAACCAGATGATCAGATCAAAACTCTTTACGCCGGGGTCGCAGCAAAAGTGATTGACAGATAGCGACACGGACTGCACGACTGGCGTCTGTAAGGATGTGCGGTACCCACCGAGACAAAACTTTTCAGTACCCAAGCAGATGGTTTTTCACAGCATGGTGACTGCAGTTAAGTGCTTCCGCTAATTCACGAGTGGTAGCATCCGGATTCGACTGCAGTTCGCGGCGTAAATTGTCATCATTCACTGCGGGTGGTCGTCCAGAGCGTGGCTGACTTTCAAGGCTCCTGTCTCCTGATTTAAAACGGTCAAACCATCGGTACACCGTTGCATGGCTTGTATTGTCATTGTTGATATTGTCAGCCGCAGCCCGCGCACTGTGGCCTAACAAGTACTCGTATAAGTATGGTTTTCGAACTTGTCGCTCGTCCATTTTTTCCATACTGAGTAAACCGAGGGCGGCTTTATATACCCCACATCACAAGTAACTAGAATGTTATACAACACTCTAGTTACTTGTGATGTGAGGGTAATATTATCGAAAACACTTTCATTCTACACAAACAGTCTCATTACTTTTGTGCCAACCCAATAAGAACCACTATTGATTCGCGGCTAAGAGGGGCTCGTGGCTATATGATAACAGCCGCACGGGTCGATCGAAGGTTAAGCTTGCAAGTAGCGGTCGGCTCGGAGATGGATGGCCATCCATTTCATATCGAGACCCCTCCGTGTCTCTTAAAGCTGTAAGTTGTTCCCAGCTGTCCTTCTGTCGTTATAGGTAGTCAGAAGCCAGAAAATCTGACAAGTCTTACCAAAGGGTATCGTGTTACCCAGTAACTGGGTTGTGAAGGTCAGATAGGCAGTCGATCCATGTACCTACATATAATAATGGTATTCAGCTGCATCCCAACATAGTTCGGAAAAGGCTATAGGCAGATTGATTCGACGTACTGAATGCTGAGATTGGAGGTTCAGTTGAAGCGCGAACAGATGAGTGTAACAAGTCAGGGTCGTGTGTCTTAGAACGCGCACACGATACGTAATATTTTCTTTTTAGGGTTCCGTACCTCAAAAGGCAAAACGGAACCCTTTTTCTCAGGAACGCGTGGAGGTATCAAGTTGAAATTAATATCAAATACTTAGATCTACGGTCTTGTGGCGCTTTAAAAAAAAATCAAGCTTTGAACGCAATGCGAAAATACGGCATATTTTGATACTCGGAAATAAATCAAAACCTGTAGGGTACCTACTACTTCCGGTTGACCTAGAATCATGAAATTTGGCAAGCAGCAAGGTCTCACAGCGCAAGTAAAGGCAAAAGTCAGAAAGTTGTTAATTTGTAGTTTTATCACAAACATTTTTTTTTGCGATTACAAACTTATATTTGCAGTTGGAGAATTGACCGTGACGTACAGTCAACGTCTAGAAGTCCACTTACACCGCAATGACCATTATCGCCTGCGCTATACGGGCTGCCAAAGTTGCCAATGTGTAGTATTGTCAAACGTTCTTATAGAAGAACCTCATAAGTACAACTAATATTGCTTTGCCATAGTTTTGTGAGATTGCTAGTCGACTTCTGACTGTTACTGTACCTATAGATGTATTGGAGAACATATTTTTCAAGTACAATGTTAAGATTGTTTTGGGATAAATTCATTCCAACTACGGAATCCTTCATTATGCGTGGTTCGACACGCACTTGGCTTGTTTTTTTTTTTTCAAATAATTCTGGAACTTCACTTCGTCCTTTCCCAGTTATTTAGCTCTGACAGCAGCCACCCAACAGCAACCTTATTGTAACAAGAATAAAGACTATTGTGGTTTTGATAGTGATGCAATATCAGAGGTATTATACCTCTGTGAAAGGACGTAGATGTACGAGGATTTTTTGGCGAGTGGTCAGAATCGGAACTAATGTCGTAATCAATACAATTTCACAAAACAGCGCCCTCTGTCAATCAAATTCTAAAATAGGCTAGTAGCACTGTAATTACGTCTACATTTTCGAGAGGTCTCAAGGACAAAGGTGTTGATATGTCGCATAACTTTTCAAATACACCTCAAAGGTCTAAAACTGTCCTGAACTCGAGATGTTGACAGGGGTCTGTTTATAAATACCCGTCACTCGATTGATTAAGGTCACAGCGGCCACATGATCGAGAGATTATTGCTGTTATGTTGGAGTTTCGGAATTTTATATAGTTTGTTGATGTAGGGCTCAGAGGCGGGAATTGTGCGACATAAACTCACGCATTCTTCCCATGGGGGTAGGCACAAACTACAGAACGCTACCTGCTACGATCCTTAAGGTGATTTTACACCGGCGAGGCGAGGCGTGGATGTGGATGGGCGAGAATTGAAATCACGCTTACCCTTTTATACTGAAAGTTGTCCATCGCTATACCGCGTCGTCTCGCGATGACCAGCGCTGCCTCGCGCCGACTCGCGCTATCACGCGCCACGCGGTGTATAGTATGCAGCGATGTCTTGCGATGGTCGGAGCGAGCCAGCGCGAGCCAGGGCATGCCAGCGCGAGCCATCGCGAGACAACGCGAGTCAGCGCTTGACGGAGAGAGACGGTGCGGATCCCCGATGGCCGGTGCGAGATTTGTTTATCCATTTGTTTACAAAGTAAATAAATACTCTATTCTTAGATCAATAAAGTTCAATATTGTACTGACAAATATTTCAATTCTCGCCTCGCACATCATCGCGCATCTAGACCTTTTACACCAAAGATGGGCAGGGCGTGGATAGAAATTTTGCCATACACATTTCAATTCTCGCCTATTCCATCCACGCCTCGCCTCGCCGGTGTAAAACCACCTTTATGCTTCGAACTTACTCTAATATATCCTAGAACGTTTTTTAATGCTTTTTCTAGGAAAATAGTTATCATATATTTAACTAGCTGACCCGACAAACGTTGTGCTGTCAAAATTTCAATAATTCATACAAAATTCCCAAAGAAAATGCATTTTCTCGAATTTTCCAATTTTCCCGGCAACTTTTCAAACATTTGCTTTCATACAAACTTTGTCCTAACAATAATTACAATACAACAAAAAAGAATTATCCAATTAGGTACAGTCCTTCGGAAGTTATGCGCGTACATACATTTCGGCATATTGTATATAGATATAAAGTCAGTTCTAAACTACAATACAATAAGCCCCTGCTGCAGTTTATAAAGTGCTTAATTATAAAGAGCTTTTAAGGTGAGTGCAATAAGGCAAACACTTATGAAAATGTCAGGAAATGTTGCAGACCAAATGGTCGAGTATCGTCTAGTTCCATCTACGTAATTAGCACTACGCCAGATTAATGGGAATCTCATGTAATTGTGTCATCTGATGGGAAAGTTTCATAGTATAAACTTTGTTAGTGACAGACTGCTTATCCTTAGTTTGGAGACAATTAATTATTAATAAACAGAAGATGGGGTTTAGAGCTTGTGCCTGGTAAATGTCCTCAAGCGACAAGCGTATTGGTCTGGTCGTGTGTTGGAACTTCAACTGTTCTCACATCTATGGTGTGAGCTCACTCCATTAGCTATATCACTCCATCATTAATTAGCTACTCCAAAAATGGGAAATAATAGTACCGACATAATAACCGAATGAAATTATTTTAGTTTCAAGCTCAGAACTCTCACGCTATCACGCGCCACCGGGTCGTTAGAAGAGTTTTATGGCAATTCTTGACAGATCCCTGTGTCCAGCAGTGAACAGGTTTTGGTTGAGCTCAATGGAGCTGCTAATATCTAAGTTCCTACCAATCGGTAGACTGCGTGTCAAAAATTATCTCAGAGAAACAGAATCGTACCTACACAGTAATGGTGTGTTAAAGATTTTCTAACTGCGTTATCTAGGTCTTTGATCAAAACGACGACATGACACACGTGTGTCTTTCGAGCACTCGGATGCGGACAAGGCCCTTCTTTCAACAGTTCTATTAGTTTTTATTGCTTTGAGATACTGATACCCTCGTCTAGCTATGAGATACCGATACCTACGTCTGACGTTTCGCCAACTTATTAAAAAAAGACCTTGTATATGGCTGTCACGCTATGTTATCATTTTATCAAAGATATTGGAACAGCTTGTTAAAAATATTTATCACCTAATTAGCACGTAAAGTACATAGCAAAACTAAAATAAATGCTATTCACTTATTTTTAACCGACTTCCAAAAGGAGGAGTTTCTCAATTCGGATGTTTATGTTTTTTTATGTATGTTCGTGCATAGCTCCGTCATTTCAATTCTTTTTTGTTTGAAAGGGTATGCTCTTGAGTTGGTACTATTGTCATCAAGTCAGAATCTGATGAGGGGATCCCATGGAAGTCTACAGAAACCCTAAAAAAAAACGGAGCCCTTATAGGATCACTCGTGTATCTGTCTGTCTGTCATAGCCAATTTGCTCTAAATCTAATGGACCAATTAAGTTGAAAGGTACACATATTATATGAGTTCCTGTGACCCAAACACGGACGTGTAGCGTAAATAAATGAATTTTGAATACAGAGGTAAATTTTTGGGGGCAAATTTAAAAAAAAATGTGACACATCAAATGAAAGGGCGTGAGGGTCTCAAATATTTTTTTTCTATAATTTGAAAATAAATTGTTTTAAAGATATTTAAGAAAATAGATGAAAATTGACCATTGCCGCCTTTATCTCTGAGACTATTGAGCCTAAAATTTAAAAAAAAATACAGAAAATATTTCTAAACTATTAATAAATATTTTTATTTTCATAGTATAATGTCGTACGGTATTCTGTTGTGGGGAAATGCAGCCGACATTCAGACTATCTTTGTTTTGCAGAAAAGAGCTGTTCGATGCATTTATAAATTAAGTCCGAGACAATCTCTCAGAGAGAAATTTAAGGAGATTAATATACTGACTTTGCCTTCTCAGTACATTTTTGAAAATCTTTTATATGCCCATAAAAACATTAAATTGTTTAAAAAATACAGTGATATCCACAATATAAATACTAGGAACAAACACAAATTTGTTGTACCTCCAACAAGGCTCAAGAAAATAGGTGGGTCATTCAGGTGTCAATGTATACGCTTTTATAATAAACTTCCAAGCCACGTTCAAGATCTGAGTCTTAATAAATTCAAATCATTCATTAAACGCAAGTTGTGTCAGAAAGCTTTTTATACCGTTAAAGATTATATTGAGGACAAAAATGCTTGGGATTGAACTGCTCCAATTTTATTTTATTTTATTTTTATTTTTGCATACTGAATGTTGACATTAATATTTACTTTGTAAGTATTATATTATTTTACTTTATTGTGAATGTGAAGACTATGTAGGTCATTGCTTTTTTTTTTTGTTTGTTTTATTTTTTCTCTCAGTTATTTTTAATCATGGTCTGACAGTTTGAGTAATCTATGCGGCCTACCCCAATGTCCTTTCTTTGGTATTGTTCGTCGAATCGTTGAGCTAGTTGAGCTGCGCGATTACTGACAAATGCGTGCACTGACTGGACAGGTCCTCTCAATCTGTGTGGTTCTTTCCTCAAAAGACCATTTCAGACACCAATCTACATGGTCTTCACATGAAGTGACCAAGATTATGTCTGGACTTTATAAGAGACTGTGACCTCTGAGTTTGTTTCGGCCTTTCTTCTCAGAGTAGTCAGATAGGAAACGCCGACCTCATCTAGTTTAAAAAAAAAAAATTGACTTGTAAAAGTGTTTGTACAAACCTACTTACAGAAATAAAAATCATTTATCATTTATCATTTATCATTTATCATTTATCATTTAAACCTATAGATTACAGGAAAACTTATAAGAAGCCTGTGGTCTTAAAACAACATGGTAAATCTCTCAATATTGTACGTACCAACTTACATTTGCAGTTGGAATGTATAGGAGAACATGTTTTTCAACTACAATGTTAAGTTTGTTCTTGGGATAAATACATCCCAACAACCTTCATTGTGCGTGGTCCGACACGCTCTTCGCCGGTTTGTACAATGTATACCTATACCAATATTTTTAGAGGAGTAACACTATTCAAGGACAAATATAATCTCCGAGCTACTACAAAAATGTCATAACACAAAAACCTAATAAAGTCATGGAGACTAATTGTTTTGAAATTGACTACCAACCTAAAGAACAATGGCGAAATCTTATTTGAAATAAATTTGAGCGTCTAAAAGTGACACATATACAAAATAAACTCAATTAATAATCTAAGTTTGAATATACTAATCACCAACTATCATTATTTGACAGTTGTAGAAATGGCAATGACACGGCACTTGACGTAGCGTCAATTTGACAAACAATTAATTTCGCTGACAGTACCAGTGACAGCCACACATTCACACTTAACTTAAACTTCAATCACACACCTACACTCTCCAACACATTTATGTTTTTGTTACTTTTGTTTTTTTATATTCTTTTATTGTATTTAAAATTGTCCTTATGACATTAGGTATTTGAAACAAAATTGCACATGTTGGCTTAATTTTTTTTCATTGCATCTTAATATCTGAGAGGATTGGCGCTGTTTGCCGAGATACAGGTTTACACCTAGTTCGGCTGCAGATGCTCCCATTATGTATTGTTTTAAAATAGCCTACTAATAATTTATGAATATTTCTTTGTAACAAACTTATTATTAGTCTCAATAAATTATTATATTAAATTATTATATATTACTACAACACTTTGGCCGATAACAGTCCCAGGAACCCACTAATCTATTCTGCTTGTTCCAGCCGCTGTCGTGGTGGCATTCTTCGTGTGCTGGGCGCCGTTCCACTTCCAGCGGCTGTTCTTCATCTACGGCACCTCGACGCGCCACTACCGCGCCATCAACGAGTGGCTGTTCTACGTCGCTGGAGCCTTCTACTACATCTCCGCTACTGTCAACCCTATACTGTACAACGTCATGAGCCATAGGTGAGTGCTGCTACTTTCTGATGATCGTCATCAGCCTGCCTTCTCCCAACTATTTCAGGGTCAGCTGCTGAGTATCAGTGTTTTACATGAATCGACAGCCTATCTGACCTCAGCGACAAGTAACGGGATAATTTAAGATTACAGAACAGCATTACTAAGGAAAAATATTATGTCGATGGGACCTATCATATACAATAAAATTCCGCACAGTTTCAAAGAACACCCTATTCGAACATTTAAATCTAAGCTTACTGCATTATTATTGGATAAATGTTATTATTGCATCAATGACTTTTTAAATGATAAAAAAAATTGACAATAAAATTTGTAAATGACATTATGTTTGTAAAATAATATTTCACTTAATTATAATTCCAATGAAATTCATTTTATTGACAAGATTCATTTATGTGCAATTGACTATGTGTTGATTATTATTACTTTATTATTATTTCCTTCTTTTTATGTCTGTTTGTGTTAATTAGAATGACATGTTAGTTGTTAATTTCTAATAATATTGTATGTAATGTATTAGTTTCTATGAATTTGCATGCCGTAAGGTAGAATGTAGCGGTAACCTTCAGCTATTTGTATCATCTTAAACTTGTACCTACATTGATGGCAAATAAATAAATCTGAATCTGAATCTGAATATCATACCTACCCCTTGGCCAGACTAGTTGTCGACTGTCATAGGCTAAAAGTAATCTTACAATTTGTGTAAAAACTTAATACTGTATCATTTTTTAACCGACAAAAAAGGATAACGTTTTCAAGTCGACGCGTATATTTTTTTATGTAAGACCACGCATAACTTTTTGCAGAGTAGTTTATTCGGGAGGGTATACCTCACAATATTGGTCTCATGTAAAATGTATTAACTTTGCTTGAGTAGTTTCTGAGTTAGCTGCAATAATTCGGGCTTCTCCCACTTTATGTGGATGATGTTCTAATAAATTCCTGTCACTGTACTTTACATAGCACCACAACTGAAAGGTGAAAATTACAAAATAACTTTAATTCCGGAAGTCGGTGGCAAAAAACTTTGTGCCTAGTCCTTTTTTTTTTTTTTGAAGTCGGTTGTTTTTTTTTTTCGATAAAAGTGATTTGTAATATGAAGCTTCCCGTTAATGTTGCTGGGACCTTATGAGTAAACCCTTGAAATTCCCGCCGATAGGTCCCGAGTCGACATGGAGACGTCTTCCGCGCGAGCACTCAGTAAAACTTTATGCTTACTGTTCTTACTTTAACGCACTGTCCGTATCTTATTTTTCAAGGAAGACGACTGCTCGACTGGCCGCTAATCTCTATGCGCGGGGAACATTGCATTTGGCACCGCTAGAATTATTATAATAATAATTTTAAATTATAATTTTAATAATTAATTAATATTTTTTTTTTTTTTAATAGTTAATTAATTAATTGATAATAGATTTTTAATTTGTCTTTTTTCAATTTTATTAAATTTTTAATTAAATTTGTAGTTTTAATTTTTTGTCTTAATTTTGATTTTAATTTTATTAGTGCGATATTATTTTGTTTTTCTTTTGTATTGTGACGTGATGGTTTTGCTAGGGATATTTATCTGAAACAAATAATTTGTTTGATTGATTGATTATTGCTACCTGCTACAGACGTTATACAAAGTAGTTACTCGATACTTCATACATAAACGTCCGCACATCACGTGGCCGCGGTCCAGAGCTTCTAAATAGTACCACGCGCACGGAATCAATCACTTTGTACAAACAAACAACTAAAGTTTTAAAAAGTCTTGCAAACTTTATCGTTTTACCAACGCGAACGTTACCACGGCTAGTTCTTTAATAACTTATTTATCTCTCCCACAGATATCGCATAGCCTTCACAGAAACCCTCTGCTGCGGTAAGGTCGCTAGGAAGAAAAGCGGGTGCCGCGAACACTCTAGCATTCGCGAGACCACGGTCAACCACACCTCTGACGGGATCCATCTCGTCAGGGTCCGCTCCGAGGTCCAGGACAAGAGAAACCGCCTCGGTAGGAGGAGCAGGAGATGCAGCTACTATGGAACGGAGACCACTAGTCTTTGTAGTGAGATAGGGAGACAGGAAACTCCAAAGAAGTTGAACAGTATCCTGATCAATGATAGGAACAGCGTGACATCCACTTTGTGTAACAATAACGATAATCAGTTGATGTATAATGATTTTAAGATAGACGGTGATCTTACTTAAAATTGAGTAGTTATATCTAGGTATGTTCAAGAGGAAAGTTTTCAGCGGATATTGTGATAGAATTATTGTAGATACGTAATATTAAAATAATACTTCGAGAGCTGCTTAAACGTTTTCTGGTTGCCTAAGTCTTTGATAAAAGCTGCGAGTCGATGTCATCGATATAGACATTACATTGGCTATGAGATTGATATTCAAATAATTAGATGTTTTCGCTTCTTGTGTTTCGCTTTGTGTTTGATTTAAAAAATATATATTAATACTTCTAATAACGAGTATTGAGAGCTGGCTGTGAATAAACTCTGTCACTTCGCACAAAATATTAACAACACTATTAACAGACTGTTCTAGTCAGTTTACAGCAGATTTGGCACATTTTTTTTTTCATGAAATACTGATTCTTATGATTATTCTTTTTTGTCGCTTAAGATTTAGCTGATTCTGACGAACAACCAAGAATAAAAATCATCCAAATAACATATTTTATGCTCCATCGTAGCCTGAAATCAGAAATATTTATTTGTAAGTTGGGTACAGTTCGTTATAACCAGCCATTAATGGCGTACAAAAAAGATTTATAAATCAGTGAGTGAATTTAAATTTGGTACATAATTCTAGTTAAATTTGTCATCTCTAATTGTGTACGGAAGAATAACACATGTAAATAATAATAATAATGATTAAGTAACAAAAAAATAAAATTAAATTAAAGTATAATAATAAAACATTCCTAATAATACAAAATAATCATAAAAATTGAAGTGCATAACAACATGAATGAAAGTCCAAAAGTCATATCAATTTTTGTTTTGTTCTATAAAGTCAGCTGTCGAGTTTACTAATTAAAAATTATTTGAGTTTTTTTTTTTAAACATTATGGCATTAAAAATCTTCGGCAATTGGCAATAAAATTCGGTAAGTGTTTTTGCGTGTTTTGCTGTGATCAAGACAGAAGAGATTCCCTTTTCCTCAACCGTGAGTCAGCTGGAGCTCATGTTTTATCAAACAATTCTACCTCGTAGATATAAAGAGATGGAAATGTTAGAAGCTTTAATGTTCCAAATATATATACATCAATGCTTGCAGCTGTCCCTTGTTTGTAATTTACAGATTGAGCGTATACACTTTTATAATTATAAAATAATTTATAAAATATAGTTTTTGTCTGTTGAGTTTCCCCAAAAAATTACTCCGTATCTTAGTGCTGACTCTTCGTAGCTATAATAAGCAATCAGTACAGTTTCACGATTTACAAATTTGTATAATTTATGCAGAGCAAAAGCAAACCTGTTTAGTTTTTTTACAGATCTCTAAATTCCATGCGAGTTTACTATCTATCACTAGTCCTAGAAATTTTGTACTATCAGTTTTTGTCCCTGGCTTTGCCACTGTGGTTAGTATCCGGAATGATTTATTCTTCGATTTCCGTATACCTACGTTACAAAAAATATAACTCTTCAAAATACTATTATTACATCCTTACCGTTCCCATTTACGGGTTTCCCAAGGGAATGAGGCCCAAGAATATAATATGCTTGAGTTTATCTATGTTTCCTATATTTGTGTGATTGCTTGTAGTAATGTTATGAAGAGAATAAGTATGGAACTATGTAATCTCTAAGGAGTGGACGTAATCAATTCAATTTCAACGAAAATGTCAGTTTGGTTTGTTAAAGGTACAGTCACGAACCTCTTATCTTCGTGTTACACGAATGTCGCCCATGAAATTTCACATGTGACATTTCAATAACAAAAAACGGTCGGCATTCGTGTAACAAGGCATCAATGCGATGTCGATCATGTCGGTGGTATTACACTCTTTGAGTATTGTAGCTTTTTATTTAGATATTTGGAAATGTTTGTGTTTTTATTCTATTTACTTATTTATTTATATTTTTTTTTTGTGTAGGTATTTTTTTTAAATTGCAGTTTTATGTTTTAAATGTTTGCATGAGTGTAGTCCCCTTACCTAGGTTCCACTTTCCTTGGTGCCTAATAGTTTCAGGTCAATGACGCTATTCTAATTTTAAAATAAACCGAAAGGAAATTAGAGATTTTTGTTCAATATAACTATTATTATTTTGTTATTGTCATGTATTAATAATAAACCAAAAAAATTATAACTTTAATTATCTTTTAAGATTAATATATAAGATTAAATTATACTTGACAGGAGTTCATATTTATACAATACATTTTGTAGATAGGTTTATCTAAATAAAAAATGTTATAAAATTGTTTTATAATGATCATTGTAACAACTACTTCTAATTAATATTAAAGTCACTATTGTTAAATATAATCATTAGAAAATAAACTGAATTAATTCTAAAATAAGCTGCTGTAATTTTATTTGTATTTTAAAAATATTAAAGCTTTCAAAATATAGTTAAAAAGATTAATTGAAACTTACCAAACCCTTAACCACCCAAAAAAAATATGCCTAGCTAACTTTGTTGGGGTCGGCTTCCAGTCTAACGGAATGCAGCTGAAAACCAGTATTTTACATGGAGCGACTGCCTAACTGACCTCTACAACCCAGTATCTGGGTAATACGATACCCATAACCTAGCATTACGTCTAGTTTTTGTAGTTAGTCTATACTATCCTACCGCACGGCAAAAGCCCCACCAAGACCTTCTAGAAACTGTTCCGCGCCACCTCAAACCAGCCCGCGCGGTCCGCGTCAGGTCACCTCCTTTCTGTGCCAATATTACCTTTAAATAAAATATTTAATCAATATCGAAACAAAATTTAAATAATATTTATTCTTAGTTAAAAAGCTCAAAAAGTAGTTCATTGAATCATTCATGTCAGTTTTGACGTATAATCGTGACTTTCGTTGCTAACCGTACAACGCTACGACAGCGTTTGCACAAACAAGGAGTTTAAGACGCTACCGAGCGCACGGTGGCGCCCTCATCGTTTGTTTGGTTATTTCTTTTATTTTAGAATGAAAATGCAGAAAATGAGCACGTTAAGTTGTGATCCACAAGACAATATCTTATTATTATTATAAACAGTAGTTTTATAAATGATAAATGATTTTTATTTCTGTAAGTAGGTTTGTACAAACACTTTTACAAGTCAATATTTTTTTTTTTTAAACTGGATGAGGTCGGAGTTTCCTATCTGACTACTCTGAGAAGAAAGGCCGAAACAAACTCAGAGGTCACAGTGTCTTATAAAGTCCAGACATAATCTTGTTAAGTCTTTATATTGTTAAGTTTTATTGAAATCATTAAAACGGGAAATGGTGGCCACTTTTTTCCGTTTTAATGATTATAGTAAAACTTAACAATATAAAACTACTGTTTGTAATAATAATAACGTATAGTCTTGTGGAGTACAACTTAACGTGCTTATTATCTGCAGTTTCTTTTTAAATTAAAAGAAATAACAAAACAAACGATGAGGGCGCCACTGTGCGCTCGGTAGCCTCTTAATAGAAAATGTCTACAGTGTGAGCTTGTCCTATCTTATGTACCAGATGTAGGACTTAAATAGTACGAAAATGTTTAAGTCTAGCTCAAACTGTAAAAATCGTATCACCTGACTTTTACGAGAGGATTTCCTACATTACCTTATTCACTGCCGCATAAAACGGAGTTAATCAGAAGAAGCCAAGTTATATACAACCAGAATTGTAAAGTAAACCCACATAACGGACACTGAACGTAACATTGTATGGATTATTTCAATTTGTAATGAATTAGTCATATCGATAGCTATTTAGAACTCTGTTTTGCTGACTGTAAGGTCCAATATCGTAACCATTGGTTAGGTTTTCACTTAAGTCGGATGGAGCAGCAGCTGTATTCATTTCATGCAAATGAGCTATATTTATACATATATTGAAGCAATTTGAGGAATAACCGAGCAATTGGTTTTGTGTAATTGCCTCTCGATTCGTTTGCTCTTTAAATCGTGTGGGTTTTGTGGCAAACTTTGATACACTCATGAGGGCTTAGATAGATCTCAGTTTCGTGTCATTCACCATCTTTATTATGGTTGCGTACTAAAATGGTAAAAAGGAACCCTTATGGTGCACCTCAGTCACAGCTGGATATCTCAAGAACTCCTAATGCTATCAACTTGAATTTTGGAAAAGTTTTAGATAACGTTTGCCCAACTATTTTGCAACGAAGAAAAAGATAAAAATGTATATATATATATATTTTTTTGCAACAGGGACTGAAAGGGGGTCTTAAAAATTCGAAGTGAGGCTACTAGGGCATGTGGGGTATCATATGAAAGAACGCTGTTTGCACATTCTCAAACATTTTTCCTTTTTTTTTAGGCCGCTAAAACTAAATTTGACGTTTGATTAAAAATGTAAATAAAAATACAGTCCCCCCCCCCTTATCTCCGAAGTTTGCATAAAGAAAAATCTAAAATTATTCTGTGTGATAGAAGTTTATGTAAAGATTACAGGAAAAAATAAAACGATGTCTGTCAATGCACACCTCTTTTTATATATGACTAGCAGCGCCCCGCTGTTTCACCCGCGTATGTCTCGAACCCGCAAGAATATCGGGATAAAAGGTATACTCTGTGTTAATACAGGTTATAAACTCTCTGTGTGCCAAGTTTCATGAATATCCGTTCAGTAGTTTTTGCGTGAAAGAGTAACAAACATCCATGCATCCTCACAAACTTTCGCATTTATAATATTATAGTGTCCCTGGAAGTATGATCAAATCGAATAGAGGCGTGGGCAAGGTCATTTCCAAACTTTTTAACACTGAGAATGTTGGTGCAATTTTTTACGGTTCAAAAATTATGACCAATTTTTGTTTTTTTCAATCACTTCGCATAGTGCTCGATGAAAAAAATTATAAAAAAAAAACTAGCAAAGCTATCAATTACTTTTTTTTTCAGAACTTTGTAGAAAAGTGGGCCTTTCCTGTGGTAATTTTCATGGGAAAAAGTTACACTAGCGAAAGTTGACCACGTATTACAAAAACTGGTCCAAGTCATAGAGATTCTTTGGAGATATGAATCACTGGAATATTCTTAATAGTTTAAAAGTTAGAGAATTTTATTAACAAGGAGGTCGTATTTTTTATATTTTCTAACTACGTGGCAAAATAAAATAAAACAATGAAATTAATATGTAAATGTATTATTAAATTGCAATTACAATAGATGTTCAAAATTCCTTCCTCTTACTCTCAAACACAACTGGCATGGCCGAATGAAATTTGGTATTATTCGTCTAAATGCACGGGAATTATTTTTTATGTATAAGGTTGCAGATGTGATTTTCTGACGGAGTTGTTCCTCTGTTCTGCTCTCTGTCTCGTACACCATCTCTTTGTAATAACCCCATAGAAAGAAATCTATGGGGTTCAGGTCAGGGGAACGTGCTGGCCATCGAATGTGCCCTCCTCTTCCGATCCAACGACTAGGGAAAGTTAAGTCTAGATGGTCTCTTACGACTCTTGCGTAATGTGGGGGAGCGCCGTCTTGCTGCAACCACATGTCTCGACAGGTTTCAAGTAATACTTCCCCAAGTAAACCATTTAGGTCATTCTGTAGAAATCTCAAGTATGAGGGGCCATCGAGTCTAGCAGGTAACTCATGAGGACCTATTAGCTGTCCTTCTACTATTCCAGCCCACATGTTTACTCCGAACTGATGCTGGAAATGGTCACTTCGTACAATGTGTGGATTAATGCACGTATAAAAATGCAGATTATGCATGTTAAATATCCCCCACCCTTCGGAAACTTGTTTCATCGCTCCATAAAATTTTCTTTAAAAATTGAGAATCTTCACGATGGCGACGTAACATTTCTCTACAAAAAGCCCTTCTCGGGCCATGATCACTCAGTAAAAGGGCTTGCACACGTTGAACGTGAAAGGGATGAATTATGTGGCGTCTCACAGTACGATGTACCACAGATCTCGGAATACCTGACATTCTTGACATGCGACGAATACTTGTCATTGGATTCTCACGTAGCATCTGAAGCACCACATCTTCGATTCCAAGGTCTGGAACGCTACGTCGACCTTCCCTAGCTCCTGGAATTGTACCATCTGCGTAAGCAGAGTGTACACGTTGGAATACTCGGTAATCCGGATAGCGGTCCCGATTAGGATATCGCTCTCGATACACTCTTGCAGCTTGGCGTGCATTTCCATCACAAAATCCGTAAATGAAATGCATTGGCAGGCCAGATGGCGTGGTTGGTTAAGATACCACCTGCCATGCCGCTGGTCGTGGGTTCGATTCCCATCCAGGACAAACATTTGTGTGCATGAACATGTCTGTTTGGCTTGAGTCTGGGTGTAATTATATATATAAGTATGTATTTACAAAAAAAAAAGTAGTGTATGTAGTATATCAGTTATCTGGTTTCCATAGTACAAGTTCTGCTTAGTTTGGGATCAGATGACCGTGTGTGAACAATGTCCTAGGATATTATTATTATATTATATTATATCTGCATATTCATGGCTATTGTACGTAGCCATACTCAAGTCAAACAGTGTCCAAATCACAGGCAAAAACAAAGTCCAAGTTACACAGTCTAAATAACGTTAAAGAATAATTATTGATGAACACCGAATTAAGTACGTGCGCAGTCACAAGCTGGTAGCGAGTTACTAAAACATCTACCTGAGTGCGAACGTGCGCCGGCGCTGGTTCTTTTGTTTCCCTTCCCCCGCACATTCCTAGCACCTCGTTGGAATGCAATGCCCTTCGCACTTCCTCTTTCACCTCGCCGCGCTCGCCCCGTCTCCATACATATTGTACCAGAGCGCTGATATGACGTCATTGACAGCAGGTGCACGGTTTTTTCCGGGTTGTAGCTCGGGCAAATAACATGACTCATGAGATAACAAAAAGTTTACCGAAATTATTTTTATTTTTTATTTAAACCTAAACCACATCAAACAGTAGTGTTCAGATAGGTAACAAATGCCTAGGGACTGAAATTAAATCGTTAGTTAAGCTGAAAAAAATGAAAATTTGAAACATAGAAAATTGTAAAAATACGACCTCCTTGTTAATAAAAATCTCAAACTTTTAAGTTATTAAGAATATTCCAGTGATTCATACCTCCAAAGAATCTCTATGACTTGGACCAGTTTTTGTAATACGTGGTCAACTTTCGCTAGTGTAACTTTTTCCCATAAAAATCGCTCGAAAATTGAGTAAAACTTCTGCCAGACCGAAGACTTTGCAGTAACTGTTTTTTATTATTGAACACATGTTTTCTAGATGCGTATAAGTATTACTAAAAGAAAGGCCCACTTTTCTACAACGTTTTGAAAAAAAAAAAAGTAATTGATAGCTTTGCTAGTTTTTTTTTTGATTTTTTTCATTGAGCACTATGCCAAGTGATTAAAAAAGACAAAAACTGGTCATAACTTTTGAACCGTAAAAAATTGCACCAACATTCTCAGGGTTAAAAAGTTTGGAAATGACCTTGCCCACGCCCCTATTCGATTTGATCCATACTTCCAGGGACACCCTGTATAGGTATAGTAGGATCGGAAGTAGAAAGTAGGATGGTACGGAACCCTCGGTGCGCGAGTCCGACTCGCTCTTGACCGGTTTTATTTCAGTTGGTAACAGTTAGTAGTATGTTTAGGGTGTATGTTACACCTGGCGAACTACATCATGTAAGATTTACTGCAAACTAAACTTAAGTCGTCAGGCCAAACGGAACACATGTGTGCAGAGAGTAGCTCAGAGGACCTAAAAGAACTAGTTTTTCCTTTTTAAGTGAAATATTATGTAATTGAAACATCTGCCTAGCCTTTTCCCAACTATGTTGAGGTCAGCTTTCTATCTGACCTCCACAACCCAGTTACTGGGTAATACGATAAGGCTTGGTAAGATTAGTTGTCAGACTTTCGGGTTTGACGACCCGTACATCCACGAATGACAGCCGGGACCAACAGCTTAGCATGCTTTCCAAGGCACGGAGAGGTCATGTTATACATACCAAGATATTATATAAGATGGTCAATATTAAAACTCTAAAGAAATTACAATGATACCGTAATTTATTTAGAGTTTTAATATCTACCTAATTTATAACTCCTGCCTATCTCCATCGTTTGTTTTATCCTACGAGAAATATTTTCGTTCGAACCTGATGGCTACGAGTCGGCGGAATCAGATAAACAAGTCCTAATCCCGGCAGACACACGGCGACAATGTGTGTCTGTATCTCATAACTTGCTATACTCGACGATACAGGGTGAGACCGGAACCACAGGGCTTCGTACCTACTCAAATATTAGGTTGGGGAAAAAGTCTTTTCGCATTATAGTATGTATGAACTTGTAATAAAATCTCTTTGGCTATACTATTTGTATCTGGCTGGTTTTGGTATCATTGAAAGTTTAAATTTTAAAGAACATAATTCCAAATTCAAATTAGGAAAATGTGTGATTTTCATTTGTTTTTCGTACCGTCAAGATGAGTGAATCTAATGAAGAAATTCGATACATTTTAAAATTTTACTACAAAAAAGGTAAAAATGCAACGCAAGCCGCGAAAAAAATTTGCGATGTTTATGGACCTAGTGTAGTGTCTGTGAGAGTAGCACAAATTTGGTTTAAGCGTTTTCAATATGGAAATTTTGATGTCAAAGATGCACGTCGCTCTGGTCGCCCTATTACGGATAAAATGGTTGCCATTTTTGAAAAAGTGGAGCAAGATCGGCATATCAGTAGTTACGACGTAGCTGAAGAACTGAAAATTGACCACAAAACAGTTTTGGCGCATTTGAAAAAAACTGGGTACACAAAAAAGCTCGACATTTGGGTACCTCACGAGCTCACTGAAAGAAACCTAATGAACCGTGTACTCATTTGTGATTCTTTATTACGACGACGTAATGAAACCGAACCATTTTTGAAGAAGCTGATAACTGGTGATGAAAAGTAGATCACGTATGACAAGAACGTGCGAAAAAGGTGGTGGTCAAAGGCCGGTCAGGCTTCACAGACTGTGGCGAAACCCGGGTTAACTCGCAACAAGGTGATGCTGTGTGTGTGGTGGGATTGGAAGGGCATTATTCATTATGAGCTGTTACCACCAGGCAGGACCATCGATTCTGAACTCTACTGCGAACAACTGATGAGATTAAAGCAAGAAGTTGAGAGAAAGCGGCCGGAATTAATCAACAGAAGGGGTGTGGTTTTTCATCATGATAATGCTAGACCTCACACATCTTTAGCCACTCAGCAAAAATTAAGAGAGTTTGGCTGGGAGGTGTTAATGCATCCGCCGTATAGTCCTGACCTTGCACCTTCAGATTTCCACCTGTTTCGGTCTCTTCAGAATTCTTTAGGCAGTGTCAGGTTAACATCACGAGAGGACTGCCAAAACCACTTGTCGCGGTATTTTGACCTGAAGTCCCAAAATTTCTATAGCAATGGGATCATGTCCCTACCTACAAGATGGC
This sequence comes from Dicycla oo, assembly GCA_948252095.1. Classification (NCBI taxonomy): domain Eukaryota; kingdom Metazoa; phylum Arthropoda; class Insecta; order Lepidoptera; family Noctuidae; genus Dicycla; species Dicycla oo. Next base: position 1,024,026 of record OX411716.1, on the reverse strand, counting down.
AAAAAGTTATCGAACAAAATGGTACCTACATACTTTAGTTAATTGTAAATAAACTATATTAAAAAATGCGAAGAAACTTTTTCTCCAACCTCAATTGCAAAGATACCTGATGTAAATGTAAACAAATGGGCAGCATTATGCTGAGCGTTGGAAGTTTTGCGCGGATGTCACGCATATTTCCCCAAACTTGATATTTTCTTTATTTGCGACATGTTTACCGTAATTAAGCGTGTTGTCTTTCTTCTTTCTTTCTAAAACGTACCTGTGCGTGCTAACTTGTATTGTTAAACCATTTATTTCAAATATGATACTTTTGAACGTCAAAATTTACAAAAGAAAATAGAATTGATCATTATTCAAGTTGCCTTTTCCAAAAGGCAGTTTCGTATGGAGAAGCATGGACAAGAAACTCCACTATAGCTATCTGATTTATTAGGTTTTAAGGCCTCAGGAAATGCATGTTTCGGCATTTTTGTGTGAATTTAAATGAAACACATCATTACAGGTTCTTAGGATTCCGTACCAAAATGGTAAAAAGGAACCCTTATGGTGCAACTCTGTCTGTCTGTCACATCTCAAGAACTACTAATGCTATCAACTTGAATTTTGGAATACTTTTAGATGACGTTTGCCCAACTATTTTGTAAATAAGAAAGATTTTATTTTTTTTTGCAACAGGGACTGAAAGAGTGTCTTAAAAATTCGAAGTGGCCACTAGGGCACGTGTGGTATCATATGAAAGAGCGCTGTTTGCACATTTTCAATTTTTTTTATCTTTTTTTTTATGTCGAATAATTTTCGACTTTTGACGAAAAATGTAAAAAAATACAGTTCCCCCACCTTATCTCCGAAGCTTGCAAAGAGAAAAATCTGAAATTATTCTATGTGATAGAAGTTTATGTAAAGATTATAGAAAAAATAAAACGTGTCTCTAAATAACGCATTTTTTTTTTTTTGATGGTACGGAACCCCCGGTGAGCGAGTCCGACTCGCTCTTGGCCGGTTTTTGTTAATATTTTTACGTTTTGCAATAAGTAGTTTACGTCCTCAAATAGGTGGCACAGCCATGTGGCGAGTGGCTGTGACTTCACTTGCGCCAATCGTCCATTGCATAAAAATGTTACTAGGAAACTTCATAATAATTATATAATGTACGAGTATACGTAGTTCTGTGACAGTCATTTGCTCTGACGCAAATAATCCAGTACAACTATTCCTAGACTACTCTACAATTTGTCTTCCGTCTACCGCCATGCACAAGAAACTGAATTACCCACTTAATATACGTAATACACCATCAAATGCGATTGGAGGACATTGTGAATGCAGCTCTTTCACCCGGAGGCGAAACTAATCGGATATACTTTGTCACAGTCAAGCACAACTGTATTCACGAAATCTGGAATACAGACGTTTTTGGATGGTTTGGTTGTATGTTGTGTTAAAAAGAAAACGTCTCCTATTTGCATTCGATGGATTATAACTACCCAAGTACGGTCAGAAACTAAAGTCGATTAACACTGTTACATTTACACGTCATAAATAAATTGACATACAAAACGTTTCCATTTTCTGTTTTTTAGCATTTCATGTAACGGCTAAGTTTTTTCTTTTAATTTTTACCTCTGTTCCGAATCATTATAGCATTTTGCTCAAAATTAAGATATAGACAACTAAAGTGTTAATCGACTTTTGTTGCTGACTGTACCTACTGGTACCAAGTAGTATACCCATACTTGTTACGTTTTAGCTTGGCATTAGCGGTCATTGCCCTTTATCGGCGCAAGTATTAAACACGTAAAAAAACGGCACATCAACAACGAGCGAAGCGCACGTGCAACGATACGTCACGAGCTACTCATGCGGCGCGCCCCGCTATCAACACCCCACCAAGAGCAAAGTGCTTATAAAAGGCGTGCGCAGCGCGGGAGTGGTCATTCCTCTTACATCCAGACGACCCCATAACTCTTCTCCATCCAGGAGAGCAGTACCGTAGGAACAAACACAAATCGACATTCCGACCTCGCCGCCAAGGTCCCTCGCGACGTCCCTGTAATAATCGTCCTCCCCCCCGTCCCTTGCTCGGGTATGAAGTGCCAGCTGGTGGCGTAGCTGAGCCAGTGGCTTTAAACTCCTCTGGCAATAATAATCATTCAAATTTGATCCAGCCTGTCCCATCTTGCTGTCCTCCCCCCAGCGACGCCCTAAGCCGAGGCCCGTTCCCCACAGGGGGAGCCCTTAGCGTGTAGTCGCTTAGTCTTAAAGTTTATGCCCCTGGCTGGAGGCTTTGAGTTCGCTTAAGGCAGCCACAGGATAGTCCGGTTAAGTAGTCACGGCCTCTCTAGGCCAACTACGAGATGCCATTCAAAAAATGCCGTTCGTTGGCATCCAAGTTGGTCGGACGTTTTTATAGTGAATAATATTATTATATTATTTTTAAATTGATTTGATTAAATAAAAGTGTTATAATTATTGAAGTAAATTATATAAAAGTGATTTATAAATAAAACACAATGAGTCATGAAGATGCTTTTACTCGTGAAGACACCCCTTCTCTTAATTATTTACATGCTTGAAAAGCTAACGGTCTTATAATAATAATATGTACAAGTACCTATATAAAAAGGAGGCAAAATAATCATACGGCATCAAAAAAGTCCGCATCGCTTTCAACGGGAAAAGTGCCCAAAAGGCTGGTAACATTGCCACGTTGTATGGCAATGTTAATTCTTTGGCCAAAAATAGGCCAGCTCTCTAGTCACGTGTAGAGTTCGACCAACCGTTTGGCAATGTCTCGAAAAACTAAGACGGCACTCGGACCTCATGGCCCTAGTGTTTCAACACCAAACGGCTCGAACATATAAGTCCCAATAATATTGAAGTATTTGCGCCGTTTGAGGAGCACAGCTCGCCGTTCTAGAAAGATGGGATGGAGCAAGGGTGTTGACGCATGTTGCATCCCACATCAGATCTGCCTAACTTCCAAGGCATTATAGTAATTCCGTCTGGTCTCTTCCCATCGTCGCGCGCCAAGCCATTGGGTTCTAAAACATCTGGCACCTGGTGACAAGAGCACGATGGATGATGTCTTCGATGCTGGCTCGCCGTGCTATTCCTTCACCGCAACATATTATTTAAATAACTTCCTTCAACAAAACTGTCTACATAAACTGTAATTTTGATGACTAAAAGCACCACGGGAATTAGCAAGGTCAAACTCAATAAACAGTAGATAAATACTTCAGTTAGTCTAAATAACTAATATTCATCTCATTTCAATTTATCAACTTGATTACAACCGTTTGTTGGACTCAATTACATTCAAATTGAAATAAGCTCACCAACTTTGAAATATTCAAGCAATTTTCCATAAAATATGATGGTGCTCGCCAAGTTTCATTTAACTTTAACATTTAGAGGAAAACGATCCAGTGCTCTTTATAAAGGGTTTGTGACTTATAAAGTGCAAAACATTTTAGCTAAAATGTGCTCTTCAAGAACCTACCTAGCAACGCTTACCTAATATTATTGGTTAAAATATTGAGATAGAAGAACATGGAGATGGCATATTTTACTATAGGAAGAATAGTTATACAAATATCTGTCATATCGACACAGACATGTCAAAAAGCGTTTTATTTCTTTTTAACTAATCAAGAGCTGCGTATGAAAAGAGAGATATATAAATGTTGGTCAAGGACTAAAGGATCAGGGTAATTTTGGACTATGAGAAAACAGAATTTCGTTCCAAGATGAGAGTGCCACCAAAATGTAGTACATTGTTAATGTAATTATTAAATATCATCAGCTTATTTTTAAAAGCTGGGGAAGTATAGATATTTTATATCTTTATAAATAACTTTGCTTTATCAGAACGCAGTATAAAATATTGATTTTGAACGCATCTGTAATTATTATTGTTACTAGAGAAGTCCATACTTTAAATTGGATCTGCATCGATTTTATTTCTTTATCGAAATGAAATCCCTGGCAATTTCAACTGTTAAAGTAATGATTTTACATCTAAAAATCCATACTGCATAAAATTAATCGATTACGTGGCCTCCCTATTTTTGACAAGTAAACAAAAGAAAGATTGACATTGACAGTTTTCTGCGCAGACCGTGTTTTAGTTTCGGCGATGACTGTGTTCTGTGCGATTTTATTTTCCTGAATTTCTGATATTTTGCATTGCTTACGGACACCGATTGGATCTCCAAATTCAAAGAGCCACAGATTAATAATATACCACCTAACCTCAAAAAACATATTTCTTAATTATTTGACTCTCCCATCTTTTAAAAATATAATAAAGGCCGTACTTAGTTACATATATATAGTCAAATGAAACAACGTTTGTTTCATCTAGGAACGTTTTGATAAATTTTACTAGTCCAAGCGTGTTAGGAGCGTGGCCATGATTATTTGGCAACACTCTTGTGTGAAGTTAAAATCGTGTCTATGCGTGACCGGTCGCCATGTTGAGTGCTGAGTTTTGTGGTAGATGATTGGTAGATGTGCTGTCAAACGGTTGCTTGCTCTCTCTCTATTGCACTCGCAGTAACAAACCTACGAAAGGTGTTGTTGAGTGCCCGATTTTTGTAGGTATGCACGCTAATTTTGTAGGTATGACAAGTCCATAGGTTTATAAGTCAGTGGGTTAAAACTACAATAAACAAAAGTCACAGATAAAACCTACACTAATAATATAGTGAGGTATAATTTGTGAGTTTGTATGTAGCCACAGTATTGCCAAGTGTATAAACTGGTTTATAATATACCAGCTTTTGCCCGCAGCTTCGACCGCGTGGGGGTTGGAAATTATCCCACGGGAACATGCTACCGGGATAAAAGTATCCTATGTCCTAATCCAGGTCCTGGGCTACCTGAGTGCCGTATAGGCGTTCAGGCGTGAAAACTTGTGGCGGCATCTATATCGCCACATGCGAACTACGCCTCACACTGACGTCACACAAAATCCTGCATCGCGCAAGCAGAGTTCACCGCGCGACTTGCTTATATACAACGTCCTGACAGCAATCGTCAGGCTGTAGCCCCCCGTCTGGTCGGAGGACCCTTCCTTTTTCTATAGAGGATGAGTGAACTTTACACCCTGTTCCTCATACCTCTATAAATTTAACAGACAGACACACAGAGTTGAATTCGTATTTATAATATTAAGTCTTTACCTATGAAATTGCCGATTTTCAAAGAAAAAAATCAAACAATTTTTTTTAAAAGAAATATAGTCGATGCACTTATGCCATTTTAATGAAAGTTTTGTGTTGCCTTTGCTATAGATATCCCGGGAACGGGAATCGATAAATTCTTTAAAGGCGTTTTTCACCGCCTCGTTGGATTTGAAATTCTTCCCCGAGGCTCATTGTTGAGATCAAAATTTCCAGAACGGAAGCGATCAAACCAAAAACGCACCGTGCGTTCACTTGCGGTACCTTGTTCATACACGTCGTTAATATTGCGTGTTGTCTGTTGTGTTGGTGCCACAATGGAACTCGTATTCGAAAATAGCGCGCAATTTCGATTTCTCCATGGTTACAGAAACATCTATAGCAAAGAAAAATCGAACGGCGGGAAAACAAATGAAAAACTTTTTTTTTAATCAGTTTTTTTTAATGTCATGCTATAAAAAAATAATTTGAATTTGGAATTCTAAATAGAATGAAAGATATTGATCTTCACACTAGCCGGTATCAAAAGGACTTCTATTGTGTCTCGTTCAGTGTCCTTGAAAGAGTTAAGTAAGAATATGGATTCTCTCTATAAATCACGTAGGAACTAGTTAACCCGATAGCTAGCCTCACATCAACTGAATTACGAGCACCGTGACATGAACTAATGAACAGTACACCAGCCGTGAACGATTCTCATAACGAGGTTAGTACCGTGAATACTCGTAGTTGTGCGCGTGATGTTCACGATGTCCCGCGCGGCCGCCTGCTGGCTGATTGTGTTCCTCGTGCATACCAAGGTAACCACTGATCATTATTCATTTATTTGTTGAGGAAATCCAACGTAAGACCATAGCTGACTGCGCTATAATTGGGAAAAGGCTTGGCAGATGATGATCTACCTACTATAGAGGTAGAACTCTACTATCCTCCATAGAGGCGGGAGAATCCTCCGACCAGATGAGTGTTGTGTCTGTACTGCCCGATTGTACTGCCTGTTGAGGACGGGTTTCTGAAAAATTATCTGTTTGCGAGATGTGGGATTTGCGTGACGTCACATGTAATGCGTTTGTTTTTTACTTTTATTTATTTACTAAAACTTTATACACAAGTAAAAAAACCGGTCAAGTGCGTGTCGGACCACGCACAATGAAGGGTTCCGTAGTTGGGATGAATTTTTCCCAAGAACAAACTTAACATTGTAGTTAAAAAACATGTTCTCCCATACATTCCAACCACAAATGTCCATAGTTAAACGAAAAGGATCCAACGTACATTACACCTAATGTGAGTTGGATCCTTTCCGTTTAACTTGGACAAATGTAAGTTGGTACGCACAATATTGAGAGATTTACCATGTTGTTTTAAGACCATAGACTTTTTATAGGTTTTCCTGTAATCTATAGGTATAGAACTAATTTCTGTATTTTCTTCAAAATTTTAAGGTCAGTAGTTTCGGAGATAAAGGGGGGGAATGGTCAATTTTCGTCTATTTTCTTAAATAACTTTAAAATAGTATATTTTAAAATTATAAATAAAAACAAAATATTTGAGACCCACACAGTAAGCCCATTCATTTGATATATCGCACGGTACAGTTTGTATTTTTTTTTTCTGTTTTGCCCGCCAAAATTGACCCCTATATTCAAAATTCATTTATTTACATTACACGTCCGTGTTTGGGTCACAGAAATACATACGTGTACCAAATTTCAACTTAATCGGTCCATTAGATTCGGAGCAAATTGGCTGTGACAGACAGACATATGAGTGATCCTATAAGGGTTCCGTTTGTTTCCTTTTGAGGTACGGAACCCTAAAAATCTGCAAAAACGTGGACTTAATGCCCAAGGCATTTTCTACCAGTCAATCTGGACAGGTAGAAAATGCTGCCATTTTTATGTGGCGTTATACAGGGTGTCCCGTAAATATCGAATCAAACGTAACAGGTATGTAAAAAACCGCTACGGTATATATTTTTTATTCAAGATATTTTTTTTTTACATTTTCCTATTCTCGCTACCAGAATTCAGTTTTTTTAATGCTGTCGCTGTATCTGATAACATTTGTAGGTATGATTTTTGTTAAACATTTCTGAATAGCTTACTAACGTACCTAATAAGATACCATTTTCTTCAATCTACCTAGCCTTTTCCCAACTATGTTGGGGTCGGCTTCCAGTCAAACCGGATGCAGCGAATACCAGTATTTTACATGGAGCGTCTGCCTATCTGACGTCCACAAACCAGTTACTGGGTAATACGATACCCCTTGGTAAGACTGGTTGTCAGACTTTCGGGCTTCTGACGATCCGTAACGACTGTCAAAGATCCACGAATGACAGACGGGACCAACGGCTTAACGTGCTTTCCGAGGCATGGAGGAGTCTCGATATGTTGTATGTTAGCCATCCACGGACCAACCCCGACAAGCGTAGCTGCTAGCCTGATGGACCAACCCGTGCGGCTTTTATTACTTAGCCACGAGCTCCTCTGCCGATGCCGCCAGTTCCAATCAAAAGAACTCTGAATTGTTTCATTGCAACCTCCAGACATACTGTCACTACTAGCGCAGTTAGGTAGGTCGGTTTTATAATACGCAGCTGCATTCAGGAAACTGGACGAGCAGGTAGGCTGAAGTCCAGTCGAATTGGTTATAGCTATAAAGACCGGCGACTCCACACCAACGCGGCAAATGCGTAACACACTATCAATCGGAATCGTTTTCATTTTGACAGTTCAACAACATTCATTGCGTTATTTGCGTTGCTGAGCAGACAAATTTTTCGAACATATGAAGCAATGGATTAGCAATTTGCTTCAAAAAGATACAGATTTCGATCGATACTGTGTTACGCAATTAGAGTGCAGGTGTTTGTATACAAACAAGTCGCGAGCATCCATACTTCCATAGTTATCATAACTAATATTATAAATGCGAAAGTGAATTTGTTTGCTACGCTTCCACCCTAAAACAGCTGAACGGATTTGGATGAAATTTGACAGATAGGCCGCCTGGGACCTGGACTTGGTCATAGGTCACTTTTATCCTAGTTCGCAGACTAAGTCGCGTCAAAGTAACTCTAATCTGTCTGTTACCTTTTCATGCCTTAACGTCTGAAGTGATTTCCATGATACTTGGCAAACAGATAGACCAGGACTTGAGTTAGGACTTAGGATACTTTTTATTCCAGTAGTACCTACGTTCCCCTGAGAGAATTTCCGACCTCCACACGAATGAAGCCGCAGCAAAAAGCTAGTTATTTCGTAAAGAATTACAATTTGAACCCAACAACGGCTTACTTGTGTACGGCACAACAAACCAAGCCACGCTCTTAATAAATATGGAGTTGTCTTGTAAGTCTCCAACATTAAGGTGAACGATTCGTCTTTGTCGTCCCCACCGACCAATCAGAAGACAGCTTAATTGTGACTTTTCTTCGCCCCATTAGATACTACCAAAACAGTTTCAAGTTTATATAACTACTAGCTTCAATCCGCGTCTTCTTCCGCGTGAAATTTCTTGTTCCGCCCATCCACCGCATCGCAACGCATCGCCCACCCCTGCTATTCGTTTTCACTTAGCAATATTTCTGTTTTTTTTTTTTTTTTTTTGCTTGGCTCTTAGGGCAGTGATGTTAACCAGCCTTCCTGGAGAATTGGGCTATCAAATACAAAAAGAATTTTTCAATTCCGACTCGCAGTTCCAAAGATTAGCGCGTTCAACTTTAATATACGTATGTTAGTACCTATAGATAATTTTTTAACCGACTTCCAAAAGGAGGAGATTCTCAATTCGTCTGTATTTTTTTTTTGTATGTTTGTTACGTGATTACTCAAAGACGGATGGGCCGATTTGGAAAATTCTTTTTTTGTTTGAAAGGGTATACATCCGAAGCGGTCCCATATAAATTTTATTATCTTTGCTTGGGGAGTTTTTGAGTTAGCTTCAATAATGCATATATTTCCCACTTATTTTATGTGGATGATGTGATGGTGTTTTAATAACTTCCTATCACTGTTATTTACATGGCTATATCTACAATTATTGTGCTCAATTATGTATTCGAATTAGTGTGTGGTAGGTTCCACAACAAAAAAGTGAAAAATAAAAACTTTTTAGCAAAAAATAAAACCGACTTCCAAAACAAAACACTACAAAGTGAAAAATAACTTTATTTTCGGAAGTCGGTGGCAAAAAACGAAAATACAAAACCCAAGACACCGACTACCGAAATTAAAGTTATTTTTCACTTTGTAGTATTTTGTTTTGGAAGTCGGTTTTATTTTTTGCTAAAAAGTTTTTTAATAATTTAAATAATGTTTCAAAGTTCCGCGTTGGAGCTTTAACTTTTTTTTTTATTGTGAAGTTGTGAAACTTTCTTTTTTATACATAGATACAGAAACTTTCGTTTATTTACTAGGTTTTGCCCACGGCCCAATTATCCCACGGGAACGTACTAACCGGGATAAAAATTATCCTATGTCCTAATCCAGGTCTACCTCTGCCAAATCTGCCGTTTTAGCGTGAGAGAGTAACAAACAGACAAACTCACTTTCGCATTTTTATTATTAGTTAGGATGCTAGCCTTACAAATTACCCGTTACTTCCTCAGAGACACGTCACTTTATTAAATAAAGAAGAAAGCAGCTCTCCATAGATTATGGGTGTTATTTTTCAGATTAATTACCTTTTATATAATCTCAAGACTCACAGCATTTATTATGGTTTCGTTTCCGTAAACAAAAGACATAAAACATAGTTACAACCACGTATATATCTCTGCTTAATTTATATTAGTTATTATTAGTTTTTTAGTTTTGTATTTTGTTTCTGCTTGAGTATAGTTTTCGTTTTTTTTTTTTTGGTATATTGGCGTGTGCTAGCTTACTTATAGCAAATAATTTAATTTAATGTTTTGTGTTGCGTAATGTACCTAAATTATTATGCGCAGTGTTACATAGAATCATTTTTTTTTTAACTGAACAGACAGCTGTGCTGCTGGGGAGTTTGTTGCGCCACTTCTTCTCCCCAGCTAAAGCACTAGGAAGTGGTGAAGGGCGGGCGTTTTGGGGGACTGTCTTATGTCATTTTGACGTTCAAAAAGTGCTGATTCTCAGCCTAGTTTGAATAAATGACTTTTGATTTTGATTGATTATAATAGTGTGATATTATTACCGGCCTATTACTGTCTCACCGCACGGCAAAGGTCTCTTCTCATACAGAGAAGGCACGAGCATTGATCACCACGCATGCTCAGGACGGGAGCGATTTCAGACATATTGACTATATAAAGAACTAACTTATCTTAAGGACTCATTATTATGAACATCTTTTACTATGGCACCAAACCTGAAATCGCGAAAACAAAAATCAGCTGTTCCCTACATTTATGATCGCATAACTCGTCAAAATGTATGGAACAGCAGATTTTTTTTAGGAAGTAGGATGGTACGGAACCCTCGGTGCGCCAGTCCGACTCGCTCTCGACCGATTTTGTTTTATCTGTGCTTACTCATTCCAGACTATATGGTGCAGCTGCGACGCCAGAGTGAGTAGTTGATGGAATTGTTAGTAAAAAGTATAATGTATGGCCAAGAAATTATTTAAAACTGTGTGGTTACTTCAATACCTATGCATTGTTATTAGTCTCAAGCGGTTGATCTTTGTAACATTGTTTGTACTTCATAATGTGGGAAGTCTGTCTAACAAGATTTTGATTTGTGTTTCAACGAGACAGTAATTATATTTTCAGTGTTCAGGTGATCCTTGTTACGCGGGGGTAAGTCTTCAATATTAATCTATAATTTTCTTACTGCAGACAAGAGCCTCTTCTCCGTGACATTGCCTTGTGCCCATATGCTCCGCGAGTGATTCCGTGATGCCTATATGCTTAAAATGAATAATAGATGTTGTCATATTGGCACTCATCCGGTACTTATCTGAACCTGTTCCTTCGGCTTTGCCTCCTGTTAACCACCAAGCAACTACGAGACCTCCGGACATAGTCCACTTGGTTAATCCTTCAACGTAAAACATAAAACTTTCTGTTTTTATTGCAGTTCAATGGAGTAAAATGTGCAGCGTCAGTAAGTATAATAATAATAATATTCTTTTTTTTCTCTCGTAATCACAAACACAGTACAAAGTCAAGGTAACACTTAATAGAGACTGGTGTCTGTTGTAGGTAAAACCTGTATTACAGATCACCAGGCTTACCGCCATCGGACAACTCATGAATGACCTATGACTGTATTAACCTAGCATACAGATTGTACATAATAAAACACTATTACAAATTAATAACAAAAGTGAAGTGAAACTAAATGGAAAATTAAAACCTAAACTAAAAATGGCTTAACGTTTGATTTGGGAATTAGTTTATGTGTGTGTGTATAGTAGAATAAAAAGTTGTCTAACGGTCAGCACCTTATAGCGCTGATAAAGATCAAACGTAGGGTGTCGTATTGGAAGGAAAGAATTTACTTTTAATACGGCTCTTTGGGCTCTCTCAAGTTTTAGTAGGTAAGTAGCAAACAAAAGTTAAGATATACATAAAACATGTGAAAAACCTCAAAGTAAGTAGATGAACACATGGCTCAGTAACCAGGAAGAAACGTGATGGATGTCCATCAGCCAAAGTCTTTCGCTAAACTTATGTTATCAGCATACTGCTAAATAATATAAGTTCACCACGCTTTGACGGATTGATTACCGCAGAATCTACGTTTTAGAAATTTTAAACACCCACCGCCTGACCAGGAGAACCACGAACAACGGATAAACTAGTAACTGCGTCTCTTTTCGAAGGACGCTGCTATTCGCACAATCCATATCTCTTGGGTACGTTTTCCAACATCCGCAGGTAGCTAGAAGATGACCAGTTTCTGCCAGAGTTTCTTTGTCATGATCAAGAAAATCTCAAGTGACTTTTATAAACCTACAGAAATGATTAACATTCAAGTATTGTGTTTGCAGTGCGACGGTACCATGTGCTCCGCTGGAGTGAGTATGGAATAAGTAGATTTTACATTTAATTAAAAGTACAGTCACGAATATTACTATGGACAGCCTGGATTTCTTGATTCATCCATTAATATCTATCGTCAAGATTACGGCAACATATACAAATAGCAGCACAAATATGTGACATCGAAGGAACACCAAAACTATCTGACGAGACAAGCGGCGCCATAATCTACGATACTGCATCGGCTTCAAAAATATGTGTCACCTACCTGCATACTCTGTTACATTCACAAAAATGTAATCAAAAATATCAAACATCACTTAGGGCCGGTTCCTTTGGGCACGCCACTATTGCGGCGATAAGTCCCCTCTTTGAGGAGTGGTTGGAGAGGTGTCACGGCATCCTCACCTTCCACCTGACGCAGGTCCTCACCGGATACGGTTGTTTCGGCAGGTTCCTGTTCCGGATAAGGCGGGAGGAAACACCCGCGTGTTACCATTGTGTGGATCGCCCGGAGGACACGGTGGAGCATATGGCGGAGGTCGGCGGTACAGGCCATTGTACGGCGCGAGAGTGCATGGGAAGCCGTCACCTCCTTCTGCGAAGCAGTAATGCTCGCGAAGGAGGAGGCTGAACGCGTGAGGGAGAGGCAATTTTTGCGCCCTCACGCCCCTAGTCGCCGCAGGAGACGCCCTGGGCGTCGGGAATCGATAGCCGATTCCCGGCCACCGTAGGCGCGGGCTTGCGGATGGCGAGCAATGGGTAGCTCGCCGTCCGGTAAGGACCAGGCCCGGGTCGACGGCGCGTTGTGTTCCACGCGCGCCTCAAAGAGCTGAAAGGGTCCGCTAGGGCCGATACCCGCCAGGGTTGCGGGTTGTTCGAAAGAGTTACCGTGGCCCTGGCACAAGCGACTGAAGAAAAACGGGTGGGTTTTAGTCAGTAGAAGTCTGACACGCCCTCCCGCTCCACGCAGAGCGGGAGAAGTTATTTTTTGATTTCCCACCCAAAAAAAAAGGACCGGTTTATTGATCTGTAACTACGGACTCAACCAATGGTTAAACATAGTAACTAATGGTTGAATGTTGGTTAAATGTATTTTAATTAGTTAGGTACAGACGCCAGCACATCAAGCTACTACAATATGTCAAATTTCTTTAATCGATTTTCAACTTTATCGCTAACGCATTAGGTTCAAGGTGGATTGGGAAAATTTGACAGTGTCGGGTAGCTTGACCTGCTGGCGTCTGTACTATTTTTTGACATTCATGTTTAGCCATTTAGCCAAAATTCAACCATTGGTTGAGTTAACTACGGATCAAAAAACCGGTCCTTAGGCAGCATAGAAACCTGACAGTATAATATTTCAAGTTTTCTTCTATACGTATAGCAATCAATGCCGCTCATATTAAAAAAAACAATTGCAGCATCTGTCGGTAATGTTTGACAGTAGAAATGTCAAAGAGAGGCGATTTTTTTTTGCAACTGATGCGTAATGTCGGATATTCTGCCATTACTATAATATGCCATTAATACTTATCTACTTTAATATGGGTAATTGATACTGGCAGAATAGGTGACATCGGCTCAGTTTTCAGCATTCTAAAAGGTGACACCTTTTTTGAAGCCGATGTAACATCGTATATTTTCAGCGTCGCTTGTCTCGTCAGATAGTTTTGGTGTTCCTTCGATGTCACATATTTGTACTGCCACTTATATATGCCACAAATGATCACATAAGTATATTTGCCGTCATCTTGCCAACAGATATGAATGATGAAGTCAGATGTTATTGTCGAGCTGTTCATAGTAATATATTTATGCTCGTGAATTTACACGTATGTAGTTGTGTCCTCATGCGGTTTACGAGTACATCTGCAACGGTAGTGATTCAAACGCATGACAACAAAAATTGACAACGCATTTTTTCAAACGCACAAGAAAAACGTGACTGATTGCCAATTTTCTCGTAATTATTACTTAATCTCGCGTAAAACTCCATTAACAAGTTCGTAAGGACCCCATGACATGATTGATGGTCATTATTGGGCTTCCAAAATAAGCCACGGTTGGGTTAATGAACTCATGATCTTCGATTTGGGGGAAAATAAAATATAGTATCGGTCGAGGCTATAAAAGAATCACGTGAAGTTAAGCTGCACTTACCGCGATCAGCACTTGGATGGGTGGCCATTCGCTACACATGTTCATTATACGCCTCGAAGAGCACGACCACCTATGAATGAAATTAACTGTTTCAATAACTTGCAACCATAATAAAGCTATTAATACCTAAACACGGAACTTCGACGATATTCGTCAGCAGAAATAGTTTTTAATTGTACTACTTACCATTACACAGATATAAAAATTACTTACTCGTAGCTGCAGCAGCAATAAACAGTAACGTGTGGTGAAATACAACCGTTTTAGGTAAAGATAAGTTATTGGATCGTTTGAGCGGGTTGCTCAAACGATCCAATAACGTTTGTCATTCTTTAAAAGTTGTTTGTTGAAAAAAGTCAAGAGGGGTGTGAGATACCCGGTTAGAAACAAGTTCCTTTTGCTGAATATTATGTGTTAAATAACACGCACAATGAAATTTATTGACAACGTTTGAGATTAACTAAACTTTAAAAAATCATTGTGGGGGCACTTCGAGTCCCCCTGTTTTTTTCCGTGGAATACTGCCGTAACTATAGTATTTGCTCGACACGAGACTTAATAGGCTCATTGCATTCCTTATAAAGTTAAGCTTTCACCGATTACGACATTTTCGAGTTCAACAATAAAATCAGTAAAATCACATCAATCACGTCAGTAAAATATACAGTCCCCAGTTGTTATGTAACTTTAATTTCAACCTACCCTATTTATCCGCGTCACTACAGGCCTAATTCCCCAGTTCCAAGACTTTGCAGGTTTTTAAACAATTATGATGAAGGAATTGATATTTGTACTTCACGTCACAAAATCAAGCGCCAAGTCCATCGAAATAGAGAAACGCACGATTTCTCAACTATTGTATTCGTTATTCATGGTAAAATTATGTAACAATGTATGTGTCATTTCTGTACTTATTTACTGTACCTATATATACCAGGCTTGTATATTATAATAGGTTGGGGAAAAAGTTTCTTCGCATTTTTTAAGAAAATTCAAAACATTTTTTTATGTAGTTTATTTACATTTAACTAAAGTATGTAGGTACCATTTTGTTCGATAACTTTTTGCCATCTTGTAGGTAGGGACATGATCCCATTGCTATAGAAATTTTGAGACTTCTGGTCAAAATACCGCGACAAGTGGTTTTGGCAGTCCTCTCGTGATGTTAACCTGACACTGCCTAAATAATTCTGAAGAGACCGAAACAGGTGGAAATCTGAAGGCGCAAGGTCAGGACTATACGGCGGATGCATTAACACCTCCCAGCCAAACTCTCTTAATTTTTGCTGAGTGGCTAAATATGTGTGAAGTCTAGTGTTATCATGATGAAAAACCACACCCCTTCTGTTGATTAATTATGGCCGCTTTCTCTCAACTTCTTGCTTTAATCTCATCAGTTGTTCGCAGTAGAGTTCAGAATCGATGGTCCTGCCTGGTGGTAACAGCTCATAATGAATAATGCCCTTCCAATCCCACCACACACACAGCATCACCTTGTTGCGAGTTAACCCGGGTTTCGCTACAGTCTGTGAAACCTGACCGGCCTTTGACCACGACCTTTTTCGCACGTTCTTGTCATACGTGATCCACTTTTCATCACCAGTTATCTGCTTCTTCAAAAATGGTTCGGTTTCATTACGTCGTAATAAAGAATCACAAATGAGTACACGGTTCATAAGGTTTCTTTCAGTGAGCTCGTGAGGTACCCAAATGTCGAGCTTTTTTGTGTACCCAGTTTTTTTCAAATGCGCCAAAGCTGTTTTGTGGTCAATTTCCAGTTCTTCAGCTACGTTGTAACTACTGATATGCCGATCTTGCTCCACTTTTTCAAAAATGGCATCCATTTTATCCGTAATAGGGCGACCAGAGCGACGTGCATCTTTGACATCAAAATTTCCGGATTGAAAACGCTTAAACCAAATTTGTGCTACTCTCACAGACACTACACTAGGTCCATAAACATCGCAAGTTTTTTTCGCGGCTTGCGTTGCATTTTTACCTTTTTTGTAGCAAAATTTTAAAATGTATCGAATTTCTTCATTAGA
Source organism: Dicycla oo (assembly GCA_948252095.1). Classification (NCBI taxonomy): domain Eukaryota; kingdom Metazoa; phylum Arthropoda; class Insecta; order Lepidoptera; family Noctuidae; genus Dicycla; species Dicycla oo. Next base: position 1,007,659 of record OX411716.1, on the reverse strand, counting down.
TTCACTCATCTTGACGGTACGAAAAACAAATGAAAATCACACATTTTCCTAATTTGAATTTGGAATTATGTTCTTTAAAATTTAAACTTTCAATGATACCAAAACCAGCCAGATACAAATAGTATAGCCAAAGAGATTTTATTACAAATTCATACATACTATAATGCGAAAAGACTTTTTCCCCAACCTAATATTTTTTTAATATAAATTTGTTTTTGCATGCTGTGTCTATCACTTAATATTATGCAATTGGCTTGTATTCATTGTTTGAACAATGTAAAGATTGTAGATTAAATAAAAAGGTAAATTAAATAATTAATAAATAAAGTAAGCTTTCACCGATTATGATATTATTCAGTTTGGAGCAGATTTACGATGTGAGACGACATCTTAAACTTTTTTATTATTTGCAACAAGTTTTCTTACGGTTTATGACATTGCCGTAGCTATTGTATTGGCTCGGCACTAGACTTTGAGCTCGTTGATGCAAGCCTTTTGATGCAAGCTTTCTTCGATTGGAGTTTAATTTCTGAGAACATTTACGGGCGATATGAGACGACATCTGACATTATTTTGCTATTGTCAACTTCATATTCATTTTTAATCCTATTTTGGTCCTTTTAGTGCTTTATCAACTCTTGACAAAGACACCAGAATATCTAATGTTGCTAAACACGTTTTTGTGCTATACTAATAATTGATATTTTGACACACAGTGAAAAGTACAGGGACGCGCATGCACTCGCAATGTGACGTCACATGCAAATTATATCTGGTCTTAATTTTTTTATAAATTTAACCTATCTTTTGAATGCTCAACTGTTACTCTAGCATTAAAAGTCTCGTAGTTATTAGAGGTTGATATCTTACATGTTTTTGTCGATCAGAAATATTGACCTTACCACCAGAACTCCGAGTTAAAAGACGTTTTCACGTCAAAAGTGTCGTGACGGTCAAAATGTTACACTTTTTTCAGCTGTCATTCGCCAAGTGTGCAGAGTTTCGTTCCAATTATGGCAGAGTGTCGGACACTTGGTGACAAAACATTACGAGTGTCGGACACTTGGTGACAAAATATTACGAGTGTCGGACACTTGGTGACAAAATATTACGAGTGTCGGACACTTGGTGACAAAATAAGGTGAGTGTCGGACACTTGGTGACAAAATATTACGAGTGTCGGACACTTGGTGACAAAATATTACGAGTGTCGGACACTTGGTGACAAAATATTACGAGTGTCGGACACTTGGTGACAAAATATTACGAGTGTCGGACACTTGACTGGCCAGCTGGCGTGGTTGGTTAAGATACCACCTGCCATGCCGCAGGTCGTGGGTTCGATTCCCATGCAGGACAAACATTTGTGTGTATGAACATGTCTGTTTGTCCTGAGTCTGAGTGTAATTATCTATATAAGTATGTATTTACAAAAAAAAAGTAGTGTATGTAGTATATCAGTTATCTGGTTTCCATAGTACAAGCTCTGCTTAGTTTGGGATCAGATGACCGTGTGTGAAATGTCCCAGGATATTATTATTATTATATTATTATTATTATTACTTGTGACAAAATCTTGCGAATGTCTAATACTAAGCGGCAAAATGTTGCGAGTTACGGACACGTGGTGACATTTTTTTTTTACTATCTAGAGTAGGTATCTAAGCCCTACACGATCAGATCAAAGTAGGAATAAAATTGACCTTGGAGAACATTTCTAACATTTTAACTGTAGTCTTGTAACATAAGGTTTACTACGATACCTCAACTAAGCAAAATTATGTGGTTTTCAAGGCCACAGCCATTCTCCCTTTAATTGCTTAGCACGTCAGAAGCATATCCGGGTGAATATTCGAGCGTTTTAACCGCCGTCATTACCTTCCACCAAATGTTGATGAAAGAGAATATATTTAATGAAATATTTCAGCAATTCCTGATTCTGGTCCTTAAGCAGATTCTGGGAATTGATGAAATATTTCATTAACTATATTCTCTTTCATCAACATTTGGCGGAAGGTAATGACGGCGGTTAAAACGCTCGAATATTCACCCATCCCCTTCGTTCCATTTTACAAAACCACTGTGCGATTTTACAAAAACCAATGTTACTTGGAAAAGCAAGCCGCGGCTTGAAGTAAATTCACCTTACTGTCACAAGGTCGTGCAATGAAATGTCAAGCTTATAAGCGTGTAATTATATAAATAAAATCAATCTACGTATATCATTTGACATAATGACGCATACTGTCAGCGCACCAAGCTGAGTCTCTATTATTTTCTAATCTTCTAAATACGAAATAGTCTTATACTCATAATATTATCAACAACTTATAAAATATCGATGAAGGTTACATGGTTAAACTAAAGAAGGCCAAAGGCTCTACAGTACACAATGAAATATTGCATCTTAGTTAGAGGAACATTCTCTACACGCTCGACTAATAACATCTGATCACCGCTAGGGAAATAACATTGCTCCTCATTTGTTCGTATGTGAACCTACATAGCTTAGATTTCACTGGGGGTTATTAGACGGTATTTTGCAAGTTCACGAGGCGCGCACGAACTCGAAAACTAAACGTAACGCAAATTCGAACGGTTTTTATATCTAAAATACAACTATCCTGTAGTTTTTTGAGAGTATTGCTGTTACACCTAAGCATTTTGCATTGAGAATACCTTTGGTGCAAAATGCATAGGTGCTCTAAAAATAGGAGCTCAATCTGGAATACTTCGTTTTTTGGTATTTTCCCCTCACCCATACATATTAGTAGTCTTAAAATAAGCAAACATTTTTCTTTTAAACTTACAGCTAGGATACAACAAAGCATGTGTTACTAACATTTAAAAGTTTTCGCACACAGGTAAACAAATAATTATTATGAGTTATGGTAGTAGACAATTTTAAATATTGTTGATTTAAATAAACAAACAAAATAAACAGAAGTTTTCTCAAAGGTATCAAAGGTATTCTCAACTTTTTTTCGTTTAAATAAACAAAAGTTGAGCATATTTTAGGTTGCAAAGAGTCTTTTTGAATTTACTCACTGCAGTATTAAAGAGATCGATATCAACTTCCTGGCAAGTCGTATTGTATACAAGGCTCGCCCTAATGCTTTAGCTTCCTAGAAAGGCGGCCATAACTGCCATCATGAAAGCCTGTCATTTAGACCAGTATTTGACATTAAGTCAAACCCCGCCCCCAAATATTTAAATCGCTAGAGTTTCCCTCACCGGACTTAGTCACAGTAAAAGTGTATACTGAGAAGAGTGACCTCACACAATATTGAACAGCGTTTCCATGATATCTAAGTGAAGTTACTGCGTCATTGTGTGTCAGAGGTGTCAAAACGAAACAGAAATGAGACTATCTTTTGACGCGGTAGGGCGAATCTAACTATTTAAATCTTTGCTGCTGTCATCATTTTTGTGGTCACCGCTCTTCTAGGAAATCGTAGTTTAAATCATGTACGAGTTTTGTCTACAGATTGTTCTTGTCGCTGGTATGTACGTGCAACAAATGAGGTTTGCAATTATTTTACTCAACAACTCGTGGACGTCGTTGGAGTCGTTTCCAAATTTTAATAGAAAAGCTAAAGGCCTATTCAAACCTAAGCGGTATTCGCTGCCGCTATGGGTAGAGGTAATACCGCGCGGGTTTCGCTTAGGTATTTAGTATTATGTTTCGCGGCAAAAGCGGTACAGATGAATGAACAGTAATATTACCGCATACCCACTCGGTTTTCTCTACCGCAGACGGTAGCGAATACCGCTTAGGTTTGAATAGGCCTTAAATCCGAATTTTTTCTTCGTTCATACAGAGGAACATGATTTTTTTTACAACGCTTTAGATTAGAAATATATGTTTTGGGACGAAATTTAATGTACAGACGCCAGCAGGTCAAGCTATCCGAAACTGTCAAATTTTCCCAATCAACCTTGAACCTAATGCTTTAGCGATAAAGTTGAAAATGTATTAAAGAAATTTGACAGCTTGTAGTAGCTTCATATGCTGGCGTCTGTACCTACGTGCCGTACTCCGTGCGTTCGAGCTAGGCCCACAGGTACTTAGGTACAGCCGACTCATCTCAGATGGTCTCCCCAGCTACCGAACTTAGAGATTACTTCATTTTTTCATTCTAACACGAAACACCTGATACCTACTTTAATCTGTGTGATGAGAAATGAAGCCTAAGTGATCTGATCCCGATCTGAGCCCAAGTGAGTGATCTATTCCTGTTAGCCAACAAGACTTTGATAACCAACTGAGTCGGATTCGACAATTTTTTTTACTACCTATATTGGTATGTGGCTCATAATGTCATCATCTGCCTAGCCTTTTCCCAACTACGTATGTTAGGGTTGGCTACCGTTCTGTAGCGACTGCTGCTATCTGACCTCCATAACCCAGTTACTGGGTAATACGATAACCCTTGGTAAGACTGGTTGTCTGCCTTTCGGGCTGACGATCCGTAACCCGTCAAAAAATAGAATCACGAATGACAGCCGGGACCAACGACTTAACGTGCTTTACGAGGCACGGAGGGGTCTAGGTATGTAAATATGGTCACCCATCCACGGACCAATCGCGGCAAGCGTAGCTTAACCTGATCGATCAACCCGTGCGGTTGTTATTAGTTAAATGAACATTATAAGCCTACGATTACTGTCAAGAGCGGCCTGGCAACATCACATTTCTAGAGGTTTCTGTGATTATTTTATTAAGTTAAAATCACAGATTTTTTTTTCAGTCAAATAATTATAATTATTTTAAACATTTATAAGTATAATTATAAGTATTTTATAATTATTTTTAACATTTACTTTGTTGTTAATTAATATTTTTTAATCGTAATACTGAAAATAATTGACAATAATGTCAATTTTTATGAGTAAATACCAAAATAACTGCCAATAGTTACTTGACTGAAAAAGAACTAGTCCTTTGAATAATCTCTAAAAAAAATATCACAAAAACCTATACAAATGCGACGTTGCCAGCTCGCGCGGCGTGTACGCTCTTAATCACAGACTGATAATTACCATTTCTACCTCTCTGGACCAAGGATAGAGAAATCAGGGCAAGGTTTACATTCTGAGTAGATTCAAGTTCTTGTAATTTTGTTAGTTGAACATTCTCTTATAAGTATTTAACATAATTATATCTATTACAGTGTATCGGATCGAATTGCTCGTCATTAGTGAGTGAACATAGATTATAAATGTATATTATTATTCAGTAACAGAAGTACAGGACCTTTTGTCGCCTTAATGACATTGGCAAGAGGGCGTTGTTGGCAAACATATTTCTAACGTGACGATATCATCATGGATGTCCGCGTCACGGCATAATATAGATAACACAGGAAGCTAAAGGGTTTCGAAATACGTGTATTTGAAGACGCTTTACGATAACGTTATAACGAGCGCGTATGTTATGGACGTAGACGTGGACGTCCATGATAATTATCGTCGTTAGAAATGATAAAAGCGCACATTGTCACAGCAATTGTATTGAAAAACAAGATGGCGCTGATTATGGCCGCGCGCCAAAAGATGCTTGTATGTACCGTGTAGTTCGAAAGTTTGAATTGTCTCTGGTGAATGACAATAAGCAAACAAATATATTATTACTTAGCTCCGTCACTTATAGCAAGTATTATAGTGTTGTTTTTAAATTACAGTGTAAAGGGCTGAAGTGCTCAGCAGGGGTGAGTTTGTTACACAGTTTAATACAGAATAAATATATTTTTCAAATAGCCTGGGTAGGTAGGATGGCGACGCGTTTGTCGTTTTGTTTGTTAATATTTCAAATGATGAAACTCCATTGAGACCAAACAATGAGATAGTATATTTAAATGTCTGAAAAAAATCTCGATTGAATTTCTAATAACCCAGACCCAGACCTTATATAATATTATTATAATGTCGTAATCAATCAAATGTCTCCGCAAGCCAACATACAACATAACCATGCTAAGTTAAATATTCAACATACAATATACGAGTACTACACTTATACATTAAAACAATTGAATTGTTATTATGACAACTACACTCGCGAGCAATAAACTGGATCACTCCATGGCACGTTGCTCAAAACAAATTTTTTGAATGTGTATGCAATAACTTGAGGACTGTGGTATATTATTTGAAAGGTAATTTTGTTAGCTTTCAACCTTTTTCAATATCATAACCAAAGATTATTCACCTTATGTCATGGAACGTAAAAACAAAAGATATCAATTTTTAAAACAAAACACCAAATTTTCGGTAGTCCTAAAACCCAATAAAAATACGCGTTTATGAAAGTTAGTCATCAGTCCTATGTTTCACGTCACTGGGAACATTGAAGCTAAAAGAAAATGAAAACCACAATTATAGAAGCCACTCAGGTTGTCATCCTAATCCAGAAGGGTTGTCTCAGCGTACTATCGCTCGACAGCTTCATCTGAGCCGGTCTTGTATCTTGAAGATATAAAAGAGGATCAGGGAGACTGGAAACTTAGTCCGGAGACCAGAATCTGGACGACAGAGATGCACTTCGGTGAGAGATGACCGATTCATTGTCACCTCTTCTCTCCAAAATCGACACCTGACCGGCGTGGACGTCCAGCAGCAGCTCAAAGAAGTTCGAGGGAGGGCTGTCAGCAAGTGGAGAGTGAGGCGAAGACTCAAAGAAGTGGAGTTGAGCCCAAAAAGGCTAGTCTCGGGACCCAAATTGTCTCCAGCCCACCGACAAGCCCGGCTTCAGTTTGCTTGCGACCACTTAGATTGGGATATGGAGCAATGGAGCCGAGTCCTGTTCTCGGACGAAACCATGATGTGCTTACATGGTAGTGACCGTCGACGCAGAGTTTATAGGAGACCGGGGGAGCGATTCGCACAATGCTGTTAAGCAGTTTTTTGTTTTGTTTTGAAACAGTGGCATACGGAGGTGGGTCCAGTATGATGAGGGCGGTGGTTTTTTTTTTTTTTTTTTTGATATTCAGACCTGGTGTAGGTCGCGTAGGGGGACAAACCGCAGAAAGATACATCAACGACATTCTGCTAGGCCATATGTTCCCCTACTTACTTACATAGGTTTACTGGCGAAGATTTCATGCTAATGCGTGATAATGCCCGCTGCCACACAACTACAGTGAGCAGACTGAAAGAAGTCGGGATTCCCACACTAGACTGGCCAGCCCTCAGTCCTGACTTGATAGAAGACCTGAAAACTGCTTTAGTCGAAGAGTGGCAGGAAATCCCACAGATTCCATCAAGAAACTCATTCGGTCAATGAAAAAAAAAAAATATCTTTTCATATTACTTCCTATTCATTTAGACGTCCACAACTTTGACCTATTGTAATAATTTCCTAAATTTAGGTAGAAAATTAAATTAATTAGAACTAAAGAAAGCTAACAAAATTACCTTTCAAATGATATGACCACAATCCATAGTTCATTGAATAGAAATTGTAAAAAATTGTTTTGAGCAACGCGCCATGAAGTGATTCCAGTTTATTGCTCGCGAGTGTAGTATATTGGTCACATATTATGTGGCGTGTAACTGGCGACCCGACTGCCTACCCTTCGGGGAAACAAGCGAACATGTGTGTGTTATGTGGGGTTTATTACATTTTTATTAAAAACTAGCTGACCCGACAAACGTTGTGCTGTCAAAATTTCAATAATTCATACAAAATACCCATAGACCTTTCAGTTTTCTCGAATTTTCTAATTTTCCCCACAACTTTTTAAACATTTTTCTTTCATACAAACCTTGCCCTGACAATTACAAACACAAGAAAAAAAGAATTATCCAAGTTGGTGCAGTCGTTCGGAAATTATGCGCGTACATACATTTCGGCGATTCATTTTTATATACTACGTGTACGTATAGTTATAATGTTGTGAAAAAAGTTTTGAGTATGAATACGGATGGCTATACAATATGTAACAAAAACCCTGTTGTTCTGTTTAACACATTATTGCACTCATGATAACGAACAATTTTACCATGGCTTTTACTATTACTTTTATATGTTTGTTATCTTGAGTACAATCATGTGTTAAAAGCTTGCGTTTATAACCTTGTATGTAACCTTAATACGCTCCCAATTAGAATACGCAGCCCCAATATGGTATCCTCTATATGATAAATATAAGCTAAGGTTTTAAATGGTTCAAAAAAAATTTTGTACGCTCCATTCACTATAAATGCTACCGCTCATAACTATCTTACGCACAACTACTAAAAAAATACAAACTCCTAGGCTTGGAGTCCAGGGGTACCCTACTTATGGCTGTGAGGCTGCATGGCATATGTAATAATAACTTTGACTGCTCTGATATCACCAATAAACTTTGTTATATTGTACCCAGAACTGTATTTCGGCGAGAGGCGCGCGTGCCCCGGCTGTTCCACACTGTCAAGTGCATAACCAATGCTGGCGCAAGAGCGCCCCTCCGTCGTCTCTTGGAAATATATAACACACACTTTTTCGATCTTGATATATTTTCACTATCTCAAACAAAATTCAAAAGAATGGCTATTCAATTGCAAATCATGAAAACTTCCTAAACTAAATCGCCTCCAGCAGATGCGTGGTTTTTATTTATTTTTTATTTCTCCATATTAGATTATTCCGCGGACATTGGTGTGGGTTACATGTTTACTATTACCCTAGTTTGTCATTCACTAAAACTGTAATGTGTAAATAAAATAAAAGGAACAACAGGGGTTTTGTTACATATTGTATGAGTAGGGGAAGACCAAATAAGCTATTTATGGACTGCGTGAAAGATGAAATGGCTAGAAAGGGACTACTACTGAGATGGAGACTAATAGAAAACGACCGGAGTATGGAACAAGAAGACATGATGCACCGACCGCAAATAAATTGGGATAATGGCAGGAGTATGGTGATATTAAAAAGTGCTGCGAGTGGATTTAGTTCTTATTGATATCTAAGCTGAGTGCCCTCTGACTCATTGGGAAATTGTAACGACGTAACTTGTGCGTATTTATACAGTAGTTAATTTTAAACCGACTTTAAAATTTACTTTAAAAAAAGTAAAACCGACTTCAAAAACCTAAAACGCATATAAAAACTTACATAAAAACACTTAGCAGCTTCTGAAGTCGGTGCCAAGCTATTAGTGCATTAAAGAACTGAAGACACCGACTTCAGAAGCTGTTAAGTTTTTTATGAAAGTTATTATATGCGTTTTAGGTTTTTGAAGTCGGTTTTTACTTTTTTTTAAAGTAAATTTATTTTACATTTTTAGTTGAATATACAAAATTACAAATTACCATATGCTCAAGACGAACGAAAAGGAAAATCCACTTCCACTAGAAATGCCGGAAATACAGTACATTTATGCATATAACTTCGTGCATAAGAATAATTACCTAATGTATTATATACTAAAACCTTCCTGAAAGTATGTAGATCACGTTAGTGAAAAAATCATCTAAAGTGGTTCATAAGTTTTCATCGTATATGTAGCTATGAAAGAGCAACAATATTTAGCTAAACAATATAAGCGTCATCATCTTATCCACTTACCTAATATTATATTTTTGGTTCAAAAATGTAAGAGTTAATAAATAAGAAAATTGACATCACCTTTCGAGACACGCCCTCGCTCCCCACATATAATTAGCCTAGCTATTTTTCACAACGTTACTGAATAATTAATGGCCGTTAAAATTACTTAAATTATACAAATGGCGTTGTTCTGTTTTAATGTAATGTCCATAAATAATTCACGAATAAAAAATAATAGGCGCAGTTTGCGTCCGCGCCGTTTGTTTTGGTGAAAACTGACTGAAATTTTACTACGGTTCCCGATACTGCCGTAGCCATTGTATTTGCTCGACACTAGACTTAGGTACTGGGCTCATTGCATTCCTTATAAAGTAAGCTTTCATCGATGTCAATATTTTTCAGTTCTGAGCAAATTTACGGCCGATATGAAACGACATCCCAAAGGACATTGCTCGTCGTCCATACATAGCTCGCCTAAGATCCAACAGGGAGGTTTTTTTTTTTTTTTTATTTGTGATGGGTTTGCTCTTGACTCTAGTCTAGGTCAGAGGTGACAGAGACAAAGTCGACGATGGAGTGAGCTTACCCAGAAGAAGCCTGTTCACTCTCACTTTGAAGAGATTAGGGTTGTATACGTTCGGAAACACAGACGCAGGTAGTGAGTTCCACTCTTTTGCTGTGCGCATTATAAAAGACATTTGGAAGCGCTTAGTGCGAATTGGTGGAATAGCAACCAGGTAGGGATGGTAACTGGCAGTGCGTCTAGATGTCCGGTGGTAGAAGGGGGCCGGTGGAACGAGGTCGTGGAGTTCTCGGGCACACTCTCCGAAGTACAATCTGTAGAAGACCGACAAGCAGGCAACCTTGCGGCGATGAGCCAAGCTATGAAGCTTGGCATCCACCAGTTTTACGTCGCCAATGAGCCTCTTAGCTCTGCGTTCCACCGAGTCAAGCGCGGCTAGTTGGTACTTAGCTGATCCATCCCAAAGGTGACTGCAATACTCCATGCAGGATCGGACTTGCGCTTTGTAAAGGGTTAAAAGCTGTCCAGGCGTAAAGTATCGCTTCACCCTATTTAGGATGCCCAGTTTCTTGGCCGCAGTTTGGGCCTTGTACTCGATGGTGGCGCCGAAGTTGAGACCGGAAGTCAACTCCATGCCTAGGAGCTCAAGTCGATCAGTTACAGGAACAGATGTACCCCGAAAAGTAGGAGTTTGGGCGAAACGACTCTTTTTAGCGGTAAAAAGACACGCCTGCGTTTTGGTGGCGTTAAAAGAGACCAGATTATCATCACCCCACTGGGAGACAAAGCTTAAGGTCAAATCTGTCCGCTCTACCATGACCTCTCTCAAGGAACGAACTTCGGAGGTGTATTTACTTTTTGGGTTTTAGATAATGTATATATTCGATTGTACTTACCTACTTTAAAACAACGGACATTTTTGAGAGTTCGGAAAAATCAAATTACTTTCGGATTTTGAGGTTATAATTACGTCAATAAAAAAATTCGGTATGTAGTAATAACTTAGCATTTATTACTGAATGTAAGTACGTACGTACGTGCGCCATGTGACATTACTACCAAATGTCAAATGTGGTCATCTGTCAATTCATCAACTGTCAGTGTCGATATTATTGCTCGTTTCAAACAGCGCTTTCAATTGAGTTTTTTGATAAGCCGTATTATGGTTCCGCGACGTCATAGCGGACTGTTTGTAACTAAAAATCATTATCGTATATCAAGAGTTGAGAATACTGACGCTTGTCTGTGTCAAACTCTTATTAAGAGTGCTGTTACAAAGACTTGGCTGAATGATCTATAATACCTTTGCCTATTAAAAACCTCAAATTGAACCAAAAAATAATAACACCGAGGATTATGACGGAAATGAATACTTTTTAAAATGTTTTCGAAATTAAAAAGTGTCCGTTCTATTGAAATATTTGTAATGTATATTATTAAAAGAACTAGTAATTATAGTAAATGTTTCATGCGTGTGGGCTCATAGGCCATTTTTGTCAATGTCCTTTATTGCTATTTGCAACAGATTATCTTACGCTTGCTGACACTGCCGTGCTATTGTATTTGCTCGACACTAGACTTTCTACGCTCATGCATTCTTTTTGATGCAAGCTTTCTTCGATTGAGTTTTTTTTTATTTCTGAGCAGATTTACGGGCGATATGAGACGACATCTGATATTATTTTGCTATTATCAACTTCATATTCATTTTTTACCCTATTTTGGCCAATATTGCTGTTGTTTCTTTTAGGTCTCGGTAGTACTTTATCAACTCTTGACAAAGACACCAGAATAACTGATCTAGCTTCACACGTTTTTGCGCTATAAGAATTGATATTTCGACACATAGTGAAAAGCAGAGGGGTCGCGCGCATTCGTCTGAGTTCGCAATGTGACGTAATAGGCAAATTATGTCCGCCCTTATAATTGTTATAAATACGACCTAACTTTTGAATGCTCAACCATTTCTCTAGGATTAAAAGTCTCGTAGTTATTAGCGGTTGAATTCTTACATTGGGTTGGTACAAAAATAATAAGACACTCTGCAAAACTCTATACTTGGGGTATATGAAGCCACCCTCGCGATCGGTTTAGTCAGTTTGAAGAAAAATGGACGAGCGACAAGTTCGAACACTATACTTATACGAGTACTTGTTAGACCACAGCGCGCGGGCTGCGGCTGACAATATCAACACTGCATTGGGCGCTGGAAATACAAGCTATGCGACGGTGTCCTTATAGTTTGACCGTTTTAAATCAGGAGACAGGAGCCTTGAAAGTAAGCCACGCTTAGGACGACCACCCGCAGTGAATGATGTCGATTTACGCCGCGAACTGCAGTCTAATCCGGGAGCTACCACTCGTGAATTAGCGGCAGCACTGAACTGCAGTCACCACGCCGTGGAAAACCATCTGCATGAGCTTGGGTATCGAAAAGTTCTGGCTCGGTGGGTACCGCACTTGCATACAGACGCCAGTCGTGCAGTCCGTGTCGCTATTTGTCAATAGCTTTTGTTGCGACCCGGACGTAAAGAGTTTTTGTCTGATCTGGTTACTGGAGATGAATCATGGATTCATTACGAGAACGATACACGTCGTGCTTTTTGTCTGTCTCCAGAAGAAACGCCACCAACTCAAAGGAAGCTGAGTCAAAAGAACCGCCAAAAAGTTCTGCTTTGCTGTTTCTGGGACGCGCAGCATGCCTTATGCTGTTTAATGAACAACACAATAAAACTATAAACGCTGACAAATATTCAACCCAGCTCACCAAACTATCTGCTGCTATCAAGAAAAAACAACGAAGACGAGTCAATGTGGCATCTGCCGTTCGCCAACAGTTGGAGAACTTGGGCTGGGAGACGATACCCCACACACCTTATTCCCCAGACCTCGCCCCATCAGACTATCATTTGTGTAGAGCCCTGAAACAACATTTACGGGGTAAACAGTTTAATGATTTCTCTGATAGAGGCGGAGTTGAACAACTTTTTCGAGGCACAGCCATCTGGGCGAAAGGCATCCAAACTTTGCCGGATCGTTGGCAAGAAGTCTTAGATGCTAATAGAGATTACATCATTGACTAAGCTTTTTGTATTGTAATAATAATAAAGAATATAAAACGTAAACCAAGTGCCTCATTACTTTTGTGGCAACCTGATAGTTTTGTCGGTCAGAAATATTCAACGTACCACCAGTACACCGAGCGAAAAGACATCTTAACGTCAAAATGTATGTATGTGTGAGTACCTGCTAGGCTAGTGTGGATAATATTATTGATAGTCATTATCTATTAAAATGGATAAATACATTTAGAGGCTATTCGGATTGATAAAAGAGTGTCCTTGGAGTTTGTTGCCCTTTCTTTTCCATAGTGATCTACGTTTTTTAATGCTACTAGCTTTAACTTTCTGACTAACTGACCGACTCCTTGAAAATAAGGGCTTTGTAACTGGTTTAATTGACATTGTATTGAGTTTGATAAGTTTTGAAAGTTCCCATCTTGCTACATAGTGAGCTATGTAATGAGACAACACTTGTTGCTGGAAGCAAATACATAAGAACAAAGCAACTTAATTATTACAATCTTGAAATAGGTTGCATGTTTAGAGATACTACGAACTCGTAGCGCGTAGACTCAGAGCAAAATAAAAAAAAAACTGCTCGAAACTAAGAATTTACTGGGTACCTTTTCACTTCGAAGACAAATCTTACTAACACTCAGGTACGAAACAATTATCCGTAGAACATGCATATTCGGCGAGTTACAGAAGTAAAAAGTTCTTCAGGCGCTCTTTGCTCTTTCTGAACAGTGAACGAAACTAAACCATCACACTCAGGTCGGTGACGCTGAATCGCGTATACTCGGCTCATATAAGTATTATTTTCTATCGTGTGGTCATAACCACACCCTCTTTTATAAAATTTTCATTAGAAAAAAATAATAATTAAGAAAAGTAACGCAATACTACTTTTTCCATTGTGTTGGATTTTTCAATATCCTTGTAACTATAGACAACACAAATCACATTTTATCCTTGTTTGTCTCTTCTCTAAGTAAACATTATAATACATCAAACATTATAAAAACATCTTTTGCCCAGAATTTCTTCAATTTCAGAGCAAGCAGATTGTATAATAAAATTAACAAAATTCTTACAATTATTCATTTGTCTAGGGTAGAATGTAAAAAGAAGCTTACAGAGTGGCTGTTAGGACTTGATTATGAAACGGACTTCTTACTATCTTATCCTAGTCTAGCGTTTTTCATAAATACATACCGCCACCCCTTCACGCACACGTTCGTATACACACCCATCTTTATTCGTACACACACTACACCATCTTACTCTCTCTCTCTCATACACACACATACACACTATACCTTCCACTTCACACTCAGACATCATACACTAACAAACACACGCATTTATATTTTGACTTTGTTTTTTTGTTTTATTTTTATTAATACCTTTTCTTGTTATTCTTTTATACAATAGTCCTACATGTCCGATCTACAATTTTGACAATCTCAATCTCAATCTCGGCGAGGGGGCCCAGGAGTCCATAGCACAGGGTATCCTAGTTTGTTTTCCTGACTCCCACAAACCTTTGTACCTCAAATATATTAGTTATAAGGCCTCTATTTTGTAAGTACTTTGTGGGAGAAAAATAAATCTTTATTATTATTATTATTATTATTAATACACAGGTTTACGTATCGCACAATATGTTCACGCACCGTCATTCATTACTACTCATATTTTGTAATCACCAGAATGCACTTTCACTTTCAGCTGAATGCACCATTTCAGTAGGTTCCATTATTTTGTATTTGGGCACAGAAATATTGTAAAATACCAGCTTCACCTGACGCATTGCCTGTGTTTATAGAACCTACCTATTAAGGACGAATTTCACCGATGAAACTAAGCACGATCAGCACACCTAAACCGCACATATTTGCTGTTTAGAATATTAACAATGACAGCTCTTAAACCCGGTTTGGATGTCCTGATCGCGTTTAGTTTGCATTGGTGCAATTCGCCCCCAAGTTTAGCTACCATAGAAATAAGGTAGTTAAAATAGGTAAAACGTTGGAAAAAATAAAGTGTACCTATAATTTAAATAAAATACAATTGCTTTTTAGTGTACTGGAAACAACTGTCGTGCATTGGTGAGTACCCTACATATTATATTTAGTTAACTTATAACCCTCTAAAAAGGTAGATTTCACCAATGAAACTGAACGCGATGTGCACATCTAAACAGAGTTCAAGAGCTGTCAGTGTCAATATTCCAAAGAAAACAATGACACTGATAGCCTTTAAGCGTGATGACTAAAAGTTTTGCAGCGCTTTTTTAATAAATGAAATATCTAAGGTTGGAAATAAACTTACAAACCAAGGACTGCGATACGTTTAGGAGCTATTCCTAATTACTACAAGGCCGCGTTCACGCACAGCCTACAGTCGGCCGCAAACTGTGAACATGTAGGTAAAATATGACTATAATAGCCTCGTCAGTCTAGTTGCCGCATGCGCTACTGCTGAGCATGAGCTCCTGGGTTTGATTCCCAGGTAGGGCCAAGTGTTATTGAGTATATCCATCTGTAATGTGTGCCAGTTGATGGCAATAGGCTCGTCCCCTGTAATAGCACGGGACTTAAACATAACTGGGTCATTATCAAAATTGAAGTTTAGTTTTTTGTAAAAGAAAGAGTTGTCGGATTGCATGCAAAATCAACTTTTAATTGCCAAATATTCACAATAACATAATCACATGTCGGAAAAAGATCGTTTTTAAATAGTTTTTTAAATACTGGTACTATTTACTTTTTGGGCCACAGTAAATATTAAGTTGACCACAGAAATTAATGAAATCAACTTTTACAACAATGGTGGAAATCTTAATAAAAACATTTAAGTCGCTTTGATCCAGCGTTATACGTTAAATATTTTTTCTTAACAGTCTTTAAAAATCATTTTTTTTTAAATACTGTGAGACTCCACAGGAAATCTTTTAGTTGTCCACAGAAGAGACAAATATCATTAGTAAAGATATTATATTATACATTCTGTTGACAATGATCCACAGAAAAGAATTCCACAGAAGGGACTGTCTTGTACAAAATCCAATTCACAGTAATATTTTTTTAGGTTAGAAAAGCAACAATGTAAAATTCATAAAAAAGTTCATTTGACGGAACCAGTCAGAGTTTTTCATGTTAATTCAATGCACACTTTCCAGAATATTTAACACAACGGAAAGACACACAATCTTTGACAACAGACTGGTTTAGCACATTTTTTTAGTCGTTAAAACAGCGTGCACCGTATAAATCTTCTCAGCACAGTGACAAGTGGCTACACAGAGTTATCAGCGTCAAAATAAATATATCGATTTGAAATTTGTGAAATTGATTCTAGACTTCGAGATTTTTTATTCCACAGGATGGATACGAATTCTGTAACGAGTTGTTTAATCAGTTTTTTTCTTAAAAATAAGTGAGATTAATTTTAGCACTCTCAGCAATATATAATTTCATTATATTACTTATCATTATTCAAACTCTGACTATGGTAGGAAGAATAAATGATTCTTTATAACCACGCAAAGCTACGAACTCCTACCAGTAACAAGTCCACAGAAAGATATTTTATCATACTGTGTGCATACAATACAACTTTTACTAATAAAATATTTGATATTCTACATCGCGCACATAGCTCAGTCCACAATCCGTGCCCCTGCCCAAAAAAATACTTACTAACTTTCCTGAACATGGAAAAAATATGTGATAACAAATTTTTTTGACTTTTGTTTATGACCCGACTGGCGAAATGTGGGTGTGTATAGGTACACGTCTGCCCAACCCTTCGGGGAAACAGGCGCGATGATATGGATTGTGCTGGAAGCTCACAGCCGGCAGGTCACTATACGCTTTGGTGTGAACACGGCATAAAACATACCATTCAATTATTTTGTAAAAAAAAAACTGCTTGTTTTTCCAGTGTTTGGGACTTTCCTGCAAAGCATTTGTGAGTATTTTTCCAAAGAGCCATCAAAATATTGGTATTATATAATATTAAGAGGCTTGTGGAGCTGTAATTTTTCATACAAAAAGCGATAACGTTTTTCTCCCCGTAAACATAGTACAATTTTCAAAATTTTGTAAATGTTTGGAAATGTTGTAGGTATAATAAAAAACTAGGTCCGTCGGTTTTTATTTTAAAGAAATATTGCATAATGATATAAGTTATTAGCATCTAAATATCTATATTTTTGACATAAAAACTACCTCGAGCGTTTTTTTTTTTTTTTTATTAAATTAAATTGAATTACTAAAAAAGAAAAACGTACAGACCTAGATTAAGGTATACTGAATGTAATGAGACCAAAAATATCTCATTTTGTAAAGGTTTGGAAGGGTGAAAACGTTATCGCCCGAAACAATATTTATGTAAATAACTGTATGAAATGTATGCAATTAATTGCCTCCAAGACTCGCGCCGCGTATCGGCACTTCACAATCCTCTTAAGTATCTGTACCACCCTGCATTTGTCCCAATGTCTTTAAAGAGCCTATACTCAGCCACTTTACCTCCACTATAAAGGCGCTGCTCCACAGCAGTCCACGAAAGGTGCGTTTCCACTGACGCGGAGCTGGGCGGAGTGATGAGGAATGTACAGATCGCAGTCAAAATTTTAAATGTGTCAATGTTTTTGCAAGAATAGTAGTATTTAATTGTTGTTAATAGTTTGTTTTTTTATACTTCTTGATTTATGTAATTGGTTTTTTAAGCCGTGTAAATCAAATAAATAAATGCATGCCCTCAAATAGTAAACACAGCAGAGCTAGTTAGAATTAATTATAAATTAACTTTTATATAATACTGACTCGGCCAACTTCCTACCGCCTTTGCAGCGCCACCTACCGGGTCCATTTGTGTTTTCAAACCATCCAGGAACCCATTGAAATATACACACTAAATTTCATCCAAATCGGTCCCACCGTTTAGGAGGAGTTAGGTGACAAACACACATACAGAAGAATTATATATGTCGTAGGTTGATTTGATAATTCGAATTTTCGCGAAATCCCTAGGGATATTGCGAAAACACGGATAATTAGACAATGGTGAAAACATTTCTCAATCTTACTGGAAAAAGATAGGGTTTTTGCAAAAACAGGAGTCGCTCTAGTAACATTGAATATGCTTAATTATGATTGGCTAGATTTTTGCTTACTGACCAAAACTTATTCTGATTAGTTCCTACTTTTACCCTGTGAGCTTTGAAGTATTATATCATAGAGTTATGAAGAGTTAGAAATAACAATATCGATTTATGGGAACTTTACTTTTTATTGAACATTTTAGTTACCTAATCTATGTACAAACATATAACCTCTGTAGAACGCACTATTTTTCAAGTCTAACCACACTTTTAACCACATTTAAAACAAAAGACTGCGGAGTCGCTCTCAAAAACACAAACATACAACAAGACAACGTGCACGAATTATTGACATTTAAACATTTAAAACGTCAACCAATCAGAGGAGGCCAATCAGCGTTCTTTTTTCATAATAGCTAACGTTTCGTTTCACAATATTACTAGAGCGACTCGTGTTATTGCAAAAACCCTATCTTTTTCCAGTAATATTGAGAGATGTTTTCACCATTGTCTAATTATCCGTGTTTTCGTAATATCCCTAGGGTTTTAGCAAACATTCGAATTATCAAATCAGCCTAGGATGCTGCCATTGGAATAATTATTAGTCAGACAGGCTCATCTTTTAATTTTGGCTACCG
The DNA here is from genome assembly GCA_948252095.1 of Dicycla oo. Taxonomy (NCBI): domain Eukaryota; kingdom Metazoa; phylum Arthropoda; class Insecta; order Lepidoptera; family Noctuidae; genus Dicycla; species Dicycla oo. The sequence goes on along the minus strand of OX411716.1, from coordinate 988,785 downwards.
GAGACGATATCACAAGTGCTGCCTTGCACCGTTGTAGCTTGAAAACATTCTTAAAAATTTATTCTGCAATGAGGTATCACAAATGTGCGTCTATTTTATACACGATTGCTGAACGCAACAAAACAGAATGGATATATTGTCTTATTGCTGCCTTCAGGCAACGTCGAAATGTAATTACTTCGCTCACAAAAATTCTTCATGAGAAAAGGTTTTTGTCCATACAGGCCGTTGTTATTATTATTATTAAAATATAAACAGACAACATGAAGCTTTATAAGTATGTAATAGTTGACCTAGTAAATGCTTTATCACCCTTAGGTTGAATGACACTTGCACTTCATAAAACAACAACGTATATTAATTGTCTATGTGACAAGTTTTTTTTTTAAATTATTTATTTAATTAAATAATGAATATTAACAATATTTAGCCTTAAACTGAAGTGGTAGGTATATAATAATGGGATCAACCTGAACTAGGATAAACCTAAAGTACATAGTTTCAACTTCTTCTAAAGCTCCGTCTTTATTTATTTATTTATTTAACCATTTATGTACACACAAATAAACAGACAAGAATAAAGGAACAGAAAATTACGTACAAAGGTGATGCTTATTTCTAAAGAAATCTCTTCATTTTCTTCTTTGATTTCCTACGAGCGCGGTGGCCACCACAAAACGGCTGCACTGACGGCTCTCATGAAAATGAGGGCGACGGGGTTTGACAAAACGCTCTCCAGGAAAACATACCAACTTACTTTCATAAATAACGTTTCAGTGACGTCTATCGACAGTAAATTGCAGACGCTATGTGGCGGCCGCCGCAGTCTTAGGAAAACCTGACTTTAGTAATATTTTTTACCGGGAATTTTTTTTTTAAAGTACTAAAGCAATTTTGTGGACGACTATACTTTAAATTAATAACTGAACTGTTTTCAGTGTGACGGAGAGAGCTGCTTATTCGATACGCGATTGTGGGAATAATATCAAATAACAGAAGAATAAGTGACAAATGTTATTTTATTAACTTTTTACTGATTGAACCTGCAATAAAAAAATGTATCAGTTCAGTGTTTTATGAAACTTTTTTATTATTATTTTTTTTTTTATTTGTGATGGGTTTGCTCTTGACTCTAGTCTAGGTCAGAGGTGACAGAGACAAAGTCGACGATGGAGTGAGCTTACCCAGAAGAAGCCTGTTCATTCTCACTTTGAAGAGATTAGGGTTGTATACGTTCGGAAACACAGACGCAGGTAGTGAGTTCCACTCTTTTGCTGTGCGCATTATGAAAGACATTTGGAAGCGCTTAGTGCGAATTGGTGGAATAGCAACCAGGTAGGGATGGTAACTGGCAGTGCGTCTAGATGTCCGGTGGTAGAAGGGGGCCGGTGGAATGAGGTCGTGGAGTTCTGGGGCACACTCTCCGAAGTACAATCTGTAGAAGACCGACAAGCAGGCAACCTTGCGGCGATGAGCCAAGCTATGAAGCTTGGCATCCACCAGTTTTACGTCGCCAATGAGCCTCTTAGCTCTGCGTTCCACCGAGTCAAGCGCGGCTAGTTGGTACTTAGCTGATCCATCCCAAAGGTGACTGCAATACTCCATGCAGGATCGGACTTGCGCTTTGTAAAGGGTTAAAAGCTGTCCAGGCGTAAAGTATCGCTTCACCCTATTTAGGATGCCCAGTTTCCCCGGCCAGGCCTGCCCGGCTCAGTGGAGGTCTGCCCGGCTCAGTGGAGGTCTGCCCGTCTTGGGCAGAGCACCGCCGTGTTCTCACGGAGGCGATCGGCGGCGGCGATCTCTCGCGTCCGAGCCTGGTCCAGGCCATGGTGCGGAGCGAGAGTGCATGGGAGGCCGTCACCTCCTTCTGCGAAGCGGTAATGCTTGCGAAGGAGGAGGCGGAACGCGTGAGGGAGAGGCAGCCTCACGCCCTCAGTCGCCGCAGGAGACGCCCTGGGCGGCGGGAATCGATAGCCGATTCCCAGCCACCGTAGGCGCGGGCTTGCGGACGGTGAGTAGTGGGTAGCTCGCCGTCCGGTGAGGACCAGGCCCGGGTCGACGGCGCGTTGTGTTCCACGCGCGCCTCAAAGAGATGTCAGCAAAAGATGGGGTCCAATAGGGCCGATGCCGCTGGGGTCGCGGGTTGTTTGAAAAAGATACCGTGGCCCTGGCATAGGCAACTGAAGGAACACGGGTGGGTCCACCCAGAGCGGGAGAAGTTATTTGATGATTTCCCATCCACAAAAAAAAAAAGGTAGTGAGTTCCACTCTTTTGCTGTGCGCATTATAAAAGACATTTGGCTTAGTGCGAATTGGTGGAATAGCAACCAGGTAGGGATGGTAACTGGCAGTGCGTCTAGATGTCCGATGGTAGAAGGGGGCCGGTGGAATGAGGTCGTGGAGTTCTCGGGCACACTCTCCGAAGTACAATCTGTAGAAGACCGATAAGCAGGCAACCTTGCGGCGATGAGCCAAGCTATGAAGCTTGGCATCCACCAGTTTTACGTCGCCAATGAGCCTCTTAGCTCTGCGTTCCACCGAGTCAAGCGCGGCTAGTTGGTACTTATCCCCCAATGGGGAAAAAATCTGTCAAATTAGTTCCATCTAAATGGCGCTAAGTGTTTGTTATTTTCTTTCAGCTTTTGTTACTTTAATTCAGTTGCTAATGGAAGTTCCTTGCTGAAAACTTTGCTGCGAGATGGCGCTGAGTATTTTTTCTTGTCACCGATTGATCGCTTTGTCTTCAAGATGACTGACAAGTGACAACCACACAGCGCTCTCTTGCGGCGAAGCTTCCGGGAAACAACCCCATTGTGCCAGCATCAGCTTACATTTGGTTGACAGGGCACACGTTATAAATAAACTTCATTTAATGTTAATAAGTTAAATCTAAACTGATTTACTAAAGAGAAGTAAATAATTGTATATTTGTAAAAGGAAATCTCTGAAATTCTAAATCCAATTCTAAAAAAAGTCGAGTGGTGTCGTGGGCCACTTGGTCGGGACGAAGTTCCTTTCGCTGTATATTATGTATTATTAATTAACAGACACAATGAAATAAACAAAGTTTGAGAGTCACTAAATGAAATGAAAATAAGCGTCGTGTCTGTCAAAATGTTACATCTTTTTCCGTCTGGCTCTAATTCAGCAAGTGTGCAAAATGCGATAAGGAACTTCGTCCCAAAAATCTACCTCGTTTCTGACAGTTTGAATCGATAGTTATTCACGTCAATGAAGCCAGCCATGTTCACAATAAAAACGCCATATACCCGGCACTGTCGTCTTTCATTATCGCATGGCTTCACTTGAGTAGGTTTGTAGTTCGTTGGTTTGTGCGAGATACTTGGCCGGGCATAAGATCACCCGGTAATTGGGTTGCACGGATCAAATGGTTGTTTCGGGTAAAATGATAATGTTAAGTTTTTCAACTCTTGAATAGAATAGAATAGAATAAACTTTATTTTGAGATTCATATATGTATGGTTAGTAACAATATTCTTAAACCTAGTGGTTGGTTTACAATAATACACGCTGAGACATGTAACTGACAGCAGTGAATTATATACGGACAATCTACTCTGTTATCTAAGCTATCATGCTCAGAACCCTGTTAGGGCTGGCCATGACTCGTGCCACCATTGATGCCGCGCGCTTGCGCATTGTAGTATAAAAACAATCCACATATGCTGCCGCAAACATTCCTGACGCACTGCAACGCCATGTCAACCCCATCAATTTGCGAACAGCGTTATTGAATTGGATTCGGAGGACTCCATACGCCGCTTGCGAATAATTCTCCCACAAGCTGCACGTGTAAAAGCTAGTACAGAACGCTCTAAAGAGCGTCAACTTTACGTCTGTAGTACACCGTGCAAACCTGCGGGCTATACCTAGGATGGTATCAGCAGGTAAGTTTGTGGTACCCAGAATAAGTAATTATTTTGGCGACCGAACACTTGATAAAAGAGTACCATATCTTCTCAACCAATTACCTGCTGATATAAGAAGTCAAAAATTTAAAGGTAAATTTGCCAGGTTACTTAAGCGGTTCTTTTTGAGAGTTTGTAGATGGGGGGAGGGGGGGGGGGTGGTGTGCGGATTGTTGGGGGGAGCAGCAGCAGTTGAGTGATTGATTGGTTTTGTGTGGGATATTTGAGATATTTTGATGTGTGGGTTGTGTCTTCTTGATTCAATTTCCGTGGGACGGGATGCCTGTTGTTATTGGTTGCGTTATTATAACGCGACTAGTGATAATAGGTATCTTGTCTTGTGGGAGGATATCTTGCATGTCGGAGTGTCTTGGGTGTCTTACTTGGGGCTAGTTGGTTGCTTCATTGTTCTTCATCAGCAGTCTGCGTACCGCATTACTGAGAGTATGGTCTGCGGGCTCTCGGGGGGAAATGGATAAGTAATGTGGCCACGATAGTGTCCGCACATAACACTTGTTTGCAAATACTTAAAAAAATTGAAAATACTTAAATCATATTCGCACGTACGGACAGAGTCCTCCGTTCCCTTTCAATGACAGCATTGTCTTTAAGGTCGGTGGTGACCATGTGACCGAGGTATTTAAATTGTTCCACACACTCAAGAGGAACGCCATTTAGCCGTATAGGGGGCACTTCAAGCTGGTATTTGGGCCTCGCCTCGAAAACAATGTAATGAGTTTTTTTGACGTTGTTACACATCAACCCATGTTTTATTGCGTACTGTCCTCAAGTAAATGATAAATGATTTTTATTTCTGTAAGTAGGTTTGTACAAACACTTTTGCAAGTCAATATTTTTTTTTTAAACTAGATGAGGTCGGCGTTTCTTATCTGACTACTCTGAGAAGAAAGGCCGAAACAAACTCAGAGGTCACAGTCTCTTATAAAGTCCAGACATAATTTTGGTCACTTCATGTGAAGACCATGTAGATTGGTGTCTGAAATGGTCTTTTGAGGAAAGAACCACACAGATTGAGAGGACCTGTCCAGTCAGTGCACGCATTTGTCAGTAATCGCGCAGCTCAACTCAGAACTTAAGGAGCTCAACGATTCGACGAACAATACCAAAGAAAGGACATTGGGGTAGGCCGCATAGATTACTCAAACTGCCAGACCATGATTAAAAATAACTGAGAGAAAAAATAAAACAAACAAAAAAAAGCAATGACCTACATAGTCTTCACATTCACAATAAATTAAAATAATATAATACTTACAAAGTAAATATTCATGTCAACATTCAGTATGCAAAAATAAAAATAATATAAAATTTGGAGCAGTTCAATCTCAAGCTTTTTTGTCCTCAATATAATCTTTAACGGTATAAAAAGCTTTCTGACACAACTTGCGTTTAATGAATGATTTGAATTTATTAAGGCTCAGATCTTGAACGTGGCTTGGAAGTTTATTATTTTCTTGAGCCTTGTTGGAGGTACAACAAATTTGTGTTTGTTCCTAGTATTTATATTGTGGATATCACTGTATTTTTTAAACAATTTAATGTTTTTATGGGCATATAAAAGATTTTCAAAAATGTACTGAGAGTAGTCAGTAAAGTCCTAATACCACTGACTGACGCGCTCAGCAGCACCATGTCGGCATAACTTGGCAGCGCGTTGAAAATACAGCGCGCGGTAAAACATAGCCGCGTTAAGTAATGGGCGTTAATATGTGGGCGCAGAGTGTCATGAAATGGGATTAAAAAGCATCAAGTTGAAGCAAGTGAGGTCGTGTGTTCGATCACCACTTGAACTTAGTTTAAGTCAACTACCTACCCTTTGCTAATCATTGATAAAAGATGATTCGTTATCTTCTTTAAAAAAGCATTAATTTTCTCCTTACTTGTATCAGCAATGATATGATAAGTAAAAAGAGGTAGATAGGTTATACACGCTCCTCCAGTGGCACGTCAAAACTTAGTTAGCCTAGTTACGTATCATCTTGTCTCTTTTTCGCTCCCGACAATTTCGACATGCCGTCCTACTTCTATGTGTCATCTAATAGTATGACATTGTGCCGTTTTTGAAAATCGAATGTGGGTTTATAATATATATTTTTTTATTTCATTAGTTATAAGCATCAAACTGGATGTTAATAATCTAATATTAGCGATCGGTCCTGTATCACATACGTCAAGTTCGAAAGGGCTCTTCAACATCGCAATCTTTGATTATTTACAGATCGCAATAATCCCTTCAGCAGGATGACCGCAAATAAGAGCGGGGGGAGGGGGTCAAGGGGGTGACATAGGGTCGTGATTAAACTATCCTTATGTGGATGACCAACTTATTAGTTTTGTTTGGGGCTTTATCGTTACTTCATCGCTGAATCTACTTAAGTACTTAGGCACGTCTTAAAATTAACTGGCGTACGCCCATTTTCACTAACCCTAGTTGACATCTATGTAAATGAATGCCTGATTTCCAAACCTCGGCTCACGTCGCCAGTTGCAATCACTTTTATTTAGGCATTCCTTTAGGTGACGCCTACTGTTAGTGACAACGGGCATACTGCAGTTAACTTTCTGTCTCTACCTTTCAACTTAAAGTGACAAAGACAGCATGAGCTTAACAGCGGCTTGACTACACATAACACAAAACACAAATGTGAAATCACAGGCTCATGAGACAATTGAGATGATCACCTAACATCAGCTGGCATGCTGGCTTGCTTGCCACTACATAATGTCAATAAAGAACATACGAGTATAACATCACGCTTGTATCCCCCGAAGAGTTAGGCAGATGTGTACTTATAGTTGATTCACACTTCGCCAGTTACATTTAAGTCCACGTAACAGGGGGCGAGTCAATAGCCAACAACCGGACACAACTCCAGACTCCACTTTACCAGACCTGGGAATAGAACCCAGGCCCTCCTGCTCAGCAGCAGCGCTTGCGACCACTACACCTACGACGCAGAGCTATATAACATTATAATATATATACAGCTATATTTTGCCCTAAAATAGAGTTTCCTTCTGTATGTCTGTGTGTTTAATATGAAAGCCACAATAGTAACTTTTGGCATGACACGTCATATGCGGAGAAGTTACAAACTTAGGAACCGCTAAATCTCATCATGTTGCTTTGTTACTAGACAGTAATTTGAACATTGAAAAAAAAAAACGAACGGGTGCTGCTTGTGGTGACTGGTCGTCTTGCTGACCTTGGTTTTGTTTTGTTATTAGTAATTAACTCTTTGTTTATTTTACTTCGATGGTCCTAGTTTATCATTTGTGACTTGTGAGTTACGACTACATGTACGGCTATATGTAAGTGGGCACGCCCTTTATTACTGGAGGCCTTTATTTAGGTATAAAGTTCTGCTTACGTTTTTAGTTTTGTATTTTTATTTCTGCTTGAGTATAGATTTGAGTAAAATTTAATTTAATGTTTTGTGTTGCGTAATGTAACTAAATTATTATGCGCAGGGTTGTATAGAGTCAATTGTTTTAACTGAACAGACAGCTGTGCTGCTGGGGAGTTTGTTGCGCCACTTCTTCTCCCCAGCTAAAGCACTAGGAAGTGGTGAAGGGCGGGCGTTTTGGGAGACTGTCTTATGTAATTTTGACGTTCGAAAAGTGCTGATTCTCAGCCTAGTTTGAATAAATTACTTTAAATTACTATTAAGAAACAAAAATCATCACGCCAGAAATCCCCGAAGGGTTCTGCAGACTCGTACCAATAGTACGGGACATGTCGTCAGTTCTTTATGGTTTATAGTATCATCTAATATTGCCATCGCCAACAATGCTATTGCCACCAACCAGTCACAACTCCAGACTCCTGGCTGTTACTGAGAAATCATAAACATCAGTCTCCTGCCCTTATCCCTCTTTATCTGGGGCTGCTACTGAGACATTCCACATGAAAAACCTAATAACATTTCGCAGTAGCGACGCCAGGCTACAATCCTGTGTACGATTCTTGAGCGAGAAAATCGTCGATAGCTACTTAGTCGCTTACTCGTCAGCGGTGGGTCAGCTGCTTAACCCTCCACAGAAAGCGGGCGTAATTGTGTGTTATAAAATGTCCTTATCCGATTTCACAAAAAGGAGGAGATTATGCATTCGAGTGAAAAATAATTTTAATTTTCGAAGTCGGTGGCAAAAAACGAAAACATAAAACCTAAAGACACGCCGCACCTCCGAATTTAAAGTTATGTTTCACTTTGTAGATTTTTTTGGAAGTCGGTTGTTTTTTTTTTAAGTCGGTAAATTACTCTGCGTGTAGGTACTAATTCAAGGAATAAAAAAAAACATTAATAGAACTTCTCCAAAGGATTCTGTCAAAGAACTTGATCACACACATATTAAACCTAAGCATTGCACACTATTTACGTGTTCCCTTCTGAACTCTCACCGGCCCTCTCAGCCACAGAGTAAATAAAATAGTAATATTAGAACCCTCACAAGTGCAGTACAAACACACTTCTCTTCGATATTTATCTTGCAGTATAAAATAATATTCTAATGCGATGTTACCATGTTTTTTGTGAAAGCTGGACGTTTTAACAATTTTAAAATGTTGAATGCGATATTGTTGAAGACTAGGTAAATACACTGGGCCGCAAAGAACGCGGGTCGGTTATAAAAAAAAATGCAATAACTTTTAAAATATATGAGCAATCCTTTTAAAATAAAAATTAAATTGAAGTTAATTTCATTACAAAATACAGGAAGAAGTAAAACCTTTTTTTTTTGGTGATTGTATCAAAATCATAAATAAAAAATAAAGACGTAATAATAATAATATACGTAAATAATATGGCATTTACTGTGCAGAAATTAATTATTCTGATCAAATTCAATTAAAAACATGCCACTTACCTCTAAAGAGTCTCCCAGAATTCTGACCATGATGGAATCAAATCAAATGAAATCAAATAATTTATTTGCATAGTACAAGTAGACGGGCGCATTCAGCTTTATACAGCGAGAACTGTTGGTGTGACGCTATCAACCTGGATCATTCGCAGCCCAGGAATAGGCCGAACAAGGTGCCCGACAGCGTAGGAGAATCGATATATGGACTATATGGTGTCAATGTTTGAACAATGTTGAGAAATCGATTTCAAACAGCTGTTGGAGTAAAGAATCACCTTCTACGTACTGGAGGGAGCAATCCGGGCACGTATACAGTGAGGCCGCGTCATGCTGAAGCAAACTTGAAGCCTTAAAACCATTTAGATCTGCAAAATAAACTCGAAAGGCAGCATCGAAATTGAAGGCTGAGTTACGCTAGAGAACACATGAATCGGAGTCTGGATTAAGAGTGATGTTTTCGTACGAGTCGAGGTTCATAATATACACGCACGGTGGGAGGCAAAGAGTCTACAGAAGACCAGGAGAGCGCTATAACCAAGCTTCCATTGAAGAGAAAGTGCCTTACAGCGGAGGCTCCATACACGTGTGGTATGGAATTTCTTCCGAAAGTCGCACAGTGCAAAAAATGTGGTGATAGAAAATGGCATTTTAACTGCAAAAAAATACGTAAATTAAATCTGTATGTTGGCCCATTTTAATAAACATGGACGAGAACGCCATCGCTAAGCAAGATAACGCTCGTCCCCGTACGGCTCGGATAGTGTTTGACTTCTTTGAAGATGTCGCTATCACACACATGGAGTGCCAGCACGCAGCCCAGACTTGAACGCCATCGAGCATGCCTGGGACGACTTGTACGCCAGCGAAATTCCCCTCCAATCACGCTTCGTGAACTGAAAGAAGCACTGATAGAGGAATGGGAGAATATTCCTCAGCATCGGCTCAGAAATCAGGTGGAAAGAATGCCAAACCTTATCACAGCTGCATTAACAGCTTGTGGTGGCAATACAATATACTGAAATGTGTAAAAATTGCATATTTGATACCGTAGCACATTTTTCGAAATCTAGCTAGTGAAAATGGTAATTTTTATTCAAAACTTACTTTTATTCAAAATTAACTTCATAGTCTTGAACTTTTATGATATTCATTTAAGCATTGTCTTTATTTGATGAAGCTAGCTCCAATGTTTTGGAAGTTATTGAGATTTTTGTTATCGACCCGCTTTCTTTGCCGCCCAGTGGGTTTCGCTCACGTCACTAGCGTACTAGCCCAAAACAATTTTTAAAAATAAAAATTCAATGTTAAACTACCTCGTTTATCGATTGGTAGCAAGCGCTACTGCTGAGCATGAGGTCCTGGGTTCGATTCCAGGATCGGGCAAAGTGATATTGCGTTTTTCCGTCATCAATATCTCAGCAGCATCCCGGAGGCTGGATTCGTGTCCGGTTGATGGCTGTAGGCTCGCCCCCTGTTACATGGGACTTACTTAAACTTAACTGGTGAATGTGGGTGTACTATAGATGCTCCTCTGCCTAACCCGTAGGGAATACCGGTGAGATATTATGTTATGTCAATATTAAAACAATGCATTTTATTTAATGTGAATCGAGAAAAACATGACAACCGATAAATAAATGTGAAGCTACTTCTTTCTTTTGAAAATGTTGTCGTGCTCATACAAAATGTTAGCACAACAACATTATAAGATTTCATCATCATTCATTCATTCATAAAAGGACACAGTGGGTCTTTGGGTAACGATGCAGCGGACGAACTGGCTAGGAGGGCATCCAGTGCGTCAGTCTGGGGACCCGAACCAGTCGTACCCATCCCTTTCAACCAATTACGCAGGTGGCTCCAAGAGTTCACCCAAACACAAGCAGAGGAGTGTTGGTCCTCGACACCAGAGTGCAGGCAGTCCAAGGAGGCTATGCCAAGACTAAATGGCAAACTAACCAGGCGACTTTTACGCCTGGACAGGAATGGCCTGCGCCTGATGACAGGGACCATCACAGGACACTGCTCGCTGAACAAACACTTCTACACAATGGGCATAACGGACAGCCCTCTGTGCAGAGCCTGCATGGAGGCTGAGGAAACTGTTCCGCATGTGCTCTTCAAGTGCACAGGTGTTGCCCAGATTAGAATAGAAACCCTCGGGGCACCCAGATCTTTCACAGATGTTCTGAACAGACCAGAAGCCGTGACTAACTTCTGGAGGGAGGTGGCCTGGTTGGAATAAACACTGACGGCCGCTATGGCTCACGCACAATGGTCCACTTGAAGGATTAAGTGCGGAAACCAAACCCAATAACATAGAACATAGAACCTACCCGTGTCCCTTCAGTTGCCTGTGCCAGGGCCACGGTAACTCTTTCAAACAACCCGCAACCCTGGCAGGACCCCGGGATCTTGGGCTGCTACTGGGATAAAATTGTCTAATGGTAAAACGCAATAACACTAAAAACATCACAACCCAATGACATCACTAAGATCACACTAGGAACAATCATCAATCACTTGAATCTTGAATCACAAGAATCATTTTTTAATCTACTAGTCGTTCAAAGTGATACAACCAGAATTTGAAAGCGTATAGTCTGTAGCATTCCCGGCGTTCCTAGTGAATACTAGACAACTGGTCACCTTGTAACACAGCTGCGTCAAAGGACGAGTATCTCACTACATATGTATCTTATTAAAGTATCTTTACCTACCTGTGTAAAGAGACTGAAATAGTTACAGACAGTGCCGGTTTTAGCACTCCCGGCGCCCTGGGGGGAGGTATCTATAATAAGGGATAAGGGCTAAAGTGTTTAGTCTATGCTCTTATGCATTGATATAGTTTAATAAGAGATCTTTGTCAACTTATGCAGAAAAGGCTGAAATGCAGGATGTAAGGCCGAGAGTAGCGAGCTCGAAAAATGTTGGACCCGTCCTCGGATATATATGTGAAATTTTTCTTTTGTGCGTTAGAGAATTAGGAAAACGCAGGATACAAGAGCGAGAAAAAAGCGTAAGATTAGGTTTTCTATTGACCATTCTTACAGAATAAGGGTTACTTTGTTGACGAAGTTTGAGAATTTACATATGCCAGAACGAGCGAAACGACCTCAAAAATGATTGGCATCCTGGCTTGGTTAGTTTTTCTTGGCCATTCATATAGAAACCAAAACTGAACGACTTGTGCAGAAAAGTTAGAGGAATACAAAAATTTAGGTTGCAAGAGCGAGGGTAGCGAGCTCGAAAATTTTTGTTTTTACATTTATATTTTGCATTACGTACGGGGTATTCACGGTACGCGGTGTTCGGGGTTTTTAGCTTTACACGGTTTGTCCATCGCACCGGGATCGGGACGTCAACGAGAAAACAGATGACGGCGCCCAAGTAGCGACATTACATTTATTATTACCGAATAATCTCGTTTCTTGTTGACGTCCCGACAAACAGTCTTAAGAGTCTCAAAACTCAATGCAGTTGAAACGAATGGGACGGGAAACCGGCGCCCCTTAACACCTGGCGCCCTGGGTGGTCGCCCAACCGCGCCATACCCTCACGCCGCTACTGGTTACAGAGGAAAGAACTGGCCAAGTACGTATCCATGTGCCCATGTTTATCAACTACAATGTTAAGTTTGTTCTTGGGATAAATTCATCCCAACTATGGAACCCTTTATCGTGCATGGTTCGACACGCACTTGGCCGTTTTTTTTTTTTATTCCTTTGATAAACAATTTCTTTTTTATGATTCTTTATTGACATGTGGGTCATGGCGATTTCAGAAAAAAAAGAACATGTCACACAGCGCTACGTAGGCTACATGGGCCTATTGTTAATCATCGCAGGACGATCTCAGTGTCAGGCGGCTGTTATTATCAATGTATAATGTGAATGTTGAAGATTTGTTGTAAAAAGAAATCACGAGGCTCTTTACACGCGGCGACCAAAAATTGGCAGAATATGGTGTACCAGCGCCCGCGCAAACCATTTCACCATGAGACCTGTTAGGGGCTCGAAATGTAATTAATTAAGTAGCAATCTTAGCAAGCAAGCAGCCAGACGATAGATGGATGAACATAATCCATGCAGGCAGAGACCAGCACCAGGACCAGAACAAGCAAGGCACGCGTCGAAATGTACCCCACACCGTAGCAGACCGAGAAACGATCAGAAACGAGTTGACAGGACAAGTCAGGTACAGTCTTTGACCTCGTCGTCTTTACCTGATGTACAAATTCCATTCTAGTGTTGATGCCATTCAAAATCAAAATATTTTATTTCGCATAATCCTACATGGGCACTTATAAAACATCAGAAGCTAGTAGGTGCAAGGTTCCAATTGGTTGTTTCCTGTGGAGAATAGCCGACAAGAAACTACACGGTTACTCTTTTACAAATAATTGGCTTTTACAGTATTTTCAAATAACAGTGTTACTTAACAAAATAGAAAATGGTCAACAAATCTACTCACTTTCATCATCATTATCTTATCTTTGTATCTTATATTCGACAGCACTTACTTGGCACTGTTAATTTTGTGGAAAGTGACTATGAAGTTTGAAAATGGAAACTACTTATTCGCTTATTTCACTCTATTGAGAGAAATAAGCGAAATATTTCACTCTATTTTTGTCCCATTCGATAGCGCGCACCTTATTACCTTACTTGGCATACAGAGCAAAACATCGACACAGTGTAAAAGAGAGACGCCATTTGCAAAAAAAAAAACCCTAAGAAATTTGGAATATTGCACGGATCCTCCTTAATGAGTACATGCACAAACAATTCTGGTTGCATCTGTAATCATCACGTCATCCTTACCAACAATAGCCAGCTTACTCCTTCTTCATTGCTCCTGCTGGTAAAATGTAGTTAAAGTAATCGTAATTCATACATCATACAGAAAAATACAGAAATGTCCCTATGCTGAGACACCCCGCCCCATCAAGATAACCAATAGGGAGATACCTCCCTAAAAGATCACCAGACGAACGAAATACATCAACACAGGTGCACGTACAGTCACGAACCGGGATTGTTGAGCCACTAGCTTACCATCTTAACTTGGTTGTGTTACACGCATGCCGCCGTTTTTCGTTATTGAAATGTTACATGTCAAAGGAGAATGACCAAAAGTGGTACCAAAAAGTCTCACGCATCAAGATAAAAATTTTATAGTAATTATTTTCACATTTTTTTTATGATATAACCCGTCGGGGATTTGGTTTTTGAATAGGGAATTTAATTTAAAGTAAAAAAGTATTGATAATGTTTTACTCCATATAAAAGATTATCTTTCTTTTATCTATGGTTAAATGGCCGTTCACAGCCGGTCATAGAGATGTAGAATGCAAGAGAATCGATTTTTGATGAATCGACTAACCTGTAATTTTCAAACCCCTCAAAAATAGGTGTTGCCTGGAGGCGCCACGTAGAAACTAAATGAATGTCGAATATTTTTCCTACACTAGCTGTATATGGATAATAGAGAGACATTTTTTTTTTCGAAATAGCACACACATTCGGAATCATCACAAAGTAACGCTTCTACCAGTATTTTTAAATTGACGTAAACTTAACGAAAACCTAATAATTCTTACTATTAAAAGTTGCATCTGCCTTTGTATGTTATAGTTTAAACAGGACAAAATATTATTTTTTCTCCATTTCAGTATTTCTGTAGATACTTCCTTTTTCCTTACGGCGGCAGAATATTTGTAAACCATTCGGTATTCGGCATTGATTTAGTTTAATTTCTACGCAAAAAAGGTGAGGCAAAGGGGTGGCGCCACCGTCTGTGCACTGTCACCAGTGCTTGAGTGGTGTTTCTCTTATAAATTAAATAACTTTTACTATTAACTTTGCTTTCTTTTTGTTAAATAACAGTAACAATTAAGTAAAATCTGTAAACTTACTAATTGAAACTAAATCGTTTTTCTTACTAAATATTTATTATCAATTACGTCCCTAAATCCAAAGAGATCACGTATTATCTATGGTTTGCGCTAGCGTCCGTCTGCGTTTTTGAGAGTTGAGATTATTATAGATTATTGTATTGTGTGTTGAGATGTAGAAATTGTTTGCATTTTGTGAACTTATTTCTGTGTATTTCATTGTGCATTTCAGTCTAGTCGTGGGGTCGACCGATTGACGCCGTGAGTCACCTGGCAAAACTGATGAATGAATTGTTCATTGTTTATATCCAAAAATCGTAATTCGCACTAATAGTAGCGGATTAAGCTGTTTTTAGAGCATAATAATGTTTTATTTAGTGTGTGACGTGTATAAATAAAATACATCATTGATAGCGTCAAACAAAATATACTTACCTAGTTTTTAGGTCATTTTCGATTTTATAAAATAACTCCGAAACCCGAATGTTTTAGAAAAAAGAACTTTTGTAGGAGTTAATATGATAAGTGTACTCTATAAAAACACATTTTGATTTTGATACAGCTTGGTACGGGATTCCATACATCCATGAGCATTGTCCTTTCACGCGCGGCATTCGTGTAACATAACCAAGTTAAGATGATATGCTAGTGGCTCAACAATCCCGGTTCGTGACTGTACACCATAGTTGGGAAAAGGCTAGATAGATGAGGATGAGGATATCCACGGAACCGGTTGATAAGTAGACTGCACCGCTTCGCTTAGTAGCATAGTCAGCCTGTCATGTTCCCACTGCGGAGACACAGGCCTCCTCTCTGTGAGAGGGAGTGGCCGTAATCCACCACGCGGGCGGCAGAAGGCTTCGAATTTTTGGTTCGAGGAGATGTCGATTTTCTCACGATGCTTTCCTTCACCGTTTTGAGTGTAGTGGTGATGAAATAATTTACACAAAGTAAAGCGATTGCCTGATTTCGAACCTACGACCTACACCTCGTAAGTGGCGGCCGTTGCCACTGGGCCGCCAATGCTCACGCTTCCTGCTTCGCTTAGTCTCGTCGCCTAATTAAAAGTTATGTGCATTCGTATCCACGCCAGAATAGGGACTAGTTTTCGTTTGTATATAATGCGAAAGTTTTGATGCAGACTCGCTGGAATTTGGTGCAGACTCAAATGTTGTTAATAAGGTAAGTTCCCTTTGTGAAATATCCTTTGTGTTTACATTTCAAAGGACCTTGCCAAACGTTGTCATACATTGATAAAGCTGACGCAGATTGAGGCGGGTCGCAACGCAATTTTTACCCGACTAAGGCAAAGCCAAAGGAGGGTTATGATTTTAACATGCTATGTGACTATGTTAATCTGTTCGCTCATATCTCCTAAACTACATGTCATATTTTGAAAACATGCGTCAGCGAAAACGAGATGGAGGAATATTGCATATTTTATTTAGTTTTCACTTGTTCAACAGTATTGTATTCGACTCTTTATATTCCTATAATAATTTTAGAATGATAGTCCCTAATTTAGTTGCCTTTATTTCTCTAAAAAAATAAGTTTCGTTTGTGTAGTGATAACGTCTTTTTGATTCTGCTGTTTGACGATAGATGGTGTTACTCGTAAATGGTCTCTTTTATTCTTGATATACATAAACGACTTACCACAACGCATTGAACACCCAATGGTGTTATTCGCTGACGACAGTACCGCACTAATTAAATGTACAGACATAAATAAATACGAACAGGACATAAATAATACTCTCAAAGACATTGTAAATTGGCTTGACGAAAATAATTTAGTGATTAACCTGGAAAAAACGAACGTAATGGATTTTATCAACGCACATCAGTACCAGATGTAATAATAGAATGTAATAACTGTAATATAGACCAAGTACAAGTTGCAAAATTCTTAGGTATACTGATAGACAGTCAGTTGACTTGGAAACCTCAAGCAGAAGAGGTTTGCATAAAATTGAGCGTATCTGCGTATGTCTTATACAATTTACCGAAAAAGGTCAACATTACCACAACAGTAGTTGCATACCATGGTCTAGTTGCGTCCATTTTAAGACACGGAATAATTTTTTGGGGAAATTGTACTCTGCGAGAGCAGGTGTTCAAAGCTCAAAAACGCTGCTTAAGAGCAATACTTAATATGAAAGTGACGGATAGTTGTGTTCCTGTATTTAGGTCCCTCAAATTATTAACTTTCCCGGCTATGTACATTTTAGAAGTCGCAATGTTTGTTAAATGTAACATTAACCTTTTCACTGCAATGTCAAAAGATAGAAAGAGACCTTTAAGAAGTCAGGATAAATATCTATTGCAGGTTAAGAGTTGTAATACTGCTTTACAACAAAAAAGTGTCATTAGTATGGGCCCAATAATATATAATAAAATACCCAACATAATTAAAAATGATAGTACTCAAAACTTTAAAAAGAAGCTGACATCATTATTAATTGAAAAATGCTATTATTCTGTAAATGCCTTTCTAAATGATGCTGACTTACCTACTGATTAATTGTAATTTATTTTTGACATAAGTACTTACTAATCATGACATTGTTTCCATTTATTTTTATTTATTTTTTATTGAATTTTAATTTTATTTCAATTGTTGTATTGTTGACATTTTAATGTTTGTTTTATAATATAATTTCACTAACATCAGCAATAATATAAATAGGTTACCATTTGCATCTCAGTCTAATACTAAATTTATATTGTCATAATTCTACTATGATGTTGCATGCCTAGTATAAGGTAGATTGTACAAGGATCATCACCCATATTTTAATTGTCCCCTTATTTACTGTACCTACAATCTGTGCAAATAAAGACTTACTTACTTAAATGAAGTAAAGAAAAGACTATAGTAGGTTTCCATAGTACAAGCTCTGCTTAGTTTGGGATCAGATGACCATGTGTGGAATGTCCCAGGATATTATTATTATTATTATTACTTTTTGATATTTCTCGGGACCCTGGGGTCCCGGACCTTTGGAAGGCGTACGAGGAGCCGAAGCCAACTCACAGAGGCCCCTTAGATAATTTTAAATGATGAGGAGGCACCAACCGACGATTATCCCTGTATGCACTATGCAAGTGCACCCAAGGACAACCCCCGGTTGGTACAGGACTATTGTTGTAGGTGAAAACAAAACATATTGGGCTATGGGTTTGGGTGGCTAAAGTGGATTGGGTAACTTGAACTATGGAAGAACTATGTCCCCTGCCTGACCAATGTTGTATATTATACACGGATAAAATGGCAGGGGGTGACTTGCACACTCAATAATGGGCCCCCGGAGACGGCCGCTAGCACATAGTGACGTAGCGACAAGGGGGCAACACTTCCTGAGGTGCTTGAGGAGTGGAGAGGTATTCCACGGCTATCAGGACAATCCCGGAAATACGGTCAAGATCCCTACCAGCACCTTACTGGAATACTTCCTTCCTCCGAGCACGTTTGCTCTTGCGAATCTCCACTCAAGCCGGCCAATAAAGGCAAGAAAGAGGTGGGAGCTCTGTTCCTCGTCAGTGTTCACTCCAGCCGGCCAATAAAGGCAAGCCAGAGATGAGGACAAGATTTCTCCCGGGAGATAGGGTCCATGGGGTCGCTACTGCCCAACAGCTCGCCACATGCTGCCCTGCGGGTTTCAATATCTCTCTTGGTCTGGCTCCTCATCCTAGACCCGTTCCGGCAAACTCTACTGGCACAGACCTAAAGTTTGGAGCACGCAAGCCCCACCACGACGTCAACGTAGAGATACAGCGGTGGGGTTATTATTATTATTATTACTATTATTTTTAAGTTCACTTCATTTAAATTCAATTTTACTTTATTGATAAATAAGTCCGGCTTTGCTTCAAAATCAAAATCAAAATCAAAATCAAAAGTCATTTATTCAAACTAGGCTGAGAATCAGCACTTTTCGAACGTCAAAATTACATAAGACAGTCCCCCGCACGCCCGCCCTTCACCACTTCCTAGTGCTTTAGCTGAGGAGAAGAAGTGGCGCAACAAACTCCCCAGCAGCACAGCTGTCTGTTCAGTTAAATAAAAAAAAAATAAAAATATATATAATATTCTATACAACACTGTGCAAAATACATGCAAGTACATTACGCAACACAAACATTAAATTAGATTTAATTATTTGCTATAAGTCAGCTAGCACACGCCAATATACTTAAAAAAAGAAGAAAAAAAAAATCGAAAATTCGAAAACTATACTCAAGCAGAATCAAAATACAAACTAAAAACGTAAGCAGAACTTTATACCTATATTGAAAGCCTCCAGTAATAAAGGGCGTGCCCACTTACATATAGCCGTAACTCGAAGTCACAGATGATAAACTAGGACCATCGAAGTAAAATAAACGAGTTAAATTATTAATAACAAAACAAAACCAAGGTCAGCAAGACGACCAGTCACCACAAGCAGCACCCGTTCACGAGCATAACGCAAAGATCAGCCATTACCCCCCTCGCCATATTTGAGGGAAGGAGGCAACCCGACCCCCGACGCTACCGCAAGCAGTGACATCTAAGGGAGCATGACGAACCTGCTGCCGGTTGCTCAGACATGAATAATTATGATCAATTGTCGAGGTCACTAGCTAACCACATATTGCAATACCACTCATAAAAAAAAAACATTGTAATGAGTAGATTATGTCAATGATAAATAAAAATAAAATAAAAATAAATTGATCTTTACAGTCAAAGAAAATAAATAATTATATGAACTCATATAACCTGTCAGTAGGTAAGCTAATTCTGGAGAAAGAACATAAACATTGTCTTAAGTTAAACACAGCGACCAACCATTCTTATCGTTTAAGTAGTCGTTGATAGAATAGTATGCCTTTGAACAAAGGTTAGATTTTACTTTGGCTTTAAATGCATTGTAAGGTAAATCTAGCAAAGAAGAGGGTAGCTTGTTATAAAAGGATATACCAAGCCCAACAAATGAGTTATGAACCTTATGAAGCCGGTGAAATGGAGCACGTAATTTGTCCTTATTTCTGGTGTTAACATTATGAATATCACTGTTTTTAGTGTATACATGTATATTTTGTCTAATATATAAGATGTTGGCGAAGATGAATTGTGATGCCACCGTGAGAATACCAATATGTTTAAAAAAATCTCTCAGAGAAATTCTGGCACCGAGCTGGTAAATTGCTCGAACAGCTCGTTTCTGAAGAACAAATATATTTTGAATATCAGCGGCTTTTCCCCAGAGCAGAATACCGCATGACATAACGCTATGAAAATAACTAAAATAGACTAACCGAGCTGTATCAACGTCAGTGTATTGTCTTACTTTCCTGACGGCGTAGGCGGCTGAACTGAGCCTTCCCGCTAGGCTTGATATATGTGGGCCCCACTGAAGTTTGGCATCTACTGTTATACCCAGAAAAACTGCCGAGTCTACAGTTTTAAGCACTTCTTTATCTAAAACGATGTTGGGTCCTAGATTTCTAACATTCGGTAAGGCAAACTTTATACATTTCGTTTTCTTAGCATTGAGAACTAAGTTATTTATCGTAAACCAATCTGTAACCATTGAGAGTGCACTGTTTACGTCGTCAAAATTTTGTCTATTCCTGTCTACTTTAAAAATAAGAGAGGTGTCATCTGCAAACAGTACAACGTCACAGATACCCTTTAAATAGAATGGTAAGTCATTGATATACACTAAAAACAAGAATGGACCCAATATTGAGCCTTGAGGTACACCTAACAGAACTGGTAGCCCGGAAGATTTCACACCATTTACATCTACACATTGAAACCTATTATGTAAATATGAATTAATTACTTTAAGAGCTTCGTTTTGTACACCGTAATGATGTAGTTTACGCAAAAGCGTGCCATGGTGCACGCAATCAAAGGCTTTGGAGAGATCACAGAAAATTCCAATAGCATTTTGCGAGTTCTCCCATGCGTTAAATATATGTTTCAGCAGAGCAACACCCGCATCTGTAGTCGAACGACCTTTAGTAAAGCCATATTGTTCATCATGAAGGAGGCCATTTAAATTAAAATGTCTTAGCAACTGCTTGAGTATTAACTTTTCAAATATTTTGCTAAATGCAGGTAATATAGAAATTGGCCTAAAATTGCCAACGTCATTTTTATTACCTGATTTAAATAAAGGTAAGACTTTACTACTTTTCATGAGGTCAGGAAAAGTTCCTACATCAACACATTTATTAAAAGTAACAGCTAGATAGGGGGCTACTATGTCTATTATATTACTTAACAGTTTAATTGAGATGCCCCAGTAATCACCAGTGTTTTTAGACTTAAGTGTGTTAAAAACATTAACTACATCACGAGGTGTTATATGTTCGAAGCTAAATAAGCGACCACATTTGGGCACACTACTATGCAAAAGGTTTTCAGCTTTAGACGGGGATGAATTTAAGGAGCGAGTCGTAGTTAAAGGTATGTTGGCAAAAAACTCATTAAATGCCTCAGCAACGTCTGCTGCTTTATTAACTAATTTGTTGTCGACCATAACTTCAAGTTGTTTGTCTTGTTTAACCGACTTACCCGTTTCATTATTAATAATTTTCCAAATGGTTTTTACTTTATTATTGGAATTTTTAATTGTATCGCTTAAAAATTTAGTTTTAGCAAAGACACAAATACTTTTAAATAATTTTGAATAATTTTTGACATACTCTAGGAAAGGAGTATCAAACCTGTGTTTTTTTAAACCATATAATTCGTATAGTCTCGCTCTACTTTTATAAATACCTGGAGTAGCCCATTGGTTAAAGCCCACGGTGGTGCCATTAATATTAATGGTTTTGGTCTTGAAGGTAGATTGGTACTCTTTTTGCACAACATCAAAAAGGGCTCCATAGATTTCATTAGGATTATCGTGTTCTACTATAGATGGTCTAATTCTATGGGCTACATTATTTTTAAATTTGTTGCAACGACTAGCTGTATAAGGCCTGCATTCTATTTTATGCGGCTTTTTATGTAATTGCATAGGGAAGCTAGCTAATAAACCACAGTGGTCAGACCTTAAGTCACTTAGCACTAATTTATTTTTGACAACACAATCACTAAATATATTATCAAGACATGTTGACGAAGATGCCGTGATCCTAGTAGGTTCAAAAAACAAGTTAAATAAATTATAAGACCTAAAAAGATTGAGAAGTCTAATACCTAGTGGAGTAACATCTAAAATATTAATATTAAAATCTCCACATAAAATTATACTTTTATTACTAGATTTTAACTTATTGAGTGCATCTTCCATTACCGATTCAAAATGATTAAAATCCCCAGAAGGGGGTCGATATACGCAAATTATAACGTATCGCTCGAGTTCAACACAAGACAACTCAATAGTGCGCTCGATAGAAAGGTTAACTAAATCTAACCGTTGTTTACATTTCAACTTGTTTGAAACCAGAACTAAAGACCCACCGCGAATAGCACTTTTCCTTACAAATGCACTTTGTACAGTAAAATAATCATCATTTATAAACAATACTTCATGTTCCTTCAACCAGTGTTCAGTCATACATAAGACCTGAACATTATAGTTTTCCAGAAATAAACTTAACTCTAGCTCTTTGCCGGACAGACCCTGCATATTTTGATGTACAACATTCAATATATGTGGCTGACCCATTGTCGCACCTAATAGTTTAAACTACAAGGTGTGTCAATAGTGGTATTAGTACCAGTACTAACAGTATTCGATGGTACACTACAGGTACCGGTGTCACTTTGTAGAATGCACTTCGGCTTCTCACAAAAATTCACACCTCGCCGCTGCTACGTACCTGGCGGGTTTAAATCGAATGACTATCAATTCTAACGCTCTACTTACCCTCGTGATGCCAGCTCTACCCGACACCAAACTGGCATCACAGGGGTAACTAGAGCGTTAGAACGCGTAGGCGTGAAAGTAGTTATTACCGTATGTTTTGATAACCGCCTGTCAGGTTTACGAGTAAGTGAAGAAGTTAAAGTATGTGTTCAGTAGACGAGGTAAAGCAGCATGAATGCGACTTGCATGTACCTACAATATTTTATCGGACACAAAAAGATCTTTTGTGTATTAAGAAAACTGGCTGTATAAGTCCTTCCACATAGCTCATTTTAGGTACCTTCCTACAAATGAGAGCAAAGTTTTCCCTACATAAGTGACAGCATGTTAGTAAGTAAGTACGTACAGCTACTTAGGGAACTACACCAGCGCCTAGTTCTACTTATATAATGACGGCTAACTTACCAGTGTGCCATAAAGTTATCAAACCAGAGGGAGAATTCAGTTGCCTTGGCTAGAGGCTTCCGCAGACAGGCGTGACGCGATTCTGATAGAACAATTTCCATGAAGTTTTCATAGATTGGAGTCGCGTCGCGGCTGTCTGCGGGAGCCTTAACCTGGATGTCTCGAAACAGACTCCGGACACTGCGTCAAGATGGTCGAAGCTAGGAACACTTGTTCAGCATAGCTATTCACAACCATTCGACAATGTTAAGAAAATTCGTAATTTAACTAACATAGAGACAGCCCGTTTAGTGTACTTTAGCTATTTTCATAGTGTAATGTCGTACGGTATTCTGTTGTGGGGAAATGCAGCCGACATTCAGACTATCTTTGTTTTGCAGAAAAGAGCTGTTCGATGCATTTATAAATTAAGTCCGAGACAATCAACATTAAATTGTTTAAAAAATACAGTGATATCCACAATATAAATACTAGGAACAAACACAAATTTGTTGTACCTCCAACAAGGCTCAAGAAAATAGGTGGGTCATTCAGGTGTCAATGTATACGCTTTTATAATAAACTTCCAAGCCACGTTCAAGATCTGAGCCTTAATAAATTCAAACGCAAGTGGTGTCAGAAAGCTTTTTATACCGTTAAAGATTATATTGAGGACAAAAAGGCTTGGGAATGAACTGCTCCAAATTTTATATTATTTTTATTTTTGCATACTGAATGTTGACATGAATATGATACTTACAAAGTAAATACTTTGTAAGTATTATATTATTTTAATTTATTGTGAATGTGAAGACTATATAGGTCATTGCTTTTTTTTGTTTGTTTTATTTTTTCTCTCAGTTATAATCATGGTCTAGCAGTTTGAGTAATCTATGCGGCCTACCCCAATGTCCTTTCTTTGGTATTGTTCGTCGAATCGTTGAGCTCCTTAAGTTCTGAGTTGAGCTGCGCGATTACTGACAAATGCGTGCACTGACTGGACAGGTCCTCTCAATCTGTGGGGTTCTTTCCTCAAAAGACCATTTCAGACACCAATCTACATTGTCTTCACATGAAGTGACCAAGATTATGTCTGGACTTTATAAGAGACTGTGACCTCTGAGTTTGTTTCGGCCTTTCTTCTCAGAGTAGTCAGATAGGAAACGCCGACCTCATCTAGTTAAAAAAAAAATGACTTGTAAAAGTGTTTGTACAAACCTACGTACAGAAATAAAAATCATTTATCAATGTCAGTCGAATTGGAAATAATAATAATTATCTTTAATTCAGACAATCAGGGTCCATAAAAAAACAAACAGTGCATAAAATACTTACATAAAAACGGCGTTAGTAGGGTTGTTAGTACGAGTAGTACACACAAAAATAAAAATAAAATAAACAGGTTTTAGTAATTTGTTAGTAAACAAAACAAGTTACACAATAATTTACGTTGGCTATTTCCTATTTCTGTGTAAGTGTACACCTGCCCAGTACACAGCAAACGGGCTATCAGTTTTGCACGCTAACGTTCTGAGGACAGTGTTGGTGCTACCACGGACCCTGCTCATCATCGATGCAGTTCTTTTCCTTATGATGGCAAAGAAATCATCAATGGATGCATCCGCAAACATTGCGGACGCACTGCAGTACCGGGGTTTTCTCAACACTGCCCTCAGAGCGTCGTTGTACTGAACACGCAGGGCGTTGTAAGCCCGCCGCGTAATGTTGATCCACAGACAGCACGTGTAAAATGATTGACAGAAGGCTCTGAAAAGTAACAGCTTTACATCTGTGGTACATCGTGCAAATCTGCGGGCCAACCTATTGCTACGGACTGCCAACGCCCTCCTCTCCCTCTCTAGGTCTTCCTCATCCTGAAGCCGCTCTGTCAGCATGTGACTCAAATACCTTATTTTATATACCCTCACGAGGGCCGACCCTCCGATCTTAATTGGCGGCACGTTAGAGAGTGGCTTGTTTCCTGCGTTGAATAGCATGACAACACTCTTACTCGCATTGTATTTGAGTCCATGTGACAGGGTATAATTTTCACAAGTACCCAGAAGTCTTCTGAGCGCACTAACTGACGGGCTCAACAGAACCATGTCGTCTGCATAACTAATATTGTTGACCATTTTTCCATCTATTGAGTAGCCGACCATGGCTCCGCTGAGCCCGCCAACCAACTGATTAACAAACTAGTTAAACAAGCTCGGGGAAAACAACCCACCCTGCCTAACACCGCATTTCAGATTGTATTCCTGACTATGCGTATTGACCCATCTGACAGCATTCTTTTGATTACTGTACCAATATTTGAGGAGAGATACCAGCTCCTTTAGCACAGTGGTCTCTTGAAGCAGTTTATGCCAAAGAATATCATAGGATACCAGGTCGAAGGCCCTTGAAAGATCAAGAAAACACGCATATATTCGTATATACATTTGGTAAATGACACATTTTCAATTACTAATTAGCCTTACCCCCGAAGAATGGCGTCGTCTATTTGATTTAGGGCTAATTTTTCAATCGTCAGATAATTTTTATTTATGGAATAAACATGGCGGTTTGACAGCTTTTGTATAGAAAATGTGCCAACTGTCATATTAACTTTCCAGATAAAAATAATTTGACTCTTGAAAAATCAGTCCTTAAACTGTCAACATTTTCTGGTTTTGTATTTATGGACTGCCTTTAGAGGACTCTTTTGAAAACAATAATGTTCGATTCGGGACGGGAGCGTATCAAACGTTTACGTCCAGTCCGTGATTAACTGTTCTACAAACGTTGGGATATATGATTCCTGGATAACCGGTCACCTGCACGCTGCTGGAATTGATGGGCGCTACTGATGGCGCCAAACTTGTAGCTAAGTGCTAGGCCGACTAAAAATCGTCGTAACGGTAAAAAAAAAGCTTAGTAGGCGCAGTTCGAGTCCGTGCCATTTGTTTTCGTGAAAACATATTATTGAAATTTTACTACGGTTTCTGATACTGCCGTAGCCATTTTATTTGCTCGACAACCCGCTAACCCTAGTAGCTAACCCTAGTAGGCTCATTGCATTCCTTATAAAGTAAGCTTTCACCGAATGTAATATTTTTCATTTCTAAGCAGATTTACGGGCGATATGAGACGACATCTGACATTATTTTGCTAATATCAACTGCATATTAATTTTTAACCGTATTTTGGCCAATATTTCTGTTATTTCTCTTTAGATCCTGGTTTTGCTTTGTCAACTCTTGACAAAAACACCAGAATATCTGATCTAGCTTAACCCGTTTTTGCGCTATACGAAGGGATATTGCAACACAGAGTGAAAAGTAGAGGGTCGCGGGCATGGACGTGAACTCGCAGTGTGACGTCATAGGTTAATTATATCCGGCCTTGAAATTGTTATAAATTTGACCTATCTTTTAAATGCTCAACGATTACGGAAATGTCTCGATATGTAATGGATGTTCAGCCATCCACGGACCGACCACAGCAAAGTCAAACTCAAACATTTATTTGAAATAAATATGGTTACAAAAGTTCTTACCGCGGTAGTATAATAGCTCGCTTAGCTTCTGAAGGCTACCGATCCTGACGATGTGCCGACGTTTGTGGCGAGGGATCTGAATAAGTTACCTCCAGTCACATTCGACCACGTCGACGTTACGAGCCTGTTGAAGGACATTGTGTCCTTGAAGGCTAGTCTAGCTGATGTGCAGAGGAAGTTGGAGACATCCCAGAACACCGTCGCAGACCTGCGCACAGAACTCGATGAGTTGCGCAACTCTGTGGCGTTAATTGGGTCACCGGCGCGTGTAAGCAACGTAAATACGCGCCGAGGTGTCGGCTGCCTAGACACATCGGCCAAGAGTTTTGCATCAGCAGTTTTATCGCCGGCGCCGATTGCTGAGTCAGAGTTGCATGCCGCTAGCGTGCCTCGTAGCTCCGCTTCCGTCCCCGCAGCTCCTCCCCGTAGCGCTGCCCGATCGACGCGACCATCTGACCCGTTGGTCACTTTGAGCACTCCCACTGCTCCCCCCGCAAAGCCTGCGCCTGTAAAGGAAACGGACCGGGCTGCTGATGACGGCTTCGTAACGGTGCAAAGGAGGAAGCGCCGACAGAGTAGCTGTAAGAACCGCTGCGGCAAGGCTCCTACGGAGCCCAACGAAAAACTGCGTGCTGCGAAGCCGAATATATTCCCCGTGTATATTTCCCGTCTCCACTACACCACTGACGCGGAAGACATCGTGAAGTACGTGAGCAGAAGACTGAAGTACGCGCCGAGAGTGCAGCTGCTGGAGTCGCATCGCAACGTCAACTTTAAGGCGTTTGTGGTGCGCATACCAACATGCTACCTGCCTCAGGTGATGGAAGAAAGCTTTTGGCCTCAGGATGTCGTATTCCGCCGCTTTCGTGGACAAGTGCCACCGGAACGCACAAAGACTTAGTGCAACCAAGTGATACTAACATAGTTTTAAGTTTTATTTACTAACACAATTCTTATTATATGTGTAGTTAGGTTAAGGTATTTATCTATGGGTCTTTGTTACCTGAAAATAAATGATTTATTATTATTATTATTATTAACTTAATCAATCATAACATAATGACATGAAAAATTTTGGTTTACAATAGGATCATTTTTTGATAGAACTGAAGGAATTATTTATTGTATAGGAGTAATTCTCAATTAATCACCTGCGTAAAGCCCTTCTGAAGCGGACCATTGGCAGTTCTTTAATTTGGTTAGGAATCTTGTTATATATCTGAATACACATAGGATAGCAACTTCGTCTATATAGTTCAGTTTTCATTCTAGGAATAATTAATCTATTAGGGTATCTAGTTTTGAACATACAGTTATCTCCCAATTTTTCAAACATCTCAGGGTGACATATTTCTTCAATTTAAATACCAGTTAATGTAAGTATTCAGAATGTAAGTGGGTCTACATTACAAATCGCACATATACAGCTCTTTTGTGCGATGAAAGCTCTTCCGAGATGCACCGAGTTTCCCCATATCAGTATACCATAAGCAATATTGAACCAACATATGCATGATAAGCCGGTAAGGGTTCAATATAACAATGCTTTGAGAATAGTGTTGAGGCTATCGTGGCGCTGTAATGCATCCGGGATGTTAGCAGAAGCTCACACGGACGGCTTTAAGGCCATAATTCGCAAAAAATCGGCTTCTTTGCTGCAGCGGGGTGCTAAAAATGGCATTCTGAAAGTCATTGCTGCTCGATTTGACCGCCCCATTCAAAAGCACTGGGTGAGGGTAGTGAATGGTTTTGTATAGTAGTTACATAAAGATAAGTACTAATAATACTAACATAATTGTAAGCTAATATTGTTGCTAATATATACTAACAAGATATGGATTTTAATGATCTGAAATTAATTATCTATTCTTTTCTAATCAAAATCAAAATCAAAAGTCATTTATTCAAACTAGGCTGAGAATCAGCACTTTTTGAACGTCAAAATTACACGAGACAGTCCCCCCAAAACGCCCGCCCTTCACCACTTCCTAGTGCTTTAGCTGGGGAGAAGAAGTGGCGCAACAAATTCCCCAGCAGCACAGCTGTCTGTTCAGTAAAAAAAAATGATTCTATATAACACTGCGCATAATAATTTAGGTACATTACGCAACACAAAACATTAAATTAAATTATTTGCTATAAGTAAGCTAGCACACGCCAATATACCAAAAAAAAAAAAATCGAGAACTACACTCAAGCAAAAACAAAATACAAAACTAAAAACGTAAGCAGAACTTTATACCTAAATAAAAGCCTCCAGTAATAAAGGGCGTGCCCACTTACATATAGCCGTACATGTAGTCGTAACTCAAAGTCACAGATAACTAGGACCATCGAAGTAAAATCAACAACGAGTTAAGTTACTAATAACAAAACAAAACCAAGGTCAGCAAGACGACCTGTCACCACAAGCAGCACCCGTTCACAAGTATAACGCAAAGATCAGCCATTACCCCCCTCGCCATATTTGAGGGAAGGAGACAACCCGACCCCCGACGCTACCGCAAGCAGTGACATCTAAGGGAGCATGTCGAACTTGCTGCCGGTTGCTCGGGCAAGGAAAACTGATCAATTGTCGAGGTCACTAGCTAACCACACATTGCAATACCACTCAAATGTGGCAAACTTAGCGTAGCTTAACCTTCGATCGACCTGCGCGGCTGTTATCACTTAACCACGAGCCCTGCACAAGAAGCGGGAGAATAACAGACTGAAATAAAAGCGAATTTCTCACAATTAAGAGTTATTAAAATATTTTCACTTCGTCCAAACGAAAGGATCGTTTGGACGAAGTGAAAATATTTTGATAACTCTGTTTAATCAGTTAAAGTTATGAACTTTACATTGAGCTGTTTCAAACAAAATTAACTAAGTTACTTGAAGTTTTCAAACTGGTGTATTGAGTTTCACTTGTTAAGATGTTGGTGGCAAAGTTATTATTTTACTTGCAATATGGCAAATTTTATAAAGTGGAAGGGTTTTCAGTTTAAATGGGTCGGTTGGGAACCGAATTTTTAAATATACCTACCTTCAGGATGGATTTTTGAGGAAAAGCAGAACCTTACCGTTATAGCTACAAGAAAACGGTTTAAGGAGACTGTCCTTAACTTTTTGAGATATTGATCTGCATTCACGGATTTAAAAAAAATATTGTACAGTCAGCAAGAAAATGGGGAATTTCACAAAAACTTTTTAGATGCCAATCGATTCCGTTTCTTATAAGGATCAAAAAACTCGACTGGCCCTAACTTCCTTTCCAGTATTACTGCAGCACTAATAAGCTCCATTTAAACGTCTCCAAATTTTACGTGTGCTCCTTCACTCGGAAGCCCGTACCTATCACTTTTGACTATAAACTTTTAGACAGATCCCTAGCTAGGGTTAACACAGTAAAAGACTTGGGAGTTGTATTTGATTCCAAACTTTTATTTGATCAACACGTAGATAAAATCATTAATAAAGCATCAAAATCACTAGGGTTTATTTTGAGAGTCTCATCTGAGTTCAGGAGCATCAAAACCATTAAAATTCTCTACTGTACTTTTGTTCGCAGTCATCTAGAGTATGCCTCTCAAGTTTGGAATCCCAATTACAACATATACATCAATCGTTAGGAAGGCATACAAAGAAAATTTTTGAGGTATATTCTATTCCGGTCTAAAACTTATTCTCCCACTTATCTCCTACGCTGTAAAAGATTCCATCTACTTCCTTTTTCTGAACGTAGAAGAATTACAGACTTAGCGTTTTTAATTAGAATTGCTAATGGTTCTACCGGGCTTCCCGGATTGCTGATCAAAATCGGACTGCGGGTTCCTTCTGCTTTTCTGCGCAATCCTTACCTATTGCATACTCCTGTGGTACGAACGAATTACTACTTAAATATTACTTAATACTTACGTAAATTCATACTTAATTAGAGCGAGTCATAGGTATAATGCGGTCTGCCGCCGGGGCGTCGACATCGATGTTTTCAATACTAGCATCTCAAAAATAAAAAGGACTCTTTGTGATTTCTTTTTTGATCACGTAAACTAATTTATTTCAATTTACGCTGTTTTAAACACATGTTTACTTATATATGGTTTTTACTTAAAACATTGTCTACCTTCTCAATTTTTTATCTTTATAAGCTCTTTTCTACGTGTGAAAACTTTTAATTGGCCTTAATTTTGTTATTCTCAATCGTGCAAAAATGTTTAGCTGTAAGTTTTCCAAAAAGTGTAAAATAAAATAAACTGAGGTTTGAGTACCTACTAGAAAAGTTCGAAATCGCCAAAAAAGGTTTTCAACTTTTATAAGAAATGAGACTCCAATTCACTTGTTTTATGATTGATAGACTGGCGGAAAATAAACAAAAACATACAAGTTTGAATTTAGAACGAATACGCGTTATAATTTTAATTGCTTTGAGAACATAAGAGATACTTTGTTTATTGCTTTTGAAAAAACTTCTCTCTTCTCTCTTTTTGCATTTCTAACCTTTGCACAGTAAGGACCATAAGCCAACCAAAAAATTACATTAGAAATGCAAAAGCAGAACTCCCGTGTGCTTTCTATTTGGTTCACGAGATTTTTTTTCTAATTTAACATTTTTTTTTACCGAAAATTGAATAAATTATTCTAAGTAGTCCTAAATTTTAAAGATACAGAGGTTTGTACAAAATTATTTGATAGGGCTACGTAAGCGCATTCCACAACCTTTTTTTAACCCAGTAGTACATAAGAAAAAAGGATTTATTGATATTTTTCTAAAGTTAATACAATTTTTTTTTCTTCTTTTTAATGCTGCTGTATTAAATTTTTACATTGATTAAAAGCCCTTTCTATGCACTTTTCGCACAAAATAATCACTCGCCTGTCTCATGGTTTACGGAAAATATCTTATTTTTATTCAGGGTTAAGCCAAAATTAAGGAATTCGCATCAGAAAAAAATGCAATATTGTTTGATTATTTTTATAATAATTGGTTTTCCGAAGAAATAAAATAAAGTAAAAAAAAATCATAAAAATATCAATAAACACTTTTTCTTAAATATTAGAGGGTTACTAAACATTATTGGTGATTGCGCTTTTGTAGCCCTATCAAATGATTCTGTACAAAGGACATTGAAAAAAATGGCCTATGAACCAACACGCATGAAACATTTAGGTACTAAATTACTAGTTCTTTTAATAATATACATTATAAATATTTCAATAGAACGGACACTTTTTAATTTCGAAAACATTTTAAAAAGTATTCACTTTCGTCATAATCCTCGGTGTTATTATTTTTTTGTTCAATTTGAGGTTTTTAATAGGCAAAGGTATTATAGATCATACAGCCAAGTCTTTGTAACAGCACTCTTAATAAGAGTTTGACACAGACAAGCGTCAGTATTCTCAACTCTTGATATACGATAATGATTTTTAGTTACAAACAGTCCGCTATGACGTCGCGGAACCATAATACGGCTTATCAAAAAACTCGATTGAAAGCGCTGTTTGAAACGAGCAATAATATCGACACTGACAGTTGATGAATTGACAGATGACAACATTTGACATTTGGTAGTAATGTCACTTGGCGTACGTACGTACGTACTTACATTCAGTAATAAATGCTAAGTTATTGCTACATACCGAATGTTTTTATTGACGTAATTATAACCTCAAAATCCGAAAGTGATTTGATTTTTTTCCGAATTCTCAAAAGTGTCCGTTGTTTTAATTTAGGTTCAATCGAATATATACATTATCTAAAACCCAAAAAGTAAATACACCTCCCTCTTGGATCTTAGGCGAGCTATGTATGGACGACGAGCAATGTCCTTTCTCTATCTTCACTAATTCCTATTAGAAATGCGAAAGTGAGTTTGTTTGTTTGTTACGCTTTCACGCTAAAACGGCTCACATGGACAGACCATGACCTGGGGTAGGACATAGGATACTTTTTATCCCGATATTCCCAGGGGATCGAGACTGATGCGGGTGAAACCGCGTGGCGCAGCTATTCTTTAATATATTTTGGACTGCAATTATTTTTCTGGTTTTCGGTCAAAAAGAAATGTTATATGTTAAATGTTAGAAACAGAAAAGCAGTTTTTTCGTCAATAAAAGCCTTTACGTGATGCATCAAAACATAGCGGGGCTTTTAAATAAGGTCGATGCTTTAAATGTTTGCCTAGATGAATTGTCAGAAATGGACATCAGTGTTGACGCACTGTGTGTTACTGAGCACTTCATGATGTCAGGGTACGAAAGCCATTTAAATATACCCAATTACACTTTAGCATCATTTTTCTGTAGGAAAGAAAGTAAACGAGGTGGGGCTTGTATTTTGATTAGAAACGGGCATCAATGGAGAGAAGTGCCACATATAGCTGAAGCATCTTTAACTGGTGTAGTTGAATGTTGTGGTGTGGAGCTCATACAATACAATATG
Source organism: Dicycla oo (assembly GCA_948252095.1). NCBI lineage: Eukaryota > Metazoa > Arthropoda > Insecta > Lepidoptera > Noctuidae > Dicycla > Dicycla oo. Next base: position 955,847 of record OX411716.1, on the reverse strand, counting down.
ATATTTTATGTGTCTACAGAGTACCGAAACGAAATAACCTAAATGTATTCTATGAAACAATGGAAAAAATAGTACAAAACATATGTAAAAAAAAGTATGAACATATTATAATAGCTGGAGATTTTAACATTGATATAATGAAGAAAAATAATGTCGTGTTGGATTTCGAATGTCTGTTACTAAATTTCAATCTTAAGTTAGCTTTAAAGCAACCTACCAGAATTCATAGCCAAACTTGCATTGACAATTTCGCACATAATTTTAGAGCCAAATGTAAAGCGGATGTTCTTGAATTTGCGCTGTCAGACCACACAGCGCAAATCATAAAATGCCCGGTGAAAAAAACTTGTATGTTAAAATACTGGCGCAGAAAACGACGGGACTTTAGCGCAGAGAATATGGTTAAATTTAGGGACTGCTTAAAACAATTGACGTTTTCGGAAATTTATGAAACTGAAGATCCAAATACCGCTTTTGACATATTTATTGACAACTTTAAACTATTTTATTACCTTTGTTTTCCATATAAGCTAACAACGATAAATGTAATTAAAAAATCAAAATGGATCTCACATGGCATTAAACTATGCAGTAAAAAGAAACGTCAATTGCTCTGGCATTACATATTACAACCAAATATGACGAATAAAAACATTTTTAATAATTATACAAAAAGGTTTAAAAAAGTTATGAGATTGACTCGACATGCTCAAAATAGTTACTCAATTAAAACTGCAACAAATAAATCTAAAATGACATGGAGTATAATAAATAAATCGAAACCGTTTTTACCCAAAGAATCCATTAGCAATATAAATGTAGATGACAAAATAGTAAATGACCCTCTAGAGATAGCTAACGCGTTTAACAATTTTTTCGTAGATAAGATTCAACCAAGTCAAGGTTCGGGAAGCAAAGTAACAACGAATATTATAAAACGGAAAGACTCAATTTTTGTTGCACCCAGTACACCTGTTGACATATTAAACATAATTAAATCTTTAAAAGCCACAAATAGTACAGGTTACGATGGTATTTCTACAAAGGTGGTAAAGTATGTTTCTGAAACCATTTGTACCCACTTAAGCTACCTAATAAATCTGTGCATCAGCTCAGGTGTATATCCGGATGCCCTAAAAGTTTCAAGAGTAAAACCATTATTTAAAAAAAAACAATAAGGGACAAATGGCTAACTATAGACCAATCGCCTTAATTCCTATAATGTCCAAAATTTTTGAAAAATGCCTTTATAAAGAACTTTACTCATATCTAGAAAAGAAAAATATCTTTACTGAGGAGCAAAAGGGGTTTAGACAAAACATGTCAACCAGTATGGCCATTTATGACTTCTTATATAATATTATGACGAATATGGACAGAAGAATCCCGGTATGTGCGAAATACTGCGACATGACGCAAGCTTTTGACCACGTTGACCAGAGCATATTACTACATAAATTAGAAGCTTACGGCATAAGGGGAAGCATACTAAATCTTATTCAGTCATACCTGACTAATAGAAAACAATACACAGAAATTGAGAGAATTAATGTTAAGACAAAGAAAGAGGAAGTTTATGTGTCAAGCGAACGCACACCTACATACGGTGTTCCTCAAGGCAGCGTACTTGGATCTTTACTATTCATAATATACATCAATGACCTGCCTAGTGCTATTGACCACCCCATGACTCTCTTTGCCGACGACAGCACTATGACTATAGCATGTAAAAATAAAGACATATATGAAAGTGACATAAATCAATCTTTGACATCAATAATATCATGGTTAAATAGGAACAACCTAAAAATAAATCTAGATAAGACAACTATTATGCATTTCAGGCAACGGAACCAGGCTGTATTTGACCTTAACGCAATTTACGAGGACACTGTTCTTAATAAAGTTGACGCCACACAATTTCTAGGAATTATTATTGACGCTAAATTGAACTGGAAGGCACACATCGAATACCTAAGTAAACGGCTGAGCTCCTCTGCGTACGCCTTATATAAACTGGCCCCAGAGCTAAACACAGATGCCTTAGTAACAGCGTATCATAGTCTAGTAGCATCGTTATTGCGCTACGGTATTATTTTTTGGGGGAATTCCACAGACAAAGCTATAGCGTTTAGGGCCCAAAAGCGATGCATTCGTGCGATGTTCAATTTGAAGTCGACTGACAGCTGTATGCCAATGTTTAAAAAACACAAATTATTTACCCTACCGTCTCTGTATATTTTTGAAGTTGCGACATTTGTTAGGGTGAATCAATTTCTGTTTCCACGACTAGCTGACACCTTCCCCCGTAACAGACGTGACAATAATCAACTGTGTTTACATACGTCAAAGACTGCATTAATGGGAAAAAGCGTTTTCTGTATGGCTCCTAAAATCTATAATAAAATACCACAGTCATATAAAGAATTGCCGGTAACAATGTTTAAAAAAAAAATGCGAGATTTATTAACAGACAAGTGTTATTATAATTTGAATGACTTTTTGAATGACACTATTTGACATTTTTAAAATTATTTTTTATTTTTTTATTTTATTTTATTTAGTCTTAAGTTTTGTGACATTTTATGATTAATTTAATTTTTTTGTAAATTTTATGAATTTGTACACCTTACGGGTGAAACATGTACGTACTAAATATTAATATGGTGCCATCCTGCATGTATAATTTGCTAATTTATATCATGCATGTTTTTGACAAATAAATTTATCTTTATCTTTTTTTTAATTTTTTTTTTTTTTATTTGTGATGGGTTTGCTCTTGACTCTAGTCTAGGTCAGAGGTGACAGAGACAAAGTCGACGATGGAGTGAGCTTACCCAGAAGAAGCCTGTTCACTCTCACTTTGAAGAGATTAGGGTTGTATACGTTCGGAAACACAGACGCAGGTAGTGAGTTCCTCCTGCGGCCCCCGCTAGGCCGACCGGCGGCCTCGGGCCAGCCAAAGGCGGCTTCGTATGCCGCCATGGCTGCCACGGCCAAACCAGGGTCGGCAGGGCAGGCTAAGGGCGGGGCCGAGGCTGCGAAGGCACCTGCGACGGCGCCTGCGAAGGCGCCCACGAAGGCGGCTGCGAAGGCGCCTGAGAGGGCCCCAGCTGTGGCGGTGACGAAGCGGCTGCCCCCGCCTCCCAAATCTCCTCCGGCTGACGCCGAATGGCAGGTAGCTGGGGAGAAGAGGAAGGAGGGCAAGGCGGCAAGGTCGGCCAAGCGGAGGGAGAGGCGGCGGCGGCGCAAAGAGCGAAGCGTCGCGGCGAGGTTACGTGCCCCAAAGTCCGCAGCTGTAGTGATCACACTACAGCCGGAGGCGGAGAAGAAGGGCGTGTCCTACCGCGACGTGCTCGCCAAGGCGAGGGCGGCGGTGAACCTGGAGGAGATCGGTGTTACCGAGGGCTTGCGGGTAAGGGTCACTGCGACTGGGGCTCGGATGCTCGAGATCCCCGGTGCGGCCAGTGGCCCGACCGCTGACGCTCTGGCCGAAAGGCTCAGGGCGTCCTTAAATGCGGACGAGGCCCGAGTGTCCAGACCCGCCAAGTGCGTTGACTTGCGCATCCTGGGTCTGGACGACTCCGTGACGGAGCGAGAGGTGGTGGCCGCCGTGGTCAAGACTGGGGGGTGTGCCTTCGAACAGGTGAAGGTAGGCACCATCCGTCCTGACCTCACGGGGATGCGAGCCGTTACGGTGAGCTGCCCCGTATCGGCGGCCCAAAAAATAGTTGGGGAGGGCCGAAGGTTCCAGGTGGGCTGGGATTCCACGCGGGTGAAACTGCTGGAACCCAGACCTCTGAGGTGCTTCCGTTGCCAAGTGGGCAACCACGTGGGGGCAAAATGCACCTCGGAGGTGGATCGCAGCAGTCACTGCTTCCGTTGTGGTCAGCCCGGTCACAAGGCCGGCTCGTGCAATGCCACGCCGCACTGCTATCTATGTGCGGCAGCTGGCAAGCCGGCCGATCACCGGGCTGGAAGCAAGGGCTGTGGTCCACCCACCAAAGCCCGGGGCAGGGGCAAGCCCTCCGCCTCCGCTACCGCCGTCACGGCCGCAGCCGCCGCCACGGCCGCCGTCGCTGCCGCCTCCACTGCCGTCGCCGCCGTACTCACTGCGGCAGAGCCCTCACAGGAGGCTCAGGGGGGGGCTAATATGGAGTGCCAGTAATGGCCCCATTACGCCTCCTCCAGGCGAACATCAACCACTGCGTCGCCGCTCAGGATCTGTTGCTCCAGAGCATGGCGCAGTGGTCGATTAACATCGCCGTGGTCGCTGAGCCGTACTTTGTCCCGCCCAGTGATTACTGGGTGGAGGACCTGAGCGGCTCAGTGACCCTCATTTCGTCGGCCGCCGCCGGTACCCTGTCCCTCGAAGCCGTCAAGAGGGGACAGGGTTGCGTTGCAGCACGGTTCGGGGGGATTGTCGTGGTAGGGGTATACTTCTCCCCGAACCGAACTCTCGCCGAGTTCCACAACTCCCTTGCGGAGTTGAAAAACGTCGTCGTCGGGTTTCGTTCCCTTCCCGTGCTCGTCCTCGGGGACTTCAACGCCAAGAATGTGGCTTGGGGTTCCCGGTATACGGACACACGGGGCAGGATGGTGGAGGACTGGGCTCTGGAGACAGGCCTGGTCATCCTAAACCGGGGTTCTGTCCCCACGTGTGTGCGGATGCGGGGCGAATCAGTGGTGGACATTTCGTTCGCCAGCCCCGCTCTGTTGCCACATGTTGTTGACTGGCGCGTCATAGAGGGGGTGGAGACCTACTCCGACCACCGGTACATCCGGTTTGATGTCTCCGCCCAGACCTCGAGCGCGCCGGTCCGACAGGCCCCGAGTGGTCCGCGGTGGGCGCTGAAGAAGCTGGACCGGGAGCTCCTCCTGGAAGCCTCGATCGTGCAGGCCTGGGTGTCACCACCGGACAGGCCTGCCGACATCAACGACGAGGCGGAGTGGTTCCGGGAGGCCATGTCCGAAATATGTGACGTGGCAATGCCCCGGGTCCAGCCCGGTCGCGCCTGGCGCCAGGTGTATTGGTGGTCGCCGGAGCTGGCGGCTCTGCGCGAGGCGTGCGTTGCTGCGCGGCACCGGTACACCAGGCACCGCAGGCTCCGTATCCGCCCTCCGGATACGGAAGCCATTCAGGCGGAGCTGTACGAGGGGTACAGAGCGGCGAAGACCGCCCTCCGAGCGGAGATCTTGCGGGCCAGGGATCTGGCTCGCGAGGAGTCGCTGGAGACTCTAAACAGGGACCCATGGGGACGCCCTTATAAAATGGTGCGGAATAAACTCCGCCCATGGGCGCCCCCGCTGACGCAGAGTCTCCGGCCCCAGCTCGTGGAGGACGTGGTGAGCGCTCTGTTCCCTTCGCGAGGGGAACATACTCCCCCGCCCATGGCTCCGCTTCCTGCGGTGCCCATTGCGGACCACATCACCGACGACGACGATGATGCTCCGGAAGTGACCGAGGTAGAGTTGAGAGCGGCGGTACGTAGGCTGAGTGCCAAAAATGCCGCCCCAGGACCCGATGGCTTACCTGGAAGAGCCTGGGTTCTGGCCTTTGGGGCTCTCGGGCCTCGACTAGGGGGGCTCCTAAGCGCATGCTTGGAGAGGGGCCAGTTCCCACTTCGTTGGAAGACGGGGAAACTGGTCCTCATTAAGAAGCCGGGGCGCCCTGCGGACTCTCCGTCCGCTTACCGACCCATCGTGCTGCTCGACGAGGTGGGCAAGCTCTTTGAAAGAGTTATTGCAGACCGCCTCGTCGGGTGGCTGGTGCAGGAGGGGCCGGATTTGGCGGAGAGCCAGTTTGGTTTCCGCAGGGGGCGCTCTACGGTGGACGCCATCATGCGCGTGCGAGCCCTCACGACGGGGGATGCTGTGGCCCGGGGTGGGGTCGTCTTGGCGGTGTCTCTAGACATCGCCAACGCCTTCAATACCCTGCCCTGGAGTTGCATCAGGGAGGCACTCCGGTATCACCGGATGCCGACCTACCTCTGTCGAGTGGTTGAGGCCTATTTGACGGATAGGGCCGTCATCTACCCCGGTCATCAGGGAGAGTGGAACCGGCGAGAGATGTCGTGCGGTGTCCCACAGGGATCGGTCCTGGGGCCGCATTTGTGGGACATCGGGTACGACTGGGTGCTGCGCGCCGACCTCCCTAGCGGCGTCAGCGTAGTATGTTACGCTGACGACACGCTGGTCCTGGCGCAGGGGAGGTCGCACCAGGCGGCGGCTGAATTAGCGACACGCGGGGTTGCGATAGTCGTTGAGAGGATCCGGCAGTTGGGACTCGAGGTGGCCCTGCACAAGTCCGAGGCCATGTGTTTTCATGGTCCTCGGAATGCGCCACCGTCGGGTTCCCAAATAACGGTAGGAGGGGTTCGCATCGGAGTCGAGTCGACGATGAAGTACCTGGGACTCGTCCTCGACAGCCGGTGGAACTTCGTGGAGCATTTCCGACGTTTGGCTCCCAGACTGGAGCGGGCTGGGGCTGCCTTGAAGCGGCTCCTGCCCAATCTAGGTGGTCCAAACGCCTCCTGCCGGAGGCTTTACGCGGGGGTCGTGCGGTCCATGGCCCTTTACGGGGCACCGGTGTGGGCGCGTTCCCTGAGGCCGCGGCCAGTCCGCCGGTTGAACGCGTCCCAGAGGGTCATGGCCATTCGGCTAGTCCGGGGTTACCGCACGGTCTCCGGTGAGGCGGCGAGCCTCCTTGCCGGATTGCCGCCGTGGGATCTGGAGGCGAAAGTCCTCGCGCACGTGTGGGAGTGGCGCGAGGAGGCAAAACGCCGGGGCGTAACTCCGCTGCCGCGAGAAATCACGGTACAGCGGACAGAACTCCGGCGGGATCTCATGGCGACATGGAGAGTGCGACTGTCGCAGCCCGGCGCTGGGCACGCCACAATTGCGGCGATAAGTCCCCTCTTTGAGGAGTGGTTAGAGAGGCGCCATGGCGTCCTCACCTTCCGCCTGACGCAGGTCCTCACCGGACACGGTTGTTTCGGGAGGTTCCTGTTTCGCATAAGGCGGGAGGAAACGCCCGGGTGTCACCATTGTGTGGATCGCCCAGAGGACACGGTGGAGCATACAGTGGAGGTCTGCCCGGCTTGGGCAGAGCACCGCCGTGTTCTCACGGAGGCGATCGGCGGCGGCGATCTCTCGCGTCCGAGCCTGGTCCAGGCCATGGTGCGGAGCGAGAGTGCATGGGAGGCCGTCACCTCCTTCTGCGAAGCGGTAATGCTCGCGAAGGAGGAGGCGGAACGCGTGAGGGAGAGGCAGCCTCACGCCCTCAGTCGCCGCAGGAGACGCCCTGGGCGGCGGGAATTGATAGCCGATTCCCGGCCACCGTAGGCGCGGGCTTGCGGACGGTGAGTAGTGGGTAGCTCGCCGTCCGGTGAGGACCAGGCCCGGGTCGACGGCGCGTTGTGTTCCACGCGCGCCTCAAAGAGATGTCAGCAAAAGATGGGGTCCAATAGGGCCAATGCCGCTGGGGTCGCGGGTTGTTTGAAAAAGATACCGTGGCCCTGGCATAGGCAACTGAAGGAACACGGGTGGGTTTTAGTCAGTAAAAGTCTGACACGCCCTCCCGCTCCACCCAGAGCGGGAGAAGTTATTTGATGATTTCCCATCCACAAAAAAAAAAAAAAAAAAAGGTAGTGAGTTCCACTCTTTTGCTGTGCGCATTATAAAAGACATTTGGAAGCGCTTAGTGCGAATTGGTGGAATAGCAACCAGGTAGGGATGGTAACTGGCAGTGCGTCTAGATGTCCGGTGGTAGAAGGGGGCCGGTGGAATGAGGTCGTGGAGTTCTCGGGCACACTCTCCGAAGTACAATCTGTAGAAGACCGACAAGCAGGCAACCTTGCGGCGATGAGCCAAGCAATGAAGCTTGGCATCCACCAGTTTTACGTCGCCAATGAGCCTCTTAGCTCTGCGTTCCACCGAGTCAAGCGCGGCTAGTTGGTACTTAGCTGATCCATCCCAAAGGTGACTGCAATACTCCATGCAGGATCGGACTTGCGCTTTGTAAAGGGTCAAAAGCTGTCCAGGCGTAAAGTATCGCTTCACCCTATTTAGGATGCCCAGTTTCTTGGCCGCAGTTTGGGCCTTGTACTCGATGGTGGCGCCGAAGTTGAGACCAGATGTCAACTCCATGCCTAGGAGCTCAAGTCGATCAGTTACAGGAACAGATGTACCTCGAAAAGTAGGAGTTTGGGCGAAACGACTCTTTTTAGCGGTAAAAAGACACGCCTGCGTTTTGGTGGCGTTAAAAGAGACCAGATTATCATCACCCCACTGGGAGACAAAGCTTAAGGTCAAATCTGTCCGCTCTACCATGGCCTCTCTCAAGGAACGAACTTCAGCCCCGCTGGTTTTTGCGCTGGACAAGTATCTCTCTGAAACTGTACTGTCATCTGCGTACCCAACAATACCAGGCCGAAGCAGGTCATTGATGTGCAGCAGGAAAAGAGTTGCAGAGAGAACAGACCCCTGAGGAACTCCGGCATCAATAGCCATAAGGTCAGAAGAGCAGCCATCAACAACTACTCTAATCGACCGTTCACTAAGGAAATCTGATATCCAGCTACAAAAATCAGCTGGGATGCCATAAGCAGGAAGCTTGCTGAGCAGAGCAGCGTGCCAGACCCTGTCAAAGGCCTTCGAGATGTCAAGCGATACAGCCAGTGCTTCGCCGTGTTTCTCGATGGCTTCGCCAAAGCAGTGCGTGACATACACAAGAAGATCGCCAGTTGACCGTCCCCGGCGAAAGCCATATTGACGGTCACTGAGGAGATCATTGTCTTCAAGGTAGTTCAGCAACTTATTGTTCAGTACCCTTTCCAAAACTTTGCACAGAATGGAGGTAATGGCGATCGGACGGTAATGGGCAGGGTCTGCACGGTCGCCTTTTTTGGGCACTGGTTGTACATTTGCAAGCTTCCAGGATTTCGGCACCGTTCTTTTTTCAAGAGAGAGGCGGAACAAACGTGTCAATACAGGAGACAGTTCAGGCGCACACTGCCTCAACACTCTCGCTGGAATGCCGTCAGGCCCGCTGGCCTTGTTCACGTCTAGACTGCACAATACTCTTCGGACCTCTTTAATGTGTACTGCGATCACCGGCATCGAGGAGTCACAATGAGGTACAGTAGGTGGTTGCTTTGAGCCAGCGTCCAGACGTGAATTGCTTGCGAAGAGAGATGCAAATAAATTTGCCTTCTCAGTTGCAGAGTGAGCCAGCGACCCATCAGGTTTCATCATAGGAGGTAAAGTGGGACGACAGAAATTCGTTTCAACCGCTTTAGACAGGGACCAGAACTGTTTACTACCCGGAGGGTGCGAAACCAGCCTGGCCCCGATATGTCCGACATGGTCAAAACGTGCCCTACGCAAAACCCGCTTGCAGAACTTGGCGGCAGAATTAAAGGCTCTCTTCTTCGCGCGAACCCTGCGCGCTCTAACTTTGCGGTCGCGGGCCTTGACCCAGGCTTGGTAGTTAGTCTCTTTTCGGGCCTCAGCGTGGGCACATTCTGCATTATACCAAGGCCGGGATTTGTGACCGAGCGGGATGTCGGAGAATGGAATAAAATATTCCATCCCCTGCCGAATCACGTCCGCAACCGCGTCAGCACAGCGCGAGGGGTCACCCGAGGAAAAGCACACTTGCCGCCATGGATAAGACGCAAAAAAGTGCCGCATCTCATCCCAGTCTGCTGACTCGTATCGCCATACTCGCCTCGTGCCTCTAGGGCTCTCATCTGGAGGAGAGCAGGTTGATATGGATTTCACCAGACAGTGGTCAGACGTTCCCAGCGGGGCTGAGACCGATACTGAATGACTGTCCGGATCAGATGCCAGCAGAAGGTCCAAGCAATTGGGTGTATGGCCGTCAACATCCGGTACCCGCGTTGCCACATTCACCATCTGGGTTAGATCTAGCGTTAAAGCAAAATTGCGCGCCTCCAACCCAGCATGGTCAGTTTTCTGGTATGGGAACAGCCATTCTTTATGATGGGCGTTGAAGTCCCCCAGAAAAATGAGCTTCGCCGTTGGGTACCGTTGCTGGGCTACGTCAGTCGACTCCACGAGGAAATTAAAGAGCGCTGTTGTCTCCTGGTCACCGCTATGCGATCGGTAGATGCCGATGTAGAGAGATTTCTCCACGCCAGTATCCACAAGTAGCCATATGGCAGAGAAACCCGATTTCTCAAAGCAACGGAGACGACGACAACAAATGTCATCGCGGACGTACACACAGACCCCAGCTTGCTTCTTGAACTTGTGTTCAAGAGAGTACCCCGGGTAGTTGAGGTACGCCACGTCCGACGGGGTTGTTATCTTCGTCTCCGTTAGGAAAAACAGGTGCGGCTTCTCGGTCTCAAGGTGGTGATGGACCGAATCGAGATTGGAGTGCAACCCCCTGATATTAGTGAGGTGCACTTTTAGTGGGAGGAAGTGCAGCCGTTGTTTTACCCTATTTTTCTTCGCTTTGTGTGTCATATGAGTGGAGTTGTTGGGGGAAAAAGTCGACTTGTCGAGGCGCCGCTCAGTGATCCAAGTGGAACACTAGAGCCAACCAAACCTACGGGGAACTCATCTGGAGACTGCGGGGACGCCCGAACCCCCCCGGATATGGCCACCGGGTCCTCCCATCCAGTCGCCGGCTGGCACGGTGGAGCATACCGGGATTTTTCGCGAGTTGGCGGGGCAGCCTTTGGCACGTGGCTGGCGTGCTACTTGGGCCCCCTACTGACTGCGGTCGGCCAACGGCTGGCACCGTGCTTCGGATCCCGCTACCCTCCAAAATGAGTTACCCGGCTAGCTGACTCAGAGACCACAACCGGTGCCAAACAGCGCAACTGACAATCTCCTTCTCCCCCAAAGGCGTGCGTCCCCCAAGTTGCGTGAATTTGATATGAGCTTGCTCTTGACTCTAGTCTAGGTCAGAGGACAAAGTCGACGATGGAGTGAGCTAACCCAGGAGAAGCCTGTTCACTCTCACTTTGAAGAGATTAGGGTTATATGCGCTCGGAAACAGAAGCAGGTAGTGAGTTCCACTCTTTTGCTGTGCGCATTATAAAAGTCATTTTGGAAACGCTTAGTGCGAATTGGTGCCATGGCGGCCGTTGGTGTTTATTCCAAAAGTATAACGTGTATTCTTCAGTAGGATTCGAAAATTCTACGTATAGTAACTGTGAAGTAAATATATATTAATTTTGAAGAGTGAGCCATACACGATCAAATTGTTAAACATGACGAGGTAATCTCTGCTTTCTCTGCAAACATTGCGTGAAATCTGTACGCTTATCACGTAATTACAAGACGTGCTGATCAGGTTGCGGTGTAGGTGCGGTTACTTAAGGCGGCACCCCGAGCAAAACCTTGCGAAAGTACGGTATTCACAGGCTATTACCTAATTAATTAAGAGTGATAAACTACATCTAAAAGCACATTATTAATATTCAATGTCCTATCATCAAATTTCACGTTCTTATTTGATTCTAAGTGTTATAAAGACATTGTAAAATCTCCTTGTAAAAAAGGACGTAATGCATTTAGGATTGCTAAAGGTGACGTTCTGAGGATTACACCAATGAATAGATAATTTAAAGATTTAAACATTTCACATTTTATTTTATTTTAATGGATCGTCTTCTTTATTTATTAAAATAATTAAAAAAAAAATTGCAAATAAAGAGGCGTGCGCAGGGAGCGGAACTGAGCGAGACTGAGCGGCGGGACAGATAAGGACTGAACGCTCAAGGTGGTTTGGTCGGGGTAGCGCCTTAAGTTCAAGTTTGTGTGCTAAACCGAATTCTTGTAATCTTTGCACTTCGCGTAGTAGTATAATGCGCTCGCGTGACGCGAGAATACAAAAAGCGTCTGCATCTGCACTGCTACTGAATTTCTTCAGTTACCTCCGTGAATTATTCTGTTGATGCAAAGTTATTTATTCACACCCAAAATCGTACAACCATTCAATCGGTGAGTTCATTCACGTGGCTATTCGTTCCATTCAACTGACTTCGCCGGCTATATAACGCCTTTTAGTAAAATGATCAATCACGAAAAACGCGAAGTGAAGTGAATGCTGTTCTGGCTAAGTTATATCAAGGACAGAGGCGTAAATAAAATGGGTACTCATTTTTTAAATGTATTGGAAGACAGCGAGTTTGTTAACACACTCTTATCGATCACGTTGGGGTTTCACTAGTTACATACTTAAGAGCGTTTATTACGCGCGAGCTGACAACGTCGCATTTCTACAGGTTTTTCGTGATTAATTTAATACATTTAAATCAAATTACTATTTTTTTAATACACTCTCTGGATTGTGGGTACGTATGCTATTTTTTTACAGTTATTTTGGTATTTACTCATAAAAATTGACATTTTATACGATATAAATACATTTTTTAAATGCGAAAGTGAGTTTGTTACGCTTTTACGCTAAAACGGCAGAAGAGATTTGGATGAAATTTGGCACACGGGTAGACCATTACTTGGGTTAGGACATAAGATACTTTCTTATCCCGGTTATACGTTTCCGAGGGATAATTTCCGAGCTCCACGCAGGCGAAGCCGCGGGCAAAAGCTAGTAGGATTATATCCTACTAGCTTTGATAACACAAGAAATTTCACGCTTATGAAGTTGCGGGTAGAATTATTGATATAATGTTGGATCGCATATATTCAGTATGCAAAGAGTACGTCTGACGGACTGTCCTATCTTATTAAAAATCTTAAATTCAGCGACAGACAACGCACACCTCATCCGCTGGCTATAGAACTATGAAATGTTGCGCAAGAGTTCCTTATATAAGTAAAGTGAGCACGAAGGAAGGATTTTTGAAAATTAATCCTTTAAAGGGATTGAATAGGGCATGAAATTGTGTATGGAAGTTCATATTTTTTTTAAGGTTTCGTACCAAAATGGAAAAAGGAACCCTTATGGTGCGACTCAGTCTGTCTGTCTGTCACAGCTGGATATCTCAAGAACTGCTAATGGAGGATTTTTTTTTGCAACAGGTACTGAAAGGGGGCTTACAAATTAGAAGTGCTAGGGTATGTGGGGTATCATAATTATGAAAGAGCGCTGTTTGTACATTCTCAAACATTTTTTCTTTTTTTTAGGCCGCAAAGTTTTCTACTTTTGATGAAAAATGTAAAACAAATCCCCCCCCCCCCCTTATTAAAATCTGAATTATTCTACGTAATAGAAGTTTATGTAAAGATTACAAGAAAATAAAATGATGCCTTTAAATAGCACACTTTTTATATATGATTGTACGGAACCCTCGGTGCGAAAGGCCGACTCGCTCTTGGCCGGTTTTTGAAGTTAGAAACGTGGATGTTGGTATGGTTATATAAACGTTATCTTTAATTGTATCTTCGTTTTTGGAAACTGATCTCCTCAAGCAGGTTATGAGAATCTTTCATGGGAAACAGCTGTGGAAATACCCGGTTTAAGCAAAACGTCTTCTTTGATTCTCAAATGCTCTGTATCCGATTTGACGCTAAGTAATTGAGACATAAGCCAACATAACTGGTGAATGTGGGTGTAGCACAGCCACGGCACACCTCTGCCTCACCCTTCCTGGATTACAGGCGTGATGCTATAATATCTAATGTTAAGTTAACTGAGAGATGGCACAGTTGGGATTGTATATCTAAAATATTTTGCTAAAAACCGGTCAAGTGCGTCTCACAATGAAGGGTTCCGTAGTTGGGATGAATTTACTCCAAGAACAAACTTAACATTGTACATACATTCCAACTGCAAATGTAAGTTTGTACGCACAATATTGAGAGATTTACCATGTTATTTTAGGACCATACACTTCTTATAGGTTTTTCTGTAATCTATAGGTATAGAAGTATTTTCTGTTTTTTTTTTCAAATTTTAAGCTTAGTAGTTTCGGAGATAAAGGGGGCAAATGGTCAATTTTCTTCTATTTTCTTAAATAGCTTTAAAATAGTTTATTTTAAAATTATAAAAAAAATATATTTGAGACCCTCACAGTAAGCCCTTTCATTTGATATATCGCACGATACAGTTTGCCAAACTTTTCTTTTCTTATTTGCCCCCAAAATTGACCCCTATATTCAGAATTCTTTAATTTACATTACACGTCCGTGTTTGAATCACAGAAATACATACGTGTACCAAATTTCAACTGAATCGGTCAATTATATTCAGAGCATATTGGCTGTGACAGACAGACACATCAGTGATCCTATAAGGTTCCGTTTTTCCTTTTGAGGTACGGAACCCTAAAAAACGGAAGCTGAAATCTCATTACTATTCGGAACAATCGTGAAATAATCGTGACTTGGCCATCTTTTATTATCGCTTCTTGGTCTTCTTTTAGAGTGATTTACGCAGCACTTTATTTATTATTTAATCGATTAGATAATGAAGGAGCAACAACTGTGTAACACATATGTGTTACATAATATTGCATTCTTAACTGTTAGGTATTCAGCTTCTAACAGCTTTTAAATTGGATTATTTTATGCTTTTTTAAAATTCGTAAAAAATATCATGCACGGAAAGATTAAAAAAATACGGGGAGTGGTCGACCTAGTCAGTGTAACATTATGAGTATAAGGAGGTGTGTGTGGGTGTGTGTGTGCGGGTGTGTGTGTGTCTCTGTACCCTGAGAAGGAATAAGCACATCAGAGATAAGCGCAGCTCATTTTGCACAATTCATAAGACAAAGATTAATTATTAAGTTCCGAGTTGAGCTGCGCGATTACTGACAAATGCGTGCACTGACTGGACAGGTCCTCTCAATCTGTGTGGTTATTTCCTCAAAAGACCATTTCGGACACCAATCTACATGGTCTTCACATGAAGTGACCAAGATTATGTCTGGGCTTTATAAGAGACTGTGACCTCTGAGTTTGTTTCGGCCTTTCTTCTCAGAGTAGTCAGATAGGAAAAAATGATTTATCATCATTTATTTAACACGAAAACGAACACATTTGCTACATTATGTAAATGTGGCAAGAGTGTTCATAACATTAGTACGATAGGTAATTACATATTCCGTGTGTCGACAAGCGTTAGCTGTGACGTCAATATTCATGACTAGAATCGCATGACGTACACTAGTCATTCAACTAAAATCGCAAATTAACTCAGTAATGACAATTTACCACACTAATTATGCAACCGGAATTACCTGTATCAACATATGCCATTGACAAATACACAATTGGAGGCTCTACAAATGAAAGAAAGAGCGATACGTGGCGATTGGTTCTGAGCTCCCATTTTATACCTGTTTATGTGAAACGCAGTAAAATAAACAAAACAAAAGCTCGAGTACAGCGCTGTGCACTTTCTGTAGATCTGCTAAACGTCTGGTGATAAAATACAGATTTTATCTAGGAGAAAATATGCAAAATCCACTTACCTACATATATTTCGGTGCCTGTCTTTCAGTTGTGCATAATATAAGGTGCTGTACTGACAGACGGAGAGCCACAATATGCTGAGTGTGCAATAACGAAGTGTACAATAGCATTCTTCTCTATGTTGTGTATGCTTGACTTTACAATGGAGACGAATTTTAGGAATTGATATTTCTATATATACCATCGAGTGACTATGGCATTTATCAAGGACCGAGCGAAAATCCAGACTCCGAGCTGATACTGAGAAATTCCAGATAGAAAACCCAGTAAGACTTTGCCTGACTCGGGAAACTAGAACGGGAACGAGTTTCGTAGAACTACATAGTTATCCAAAAACTCACTGTGTAATTGATGCTTTTGGGAATGTCCAATCTAGAAATATATATTATAATTCGAAAAACCTCGCCAACATAAATTAACTTACAGACATGAATTAATTCAGAGACGAATTTTAATACCATCCGACAGTTTGTTGTCCAGTAAGAATTATAATTTCAACCCGCTGATGACAGCGAAATGAAACAACAATTAAAGATTTTGTAAAAATATTACATATATAGGTAGGTAATTGGATGTATGAAATGCAAAGTTTATCGATCCTCTGGCCCTGTCCAGTGGTGCAGTGGGTAGCGAGGACGTACATACTGCAGTTTATTCTGCAGGTAGATATGTTAATAATGTTCAAATAATTTAATGAATGTGGTTGGTATTCGCGTCTAAGTACTACCCTTATTTAAAATGAAAAGAAATTCTTCTATCTGTAAAAAAATTTTTTTAGATCTTAGAGGAGCTCGTGGCTAAGTAAAAACAGCCATACGGGTCGATCAATGCGCTACGCTACGCTTGCCGGGGTTTTTTGTAGTAAAATTTTAAAATGTATCGAATTTCTTCATTAGATTCACTCATCTTGACGGTACGAAAAACAAATGAAAATCACACATTTTCCTAATTTGAATTTGGAATTATGTTCTTTAAAATTTAAACTTTCAATGATACCAAAACCAGCCAGATACAAATATGTAGTATAGCCAAAGAGATTTTATTACAAGTTCATACATACTATAATGCGAAAAGACTTTTTCCCCAACCTAATATTAAGCTTTAAAATGCATATTATAACTATACATTTATTAACGTTCGCGAGCGAAGCGTCTCTGCTTCAAGTCCACTGCGGACCCCCCATACCCTGGCCATACCCCTGGGGGTATACAAATTGCTGTCCAAAGTGGGTCCAAATACAAATTGGCAGGTGGCAGGTCCAAATACAAATTTATTATTATTAAACTTAAACTAAAAATACTACCAAATATATACCTATGTTCTTAATTTGTCTAAAGCATGCCCTACAGTGATTTCATTGTGCAATAACTGCTTTTGGACTTCTCTAATAAAATCATCATTAATAATTTGTTCCGTTCGACGTTTTTTAGTTGTAACCTTTGTTTCGTGAATATTGTGTAAGACATTTCACAATCGCATCAAAGTTAGTAATTTGTTAAATTCGGAATGAAACGACTCTACAACATTGGTTATCCGATGTCTTTCACCGTAAACGCTGAATACGTCAGGAGTATGTATTTTTAGCCAAAAATTGTTAACGTAACTTATGAACTTGTCCATCCGCTTCAAGCTCTCGCTTTCTGTTATTATATAATCTAGTCCTAGTTATATTCTATCAGCAGGAAGAAGCGGTAAGGCGGCAGTAATTGCCACGATTCTCCTTTCAGGTCTTGTTTGAGTTATGTGGAACTACTGAGATTTAGCATTCTTCCAAATATTGCGTACCCGATGGTAATAGCATCCCCTTTTTTTTTTTTTTTTGTGGATGGGAAATCATCAAATAACTTCTCCCGCTCTGGGTGGAGCGGAAGGGCGTGTCAGACTTTTACTGACTAAAACCCACCCGTGTTCCTTCAGTTGCCTATGCCAGGGCCACGGTATCTTTTTCAAACAACCCGCGACCCCAGCGGCATCGGCCCTATTGGACCCCATCTTTTGCTGACATCTCTTTGAGGCGCGCGTGGAACACAACGCGCCGTCGACCCGGGCCTGGTCCTCACCGGACGGCGAGCTACCCTCTACTCACCGTCCGCAAGCCCGCGCCTACGGTGGCCGGGAATCGGCTATCGATTCCCGCCGCCCAGGGCGTCTCCTGCGGCGACTGAGGGCGGGAGGCTGCCTCTCCCTCACGCGTTCCGCCTCCTCCTTCGCGAGCATTACCGCTTCGCAGTAGGAGGTGACGGCCTCCCATGCACTCTCGCTCCGCACCATGGCCTGGACCAGGCTCGGACGCGAGAGATCGCCGCCGCCGATCGCCTCCGTGAGAACACGGCGGTGCTCTGCCCAAGCCGGGCAGACCTTCACTGTATGCTCCACCGTGTCCTCTGGGCGATCCACACAATGGTGACACCCGGGCGTTTCCTCCCGCCTTATGCGAAACAGGAACCTCCCGAAACAACCGTGTCCGGTGAGGACCTGCGTCAGGCGGAAGGTGAGGACGCCGTGGCGCCTCTCTAACCACTCCTCAAAGAGGGGACTTATCGCCGCAATTGTGGCGTGCCCAGCGCTGGGCTGCGACAGTCGCACTCTCCATGTCGCCATGAGATCCCGCCGGAGCTCTGTCCGCTGTACCGTGATTTCTCGCGGCAGCGGAGTTACGCCCCGGCGTTTCGCCTCCTCGCGCCACTCCCACACGTGCGCGAGGACTTTCGCCTCCAGATCCCACGGCGGCAATCCGGCAAGGAGGCTCGCCGCCTCACCGGAGACCGTGCGGTAACCCCGGACTAGCCGAATGGCCATGACCCTCTGGGACGCGTTCAACCGGCGGACTGGCCGCAGCCTCAGGGAACGCGCCCACACCGGTGCCCCGTAAAGGGCCATGGACCGCACGACCCCCGCGTAAAGCCTCCGGCGGGAGGCGTTTGGACCACCTAGATTGGGCAGGAGCCGCTTCAAGGCAGCCCCAGCCCGCTCCAGTCTGGGAGCCAAACGTCGGAAATGCTCCACGAAGTTCCACCGGCTGTCGAGGACGAGTCCCAGGTACTTCATCGTCGACTCGACTCCAATGCGAACCCCTCCTACCGTTATTTGGGAACCCGACGGTGGCGCATTCCGAGGACCATGAAACACATGGCCTCGGACTTGTGCAGGGCCACCTCGTGTCCCAACTGCCGGATCCTCGCAACGACTATCGCAACCCCGCGTGTCGCTAATTCAGCCGCCGCCTGGTGCGACCTCCCCTGCGCCAGGACCAGCGTGTCGTCAGCGTAACATACCACGCTGACGCCGCTAGGGAGGTCGGCGCGCAGCACCCAGTCGTACCCGATGTCCCACAAATGCGGCCCCAGGACCGATCCCTGTGGGACACCGCACGACATCTCTCGCCGGTTCCACTCTCCCTGATGACCGGGGTAGATGACGGCCCTATCCGTCAAATAGGCCTCAACCACTCGACAGAGGTAGGTCGGCATCCGGTGATACCGGAGTGCCTCCCTGATGCAACTCCAGGGCAGGGTATTGAAGGCGTTGGCGATGTCTAGAGACACCGCCAAGACGACTCCACCCCGGGCCACAGCATCCCCCGTCGTGAGGGCTCGCACGCGCATGATGGCGTCCACCGTAGAGCGCCCCCTGCGGAAACCAAACTGGCTTTCCGCCAAATCCGGCCCCTCCTGCACCAGCCACCCGACGAGGCGGTCTGCAATAACTCTTTCAAAGAGCTTGCCCACCTCGTCGAGCAGCACGATGGGTCGGTAAGCGGACGGAGAGTCCGCAGGGCGCCCTGGCTTCTTAATGAGGACTAATAGCATCCCCTGATAGTGCAATTTGGAAAGACTTTAAAAATTGCATTAATTGCTGCTTTTTCATAATCACAGTTTCCACTCTGGTATTTGTGACAAAATCAAATAGAACAAAATGATATAAATTTATAAAGAAATTTATAAGAAAAACGTATTTAATATGTGCCTGTTAATTTATAATAAGATACCGAACCACTTAAAATTGTTACAAGGCAATTTATTCAAAAAGAAATTAACAGAGTGGCTCCAAGGTTACGGTTTTTATAGCATCAATGAATTTATGGAACACAAAGATACACAATAATAATAATATTTAATGTTTCCCTAATTATTTTAATATTTATAGATTGTAATGACTATTGTAAATCTCTATTAATATAATTATATAAATTTAGCAATAATTTAATGTAATAATGACATAATTTGTAATATTGTATCAATGACATATTCTGTAGTAATGTAACAATGACATAAAGTTCTATAATTTGCACGCTTGCTTGCAGGCCGAATACAGTGACTTTAGGCAATAAGATCTTCCTTTGTAAAAATGTATTTCTTGCAAATAAATATTATTATTATTATTATTATAGCTCTTTATGGTTCGACATCAAAGCAAAAATTTGCGGCATTATTTCAGTCATTTTCTGTGTCTGTATCTACAGGATTATTGGTAAAACACCAACAACCTCTTAAGGGGTCATTGTACTCATTATTATGAACAACTTTTACTATGGGACCAAACCTGAAATCGCGAAAGGTAGCTATTGAAGCTATTACGGGACGATTAACTATTGAAGCTATTATTATATTTTACGGGACTTATTGGAATAAAATATGTGTTTGTTCCCCAGCTTGCTCGTCGTAGTAGTCGGCTAAAAGGAAATCTTTGAATTGAACCGGTACTTCAGCAACATTTTTGAACACAGTCTTTGTTATTTGTTCCGATTTATTTAAGCCTCGTGTAAAAAATGCTTAGCAGTTTCATACGGTGGTAAACACCCCATTGCTTTATTGAGTCCATAACAGGATAACATTATTATAGCTCCACTCCTACAAATCTATCTACGTTATGGAACTAGGGTGGCACATCTCTATGGTGGTATGGTTCAGTCCCACTCATGGGGGGGTACCCCCATACCGGCCAGGGGTATGGTGGGTCTGCAGTGCTTCAAGTCTGGCAAAATTTGCTTTCGTCTGTCAGTTTGTTGGTACTCTTCTACAGATTAGCTGGTTAATAGGTTTTACGACTCTACTAGTATATAGGTTTTACGACTTTAAAGAATTTTTTAACGTCGGGGATTTTTACTTGGAGGAGATTCCTCCGAAAAGGGGCAAAAAGGGGGCTACTGGATATCTTATGAGATCCGATTTCGATGGTTCTTTTTTTATTTGAAAGGTAGTAACTTTGATTTGGCTTCATAAAGAACTGATAACCAAAAAAAACATGCAAAATAAAAACATTTTAGTTAACTTTATTTTTTATATATATTTTTTTGTATATTAATTGTTGCAAAAAAGTTTGTGCTCACGAGGTCTACTGTTTGCAGAACATTGTCTTACATTGAAGTAATTTTTCGTGTCTGTCTGTGTGACCGCATTGTTCTTATAA
This sequence comes from Dicycla oo, assembly GCA_948252095.1. Taxonomy (NCBI): domain Eukaryota; kingdom Metazoa; phylum Arthropoda; class Insecta; order Lepidoptera; family Noctuidae; genus Dicycla; species Dicycla oo. Next base: position 935,021 of record OX411716.1, on the reverse strand, counting down.
ACTACGCAATGGATTTTGATGCGGATTTCAACATCCATAGATAATTTATTGGGGAAGGTTTATGTGCGTAATAAATTTAAATGAAACTTAAGAAAAATAAAGAAATCTTCATGTTTGGTCAAGTCGTAATAACCATGCCAACCAGGGGCGGGTCGCTGGTCTGCTCATAAATTACTCATCTAACTGCTACAAAGTCATCTAACATCCTTAGGGCCAATTTTTCAACGGTCAGGTAACTTTTATTTATGGAATAAATATGGCGGTTTGACAGCTTTTGTATAAAAAGTATATCAAGCTGTCATAATTGGACCTAGTTATGTGGAAAGCAGCCATATGGCGCTTTTTCCAAAAATTATTTATAAACAATATTCTTTCTTTGGTATTGTTCGTCGAATCGTTGAGCTCCTTAAGTTCTGAGTTGAGCTGCGCGATTACTGACAAATGCGTGCACTGACTGGACAGGTCCTCTCAATCTGTGTGGTTCTTTCCTCAAAAGACCATTTCAGACACCAATCTACATGGTCTTCACATGAAGTGACCAAGATTATGTCTGGACTTTATAAGAGACTGTGACCTCTGAGTTTGTTTCGGCCTTTCTTCTCAGAGTAGTCAGATAGGAAACGCCGACCTCATCTAGTTTAAAAAAAAAACATGATTGACTTGTAAAAGTGTTTGTACAAACCTACTTACAGAAATAAAAATCATTCATCATCATTTATCATTTAACCCAGTCATACTAATTTCGACATACAAGTTTTTTTTGCAAAAACAGCCATGTCGATATCTCTATTTATCACGGAGATATGAGCCGTCAAATGCAGCCTTGTCCATACATCCACAATGCAACCATCGGCAGAAAAACGCTTATAAATCTGTTTGTACTTTTCCCGACATGGCTGCTTTCTGCATAACACGGCCCAATTATTCTTCAGATAAAAGTTATCTGACTATTGGAAAGTTTACCACCAATAACAGTTAACATAATACAGCTACACAATGATAGTAGTTCATCCATTTATGCATACAGAGCTGCGCAAGCGCGTGTCGATGCAATCGTGACTGACATCAGACATAACATCATGCGATCATCACCAATCATCAACTTTATAATCGGTACGCTTTGAGGAGTAATTAAGACGATTGACTTACTGACAACCAGTCTTACCAAGAGGTATCGTGTTACCCAGTAACTGGGTTGTGGAGGTCAGATAGTTAGCCACTCCATGTATTCAGCTGCATCCGGTTAGAGTGGAAGCCGATCCCAACATAATAATTATGTAGTTAGTTGGGAAAAGTCTAGGCCGACTGATTGATTTTTGTCGTAAGTAATAGACTTTCTGAATCTTCCAAATACTCGTTTGTTATGTTACCAGTTTCAATTTGGACTTGGTTAATAAATAATACCGGTCAAGAGCGAGTCGGATTCGCACACCGAGGGTTCCGTACCATCCTATTTCATACTATCCTACTTCCTATCCTACTATCCTACTAATATTATAAATGCGTAAGTTTGTGAGGATGGATAGATGTTTGTTACTCTTTCACGCAAAGACTACTAAACGGATATTTATGAAATTTGGCACACAAATAGTTTATAACCTGGATTAACACACAGGATACTTTTTATCCCGATATTCCTACGGGTTCGAGACTTACGCGGGTGAAACCGTGGGGCGGTGCTAGTCATATATAAAAAAGTGTGCTATTTACAGACATAGTTTTATTTTTCCTGTAATCTTTACACAAACTTCTATCACAAAGAATAATTTTAGATTTTTCTCTATGCAAACTTCGGAGATAAGGGGGGAACGGTATTTTTATTTCCATTTTTCATCATAAGTCGAAAACAATGCGGCCTAAAAAAAAAAGAAAAAATGTTTGAGAATGTGCATGCCCTAGTAGCTCCAATTCGAATTTGAAGACCCCTTTCAGTCCCTGTTGCAAAATTTATATATATATATATATTTATTTCTTTCTTATTTGTAAAATAGTTGGGCAAACGTGATCTAAAACTATTCTAAAATTCAAGTGGATAACATTAGTAGTTCTTGAGATATCCAGCTGTGACAGACAGACAGACAGACTGAGTCGCACCATAAAGGTTCCTTTTTACCATTCAGGTACGGAACCGTAACTACACGAACCTCGAGTAAAAAAAAAAAGAAATCCACCTTTCAGCCACAACCTTGCACTCGTGCACTCTGTAACTCTCGGAACCGTTTAAAACTTTACATACACGCCAAAGTTTACGTAAACGTTTATTGCACACAGTTTTGCATTTTCATGAAACATTTCTTTTTTTTGTTTGCTGTTTCAAAACGTTGCTAATCGAGAAAAATAAACTAAAGAAGGACATCGAATGCATCTAGTGGTTACTTTGCAAAATAAACTAAAGAACAGCATTTAGATGCATTAAATGTTCTTCTTTAGTTTATTTTGCAAAGTAACCACTAGATGCATTAAATGTTCTTCTTTAGTTTATTTTGCAAAGTAACCACTAGATGCATTAAATGTTCTTCTTTAGTTTATTTTGCAAAGTAACCACTAGATGCATTAAATGGTCTTCTTTAGTTTATTTTGCAAAGTAACCACTAGATGCATTAAATGCTCTTCTTTAGTTTATTTTGCAAAGTAACCACTAGATGCATTAAATGGTCTTCTTTAGTTTATTTTGCAAAGTAACCACTAGATGCATTAAATGTTCTTCTTTAGTTTACTTTGCAAAGTAACCACTAGATGCATTAAATGCTCTTCTTTAGTTTATTTTGCAAAGTAACCACTAGATGCATTAAATGTTCTTCTTTAGTTTATTTTGCAAAGTAACCACTAGATGCATTAAATGCTCTTCTTTAGTTTATTTTGCAAAGTAACCACTAGATGCATTAAATGTTCTTCTTTAGTTTACTTTGCAAAGTAACCACTAGATGCATTAAATGCTCTTCTTTAGTTTATTTTGCAAAGTAACCACTAGATGCATTAAATGCTCTTCTTTAGTTTATTTTGCAAAGTAACCACTAGATGCATTAAATGCTCTTCTTTAGTTTATTTTGCAAAGTAACCACTAGATGCATTAAATGTTCTTCTTTAGTTTACTTTGCAAAGTAACCACTAGATGCATTAAATGCTCTTCTTTAGTTTATTTTGCAAAGTAACCACTAGATGCATTAAATGCTCTTCTTTAGTTTATTTTGCAAAGTAACCACTAGATGCATTAAATGCTCTTCTTTAGTTTATTTTGCAAAGTAACCACTAGATGCATTAAATGGTCTTCTTTAGTTTACTTTGCAAAGTAACCACTAGATGCATTAAATGGTCTTCTTTAGTTTACTTTGCAAAGTAACCACTAGATGCTTTAAATGCTCTTCTTTAGTTTACTTTGCAAAGTAACCACTAGATGCTTTAAATGCTCTTCTTTAGTTTATTTTGCAAAGTAACCACTAGATGCATTAAATGCTCTTCTTTAGTTTATTTTGCAAAGTAACCACTAGATGCATTAAATGTTCTTCTTTAGTTTACTTTGCAAAGTAACCACTAGATGCTTTAAATGCTCTTCTTTAGTTTATTTTGCAAAGTAACCACTAGATGCATTAAATGCTCTTCTTTAGTTTATTTTGCAAAGTAACCACTAGATGCATTAAATGCTCTTCTTTAGTTTATTTTGCAAAGTAACCACTAGATGCATTAAATGGTCTTCTTTAGTTTACTTTGCAAAGTAACCACTAGATGCATTAAATGTTCTTCTTTAGTTTATTTTGCAAAGTAACCACTAGATGCATTAAATGGTCTTCTTTAGTTTATTTTGCAAAGTAACCACTAGATGCATTAAATGCTCTTCTTTAGTTTATTTTGCAAAGTAACCACTAGATGCATTAAATGGTCTTCTTTAGTTTATTTTGCAAAGTAACCACTAGATGCATTAAATGTTCTTCTTTAGTTTACTTTGCAAAGTAACCACTAGATGCATTAAATGCTCTTCTTTAGTTTATTTTGCAAAGTAACCACTAGATGCATTAAATGCTCTTCTTTAGTTTATTTTGCAAAGTAACCACTAGATGCATTAAATGTTCTTCTTTAGTTTATTTTGCAAAGTAACCACTAGATGCATTAAATGCTCTTCTTTAGTTTATTTTGCAAAGTAACCACTAGATGCATTAAATGTTCTTCTTTAGTTTACTTTGCAAAGTAACCACTAGATGCATTAAATGCTCTTCTTTAGTTTATTTTGCAAAGTAACCACTAAATGCTTTAAAAACCCACTAAAACTCCACGGTGTCCTCCTCTGCCGCTTGTGGCGGGAACACGGGCACGCGTTAGCACTCACCGCGAACCCGCCGCGGCTGTCCGTCACCGGACCCTCCTCTGGGGAGTACCGCCAGCTAAATTGTTGTTTTTGGATATATGTGAATAAATTCACGGCAGTAGTATAAACTAAGTTAAAAGGAAAAATGTCACAGCTAAGTAGGCTTTACAAGCTAAAGAGTAATAGTATTTGTAGTTAGAATGTATGGGAGAACATGTTTTTCAACTACAATGTTAAGTTGTTCTTGGTATAAATTCATTCCAACTACGGAACCTTACATTGTGCGTGGTCCGACACGCACTTGGCCGATTTTTTCCTTTATTGTTGTTTATTTTGAATAACCTTTATTCACGTCGCCACTTGCAGTAACCAATTGATCCCGTATTTAAAGTGATCATATAGTTATTGGTTATTTAACAGCACGCGATGACCCTTAGGAGTTGAGCAAAAATAAAAAGCGATAAAGGAAGTAATAGCATGGGCGGGCGATGCGATGTGACGCGGTGGGTCGAGGAAACAAGAAATTTCACGCGGACGATGCATGTCGCGGGCAGAAGCTAGTCTATCATAAAGACAAGAAGAAAGAGATATCATAAAGAAAAGAAGAAGAATATTTATAACAATTTTTTTCTTTTTTTTTGTCATTATATTAGGTTGGGGAAAAAGTCTTTTCGCATTATAGTATGTATGAACTTGTAATAAAATCTCTTTGGCTATACTTTTGTATCTGGCTGGTTTTGGTATCATTGAAAGTTTAAATTTTAAAGAACATAATTCCAAATTCAAATTAGGAAAATGTGTGATTTTCATTTGTTTTTCGTACCGTCAAGATGAGTGAATCTAATGAAGAAATTCGATACATTTTAAAATTTTACTACAAAAAAGGTAAAAATGCAACGCAAGCCGCGAAACAAATTTGCGATGTTTATGGACCTAGTGTAGTGTCTGTGAGAGTAGCACAAATTTGGTTTAAGCGTTTTCAATCCGGAAATTTTGATGTCAAAGATGCACCCTATTGATATTATATATTAGAGGTCGCCCCATTACGGATAAAATGGATGCCATTTTTGAAAAAGTGGAGCAAGATCGGCATATCAGTAGTTACGACGTAGCTGAAGAACTGGAAATTGACAACAAAACAGTTTTGGCACATTTGAAAAAAACTGGGTACACAAAAAGCTCGACATTTGGGTACCTCACGAGCTCACTGAAAGAAACCTAATGAACCTTGTACTCATTTGTGATTCTTTATTATGACGTAATGAAACCGAACCATTTTTGAAGAAGCTGATAACTGGTGATGAAAAATGGATCACGTATGACAAGAACGTGCGAAAAAGGTCGTGGTCAAAGGCCGGTCAGGCTTCACAGACTGTGGCGAAACCCGGGTTAACTCGCAACAATGTGATGCTGTGTGTGTGGTGGGATTGGAAGGCATTATTCATTATGAGCTGTTACCACCAGGCAGGACCATCGATTCTGAACTCTACTGCGAACTACTGATGAGATTAAAGCAAGAAGTTGAGAGAAAGCGGCCGGAATTAATCAACAGAAGGGGTGTGGTTTTTCATCATGATAACGCTAGACCTCACACAAAGATGTGTGAGGTCTAGCGTTATCATCATCAGCCACTCAGCAAAAATTAAGAGAGTTTGGCTGGGAGGTGTTAATGCATCCGCCGTATAGTCCTGACCTTGCACCTTCAGATTTCTACCTGTTTCGGTCTCTTCAGAATTCTTTAGGCAGTGTCAGGTTAACATCACGAGAGGACTGCCAAAACCACTTGTCGCGGTATTTTGACTAGAAGTCCCAAAATTTCTATAGCAATGGGATCATGTCCCTACCTACAAGATGGCAAAAAGTTATCGAACAAAATGGTACCTACATACTTTAGTTAAATGTAAATAATCTATATTAAAAATGTTTTGAATTTTCTTAAAAAATGCGAAGAAACTTTTTCCCCAACCTATTATTATTATTATTGTCTTCTTTCTTTACAAATGTCAAATGCCAAATAAATGTAAATGCCTGGTTTTGACCCCTCCATCTAGAGGCGAGACTGAAAACGTTCAGACCTTCATAAAGTGTAGGTCTCCACAACGTTTTCATAGCAATTTAAAGCTTTTTAATAAAATGGAGCGAGCCTTTGTAGTGGTTGCTGCTTGGCACAACACTTTCCACGAGAGTTGTTCAGTCATTAATCTATGAACGAGTATTGTTTTGGAGTACGTACGTCTGTATACAAGTAAACACATGAATGCATTGAATATAATTTTGTTTATAAGATATTTTGTTTTGAAGTATTCGTGCTTATTTTATGAATGTCAAAAAAATGTGATCGTATTGATAAAAAACTACAAAACCTCTTGTTTCTTCAAAAGGCTCTGTTATTATTCAGATACATATTTCAATGCTCAAACAAAGAACACAATATCTGACAAATCCTAGCTTGAGAGACTCTTATCAAATATCAAAGCTTTAATCTTTTTTAGGGTTCCGTACCTCAAAAGGAAAAAAACGGAACCCTTATAGGATCACTCGTGTCTGTCTGTCCGTCTGTCACAGCCAATTTGCTCCGAATCTAATGGACCGATTATGTTGAAATTTGGTACACATATGTACTTCTGTGACCCAAACACGGGCGTGTAACGTATATAAATGAATTTTGAATATGGGGGTCAAATAAGAAAATTAAAAAAAAAAGTTTGGCAAACTGTACCGTGTGACATATCAAATGAAAGGGCTTACTGTGAGGGTCTCAAATGTATTTTTTAAAATTTTAAAATAAATCGTTTCAAAGTTAGGTATTTAAGAAAATAGACGACTCCGAATGTACTGAGCCTAAAATTATGAAAAAAATACAGAAACTAGTTCAATACCTATAGATTACAAGAAAATCCATAAGAAGTCGATGGTCTTAAAACAACATGGTAAATCTCTCAATATTGTGCGTACAAACTTACATTTCAAACTACGGAGCCCTTCATTGTGCGTAGTCCGACACGCACTTGGCCGGTTTTTTTTTTTTTTAAGTGCAGCAAAGAATTGCGAAATATTAGTTTTCAAATCAAATGCTCGAGAATTCAGTTTGTCTAACACCTTTCTGGGGGCACGGTAGTGCCCCTGCCAAGACGAGCCAAGCGAAGCGCAAGGGCACTACCTACCTTTTCTCGAAGCGCTTCGTCGTTTTTTTTGAACCCTCATAACTTGGGTTTGGATTATATCAGATAAACAAAACTCTTGGTATATGATGTCAATAGTGAAAACTATCTCTTAAGATACAGGCTCCTAGTTTGAGAGACAGGGTTTATATTATGTGCTTATAGATTTTTGTCGCCATTTTAACTTTTGTTCAAACAATGGTAATAGGTATAAGTTTAGTATTTACCACTCTGTTCAACCTGTGTCTATGTATTACTTTGGGTAAATAAACATTATTATTGTTAGTGGACTTATTAAACATACAACGTTTCAATTGCATAGCTCTTATACTTTAGATTTTATTGCTATCTAAAAACCCCGTTTTCGTCACTGACTGATGATCATCAAAACTCTTCTTCCTGAAGTCCTAGAAAGCTGAAATTTGGTATGTAAGCTAGTAATAGTACACAAACAACAAAAAAATTCTAAAATTAGGAACTTTTACCCCTCAACCCCTTTAACTAGGGGATGGAAGTATGTATGAGACTTCCGCAAAATTTTGATGCTAGAGGTCTAAAAATTGATATAGGGACTCCTTGTTATAATAAAATAATAAATATACATAATAAAATACATATTTCAGGATTTTTAGGAAACCACCCCCCACTCTTTAAATTAGGGGATATAAAAATATTGTCATAAGCAGCTTACGAAAAGAAGTGAAATCCCACCAAAAACATTTACATGTAAAATGTTGCCCAGACGAGACCATATGGCTCGCACTGTCAAAAACTTGCCGTTGGCCGTTTCGCTGCGGTCACACGGGCGTAAGGTTAAAATTGGTTCACTGTTCATTATTTGACTGTTATACAATGGTTCTTGTAGTAACGAAACGGCCAAGCCACATATTGTGACTAAGGTGTAGAGTTTGTAAAGTTAGAGCTTTTAGAGTTAGTAAGTGTAGAGTTAGAAGCTTGGCTCTACATGAGATCTGATAACTTTTTGACAGTGCGAGCCATAAGGTCTCATCTTGGCAACCATTTACACGAAAATGTTTTTGGCGCGATTTCTTTTTTTTTGGGGTTTCTAAATTGACAATTTGTTGTTGAGAACTTGTAAAACTACTTTAGCATTTCAAACCCAAATTCAATGTTTCTTTGCAAAACACGTAAGAAGTTTCGAAGCTAATTTGAAGGAATCACCTAAAGTTAGGTACTTTAGGTGATTCCTTCAAATTAGTTTCGAAATTTCTCTTTCAGTTTGACAAATTCTCAATTCAGAAAGCAAGTGTTGGACTCGCCCTCTCGGAAGTGTTGAACTCGCCCTCTCGGAAGAGTTGGACTCGCCCTCTCGGAAGTGTTGGACTCGCCCTCTCGGAAGTGTTGGACTCGCCCTCTCGAAAATATGATTTCATTTTGACAACAAATTCTGGGTTGGGACGGGTTTAGAGTTGAAATTACAAAAATATAATGAAGATAGTTGATAGTGCTGGACAGATGCAGATCATCTAGGATTCTAGATGAAGTAGCGGGTCGGTTACAAAAATCTCAATCAATCAATCAAAATTTATTTATTCGGACAATAAATATCCATTATGTTAGTAATGCCTTATAGCTTGTGTTAGTAAGTAATATTATTATTAGAGGTAACGAGTTTGAAGCATTTCGCACAGAAGATGACCTAGTAAGGTACAAGTTACTCACCTGGCCATCCTCTCCACAAGATGCCTCAAAATGGGAGAATAAAAACTCTCGGTCACTGTTTTCAGAATGCTGTTGCTACTGGCCCGGGTTCTAGTTACTAATTATGCGATATTTTTCGGATGATCGCATTAAATCCGTCAGTTCGATTCTGTGCAAACATTTCTGATGCACTGCAGAAACGGGGCAGTCTCAAGAGCATTCTGAAAATATTATTAATATATATTGGACGCGCCAGACATCTAGCGACCTTATGGTGTAGCTGACCCATAGACCTCCCGTGTACGAGACCCTCACAATATGCCTTGCATAGTGTTATCTTGACCTGGTCGGTACGGCGGGAGAATCTATGTGCCAACATATTACGTCGGACCGTCAATGCCCTACGCTTCCTCTCAATATCGACGTATATTATCTTTCTTTTTCATTTTCTTTTTCTTTTTTCAATAACTTCCAAAATTTTGGAGCTAGCTTTATGAAATAAAGACTTTGTTATGGACAATTTTATAGTGCTTAAATCAATTTCATAAAAGGTAAAGATTATGAAGTTTATTTTGAATAAACGTAAGTTAGGTAACAATTACTCAATAGATTTCGAAAAATGTGATAGATGAATGGGAGAATATTCTTCAACATCGGCTTAGGAATCTGGTAGATAGCACCCAAACCTTATCACATCTATATTAGCAGCTCATGGTGGCAATACAATATTTTTCAAATCTAGTGAAAATGGTCATTTATAATTAACTTACTTTTATTCAAAATAAACTTTATAATCTTGAACTTTTATGACATTCATTTAAGCACTATAAAATTGACTATAATAAAGTCTTTATTTCATAAAGCTAGCTCCAATATTTTGAAAGTTATTGAGGTTTTGTTACAGATCCGCTTTCTTTGCGGCCCATAGATGATTCAAAGAGATTCCAAGTTTAAATGATATATGTCAGCTTTCAGACAGGAACCATTAACTTCAGAGTTTTGTCATTCAAATATTATTTACGATCTAACTTTTAATACGTACTCTCACATATTGCTTCGTCCGTTTAGTGATATGCAGCTAAGGCGGGTTCTACACTCAAACACTTTTGATAAGTCTTGGCGATGAGTGTGACGTGCTGCGGGGTACTTGCACATTGGCGCCGATTTTCTTGTTCAACAACTAAACCAAAATTAGAGAATCGCTATTTTACTAACAGGCAGTGCGAGAAAAGGACGGCTATAGCTATGAACTAAGTTAGAGATGTCAAACTAGTTTACACCTTGTGCTTCACCGTGTATTTTCTACGTAATTTGCATGGAAATATTAGTTCCAACTAAAAACAGCTCTAATTTACGTCCGTCTCTTTCTTGTTGTATTAGAGAGAAATAATTAGTAATACGACAGGCCAGTTGGCGTGGTTGGTTAAGATACCACCAATCATGCCGCAGGTTGTGGGTTCGATTCCCATCCAGGACAAACATTTGTGTGCATGAACATGTCTGTTTGACCTGAGGCTGGGTGTAATTATCTATATAAGTATGTATTTACAAAAAAAAAGTAGTGTATGTAGTAGTATATCAGTTATCCTGGATTCCATAGTACAAGCTCTGCTTAGTTTGGGGTCAGATGACCGTGTGTGAATAATATCCCAAGATATTATTATTATTATTAATAGCCTAAATGAAGCATAGTTTGTGTACAGAATCCGCACCATTGACTTGGTTACAGTTACAATGACACAATGGGTGGTCTTATCGCTAAAAGTTATCTTTTAACATTCCATCTATTAGTTAGTTTAGATAGTTACCTACTAGTTTTTTTCGGTTGTTTTGTTGATAAATGATAAATGATTTTTATTTCTGTAAGTAGGTTTGTACAAACACTTTTACAAGTCAATCATGTTTTTTTTTTTTTTTTATCTAGATGAGGTCGGCGTTTCCTATCTGACTACTCTGAGAAGAAAGGCCGAAACAAACTCAGAGGTCACAGTCTCTTATAAAGTCCAAACATAATCTTGGTCACTTCATGTGAAAACCATGTAGATTGGTGTCTGAAATGGTCTTTTGAGGAAAGAACCACCAGATTGAGAGGACCTGTCCAGTCAGAGCACGCATTTGTCAGTAATCGCGCAGCTCAACTGAGAACTTAAGGAGCTCAACGATTCGACGAACAATACCAAAAAAAGGACATTGGGGTAGGCCACATAAATTACTCAAACTGCCAGACGGTGATTAAAAATAACTGAGAGAAAAAATAAAACAAACAAAAAAAGCAATGACCTACATAGTCTTCACATTCACAATAAATTAAAATAATATAATACTGTTTCTGTGGTTTTATTAGCTAGGTATTAAGAACTGCTTGTCGGTTTCAGTGCACTTAACACTAAGTAAATACTGGCAGTCAAGCATCCACAAGGGGTGGTGTCAGCCGTGATACGGACGCTCTTGCTTCAAAGTCTGTTTTATCGCATAGATTATGATCGACACATGTGAAACTACCTTTATACACAGTTTTATTATAATATGAGGTCCATTCAATGACGCCTTATAAATATCTAAAGTCATATCTTACTAGTTTTAGATAGCAACGAAAATATTGAATTTTATCAGCGAATTTATTAAGTTCATAAATACTGATGAAAAGATATAATTAAATACTAAATGAGAGAGGCTTTTACTAAAATTGTGCATCATTTTTGGTCATTGATATGCTAAAGAGACGGAGTCTGGCCCAAAACTGATTTTGTAATTTGATTGATATGACAGTTTAATCAAATTGTACTTGGGTTTGAAAAAAAGTCTTGAGCTTTTATTATTGAAGGGAGTGAATAATGGCGTGAAGGTTGACAGGGGAGAATGGAAGAAGAAACGTGTTGCGCCGACCGCACGGAACGTGAGACAAGGTCAAGAAGATGATGATGACCAGTATAAAAGCTTTAAGTTTGGAATGTTTTCTAAAACAACTTCTTTGTAGATGAAAGATCTCTCTGCAAAACAGATTCAAATACAATTATCTAAGGAAACTTCACACAATTGGTATCTTTAGCTAAGGATGATAAAAAAGGATTTTCTAAACTCATAACTTCAAGTACCTTTCTATAGCTGATTTTATCCGTGTGCCGCCACACTTGGGGCTCACGGCCGCACGGGTTCATCGAAGATTAATGCTTTCAAGGACACTGAACGTAACACAATAGAAGTTTTATTGTTATGACCTTCCAAGTGAAAGCACATTAAGCCATTGGTCCCGGCTGTCATTCGAGGATCTTTGACAGTCGTTACGGGTCGTCAGAAGCCCGAAAGTCTGACAACCAGTCTTACCAAGGGGTATCGTATTACCCAGTAACTGGGTTGTGGAGGTCAGATAGGCAGTCGCTCCATGTAAAATACTGGTATTCAGCTGCATCCGATTAGACTGGAAGCCGACCCCAACATAGTTGGGAAAAGGCTAGGCAGAGATTTTACTCTCGTTTTATCATCAAAAAATATCGTTACCCATCATGTTTGTAACGTTTCGCCAGCCTGTAATCCACGTGCGTGATAATGCGTGTAGACCTGTACACTCTGGCCACATCAATACCAATTTGAAGGGTTGCGAGCGATGGCCCGTGATCGGCGACAGACACCAAACAATGAGATTTAGTGCTCCGGCAGTTACTCAATTAAGATTAGTGAAATTAAACACTCGACGAGTTTTACAAGGCCATGAGCACAGCGGGCGCGACGCACGTGTGGAAATATAAACATTTTGCTATGAAGTTTCAATAAAAGTGTGAGATGTCACATCTAACTATCACGAGTTAACCGGCGGCTTCCGGAAGGTTCACTGCACAGTTTCTATGACAATACCTTTCTTTTGACAATTCGATGACATTCATTGCGTCATTTACGTAATCGGGCAGGTGAATTTTTAAACTTAAGATACAACGGATTGGCAATTTTCTTCAAAATCCTCGTATTGGGATTGAAAGTGTGTTATTCAATTGGAATGTAGTTCACCAATAAATGCAAGTGGATTTGATGACAAAATAACATCGAGAACACGTGCATTCACTTGTATACCATCTTCGTAAACCTGGTATCTAGACCTGAAAGAGTCTGTGTGCAAGTTAGTCATTGAGAAAATGACCTTTCTATTGTTGTATTAAGGTCTTTAATTCTGGCGTGATACAGTTTGTAACGGAATGTGTTAAAGCATCAGTGGAGCTTCCCTTATCAGTTTTACCCGTAAGACAGACGTTATACAAATTCATTATTAGGTAAGAACGAATTATTGAGAAAGCTTGTTATAAAACCAGGTAGTTGACTGAGTTATAATTAACTAGTAGTTCTTCGAACAATAGAGCTCGCGAGCACAAACTTTTTGCAACAATTATTAATTGTTGCAAAGAAAGTTTGCGTTCGCGAGGTCGCTATAGTGTATTCACTATATTTATGCAAAACGGGATAATTTACTATTGTTTTTTTTTTTTGTGTTTCATCAAATCTTCACCAAATTTTTATGAGACCAACTTAATTAACTTACCTTTCAAATAAAAAAATAACGATCTAAATTGGATCTCATAAGGCGGAGATATCCAGTAGCTCTCCTTTTTGCCACTTTTTAGAGGAAGTACGCCTCCAATCAAAAATCTCCGCCGACAAAAAAACCTGTATACCAAGTTTCGTCTAGCTCGGTTGTAAAATACGAGCTGTAGAAGTATAGCAACAAACTGACAGAGGAAAGCAAATTGCCAGACTTGAAGCAGTGACGCTTCGCTCGCTCGGTATCCTTATTAGGTGAACATGAACCTTACAGGCCAGCTGGCGTGGTTGGTTAAGATAGCACCTATCATGTCGCAGGTCGCGGGTTCGATTCCCATCCAGGACAAACATTTGTGTGCATGTCTTTTTGTCCTGAGTCTGGGTGTAATTATCTATATTATTATTTTATTATATTTTTTTTTACATTTCTCGGGACCCTCGGGTCCCGGACCTTTGGAAGGCGTACGAGGAGCCGAAGCCAACTCACAGAGGCCCCTTAAATAATTTTAAATGATAAGGAGGCACCAACCGACGATTATCCCTGTGCAAGTGCACCCAAGGACAACCGCCGGTTGGTGCAGGACTATTGTTGTGCGTGGAAACGAAACATATTGGGCTATGGGTCTGGGTGGCTAATGTGGATTGGGTTACTTGAACTATGGAAGAACTATGTCCCCTGCCTGACCAATGTATATTATACACGGATAAAATGGCAGGGGGTGACTTGCACACTCAATAATGGGCCCCCGGAAACGGCCGCTAGCACATAGTGACGTAGCGACAAGGGGGCAACACTTCCTGAGATGCTTGAGGAGTGGAGAGGTATTCCACGGCTATCAGGACAATCCCGGAAGTACGGTCAAGATCCCTACCAGCACCTTACTGGAATACTTCCTTCCTCCGAGCACGTTTGCTCTTGCGAATCTCCACTCAAGCCGGCCAATAAAGGCAAGAAAGAGGTGGGAGCTCTGTTCCTCGTCAGTGTTTACTCCAGCCGGCCAATAAAGGCAAGCCAGAGATGAGGACAAGATTTCTCCCGGGAGATAGGGTCCGTGGGGTCGCTACTGCCCAACAGCTCGCCACATGCTGCCCTGCGGGTTTTTATTATTATTATTATTATTATTTATTATTATTTTATTTACAAAAAAAAAAAAAGTAGTACAATATCAGCTTAGTTTGGGATCAGATGACCGTGAGTGAACAATGTCCCAGGTTATTATTGTTATTGGGAAGGAACCTCTCCTCAAATGTATATAATTGCAACACGTGTTTGTTAAGTGCCTGGTACTTGTTGATACGCCTACAGTTACACTGACCTCTCACACCTATGAACACGGTAGGTAATATGAAACATTGGAAAACCAATTATTTTAAAAACCGTGACGTGTTCTAGTAAGCGTGATAACAAATAGTTTTATTAATAGAGTATCTATTACATTATTAATATTTTTATGTCTGCATTTCAAACGAAGCAATATAAACGCATAAAATTTGGGACAATAAATAAAGCATCAAATTAAAAAATCACTGCATTTATATGGTTTGCATGAAATAAAGAGGCGTTTTATTTGTATTTTATTTTATAACCGTGGAGTTTATTAGCCTGTGGCTAAGTAATAACAGCCGCTTGGGTCGATCGGGTGTTAAGCTACGCTTGCCGCGGTTGGTCCGCGGATGGGTGACCATCTTTACATACCCCTCCGTGCCTCGGAAAGCACGTTAAGCCGTTGGTCCCGGCTGTCATTCGTGGATCTTTGACAGTCGTTACGGGTCGTCAGAAGCCCGAAAGTCTGACGACCAAGGGGTATCGTACTGCCCAGTTACTGGGTTATGGAGGTCAGATAGGCAGTCGTTCCATACTGGTATTCAGCTGCATCCAGATAGACTGGAAGCCGACCCCAATATAGTTGGGGGCAGGCTAGGCAGATGATGATGTAGTTTCTTGCCAGCTCTTCTCCATAGGAAGCGACCAGTTGGAACCACGCACCTAGCTTCGGACGTTGAGTGCCTATGTGGGTTTATGTGAAATAAAATCTTTGTGAAGGGATTCCGAGGGATTGATAACCTCCTTCTTTTGGTGAAGTCCGTTAAGAAGAAGATAAACATAGATATCCTCTCTCAAATTTTTGCTGAGTAATTTTGTTGCGCCACTTCTCCCCAGCTAAAGCACTAGGAAGAGGTGAAGGACGGGCGTTTTCGGGGACTGTCTTATGTAATTTTTGACGTTCGAAAAGTGCTGTTATTCTCAGTCTAGTTTGAATAAATAATAATAATAATAATAGTTCTTCCATAGTTCAAGTTACCCAATCCACTTTAGCCACCCAAACTCATAGCCCAATATGTTTTGTTTCCACGTACAACAATAGTCCTGTACCAACCGGGGGTTGTCCTTGGGTGCACTTGCATAGTGCATACAGGGATAATCGTCGGTTGGTGCCTCCTCATCATTTAAAATTATCTAAGGGGCCTCTGCGAGTTGGCTTCGGCTCCTCGTACGCCTTCCATAGGTCCGGGACCCCAGGATCCCGAGAAATATCAAAAAATAATAATAATAATAATGATAATAATAATTGAAAAAGTTTGAATAAATGACTTTTGATTTTGTTTTTTTTTTATGTGAACTTGAACTACTCAGCAAGCATGTTCAGTTCAGTTCAGTTAATTTTTATTGTGCATCATAGGAAAGTGTACATAATACAACTGGTGTTGATTTACTGCTTTGCGAATAGCTATGTCCTGCCCTTAGGGCGTACAATAAATGTAGGTACATATCATATAAAATGTTTACATGCATGTCAACAATAATATTATAACAATACATTACAAATTTTAGACCGTTAAATATTAAAAACCAAACCCACAAAACGCATCATGACCTAGGCAGATTGTATTCTAACAGTGATTTGTCGGCATAGAAGTCTTTCACAGAGTAATAACATTTGTTTACTAACAGTTCATGGAGATACTTTTTAAATGATTTTATTTCAGTAATTGCTCTTATAGGTTTTGGAATGTTATTGAAAATACGCGGAGCCGAGCAGAAAACACTTTGGTGCAGGAAATTCGTCTTACCAGCCACTATGTCTAGCTTGTCCTGATGTCGTATACATGCATGGTGATAATTGATAATGTTCCCTCTAGCATTATATTATCATGGTTTTAATGGCTCCCCCGAGCAATCAGGGCGTCACTCGTGCACGATAATGTTTATAACGAACACGACGGGATAACACCAGCACGAGTTCATTTTTATAATAATCCTTTATACGGGACCAAATTACTTTACACGGAGCGCTTAAAATAGACAGCGAATTAACTGTGTTGTTTGAAATGGCTTCATTCATTTACCGTTCAACTGTTTTCATATAAAAGACAATTAAAATACATAGCACTACGTCTGCGTTCTCCGAAGGGTTAGGGACAGGTGTACTTACCTATAATCATCATTATTAATAATAAATAGGGCACCCCGTCTTTTCGCATAATGTTTTTTTTCGTAACATTCTTTGGCATAACTTTCTGGTATAATTTCTTTGACATAATATGATAATACGACAGGCCAGCTGGCGTGGTTGGTTAAGATACCACCTATCACGCCGCAGGTCGTGGGTTCGATTCCCATCCAGGACAAACATTTGTGTGCATGAACATGTCTGTTTGTTCTGAGTCTGGGTGTAATTATCTATATAAGTATGTATTTACAAAAAAAGTAGTATATGTAGTATATCAGTTATCTGGTTTCCATAGTACAAGCTCTGCTTAGTTTGGGATCAGATGACCGTGTGTGAAATGTCCCGGGTTATTATTGTTATTATTATATTATACTTTGCCATAATTGTTATTGGCATACAGTTTATTTGTGTTGATATAATTATCTTATACGCTAATTTACCTGACCCGAGGAGCTTAACCCTAGACGCTCGACGTCAGGGGTACACACAAGTTCGGTTTGGTTAGGTTCCTTTTTCTTTAAATAATTATGCCTAAGCTGTTACGCGTAAATATAATAGGATAAACAAAAGTATGCCATGTCATTGTTATATTATGGCTTAAAATTTTATGCAAACGGATAGTGAACCAATAAATAGTCTTTGTTTTCCTTAACGTTCATTTTTATTTAAAACATCATTGTTATAGATAGGTACGAGTATAATACTTCATTTTATTTAGTTAAGTCCCCGTTTAGGTATAGCCTTCCTCTACCTTTTTCCAACAGTTTATCTCCTTCGCCTTCTTTGTCCGGTAACACCGACATTTTGCCAGTTAAGTTTAAGTCCCATGTAATAGGCGAGTCTATAGCCATTAACCAGAAGAAAAAAATCCAGATTCCGGGCTGAGAAATTCTGAGAAATTCCAGATGGAAAAAGACCAACGAGGCGTGTTCTTGCAAAATGTATGTACGTATTATAATATATTATGTATATCTAATTCCTATTTTCAGCGACTCGAGTGATATCGACTCGGGTAAAGTATGAATGTCAGATCAGCTTATAAATACGGTCTTATATTTACGTGTGCCTAACAGTATTATTTAATATTCCTTGAACGAAATAGTAGGATCACGTACAGTCATTTTATCTCAAGAAGTGACGCGCGCTTTACATATGGTTACAAAGTGTACAACCTCGCTGTGCATGTCCGAGACAATTGCGCATTCGGAAATGTGTCTGGTACACGGTACACGCTTCGTGAAATAAAAAAAACTTTTTAGCAAAAAATAAAACCGACTTCCAAAACAGATCACTACAAAGTCAAAAAAAAATACTTTAATTTCGGTAGTCGGTGTCTTTGGTTTTGTATTTTCGTTTTTTGCCACCGACTTCCGAAATTAAAGTTATTTTTCACTTTGTGAAAAATAACTTTAATTTCGGAATTTTCACAGTGTTCTGTTTTGGAAGTCGTTTTTATTTTTTTGCTAAAAAGTTTTTATTTTTCACTTTTTAGTTGTGGAACCTACCCCACAAAAATTCGAATACATAATTGAGCACAATAATGGTAGATATAGCCATGTAAATAACAGTAACAGGAAGTTATTAAAACACCATCACATCATCCACATAAAATAAGTGGGAAATATACGCATTATTGAAGCTAACTCAAAAACTCCCCAAGCAAAGTTAATAAAATTTATGTGGCACCACCTCGGAAGTATACCCTTTCAAACAAAAACAAGAATTTTCCAAATCAGTCCATCCGTCTTTGAGTAATCGCGTAACAAACATACAAAAAAAAAAAAACATACAGACGAATTGAGAACCTCCTCCTTTTGGAAGTTGGTTAAAAAACAATAACGGCCGGGTATCTGCTACGCCGTAGTGACTACGCAGAACCTCCGAACACGAGCAATCTACCGGAGAAGGAGATTGTCAGTTGCGCTGTTTGGCACCGGTTGTGGTCTCTGAGTCAGCTAGCCGGGTAACTCATTTTGGAGGGTAGCGGGATCCGAAGCACGGTGCCAGCCGTTGGCCGACCGCAGTCAGTAGGGGGCCCAAGTAGCACGCCAGCCACGTGCCAAAGGCTGCCCCGCCAACTCGCGAAAAATCCCGGTATGCTCCACCGTGCCAGCCGGCGACGGGATGGGAGGACCCGGTGGCCATATCCGGGGGGGTTCGGGCGTCCCCGCAGTCTCCAGATGAGTTCCCCGTAGGTTTGGTTGGCTCTAGTGTTCCACTTGGATCACTGAGCGGCGCCTCGACAAGTCGACTTTTCCCCAACAACTCCACTCAATATGACACACAAAGCGAAGAAAAATAAGGTAAAACAACGGCTGCACTTCCTCCCACTAAAAGTGCATCTCACTAATATCAGGGGGTTGCACTCCAATCTCGATTCGGTCCATCACCACCTTGAGACCGAGAAGCCGCACCTGTTTTTCCTAACGGAGACGAAGATAACAACCCCGTCGGACGTGGCGTACCTCAACTACCCGGGGTACTCTCTTGAACACAAGTTCAAGAAGCAAGCTGGGGCCTGTGTGTACGTCCGCGATGACATTTGTTGTCGTCGTCTCCGTTGCTTTGAGAAATCGGGTTTCTCTGCCATATGGCTACTTGTGGATACTGGCGTGGAGAAATCTCTCTACATCGGCATCTACCGATCGCATAGCGGTGACCAGGAGACAACAGCGCTCTTTAATTTCCTCGTGGAGTCGACTGACGTAGCCCAGCAACGGTACCCAACGGCGAAGCTCATTTTTCTGGGGGACCTCAACGCCCATCATAAAGAATGGTTGTTCCCATACCAGAAAACTGACCATGCTGGGTTGGAGGCGCGCAATTTTGCTTTAACGCTAGATCTGACCCAGATGGTGAATGTGGCAACGCGGGTACCGGATGTTGACGGCCATACACCCAATTGCTTGGACCTTCTGCTGGCATCTGATCCGGACAGTCATTCAGTATCGGTCTCAGCACCGCTGGGAACGTCTGACCACTGTCTGGTGAAATCCATATCAACCTGCTCTCCTCCAGATGAGAGCCCTAGAGGCACGACGCGAGTATGGCGATACGGGTCAGCAGACTGGGATGAGATGCGGCACTTTTTTGCGTCTTATCCATGGCGGCAAGTGTGCTTTTCCTCGGGTGACCCCTCGCGCTGTGCTGACGCGGTTGCGGACGTGATTCGGCAGGGGATGGAATATTTTATTCCATTCTCCGACATCCCGCTCGGTCACAAATCCCGGCCTTGGTATAATGCAGAATGTGCCCACGCTGAGGCCCAAAAAGAGACTGCCTACCAAGCCTGGGTCAAGGCCCGCGACCGCAAAGTTAGAGCGCGCAGGGTTCGCGCGAAGAAGAGAGCCTTTAATTCTGCCGCCAAGTTCTGCAAGCGGGTTTTGCGTAGGGCACGTTTTGACCATGTCGGACATATCGGGGCCAGGCTGGCTTCGCACCCTCCGGGTAGTAAACAGTTCTGGTCCCTGTCTAAAGCGGTTGAAACGAATTTCTGTCGTCTCACTTTACCTCCTATGATGAAACCTGATGGGTCGCTGGCTCACTCTGCAACTGAGAAGGCAAATTTATTTGCATCTCTCTTCGCAAGCAATTCACGTCTGGACGCTGGCTCAAAGCAACCACCTACTGTACCTCATTGTGACTCCTCCATTGTGCAGTCTAGACGTGAACAAGGCCAGCGGGTCTGACGGCATTCCAGCGAGAGTGTTGAGGCAGTGTGCGCCTGAACTGTCTCCTGTATTGACACGTTTGTTCCGCCTCTCTCTTGAAAAAAGAACGGTGCCGAAATCCTGGAAGCTTGCAAATGTACAACCAGTGCCCAAAAAAGGCGACCGTGCAGACCCTGCCCATTACCGTCCGATCGCCATTACCTCCATTCTGTGCAAAGTTTTGGAAAGGGTACTGAACAATAAGTTGCTGAACTACCTTGAAGACAATGATCTCCTCAGTGACCGTCAATATGGCTTTCGCTGGGGACGGTCAACTGGCGATCTTCTTGTGTATGTCACGCACTGCTGTGGCGAAGCCATCGAGAAACACGGCGAAGCACTGGCTGTATCGCTTGACATCTCGAAGGCCTTTGACAGGGTCTGGCACGCTGCTCTGCTCAGCAAGCTTCCTGCTTATGGCATCCCAGCTGATTTTTGTAGCTGGATATCAGATTTCCTTAGTGAACGGTCGATTAGAGTAGTTGTTGATGGCTGCTCTTCTGACCTTATGGCTATTGATGCCGGAGTTCCTCAGGGGTCTGTTCTCTCTGCAACTCTTTTCCTGCTGCACATCAATGACCTGCTTCGGCCTGGTATTGTTGGGTACGCAGATGACAGTACAGTTTCAGAGAGATACTTGTCCAGAGCAAAAACCAGCGAGGCCGAAGTTCGTTCCTTGAGAGAGGCCATGGTAGAGCGGACAGATTTGACCTTAAGCTTTGTCTCCCAGTGGGGTGATGATAATCTGGTCTCTTTTAACGCCACCAAAACGCAGGCGTGTCTTTTTACCGCTAAAAAGAGTCGTTTCGCCCAAACTCCTACTTTTCGGGGTACATCTGTTCCTGTAACTGATCGACTTGAGCTCCTAGGCATGGAGTTGACATCTGGTCTCAACTTCGGCGCCACCATCGAGTACAAGGCCCAAACTGCGGCCAAGAAACTGGGCATCCTAAATAGGGTGAAGCGATACTTTATGCCTGGACATCTTTTAATCCTTTACAAAGCGCAAGTCCGATCCTGCATGGAGTATTGCAGTCACCTTTGGGATGGATCAGCTAAGTACCAACTAGCCGCGCTTGACTCGGTGGAACGCAGAGCTAAGAGGCTCATTGGCGACGTAAAACTGGTGGATGCCAAGCTTCATAGCTTGGCTCATCGCCGCAAGGTTGCCTGCTTGTCGGTCTTCTACAGATTGTACTTCGGCGAGTGTGCCCGAGAACTCCACGACCTCATTCCACCGGCCCCCTTCTACCACCGAACATCTAGACGCACTGCCAGTTACCATCCCTACCTGGTTGCTATTCCACCAATTCGCACTAAGTGCTTCCAAATGTCTTTTATAATGCGCACAGCAAAAGAGTGGAACTCACTACCTGCGTCTGTGTTTCCGAACGTATACAACCCTAATCTCTTCAAAGTGAGAGTGAACAGGCTTCTTCTGGGTAAGCTCACTCCATCGTCGACTTTGTCTCTGTCACCTCTGACCTAGACTAGAGTCAAGAGCAAACCCATCACAAATAAAAAATAAAAAAAAATATAATTTCAGTTTGTAAATAATAATTTCAGTTTGTAATAACCCGTTAGTTAGATAACCGCAGTGTCAGTAACGTAACTGTTAAGGTCTATCCACACTAATGTTGTAAATAAACCGTTTAAACAAAAATCCGTAGGTAGGTTAAAAACCCGTTTTAAATATGTTTGAAACCACGACTATGTGGGCCGTACATTGATTACGTACTACTTTAAAAATTAAGTTTAAAAGGCTAATTGAAGTCATTTACCATTTTTATTAATTTTTAAGTCATATATCATACATAAACTATTTTTCAGGAGACAGACTGATAACAATCATGAAACGCGTATTTCTTAAAATATAACGGCAACGCCGCATTTTTATTTTGCACTTTACTACCAAAACCGCAACGTCATAGGTGGGAAGAAAGAGGGCAGGAAGCGACCCGCACATTTTTTTTTAAATATGTTAACATGATATTTGTATTAATATATTATATGTACATAAAAAATATAAATAAGTATAATCTTCTATTGATAATTAGTTACTATTTTTTAACAAGAATGAGTTAACATGATTACATTCATTATAACTCGTTCATGTTTAGCCTTTCACATTTAGTCAAAATTCTACATTAGTCACTATGTTTAATCATTGATTAACTACGGATCAAAAAACTGGCCCTAAATCAGGGAGTAGGTGTGGTCTAGATCACTTTTTGTGATGACTCAATGCATTCTATTAAAAAAAAAAAAAACCATTATTATACCGCTAAGGGTGGTTTTAAATCGTTTTAAACCAAAAAGACGGTTTAAAATCCGTTTTGCATCTCTAATCCACACACATCAGGGCCGCGCCTGCGACGTGACACAAGGCAAGCGCTGAAGCTCCGTCGGCGACCCGGACACGGACGTGCGTGAACAAGTTCACATAAAATGTACACACCGATATTTTTTGAGTCCCTGACGGAGCACGGCCCGTCCACGTCCCGGGGCTGTCCTGTCCGGCCCTGATATATGTGGACAGACCTTGTTATACTCCATAGTTTACTTACACAATTCACTTATTTTACAACGTCTACTTACATTATGACTGAATTAAATGTTAATTACCTATTGCCATAAATATTGTCACGAAGAAAAAAAATGTTTTCTTGCAAATAATATTTATTACTTTTACAGTATGTTAGTTTAATACATAAATATAAAACAATTTAAAATATAAAAAGCTTATTCGAAGTGGTCTCTATTGGCTGCAATACAGTCCTTTAAACGTTGAGGCCAGTTATCAATAGAAGCACGCACACTTTCCATGGGAAATTTCTTCACTACCAATCGTATGGATTGTTTTAGGGACTCCAAATTATCATGGCGTTTAGAGCAAGCCGTACTCTCTAAAACTGACCATAAATCATAATCCAGCGGATTAAGATCGGGACTAGATGATGGCCATCTCTCCTCTGACTCTCATGTGACTCTGATGAAGTCCGAAACGTTCACTTCCAACCAGACTGCGTGGACCGAGCTTTATGACCCGGCGCCGAGTCTTGTTAGAAGGACCATACTGGGTTATTGAACATGGTGTTGTTAAGGGGCTTAACTACCTTCTCAAGAATAGTATCTTGATACACTTGTGCCGATGTTTTGATACCTTTTTCTCAAAAATATGGCTCAGTCACTCCTTCATAGCTAACACCCCACCAAACCATCACTGAAGTCGGATAATGCCCACGTTGCACTCTGTCGACTAATTGGGACGCTTCCTTAGAGCTTTGTGCATAAATACAGTCATTTTGTTTGTTAAAATGTTGCTCAATTGTAAAGATTTTCTCATCCGTAAACAAAATTTTTTGTGACCTCCCTTTGCGTACCGTTTCAGTAGTTGTTTCGATTTCACCACCCTATTCTTTTTTAAATTATCAGTTAAAAAATGACCAGTGCGCCTTTTATAGGCTGCAAGTCCTAAGTCATCTTTTAAAATACGAGACATGGTTCTGGGTGCTATCTTCATCTCCCGAAATAAAGTCTTTTGCTTTCGGACAGGATTTCTTCGAATTCTTTCCCTTACTGCTTTGACCACCTTTTTCGTACGAACACTACGTGGACGGCCAGATCTTTTTCTGTCACAAACAGAGGAGGTCTCATTGTACCTAATAATAGCCCGGTACACAAACATTTGACTAATACCAAGCGTATGGAGAGTTTTAAAAATTGCATTTGGCTCCATACGAACTTTGTGTAATGCAATCACAGCGATTCGGTTCTCTTTATCACCCCACTCCATTTTAATATCGCAAAATATTGTACAATGTATTGGCGCCAAAATTATAAAATCCAATGAACAATCATATAAAAATGACAAATTCTAAATTCAAATGTAATATCTTTCTTATTTTTAATTGTAACAGTATTTATGGCCAGACTGTGTATAACTTATTGCTTTTGGTATTGTCACTAATTTATTTTCTCACTGGACCAGACATTTTGACGTCGGGCTTTTGCAATATTTTTCTATATCATAATTATTGTAACTGTTGAGACGGTGGAACATCTTAATTATTTTTAATTAGGTAATAATATTTATTAAAGGGCAAAACCGAAATTAAATTATTTTAATGCAATATTGTAAATATATTATATTATTTATTACAAGTTTATTATGTCCGCGGCTCACTCGCGCGGGATTCTGAAATTATCCCACTGGAATGACCAGGACAAAAGTAACCTACATCCTAATCCAGTCATGGTCTAGCCATGTACCAAGTTTCATCCAAATCCATTCAGCCGTTTTAGCGTGAAACTTTAACAAACTAATTCATAATAGTTAGGATAATTATATTTTATGTACATAACAGTGGCACCTTGAGAAAGTCTTTGTTCAACACTCAGTAAAATAAAATACTGTATCTACATGTAATTTAATTTATACTTTCTCTCCATACATACGACTTCTTTAAATGCTTGAATTTTGTCAAGCGTGTTTATATTATCATAAACACTCAAGAGTTTGTTGTTCGCTCCTTTAATACTGTTTGTCTTCTCTTTAAACTCTTTCCGAGTGTTTTGAAAAGGATTTCAAAGTGGAAGCTTCATTGTAAGGCTTCACTCATAATCATTCTCCTGCCCCTATCCCAATTTATTTGGGGTCGGTCAACATGTCGTTTTCTTCTATACTTCTGTATTAGTTGTCATCTCGGGACTGCGTACCCCCGCTTTCTAGCAATAAGTTAGTAGACTAAGTTACATACCGTTAAAGATTATATTGAGGCCGAAAGGCTTGGGATTGAGCTGCTCCAAATTTTCTTTTTTCTATTTTTTATTTTTGCATACCGAATGTTGACAAACTTTGTAAAGTATTATATTATTTTAATTATTGTGAATGTGAAGACTATGTGAGTCATTGCTTATTTGTTTGTTTTATTTTTCTCTCAGTTATTTTTAATCATGGTCTGGCAGTTTGAGTAATTTATGCGGCCTACCCCAATGTCCTTTCTTTGGTATTGTTCGTCGAATCGTTGAGCTCCTTAAGTTCTGAGTTGAGCTGCGCGATTACTGACAAATGCGTGCACTGACTGGACAGGTCCTCTCAATCTGTGTGGTTCTTTCCTCAAAAGACCATTTCAGACACCAATCTACATGGTCTTCACATGTTCTGACCAAGATTATGTCTGGACTTTATAAGAGACTGTGACCTCTGAGTTTGTTTCGGCCTTTCTTCTCAGAGTAGTCAGATAGGAAACGCCGACCGCATCTAGTTTTTAAAAAAACATGATTGATGTGTTTGTACAAACCTACTTACAGAAATAAAATCATTTATCATTTACATAATAGTATGTGAAAAAAACGAAACCGTGACTTTTGCACAAAAGTATTTGCAACGCTATAGGTACATATATACGGAATATCTGTCTCTCCGACACTTTTTCGTGAAATCCCTGACGTGTTCAATAAAACAGCGAAAGAAAGTATTCGTGAAGATTTATTTGGCAGTAAAACATTGTTAGACACGCTCACATGAAATATTTACAGTTTACTTAAATATGCATGCTTTTCCGTGGGGAGTGTGATTCACAAAAAGCTACAGATTACACAAATCCGTCATCCATGATTGGCAATTAATTACTTGAGTCACGTTTAACTTTAATGACTACTTAATTCAAAACCAGCCGTGCTGAACTGGAATCTTGACTCTTTGAAAAATTAACTTTCCTTAGTTTAATTTCAGTAAACTCTTTGATGTCTTAAGAACCTGCTAATTAACTTTACATCGGTGACGAGCACAGTATCGGTTTAAAGATAATTACCAAAAACAATCAATTCATATCAAACTCAATACATTTATTTATTAGACATTTATACATTTTCCATGTACAGAGCCCATTTTAATGCGTTTGTAGGTGTACCAATGGAGAACAACAGGCAACTCCAAGCGGCGGAAATGGGAAACTCCAAGGACACGCTTTTAATATCGTATTGTTTATAAAAAGTGTACGCATCGGTAGCTACGAGTAAGAACGCGTATTTATTCAACAATTCTCTTTGATTCAAATGTAAGGGTGAACATTCAAAATTATTCTCTTTTGGTTGTAAAAACATCTCGGTGGTTCTTCAAACTCTTTATTTTTTCAAAGGTACTTTTGCTAAAGACTTTCCGTCCGTTCTGAAACGTAGCCATCTAAACGAGTTGGTTGTACTTAATAAAAGCTCTCAGCGGATCTCGTGCAGAAGGTAATATATACAGGAACTAGGTGCTTAGTTTTCTTCAATTACGATGGAAGGTGTGTGCGCGCCGAGGGGCGATAAAAGCTAACAATAACATAATCTTGACAAATGAATTTAAAGTCAAAGCTGATAACTGGGTATTAACACATTGTATTGTATTGTTTATTGTTAATTAAAACGGTAACACCAATAACATTAATTAATAATAATAATAATATCCTGGGACATTATTCACACACGGTCATCTGATCCCAAACCAAGCAGAGCTTGTACTATGGAAACCAGATAACTGATATAGTACATACACTACTTTTTTTGTAAATACATACTTATATAGATAATTACACCCAGACTCAGGACAAACAGACATGTTCATGCACACAAATGTTTGTCCTGGATGGGAATCGAACCCACGACCTGCGGCATGATAGGTGGTATCGTAACCAACCACGCCAACTGGCCTGCCAAACATAGATAACATAGAGATTCAAACAGGTACTTAAAGTAAACAAAAATATTTCAAGTACTTACATTGTATACAATAGAGGACACCCTAGCATATACTTTCTCACATATAGCTGACCAGACAAACGTTGTTCTGTCAACATTTCAATAATTCATACAAAATTCCCATAGAAATTGCACTTTCAGTTTTCCCGAATTTTCCAACTTTCCCGGCAACTTAAAAAAAAAAATCTTTCATACACACCTTGCCCAGACAATTGCAAACACAACAAAAAAAGAATTAGCTAAATATGTACAACCGATCTGAAGTGATGCGCGTACATACATTCGGCAATTGATTTTTATTTAAATATAGATAGATAGATTATGATAGTTAAAACTATTTAAGTAACCATTTGGTTTGCAATTAATAAAAAGGAAAAAATAGGTAATTAACTTGCAGAAATTTAAAAAAAAATGAGGCTTAAGCACCTTCTGGCTGAGGTCACACTAGTCGTAAATAGATCCAAATTACGTCGCACACATAATTTTTTACAAATTTTGCTTGCACGCACAATATATCATAACTATAATTCGTAGATGTATGAGGTAAGGGAGCATTAAATCGAAATGTTTTACTTGGAATATTTAAAAAAAAATTGATAATAACTCTGGGCTTTCAATATTATTGGCCGAAAAATAAATTGCATGAATGGTTGTGTAGTCATAGTTTTTTTATAGTGTCAAAGACTTTTTTACAAAACTGACTGTTAAGCAAAACATGTATGCTCTTGTTATTTTTTTTTTTTTGTATTTTACCATCTTTCTATACCGTGTTTTTACGCAAATAAATATTATTCTATTCTATACTAAAGTATAATTGGCAGCCAGGACCGCACGTTTCCTAGTAAAAGTGATCACTGAACACTTTGATGGATTGAGATCAAGTTTCTTAGCCCGAAAATACTCTTCAAGCCGATATAAGTCAACTTGAAATGCTAACCCATCAACAAGCGATGAAATCTTAGTAATGATACTGGAACGTGTTATTATCCCGTTCAGCGGCCTCACGGACAAGAAATTCAGCTCATGCATGACAATACATGAGCTGAATAATAACAATACATACATACAAACACCATACGGCGCGGCGCATACGTGACGGCCGCACTTCGAGAACACGATGTTCAGGTATTAAATTGGCCTGCACAGTCGCCAGACTTAAACCCTATTGAACACGCCTGGGACATGTTACAGCGAAGAGCATTGAGGGATTTTCCGCCCAACTTAACAACAGAAGAACATCTTCTCGAACTTTTCTTGTCTTGGGATCTGTATTTTAGTTTTTTACCACCAACTTCCGAAATTAAAGTTATTTAATCATTTTGAGTTAATTTCTTTTTGAAGTCGATTTAGTTTTTTTATTTCGTAATTTTTAGTTTTCAGTAAATACTGGAACATTTGTTTGTAATAAATATTACACTAGAATTTGACCAAGGTTTTGAGATGCTTCCCCTTTGACGCCACACCTGCTGCTCGTATCAATAAGCCCGTGCTCGTGTTCCCGCCACACCTTGGAGGACGCCGTGGAGTTTTAGTGGGTTGGAGTGCCACGTAACTGCACTATCTCCCCGTGGTAGTGCAGTAAGCATGAGCATTTCACCACGCAAAAAAAGTCCGTCACACACACGTATTAGTCCATAAGATATCTTGAAAACTACGGAACCGATTTTGATGAAATTTGCATTGTTCCCTAAGTTGCAGTAAATATAAGCCAGTAAAAATATGGTCACGATCCGGTTAATAGTTGCGGCAAAATGCGTGGACATACAAACATACACACGTCTATAAAATTCTGTAAATTTGTTTGGATTCCTTAATAGATCCATATATTGCAGTTCCAATAATATTACTTATACTATACTATACATGACGAATTGATAACCTCCTTTTTTGAAGTCGGTTAAAAACAGTAAAAAGTCGTCTTAATTTATGCAATGCAACATGAAGTAACACGACGACTAGTTGAACTTGTTACATTGAACGATGTGTGGTGCCTATGTACTGTCTGTTCCCCTGAGCCACATAACTTGTTACATTGAACGATGTGTGGTGCCTATGTACTGTCTGTTCCCCTGAGCCACATAACTTGTTACATTGAACGATGTGTGGTGCCTATGTACTGTCTGTTCCCCTGAGCCACATAACTTGTTACATTGAACGATGTGTGGTGCCTATGTACTGTCTGTTCCCCTGAGCCACATAACTTGTTACATTGAACGATGTGTGGTGCCTATGTACTGTCTGTTCCCCTGAGCCACATAACTTGTTACATTGAACGATGTGTGGTGCCTATGTACTGTCTGTTCCCCTGAGCCACATAACTTGTTACATTGAACGATGTGTGGTGCCTACGTACTGTCTGTTCCCCTGAGCCACATAACTTGTTACATTGAACGATGTGTGGTGCCTATGTACTGTCTGTTCCCCTGAGCCACATAACTTGTTACATTGAACGATGTGTGGTGCCTATGTACTGTCTGTTCCCCTGAGCCACATAACTTGTTACATTGAACGATGTGTGGTGCCTATGTACTGTCTGTTCCCCTGAGCCACATAACTTGTTACATTGAACGATGTGTGGTGCCTATGTACTGTCTGTTCCCCTGAGCCACATAACTTGTTACATTGAACGATGTGTGGTGCCTATGTACTCTGTTCCCCTGAGCCACATAACTTGTTACATTGAACGATGTGTGGTGCCTATGTACTGTCTGTTCCCCTGAGCCACATAACTTGTTACATTGAACGATGTGTGGTGCCTATGTACTGTCTGTTCCCCTGAGCCACATAACTTGTTACATTGAACGATGTGTGGTGCCTATGTACTGTCTGTTCCCCTGAGCCACATAACTTGTTACATTGAACGATGTGTGGTGCCTATGTACTGTCTGTTCCCCTGAGCCACATAACTTGTTACATTGAACGATGTGTGGTGCCTATGTACTGTCTGTTCCCCTGAGCCACATAACTTGTTACATTGAACGATGTGTGGTGCCTATGTACTGTCTGTTCCCCTGAGCCACATAACTTGTTACATTGAACGATGTGTGGTGCCTATGTACTGTCTGTTCCCCTGAGCCACATAACTTGTTACATTGAACGATGTGTGGTGCCTATGTACTCTGTTCCCCTGAGCCACATAACTTGTTACATTGAACGATGTGTGGTGCCTATGTACTCTGTTCCCCTGAGCCACATAACTTGTTACATTGAACGATGTGTGGTGCCTATGTACTGTCTGTTCCCCTGAGCCACATAACTTGTTACATTGAACGATGTGTGGTGCCTACGTACTGTCTGTTCCCCTGAGCCACATAACTTGTTACATTGAACGATGTGTGGTGCCTATGTACTCTGTTCCCCTGAGCCACATAACTTGTTACATTGAACGATGTGTGGTGCCTATGTACTCTGTTCCCCTGAGCCACATAACTTGTTACATTGAACGATGTGTGGTGCCTATGTACTCTGTTCCCCTGAGCCACATAACTTGTTACATTGAACGATGTGTGGTGCCTACGTACTGTCTGTTCCCCTGAGCCACATAACTTGTTACATTGAACGATGTGTGGTGCCTATGTACTGTCTGTTCCCCTGAGCCACATAACTTGTTACATTGAACGATGTGTGGTGCCTATGTACTGTCTGTTCCCCTGAGCCACATAACTTGTTACATTGAACGATGTGTGGTGCCTATGTACTGTCTGTTCCCCTGAGCCACATAACTTGTTACATTGAACGATGTGTGGTGCCTATGTACTCTGTTCCCCTGAGCCACATAACTTGTTACATTGAACGATGTGTGGTGCCTATGTACTCTGTTCCCCTGAGCCACATAACTTGTTACATTGAACGATGTGTGGTGCCTATGTACTGTCTGTTCCCCTGAGCCACATAACTTGTTACATTGAACGATGTGTGGTGCCTATGTACTGTCTGTTCCCCTGAGCCACATAACTTGTTACATTGAACGATGTGTGGTGCCTATGTACTGTCTGTTCCCCTGAGCCACATAACTTGTTACATTGAACGATGTGTGGTGCCTATGTACTGTCTGTTCCCCTGAGCCACATAACTTGTTACATTGAACGATGTGTGGTGCCTATGTACTGTCTGTTCCCCTGAGCCACATAACTTGTTACATTGAACGATGTGTGGTGCCTATGTACTGTCTGTTCCCCTGAGCCACATAACTTGTTACATTGAACGATGTGTGGTGCCTATGTACTCTGTTCCCCTGAGCCACATAACTTGTTACATTGAACGATGTGTGGTGCCTATGTACTCTGTTCCCCTGAGCCACATAACTTGTTACATTGAACGATGTGTGGTGCCTATGTACTGTCTGTTCCCCTGAGCCACATAACTTGTTACATTGAACGATGTGTGGTGCCTACGTACTGTCTGTTCCCCTGAGCCACATAACTTGTTACATTGAACGATGTGTGGTGCCTATGTACTCTGTTCCCCTGAGCCACATAACTTGTTACATTGAACGATGTGTGGTGCCTATGTACTCTGTTCCCCTGAGCCACATAACTTGTTACATTGAACGATGTGTGGTGCCTATGTACTCTGTTCCCCTGAGCCACATAACTTGTTACATTGAACGATGTGTGGTGCCTACGTACTGTCTGTTCCCCTGAGCCACATAACTTGTTACATTGAACGATGTGTGGTGCCTATGTACTGTCTGTTCCCCTGAGCCACATAACTTGTTACATTGAACGATGTGTGGTGCCTATGTACTGTCTGTTCCCCTGAGCCACATAACTTGTTACATTGAACGATGTGTGGTGCCTATGTACTCTGTTCCCCTGAGCCACATAACTTGTTACATTGAACGATGTGTGGTGCCTATGTACTCTGTTCCCCTGAGCCACATAACTTGTTACATTGAACGATGTGTGGTGCCTATGTACTGTCTGTTCCCCTGAGCCACATAACTTGTTACATTGAACGATGTGTGGTGCCTATGTACTGTCTGTTCCCCTGAGCCACATAACTTGTTACATTGAACGATGTGTGGTGCCTATGTACTCTGTTCCCCTGAGCCACATAACTTGTTACATTGAACGATGTGTGGTGCCTATGTACTGTCTGTTCCCCTGAGCCACATAACTTGTTACATTGAACGATGTGTGGTGTTTATGTACTCTGTTCGCCTGAGCCACATAAAAAAGCATTACTTATGTATGCGAACCTACGTAATCTTATAAGTGAACACCTTTCATTTGCGTAAGAGCTGTGGAGGTCAGGCGGAAGTGTTCAGCCATTTGCTAATTAAATACACATGTGATCACGACGGAAAAGTTTTTTAAGAAACCTTTTGCAGATAAGTGACGTTCTTCCCGTTTATGGAAGCAGTCACATCTGTTGGAATAAATTAACCAAATTATTCGCAGCAGACTAACATCCATTTTACATGTGGCCTTGGACGACCGAGCGTGGCTTCAAGCTACACTACCCATCCGTTTTGATGGTCTCGGCGTCCGCAAAATTACCAGTATTAGCTTACCAGCGTTCCTGTCTTCTATCCACAGCACTGAAAAAATGACCGCGAAAATTTTAGCCCCCTCCCTGTTTGACTCTGAAGTGCCGTGATTGACCGATGCAGTGAACGCCAGGATAGGATGTGCATCTGGATTGAGGGCTCAATTTTTCAATGTCTTTGTAATAAAGTGAAACATTTAGGAAAATTAGTAAATAATAATAAAAACCTAAAACAAAGGTCTCAAAATTTCTAAAACTTAAAATAAATGTGTTATCACCCTATGAAGAGTGCTCTCAATTCAGACGCTAGAACAAAACATGATATTTTAAATCTCAAAACGTATAACCTTTATGGCAACTGATTTTACTTCAAAATTTAATAAACAATTTCTCAAATCTTTTAGAAAAGTTTCAGCACCGTAGACTGAGAATTTACAGATTTATAGCAGTTTAACTAGAGCCCTCAGTTCAGTACTTGTCTGAACTGAGGGCTCAACCAAAACTAAGTTTGGCTGAAAGAATTCGTAAAACAACCTAGTGTATATTATAATATATGTTAAAATACAATTCCTAAAATATAAATAATGGTTCGAAAGTAATCGGTTGCAAAGTACATTGAATTAAAATTATAGTGAAGCGTCTGAACTGAGAGCTCATTATTTTTGTTTTTATTTTAAATAGTGAAATACATAAATCGAAACAAATTAGTTCATATGTTTTAAGAATAATTTTATTAAAGCTTGGTAAAAGTTCAATTATCCTACATGCCGTAATTAGGAAGATCTGCTTTTTCAATACATTAGGAACAGAAAACAATGTAGGGTAGATATGTTTTTGGTCATTGTTTCGCGGACACATTTACCTGTATTTGTTCAGTCGGTATCCCAATGTATTATGGTGCATGTCCATGGATGTAGAAATCAATAATATAATTATAATTATAATAATTATAATAATATTCCACAACTATCACACAACGCCGTCTAGCCTCAAGCTAAGCAGAGCTTGTGTTATGAGTACTAGACAACTGATAAACATACTTATATATTTCTAAATACATACATAATACATATAATAGTGCACTGTATCTACTATTGATAATTTATCATCACAATCGTTTCCAGTTCGTGAGTGACTGTCGTAAGTACAATACAATACACAGTCTGGCCATAAATACTGTTACAATTAAAAATAAAATAGATATTACATTTGAATTTGGAATCTGTCATTTTTATACGATTGTTCATTGAGTTTTCTAATTTTGGCACCAATACATTGTACAATTATTTGCGATATTAAAATGGAGTGGGGTGATAAAGAGAACCGAATCGCTGTGATTGCATTACACAATGTTGGTATGGAGCCAAATGTAATTTTTAAAACTCTCCATACGCTTGGTATTAGTCAAATGTTTGTGTACCGGGCTATTAATAGGTACAATGAGACCTTCTCTGTTTCTGACAGGAAAAGATCTGGCCGTCCACGTAGTGTTCGTACGAAAAAGGTGGTCAAAGAAGTAAGGGAAAGAATTAGAAGAAATCCTGTCCGAAAGCAAAAGATTTTATCTCGGGAGATGAAGATAGCACCCAGAACCATGTCGCGTATTTTAAAAGATGACTTAGGACTTGCAGCCTATAAGAGACGCACTGGTCATTTTAACTGATAATTTAAAAAAGAATAGGGTGGTAAAATCGAAACAACTACTGAAGCGGTACGCAAAGGGAGATCACAGAAAAATTTTGTTTACGGATGAGAAAATCTTTATAACTGAGCAACATTTTAACGAACAAAATTGCCGTATTTATGCTCAAAGCTCTAAGAAAGCTTCCCAATTAGTCGACAGAGTGCAACGTGGGCATTATCCGACTTCAGTGATGGTTTGGTGGGGTGTTAGCTATGAAGGAGTGACAGCCATATTTTTGTGAAAAAGGTATCAAAACATCGGCACAAGTGTATCAAGATACCATTCTTGAGAAGGTGGTTAAGCCCCTTAACAAAACCATGTTCAATAACCAAGTATGGTCCTTCCAACAAGACTCGGCGCCGGGTCATAAAGCTCGGTCCACGCAGTCTTGGTTGGAAGTGAACGTTTCGGACTTCATCAGATCTGAAGACTGGCCGTCGTCTAGTCCCGATCTTAATCCGCTGGATTATGATTTATGGTCAGTTTTAGAGAGTACGGCTTGCTCTAAACGCCATGATAATTTGGAGTCCCTAAAACAATCCATATGATTGGCAGTGAAGAATCTTCCCATGGAAAGAGTGCGTGCTTCTATTGATAACTGGCCTCAACGTTTAAAGGACTGTATTGCAGCCAATGGAGACCACTTCGAATAAGGTTTTTATATTTTAATTTTTTTTTATATTTATGTATTAAACTAACACACTGTAAAAGTAAAAAATATTATTTGCAATAAAAAAAAATTTTTTTTCTTCGTTACAATATTTATAGCAAGACTAGGTATTTATGTAGACCGGTTTAATGACATTTTTAAAAGCTTTTAATTAACTTGAAATATTTGTAAAACATAAGTAAAATGGGTTAGCAAAAAAAGCCTCTTTCATTTATACTTGGCACAAATGGTAAACTTTGTACTGAAAAAGTAAAATTACGAATTTAGTACATTTTATGCTGTATCTCTTCTGAACTGCCATTGCCGCAAGACGATTTCTTAAAATGTGTTTTGAATGACATGTATAAGTCAGAGGTGACACAGACAAAGTCTACGATGGAGTGAGCTTACCCAGAAGAAGCCATTTCACCACGTTCACTCTAATTTCACTCCAACTTTGAAGAGACCAAAACTAAGTTCACTCTAACTTTGATGAGACTCGGGTTGTATGCGTTCGGGAACACAGACGCAGGTGGTGAGTTCCACTCTTTTGCCGTGCGCATTACGAAGGATTTTTGGATGCGCTTAGTGCGAATTGGTGGAATGGCAACTAGGTATGGATGGTAATTTGCAGTGCGTCTAGATATTCGATGGTAGAAGGGGGCCGGTGGAATGAGGTTGTGGAGTTCCTGAGCACACTTACCGAAGTACAGTCTATAGAAGACCGACAAGCAGGCAACCTTGCGGCGATGAGCCAAACTGGGAAGCTTGGCATCCACCAGTTTTACGTCGCCAATGAGCCTGATAGCTCTGTATTGAATAAATTTCTTACATGTTTATGTATTCGTTTCAATTGTACTTACAAAATTTACATTTTAGGTCGGTACTTACATGACTAGAACACTGGAAACAACATCATAGTCACCCTACTTTTCTCTTTGTATGAAATGTGTGAAATATGTATATCTCCTGAATTACAGCATTTAGGATAATTGAACTTTTACCAAGTTTTAATAAAATTATTCTTAAAACATATGAACTAATTTGTTTCGATTTATGTATTTCAGTATATAAAATAAAAACGAAAATATTGAGCTCTCAGTTCAGACGCTTCACTATAATTTTAATTCAATGTACTTTGCAACCGATTACTTTCGAACCATTATTTATATTTTAGGAATTGTATTTTAACATATATTATAATATACACTAGGTTGTTTTACGAATTCTTTCAGCCAAACTTAGTTTAGGTTGAGCCCTCAGTTCAGACAAGTACTGAACTGAGGGCTCTAGTTAAACTGCTATAAATCTGTAAATTCTCAGTCTACGGAGCTAATTTTTTTCTAA
Source organism: Dicycla oo (assembly GCA_948252095.1). Classification (NCBI taxonomy): domain Eukaryota; kingdom Metazoa; phylum Arthropoda; class Insecta; order Lepidoptera; family Noctuidae; genus Dicycla; species Dicycla oo. The sequence goes on along the minus strand of OX411716.1, from coordinate 898,295 downwards.
AAGTTTTGAGAAATTGTTTATTAAATTTTGAGATAAAAGCAGTTGCCACAAAGGTTATACGTTTTGAGATTTAAAATATCATGTTTTGTTCTAGCGTCTGAATTGAGAGCACTCTTCATAGGGTGATAACACATTTATTTTAAGTTTTAGAAATTTTTAAACCTTTGTTTTAGGTTTTTATTATTATTTACTAATTTTCCTAAATGTTTCACTTTATTACAAAGACATTGAGAAATTGAGCCCTCAATCCAGATGCACATCAGGATAGGGGCTTGCCCGATTCCATCTTCCCAGAGACAGTGGGATGAGCCGCTCTGCATTTTGGTACCGAATAACCTTACCAATACGTCCACCAACACTGCTGAGCGTGCGCCTGCTGTCTGAGCGTGCGTCTGCTGTCTGAGCGTGCGTCTGCTGTCTGAGCGTGCGCCTGCTGGCTGAGCGTGCGTCTGCTGTCTGAGCGTGCGCCTGCTGGCTGCGCGTGCGTCTGCTGTCTGAGCATGCGCCTGCTTTCTGAGCGTGCACCTGCTGGCTGAGCGTGCGTCTGCTGTCTGAGCGTGCGCCTGCTTTCTGAGCGTGCACCTGCTGTCTGAGCATGCGCCTACTGACTGAGCGTGCGCCTGCTGGCTGAGCGTGCGTCTGCTGACTGAGCGTGCGCCTGCTTTCTGAGCGTGCACCTGCTTTCTGAGCATTCGCCTACTGACTGAGCGTGCGCCTGCTGGCTGAGCGTGCGTCTGCTGTCTGAGCATGCGCCTGCTTTCTGAGCGTGCACCTGCTGGCTGAGCGTGCGTCTGCTGTCTGAGCGTGCGCCTGCTGGCTGAGCGTGCGTCTGCTGACTGAGCGTGCGCCTGCTTTCTGAGCGTGCACCTGCTGTCTGAGCATGCGCCTACTGACTGAGCGTGCGCCTGCTGGCTGAGCGTGCGTCTGCTGTCTGAGCGTGCGCCTGCTTTCTGAGCGTGCACCTGCTTTCTGAGCATTCGCCTACTGACTGAGCGTGCGCCTGCTGGCTGAGCGTGCGTCTGCTGTCTGAGCGTGCGCTTGCTTTCTGAGCGTGCACCTGCTTTCTGAGCATTCGCCTACTGACTGAGCGTGCGCCTGCTGGCTGAGCGTGCGCCTGCTGGCAGAGCGTGCCCGCCTGCTGTCTGCGGCGGAGTGGGCAAAGTCAAAGTTAAATCATTTATTTTAAATAAGTATATAAAAGGCAATTTTGATCGTCAAAACTCTAGTCGCCTCTTCCAAAAGGTAGTTTCGTATGGAGAAGAATGGCAAAGAAGCTTCACCGTTACTGTTTTAAAATGTATTACTTACAATATTTTGTATACATTAACTACTCGTATATGTGAAGATGATGCACCTAGAATACAATTACTATACCGCAATAGGTAAAGAGAATTAAAAATAAAGCAATTACAGATATTATTAATTATGTGCTAGATACCTACATGGTGCTCACTTCTTTACAAACATTGGAACAGTGGAAGTCGGACTTCTGGCTTTAAACACTACTGTCCGCCTTCAGGCTCGCTACTTGTCTGCGTCTGGTCGCTCCTTGCGGGTCACACCCAGTGCGGTGAATCTGTCGACTGCATCGAACATCACAGCCTGTGTTGCAGTAAGAGCGCAGGCCGGATAGCACGGCAAGCCAGCATCAGTGACATCATCCGTCGTGCTCTTGTCAGCTGTTTAAGAACCCAACGGCATGGTACATGACGATGGGAAGAGGCTCTCCAGATGGAATGACTATAATGCCTTGGAAGGTAGGCAGGCCTTTGGTGTGGGATGCAACATGTGTCGACACCCTTGCGCCATTCCACCGTCCTAGTACGGCGGGAACTGCTAGGGCTCCTGCTGCAGGTGCGGAGAACCTCAAACGGTCAAAATATTCCAATGTTATCGGGAGTTTGTTCGAGCCGTTTGGGGTTGAAACAGTAGGACCATGGGGTCCGAGTAGTCCTTGGCTTTTCGAGATAGCGCCTAGCGGTTGGTCGACTCTTCACGTGACCAGGGCCTCAAGTCTGCTATTACAATAGTGTCAGAATGGTCTGTCATTGATTTCATAATTGTTGATTTTGACAAGTTATGTAATCTACTAATATAATGGCGTCATTATGACTTTCCAATGGTCAACCACTGACACTCCATTGAATGAAATGGCTTAAAATGGTAATCTCGTACATAATGACAAATGAAAGCCGAGATGTAGAGTATGTGAGACGTATGTGGTACGAGTAATCTGCTAAAATTTTGACAATTCCTTTGATCAGTACCACGATTCTATAAATAAATAAATAATAAATAAATTTTATTATTATTATCTCCTTTATTTATTTTTTAACTTATTTTATCACATTTTTAAATATTTTTATAAAAAAGATAAAAAAAACATTTAAAAATATTAAAAAATAGTGATCCGCCGGTAGCGGGAGCAGGGTCCAAGCTACCGGTGGTTAGGGCCCCAGAGACAGGAACCTCCTCACAATACTCGCCGTATCAAGGAGGACTGCCTTCTGAATCAGGCCCTTCACCCAGCCACCCAACGAGAGCCTCTTGAGATGTTGGTCGAGGCTCTTAGCAATAAGGCCATTGACCGTAACGACTATCGGCACAATGATTGCCGAGTCCACATTCCACATAGCGACAACCTCGTGGGCTAAGTCGAGATACTTCAATTGTTTCTCCTTCTCAGCCTTCACGAGGTTCTCGTCATGTGGGATAGTGACATCGATTATCATCGTGCGGCGCACTGAACGATCTATTACCACTATATCAGGCTTATTGACTACAATAGTCCTGTCAGTGATAATAGATCGATCCCAGTATAACGTGACATGGTCATTCTCGAGAACTGGGTCGGGCACATACCTGTAATAGGGTACCTCAGAGTCCACAAGGCCGTATTTCAGAGCAAGTTGCTGATGGATAATCCTGGCCACTTGGTTATGCTTGTGCAAATACTCGCCGTTAGCCAAACGAGAACACCCAGAGGTAATATGTCTGATAGACTCACCGGGACAATGGCATGCCCGACATATGTCGATCGTCCCGTCTTTCATTATATACTTCCGGTAGTTATTCGTTAGCATAACTTCATCCATAATCGCACAGACCGAACCTTCGGTTTCCCCAAAGAGGTCACCGAAGCGTAGCCAGGCCACGGACGCTAAGAAATCTACGTCGGGCCCATGAAGGGCTCGGAAAAGCGTCCGTGGAGCTCTTTGCTTTGCCATACTTCCTTGCGGTCGTTGGTACTAAGCACCACAGGTTTGCGCCAGTTCTCTTTAGCCAAGGACAACGGGGTGAGTCCCTTGTCGACTGCAACCACATCTCGGTGCATACCCACGTCAGCCTTGAGAAAATATTCTCTGAGACTGCACACCTCGCGGTTGTGGAGGGTCTTAGCATTTAAAAAACCTCGACCCCCACACTTCCTCGGAATGTACAGCCTCATGACAGATGAACGTGGGTGATGCATCCGGTTTGCGGTCAGCAGTGACCGGACTCTCTTATCAAGGGCGTCTAGTTCCGTCTGGGTCCATTTGAGTATGCCAAAGGAGTACATCAGGACCGGCATGACCCAACCGTTAAAGGCGCGCACCTTGTTGCCGCCTGACAAAGAACAATAGTTCTTTGTCAGGCGCATATTCAGCTATGTCACAATAGCGCTTCTTCGGTCGCCTGAAAAAGGTACTTAATAAAGTACCTTTTTCAGGCGACCGAAGAAGCGCTCCTGCAACGATTGTTTCATGTCAGGTCCGTTAATGTCTAACCCCTCTGACATACCCAGGTATTTGTAGGTATCAGTTGCGGAGAGTGATCTCAGGTTTATGGAATCTGAGAGTTGTAGTCCCTCAGATTCCACAATCCCGCCCCGCTTTACATGCATGACTGCACATTTATCTACACCAAATTCCATCCTGATGGAATCACTAAAAGTTTTAGTTACTTTTAGTGACTCCAGCAGTCGCAATTTGTTGGTGGCAAACAGTTTCAGATCATCCATATAAAGCAGGTGGGATATTACCTGACCCCCTCTCCGCAAAGGATAGCCCAGCCCTGTACCCTCTAGCAGAGTGCTAAGAGGGTTCAAGGCTAAACAAAACCACAGTGGACTCAGACTGTCGCCCTGGAATTTTCCCCGCTTAATCCTTATAGGTTCGTCGCTCCCCTGAATTTGTCGACATCCTGGATAGCGAAGGACCGTTCTCCACTGCCCCATACACGTCGTCAGGAAGGTGCTCAGAGTTGTATCAATTTTGTACAACTCTAACACCCTCAAGAGCCATGTATGGGGCACCGAATCATAGGCCTTCTTATAGTCTATCCAACATGTCGACAATTCCTTTCGGGATCGACGGACCTGTTGGCTTATGGCCATTGTTATGTATGTACAGAAAGGCATAAGTTTTACACGGCTGTGCAGCAACCGGGTGAGACGCACTCGCAGTGGGCTGCTAGGTTACGTGGCCTTGCTACTTACTGCGCGTTCAAGAATTTGGAGGACTATCTTCTAGACAAGTTCGTCATGGGTATGTTACCAGGGCATGAGCGAGACAAACTCTTTGCCAAATAAATCAATGAGTTGACACTGAGTAAAGCTGTGGACCTAGCTGAAAGTGCTCGGTGCGCGCGCGCGGGCGCCGCGCTGGCACCAACAGGAAACACCGATGGAAACCAGGACGTAGTCTTCAAAATAAGGCAAGGAGGAAAGACTGACGCCATAGCATCGACCGCGTCATCAAAGGATCAGCGTCATGAAAAATGTTCGGTGTGTGGTTACAAGAATCACAAATCGTCTGAGTGTCGTTTTTCAAACTATTCGTGTAAATTGTGCAATCGTAAAGGTCATCTGCGTAGGATGTGTACAAAAAATAAAGTGAACCGAATTAAGCAAGGTAATTCCGATAACGAGGAAGATGATGGTGAGTTACTCTTAAATATTAACTGTTTCAATGAAGTGCCATTGACGGAAACTGTGAGTCTGGAGGGTCAAAGCATAAAATGTGAAATAGACAGCGGTTCCCCTGTTTCTGTTATTTCTGAAAACTTATACAAAAATAATTTCTCTGAAGTTCCGTTAACAACACCTAAAAAAAATCTATTGACGTATACTAGCACTAAAATGTTAGTCACAGGGTGTATGTTATTGAACATTTCTTACCACGGTCGTACGATCAAAATGCCCGTCTACGTCATTCGCAATGGCGGCCCTCCCCTCCTCGGACGTGATTTTATGCGTGCATTTGATTTACGTCTTGTATCCACTCTCGGCAATTGTAATAATTTGACTGATGCTGATAACTTATTGCAAGAACTAATTACGGCTTATCCGAAAGTGTTCTCAGATGAACTAGGTTGTTTTACTAAATTTGAAATTATGTTACCCCTTAAATCAGATGCAAAGCCAGTGTTTTTCAAGTCTCGTCCAGTACCTTTTGCCTTAAGAGAGAAGGTAAACAAAGAATTGGACAGATTGGTCTCGCTTGGTATTTTAAAACCGGTTTCTTATTCAGAGTATGCGTCACCGATAGTGCCTGTTCTTAAGCGTGATGGTAGTGTTCGCATATGTGCTGATTACTCGGCGACAATAAATAAACAATTACATGTGAAAAATACCCTTTTCCAACTGCGCAAGAACTGTTTACCAAACTGCATGGTGGGGAAGAATTCAGTAAACTAGGCTTATCAATGGCCTACAATCAACTGAAAATTCATGAAAACTCGCAAATCATCACTTGCATAAACACTCCCCGCGGTTTGTTTAATTATACTCGTCATATATTTGGTTTAGCAAGCGCTCCTTCGATTTTTCAAAGGGTTATTGAAACCATAATGGGTAATATGGAGGGGGTATTAGTATTTCAAGATGACATTTGCATTACTGGTTCTAATAGATTTGAGCACATGAATCGGCTGAACGAAGTGTTAAAACGCTTGCAAGAAGCCGGTTTTACATTAAAAAAGGAAAAATGCATGTTCTTCCAAAAGGAAATATCCTATCTAGGTTATATAATAGATAAAAAGGGTATTAGAAAGAATCCACTTAAGGTAGAGGCAATTATGAAAGCAGCTATACCTAAAAATGTAAGTGAATTACAATCATTTTTGGGTTTGATTAATTACTACAGAAATTTTACCCCAAATGCGTCATCTATATTGAGTCCATTACATGAGTTATTAAAAAAAGGGAAAAAATGGCAGTGGGGATCTGAACAGAATTCAGCCTTCAACAGCATCAAAAAGGTCTTGTCTTCTGATAAAGTTCTCGCACACTTTGATAACAATGCTCAAATTATATTAACCGTAGATGCGTCCCCAGTCGGGTTGGGTGCAATATTATCACAAAAAGGTAGTAATAACATAGAACAACCGGTTTCCTACGCGTCGCGCTCATTAACTACAGACGAAAAAAAGTATTCGCAAATACAAAAGGAAGCCACGGCGATCATTTTTGGTGTTAGGAAATATCACCAATATCTTTATGGTAGACCAAAACCATTCACCTTACGTACAGACCATAAGCCATTAACGATTATATTTAAGCAAAGCCACGGTATACCTGAAGTATCGGCAAACCGTTTGCAACGTTATGCAATATTTTTGAGTGCATATAATTATGAAATTGAGTATATTAGCAGTGTACAAAACACAGCTGATTTCTTATCACGTGCAATACCGAGAAACAGCTGTGTTAGTGAGTCAGAGCAGCGGCAGGTGTGTGCGCTTGGTGTGAGCGAGAAGGCCGCGTATGTGAATTTTGCTATTGACGGTTGTTTACCTGTTACCGCACGGGAATTAGAGATTGAGACTGAAAAGGATTCGGTTCTAAAGACGGTAAGCCACTATGTTCAAAATGGTTGGCCCCGCAAAATAACAGATGATTTACTTAAGCCATACTTTTTGTGTCGTATGCAAATATCGTTAGAAAATGGAATTCTATTACGAGGCCATAAAGTAATAATACCAAAAACATTGCGAAGTAAAATATTAAACGAACTCCATAGTTCACATTTCGGAATAGTTAAAATGAAAGCCGAGTCCAGGGCTCGATTTTGGTTTCCGGGCATTGATGGAACTTTGGAAAAAATGGCTAGTGCTTGTGAAGTTTGTGCACAGTTACGGCCTTCTCCTCCACGCGCGCCGCTCGCACCTTGGCCACACCCGCCGAATGCTTTCCACAGAATTCACATGGATTTCTTAGGCCCTATGTGCAATAAAATGTTCTTGGTGATAGTGGATGCATATTCCAAGTGGATTGAGTGCTATGTGATGAACAATAATATAACAACTAAGGCAGTTATAACTAAGCTTAGCGATTTTATGGCAAGGTTTGGTATACCCAATACAATAGTGACTGATAACGGAACTTCATTTGCATCACAAGAATTTGAAAATTTTTGTAATTTGAATGGAATATCTCATTTATTTTCGCCAGTATACCATGCAATGAGCAATGGTCAAGCAGAATCATTTGTGAAAATAATAAAAAAAGGTATAAAATCCATTTCAGTACATAGTAGTAAGGAGGATTTTCAAATTCGACTGTCGAAATACCTGTTCGACTACCGCAACTCTGTTAACAGCACTACCGAGACTACTCCAGCTCAATTAGTTTTTGGCCGCAAGTTACGTTCACGTTTAGATTTAATTTCTAAAACAGTTTCTAATCCTTCCTCGTCATCGGAGTTATCGGCTTTAATCAAACGAAAACAGTGCTCACAGGTTAAGAATTACGGCGGCAAACCATACAGAGATTACAAGATTGGTGATACAGTATGGTTCAAACAATTTGTAAACAACAGAAAATATAGCTGGGTAAAGGGAACCATTATTGGTAAATTTGGAAAAGTAATGTACAAATTAAAATTACATAGAAGCAAAAAAAACATAATGAGACATAAAAACCAACTCCGTTCTTATAAAGGCAACGATGTCACTAGCGACGCTACAACAGATGTGTGGGATGTTACTTTACCTCAAGAAGAGACAAGCCCAGAGAGCAGCTGTACGAGTGGAGTGACACCGGCACTAGAAACATCAGCAACAGCCACCTTGACCACAGACACACCCTCCGGTGTACCTTGCAGTCATGATGATACCAGCATTGACAACACTACAGCGGATTCATCTAAGACGCCAGGAACGCATGGGACACCTGGAACGCCGTCAAGCAACCCTGCAGCGGCGAGTCCTGAGTTCAGTACCCCTCAGCCGGCACGATTTGATGAAGATGACTCCTATACACCATTGCCAGGCCGCGTTCGTAGAAATAGACCAATCGTAGACTACAAGAAGTATTTTTAACTTTTATTTTATTATTATTTCCTTTCTGTTACATTTACGATTTCCTTGTTTTGAGAAGGGGGAAAAGTGTTATGTATGTACATAGCTATAAGTATATGTGGCTGCGCCACACATTAAGCGCAAGCGTGAAATACAGCAGTGTGATTCATTCCGTCTTTGCATTGACACCTATGTAGGTTTCCTCTACAACAGCCATGTCAATGAGGAGTAGCTCCTTGGTGCCGCGGGACCCATTCCTACATCCATTTTGAGAGGCAGACATAATAGAATTCTTTTCTAAATGAGAATTAATTTTCACTCTCAAAATGGATGTAAGAAGTTTATAGACCGTCGGCAAACAAGTGATCGGCCTATAATTTTTGGGTTCCGCAGCATCACCTGACTTATGGAGCAGGTGGGTAACTCCTGTTGTAAAGAACTGTGGCAGCGACCCAGACTCTAAGGCCGACTGGAATTGCGATGCCAAGCACGCGTGCGAACTTTGCAGCCATTTAAGCCAAAAATTGTGCAGTCCGTCCGGTCCCGGCGATTTCCAGTTCGGTATCAGACGGGCTGCACTGGCTACATCGGAGGAAGTAATTATTACTTCCTCCATCTCTGGTATGCCGTCACACACGCGCTCAACATCACGCATCCATTCAGCCTCAGTATGGCAGACGGGCACCGACCAGATGTTGCGCCAGAATATACTAGTGGCATCATCATCCGGGCGGCATACGTCTGCCACATTTTGCTCAGGTCGCTCCCATGTTCTATACACCCACCTTTGATCACGCTGGAATATGCGATTCTGGGTATACCGTTCAACCCGTCGCTTATACCTACGGATACGGCTTGTCCATGCACAGACCTTCTGCTTCAGGAAGTCAATGCGCTCTGTGACACGGGACATATATTCTTGAGGCCTGATTCCAGTCCCCGAAAACGCCCGCCTCACAAAGCGCATCACTCTAGGGCGAGTATTGCCCTCCCTGAAGCAGTATAGTTTGCCGATGAGCACCCTGGTCCTCTCGATACGCTGCTCGATCCTGCACTGCCAGGCTGGAACGGCGGGTTTTGGTCGTGTAGCTATGTCACAATTTGGAAATGTGACATTGGCTACACGACATGCCGCAATAGCTGCGCAATACAAGATCGAGTGCGTATCTAAGAGGTCTTCGCTGCTTTCAAAACAAGAACCAAGCAGCGAATCCAAGGCACACACCATCGACCTATTCGTTTTGTGCATAGGCAAGCGAGGTAAACGAGGTCTAAGTTGGACGGGGGCAGTTCTAAACTCCTGAATCGCATCCTCCAGCGCGCTCCTCAATCGATCGTTACACTGGTTACTTACCGTAACAACCTCATCGTCCCCCTCCACATCATTAACATAAGACCGCAGATGGATTATATCACTTACTGGAGGTATGCACTGCGGTCTGTGACGGGACAGGGACGATACGGTTGCTCAGTACCTCTAAGCGCAGCCTATCAAGCGCAGCGTCATCCAATCTGTGATTCCGTTGGATAACCCGCACCTGATCCGACAGCCGTTGGGCCGATACGTTGATGGCTGGTTGAAGCGCCTGGAATAGAGACAGCATCCTATCGCGATACGCAGTGAGGTTAGTTCCCCCCTCTGTTGCCCCGTAATATGCGCGCATGACGTTCTCATTCATTTGTTTGCGCTGCACACAACCACCGGCAGCGGGGACCCGGCTTGGGGCCGGTTGGCCCCTAGGTTCCATGCCGTTCGGTGGCCGGCCTCTTCCCGGCCGACGTGCAGGTGGTGGCGACGTCGGTGGAGAGAAGTACTCGTCGCTCGAGCTCGACGCAACTGCTATGGCCGGTGTCACAGCACTCTTGATGGGGCTGGGTGCCAGCGGCGGCGGGGCGGAGCTGAGCGACGAGTCCGGAGGTGGAAGGGGTGAGCGACGAGCTGCTGACCTTGTTAACATCTTCTTATTATAGTTATTCTATTCTTTGCTTCTCATCTCTTTGTTATTTTCTTCTTGTTGTTTGATTGAAGGTGATATCTGTCATGTCACCTCCTATCCGGCAGTTTTTGAACAAATTCTGTGGTAATCTGGTTCATTATGGTATTTTAAAATTATATCTGGGTTATTTTTCTTGAAGTTTTGTTGTATGGTTTATTAAAAAGTTAAAAAACTGCGACTAAAATTAATAAAAATGGCAAAGAAGAAGAAAATAAATTTTGAGGCTTGTTGACGTTGGTGTGGCCAGCTTTATTATTTATTTATTATTTTTTTAAATTTTTTATTTATTTATTTATTTATTATTTATTATTATTATTATTATCTATTACGAGAACACTGACCTACCAATGATCGACCATTATGAATTCAGCAGATTACGGACTTTTAGCAAAATGACAATGGGATCGTGTTGGAATGAATAATTTATAAAAAATAGCAGACTTGGGGCCCAGAGGGCTGGGCTATTTTTTGGCCAAAGAATCAGCATCGCTATACAGCGTGGCAATGCTGCCAGCATTTTGTGCAGTTTTCCTGTTAACAGGGATGCTGACGAATTTTTTGATGCCCTATGTTAATTCTTGTTAACTACGGAATCTTAAATAGGAGCCAGTTTTTCCCGAATTAGAAAATTTTCCGGGAAACTTCTCAAAATTTTCTTTCCATAAACACCTTTCCACACACACCATTCAGAGTATTACGAACATTTTAATAAAAATAGCCAAATCGGTCCAGCCGTTCTCAAGTGATGCGCGCACCAACGAACAGCATTTAATTTTAATATTCACGTGTCTCTGATCACGTTCGCAATGTTACATGCTTCCGTGGTGGTGTCATGGGAAATGATCTGTGTTTTACGATGAGCCTTGAGAGTTAATGCTGTGCATAGGATAACCAAATATCTCCCTAATTTACATTTCTATTGGAAGTCTGGAATGTATCGTGTTCACAATACAAGCTCGTTGTGGTAATAGAGTGGACTTCGCGTATACCCCTTGGGCTTTTGTATGAGGATATATTCTAAAGCTGGGATATAGGCGGATGGTGAGAACCTGGTGTGGCGGCAAACGTCAAACCAAGGCTATGCAATAAAATAATGCTATTATTAACAAATTTTATAACCGACATCTACAAAATACGAACGGTGCATACATTTGGATGCTGGCAGACGTGCACTGTTAAACACTGAACTTCTACTAATATTTACAATGAACGGCCAGTTTAAGGCAACCATTATATTATTCAACGTAATCAGAAACTCGTCTTCTCAATTCTTAGTCGGTTAGCAAAATAAAAATGATAAAATTTATTTTTCCTCCAACACATTTTCGGAAATAGGCAAGTTTCCGGGAAAATATCAAACGGCAAGCTTCCACGCGTATTGTGTTTAACGAATCGAATACCCTCAAATATCTGATGAAAATAACAAATAAGTAATCACGGAAATCTTTCTTCTGATGAGACCGCACCCAACTTCTTTTACGTCATCTTTCAAACATATTTCTCAAATCTTTTGAGAACCGTTCCAACTGTATTTTTGGAAAATTTACATAGGATGAAGTGCCGACTAGCTTAGGGGTATCAAAAAGGCCCCAAGTCCCAAAGGTCCATGCCGCACAAAAGCTGCCACAAATAATATTTCAATAGTTATATTTAGCACATAAGGATTGGAATTCTATTGTGGATTGTGAAATGTTCCATTAAGAGCGGTCCACCCGTCATACTTTTCATACAAACGCTCGTACGTGATTATAGCGTTTTAACATATCTTTCTAATATTTTTTATAACTAATAAGTATTTTTTGCACTGTATCTAGGTTTCTATCAAAGCGAGAAATAAAAATTTGGAGAAACAAATTCAGTATAAGCCTCGCAAATTCTGCTTTTTTGCACAATTTTTACCTGAATTTTGACCGTTCATAATGTACTCATAAATTGTATAAGTAAAGAAAACATATCGATAGAAATCTCGCACTTGTAATGGAGATTCTAAATTACAAAATTTATTTCACAAAATTGTAAGGCTGCTAAAAAATACGTATTTCTTGGAACATGTTTCATAAAATTTCCGCACACTATTTTTTATTCAATGTTATCGCGTTCTCACTTGCTTGTTAGTCAACGGGCGTTGCGCTGGATAAAACAACAAGCTTTTCAACCACGCTCGCGTTGACGATAGACGTGGCCGGGAAGGGCCCTCTTAAGGCAACGGAAGGGGTTAACTGGTCAATTCGAGGGAGTGAGTGATTGAACGAGATTGTGACAGCAGGCTGCCCGAATTTATGGGATTTCTTACTGTGTAACTGCTTTAGCTGATATGTCTTTATTTTAACATGAATGTGAAAGAGTAGCCCTTGTTACTTCTACTTTGTTTCACGTGTGCTATTTTGTTTCACGAGTGCTATTCTGTTTCACGAGAGCTATTTTGTTTCACGGGTACTATTTTGTTCCACGAGTGCTATTCAGTTTCACGAGTGCTATTCAGTTTCACGAGTGCTATTTTGTTTCACAAGTGCTATTCTGTTTCACGAGAGCTATTTTGTTTCACGGGTACTATTTTGTTCCACGAGTGCTATTCAGTTTCACGAGTGCTATTCAGTTTCACGAGTGCTATTTTGTTTCACAAGTGCTATTCTGTTTCACGAGAGCTATTTTGTTTCACGGGTACTATTTTGTTCCACGAGTGCTATTCAGTTTCACGAGTGCTATTCTGTTTCACGAGAGCTATTTTGTTTCACATGTGCTATTTTGGACTCAAACGTTACTTTACACATAACATAATATCACGCCTGTAATCCCCGAAGGGTTGGGCAGAGGCGCACCTATAGTACACATATGACGCCAGTTATGTTCAAGTCCCACGTAATAGAGCGCGAGTCTATTGTCAACAACACAACCACTCAAAGCATTTACGTATTTCAATTAAATCATTTATGAACAGGCATTTATGAACTGTCAAGGAGTCGAGTAGTTAGTCAGAAACTTGAAGCTAGTTAGTAATAGCCCATAGCTAAGCAACGGAGAACAAATCCAGACTGCGGTTTGCTATTGAGAAATTTCTGATGGAAAAAACTCGGGAATCGACCCCCATGTTCAGTAGTAGCGCTTGCAACCACTGCACCAACGAGGCAGCGTTATATTTTCAATAAGCATGAACGATGCAGTAAAAACTGCTGTTCAACCAGTCATTGTACCTTATTAACTTATCATAAATAACATCCCAAGCCACTACCGACTAACTAATATATTATAATCCTAACTAATATTATAAATGCGAAAGTAAGTTTGTTTGTTACCTTTTCACGCCTAAACCGCTGAACCGATCATCCTGAAATTTTGCATTTACTTTGTCACGTGTACAGAAACGGATATAGGGTGCCTTTCATCCCGAAAAAAAGTACTGTTCCCGAGGAAAACAACAACAACGTTCTTATGATAATAGATGGCGCCACGTGTCTTTCGAATCTTGATTGAATTTAAGTGTCTAATACATTTTGTGAGTCTAGCTAGAGTGTCGATAGACCGGTTTTTCATAATACTCACTTATTTTGAAACTCACTTATTTTGCTGTGCCCGACAGGGTCCACATGATCAAATTATTAGTTGACCACCTAAGAATACCTACATGTGGAATGCAATAAAAGTATTGAGTACTATAAATGCGCAAGTGAGTTTGTTTGTTTGTCACGCTTTCACGCTAAAACCGCTGAACGGATTTGGATGACATTTGGCAGATGGGTAGACTATGACTTGAATTAGGACATAGGATACTTTTGATCCCGGTAGTGCGTTCCCGTGAGATAATTTCCGACATCCACGCGAGCAAAAGCTAGTATATGTTATAAATGCGAAAGTGAGTTTGTTTGTTACACTTTCACGCTCAACGAATTTGGATGAAATTTTGCACACAGGTAGACCATGACCTAGAACAGGACATAGAATACTTTTTATCCCGATATTACCACGGGATGGAGACTTATGCGGGTGAAACCACGAGGCGCGGCTAGTACATAATACCTCCTTTTCAAAGAAAATTCTCTTACTCTCTTACTCTCACACCTTAGTTTTGTAATGTTAATTACTTATCATACTGTGTATAGAATCAAGTTCTTCTAAGTTAATTAACAGACAGCTGTGCTGCTGGGGACTGTTGCGCCACTTCCTCTTCCCAGCAGCTAAAGCACTAGGAAGTGGTGAAGCGCGAGCATGCCGGGGGACTGTCTTGTGGAATTATGACGTTCAATATGCAACTTATAATGAAATATTCGAACACATAGATATATTTGCATGCTCTTTGAAAAGGTTTCGTAGCCTTTTGTATGAGAAACTTGAAGCCTTGGACTAATTGTTTTTAATTGTTTGCTGTTGTTTCTAAAATACTAATATTTTTAACTATTTTTTTTCTTATTGTTTTTATAATATAAGTGTAACTGTCATGCATGAAACAGTTCACCTCCTAGTGACTTTAAGGTTTGTTTATGTATGGTAATCTGTGAACAGCGTTGTGGGCTACATTATTACTTATGTGATTTATGTTTTTCTGTTTGTAATATTGCATAATGTAGCTGTTTGTTGTTCCTATATTAAAAATAAAAATAAAAAATAAAATAAAATATCTGCTGCTTCTCAGCCTAATTTGAATAAATGAGTTTTAATTTTGATTTCAACTCAACTTATTAACCTATACAAACAGCTACAGCGGCCTATACAAATATTGTAGATACCTGTCAAAGGGAGCGGGAGTGGAATCGTTGATATGTTTGCACTCCTCATCAGGGCAGAAACTCATTAACATCATACAGCAGGCCAGTGTGTACATTTACATTACATTGTGAACCTACTCATTTAAAATCCTACTAATTTGGATGTTTGTTACTCAACCGCTGAACGGATCTGGTTTAATTTGGCACAGACATAGATTATAGTCTGGAATAGCATATAATAATAATAATATTCCACAACTATCACACAACGCCGTCTAGCCTCAAGCTAAGCAGAGCTTGTGTTATGAGTACTAGACAACTGATAAACATACTTATATATTTCTAAATACATACATATATAGATAAATTACACCCAGACACAGAACAAATGATCATGCTCATCACACAAACATTTGTCCTGGGTGGGAATCGAACCCACAACCTCAGGCATAGCAGTCAGGGCCACTAACCACTAGACCAACAGGCCAGTCAAAATATAAAATACTTATTATCTCGAATAAATGCACGGTTCCCGTGGGGTAATTTCCAACATCCACGCGGGCGAAGCCGCTGGCAAAAGCTAGTTAATTATAAAGGATTGTGTATTTTTCATGTGGGTAAACGTAGGTATGTTACTTCAAATGACGGGCCGCGCCGCGCCAAAATATAAACGCGCTAAACTATATGCCAATCCAATTGACAGGCGTAGCGTTGTTATTTATTTTATTTTATAGAACACTTGCGCTGAAATGAAAAGAAATGTTTATTTCTGTAAGTAGATCTCTTAGAAACACTTTTACCAGTGAAGCTATTCACATTCTGATACCATAATTATGATATCTCAGATGCCCCAGTGAAGCAATTAACATTCTGATACCATAATTATGATATCTCAGATGCCCCAGTGAAGCTATTCACATTCTGATACCATAATTCACTTTGCTGACCTTGGAAACTTACGCAACACCCAAAGGACGGGAAAGCCCAGCCAATAAATAAAGACATTACAAAAAAGTGTCAAATTATATTTTAACAAGTCGCAGAATCCCGAATATATCAAACTTCGATGAAATTATTCATCCGTGGATTCGCGGACATAGAATATCTTTATATCAGAGAAATCCTGAGGGAAATCGAACGAATGAATAAGTAGCCGATGTCTTATTGAGTGACAGGTAAACTCCTTTGTGAGACCCTTTGAAACGTGTGTGATATCAATTGAATATTTATCAAATTATATGAATGTAATGTCTCTTTTAAAATAGGTTACTAGCAAATGTACCTACATGTAGCAGATCGATTGTCGAATTCGCTGTTTTACATAAACACTAGCTGTTTTACCCAGTTCCGTTATGTAAAATAGCTGAACGACGTTTAGCGATTTTCCATAATTACTTTAGCGCGCTAAGTTGCATAAACGTTTTGCATTTAGCAATGCAGCTGTTTTGTAAAACAGCTAGCGGTTATGTAAAACAGCTAACTAAGCAGTCCATTTGCGACATACACACTTGGCTGGAAATTACCTCTTAATAAGAAGTACCTATTTTGTAAGCCCCTACAATTGCCCAGTCGATCTTGTTTCTAAACACGAATTCTTGCTCGTCAATACGTGTTTTGACTATTGGGCTATTACATATAAGCACTTGAATGACTTTTAAAAGCAATGTTTCATATCTGCTAGTCAAACAGTATACTACAGATAACATAAAAATGAAATTGTAAGGATAGGTAGCAATTGAGTTTAATGTACACCAGGGAGGTTCAATTGAGAAGGCTGAATTGTTCAAATAAATGTGGACAGACAGGCACGAAGCTCCCAGAGGCTATTAAACCAATAGTAAATATAATGAAAGCGTTTCGAAAAATGAATGGTTCCGTAAAACGAAGAACTTGCAAAACGCTGATACAACGGTCTAAGGATGTTTTGGCGCGTGGCCAACGTTACACGTACCGCTGCCGCCTAGTTTTTTTTTTTTTTTTTTTTATTAATACAGTTTTTGTATTATTTTATGTTTAATGCAGTTAAAAAAATCATACAATCTGTGGGTTTTCTATAAAGCTGAAAACAAAAGCCGTTAGAAAAAAAAGGAAACCTGTTCAAGGTACAACAAACCTAATTTACCTTGAACCGTACCAGTTGTACTTTGGACACACTAAAATAAAATAAAAATATTAGTAAAAATCTTTTTAAAAACAAGCTTTTATTGAACTAAAAAGTATTAAATAAAACTTACCTAAACATAGAACTTTAATATTGTTTTTAAAAGCTTGAGACTTGTCTTTAAGTGTAAGAAAGACGTTCACGCCTCAAGCTTTTAAAAAATATTAAAGTTCTATATTTCATACTTTTTTTTATTTTTTTTTTATTTGTGATGATGGGTTTGCTCTTGACTATAGTCTAGGTCAGAGGTGACAGAGACAAAGTCGACGACGAGTGAGCTTACCTAGAAGAAGCCTGTTCACTCTCACTTTGAAGAGATTAGGGTTGTATGCGCTCGGAAACAAAGACGCAGGTAGTGAACTCAACTCCTTTGCTGATACAATAAAAGCTTGTTTAAAAAAAAAGATTTTACTGACTACAGACTAATATTTTATTTTGTACTTTTTTGCATTAGAATTTGATAAAATATCTGTTCTATCACCTTCACTTGTAGTACTTGTGAAGACAAATCCTACGAGTCCAAGACAACAGGGCTACCTTGTAAAGTTGAGAGGTTCCTGTGGCCACCTTCCGGCACTATCATCAGACCCTGGACTACCTTATATACCTCGGGCTATAGTTTTTGTCAAGACAAAACTAATGAGCCCAAACACATCGAGCTATCTTATTTACTTGAGGAGTTGAGTTACAGCAGGACCGGACGACGGGGCTAACTTGTTTCTGTTAAGAGTTCTTATAGCGTGCTTCCAGCTCCATGGTCCTGTACAACGATTACGTACTGCACTACGGTTGAAGAGTTACTATGGCCTTCTTCCAGCCGTTGCTGTTGTTGACCGTATAGGAGTTCCCTCGTCTGTAAAAACAAAAAAATGTAAAAATGAGGTTCGTAACTTAAAAAAAAATAATTTTAAATAATTGCTTTTGATTCTGTCTGTAGCTCTGTTTTGATGAAATAATCGCGAAATGTTACTCACAATAAAGCTTTTTATCTTTCAGTAATTCGATTTTGAATGCAATGAGAGCCTTTTACGTGATGCGCATACAAACGGACAAACCAACCGACCAACAGACGAAAATTTCAAAAAAATGTTTTATTACGATCTGTTACTTATTTCCCGTAAAAAAACATTATATTTATTTATACTATTACACATGAAAAATACATGACAAAAATAAATAATACCACACACAGAATCGAGATCAGTATATTACATTATATTGCAGTCTATTTCCTGTTTCTGAGTAAGTGCACACTCGCCCAGTAAACAGTAAACGGACCGTTTATTTTGCACGCTAACGTTCTGAG
Source organism: Dicycla oo (assembly GCA_948252095.1). NCBI lineage: Eukaryota > Metazoa > Arthropoda > Insecta > Lepidoptera > Noctuidae > Dicycla > Dicycla oo. The sequence goes on along the minus strand of OX411716.1, from coordinate 879,851 downwards.
GACAGTGTTGGTGTTACCACGGACCCTGCTCATCATCGATGCGGTTCTTTTCCTAATGATGGAGAAGAAATCATCGATGAAAGCTGCCGCAAACATTTCTGAAGCACTGCAGTACCTGGTTTTAAATGTAACCTACTTATTCTTATTTCTTACTTTTTTTCTATCCGCGGAACCCAAGAGCAGGTAATAATTGAAATGCGATCCTCGTCTCTCATACATTGGTGCTGTCTGCCGAGCTCCCGCCAGGTGTAAGGACTCTTTCCCACACACTTTGTTCCATCGTCTCCCCTCCCCAGTCACGGGGGAAGCTGCCTTCTATTTAATTATCTGGGGAATGCTTGTCCATATAGCTATGGTATGTTCCAAAATTATCTAATCAATGTGTAAACAAATGGTTCAGGAAACGTACTTATAAGTGACAATATCAAGGGTTCACGGGCTATTTGTATTAAGCGACATGCTTCGAACTTTACAGGAGAGCTTTTCAAAATTTCATTATTCAGAAAAAAGAACATTGTAAAAAAGTATCAATATTTTTTACCAAACAGTGGGCTATCAACGATTAAGAATCAATAGTGTCTATTTCTGATTTTTACGTTTTTCACTTTTTAATGCAGGTAGATGTGATTATAACTCAATATCGGCCAGGATGTCGCTTAATACATACATATAGTCCGTGAACCCTCGATGTAGTGCCATAATTATACAAACTGAGAGCTTTTATTCTACTTTTTTTTTTTTTATTTTAAATCGCTGGCAGCCACAGCGATGCGGACGAATTTTTTGATGCCCTATAATTCTTGCCCCTCCTTTTATACTTGTACTTGTTGTTTTTAATTTGACAATTGAGGTTCATTTTGTAACATCAATTTTGTCGATGATTTTTCATTAACAATTATAATCTAATATATGTTATTCAAACTATAACTGTTGGAAAAATGGTGAGATACATTGCAAAACCTTCTAAATACAGATGAATGTGTTACAAATTTCATTTTGTAAGAATTTAACCTGAACAGGGTTTGTTTACACTTTCATCTCATATTTTTCGAACGAACTTTACATACCTACACTTTTTTTTATTTATAGGGAAGTAGGTGAAAGGGAACTTAACATTCAATGCAAGGACCGATCAAGGGTGAAATGGTTTTAGGTTCAAACTACAAAGTGTCTTAGGAAGGTGACGCGGCCAAGCACTTCATGAAGATGTTGTAGTCCTACAAGACGTCTATGGTCCTACTGATAAATGTAAGGAAGGACATACATTTTTATATAAATCTACACTACTTAGTTACGTGTAGTGGTTGCAAGTGCACTGCTGAGCATGAGTATTGAACATTACAGATGTGATTTTATGTACGTTTACTTAGTTATAATAAATACGTCATTGGAACGAGGAGCTCGTGGCTAAGTAATAACAGCCACACGGGTCGATCCATCAGGTTAAGCTACGCTTGCCAGGGTTGGACCGTGGATGGGTGACCATCTTTTCATACCGAGACTTCTCCGTGCCTCGGAAAGCACGTTAAGTCGTTGGTCCCGGCTGTCATTCTTCAATCTTTAACAGTCGTTACGGGTCGTCAGAAGTCCGAAAGTCTGACAACCAGTCTTACCAAGGGGTATCGTATTACCCAGTAACTGGGTTGTGGAGGTCAGATAGGCAGTCGCTCCATGTAAAATACTGGTATTCAGCTGCATCTGGTTAGACTGGAAGACGACCTCAACATAACTGGGAAAAGGCTAGGCAGATTGATTGTCTATATTTTTGGAACGTTTTCCGAGTTGATTCTTCAACCACACACCTCGTAAAAGAAAAATCTACTACGGACCGAACTGCTAGCAAAAACAGTTGAATATCTGGAGGCCAAGGATCCATTAGAAATAAATCTTAGCGTTACAAGGTGTAAGTGCGGTCAACAGCCGGCGGCGGCCGGGATAGAAGGTGCGAATCAGGAGTGGGTGGAGACGACCAACATATATTATATCTACTTGAGGACCTAACGGACGCAGACACGCCTTACAGTTCATTTGTATTAGGATAAGGCTGAAAGAATACGATACGAAGATTAATGTATTTTATTAATCATCATCATCTGCCTAGCCTTTTCCCAACTATGTTGGGGTCGGAATGTATAAAAAATGTATATAAAGAATGATCGTGAAAATTGGGATTGAGGGGCTCAATGCTAAAATACAACCTCAGTGGATTAATATTTGATAATATTATTATTATTCGCACAGGACAAATAATTCAAAAAGAACAGTAGGTACTTAGATCCAGGGGTGCGTGGACAGGAAACCTCCCCGAGTGCCCGGGGGCTGGAGTTCCCTTACGGATACGTCCGGGGGGAAGGCCAGTCTCCGGGACGGTGCACCCTGGGGTGCGGGCAATGGTTCCCCTTAGGCACGTGTGCCTAAGGGGTTTTGTTGCCGGTATGCCAATATCCTGTCGGAGGTACGCTCCAACGTGTGTCCCTCTGTTCTAAGCAGAGACGCACAGCGGCGGAGTAAGAGCGGGCTCGGTGTGCACTAACCCTGCCGCCGGGCAGGCAGGAGGAAGTCATTTCCTTCTGCCACCGTTAGTATCGTAGCCCCGAAGATTGTTCAAGGTCATGTCTCTGACTTTTGACGGGGGTCGAGGGTCTTGGCTTAACCGCCCGGACCGCGAGGAAGAAAACCTCTATAAAAAATTACCCCAAACCTTCAAGCGGCGGCGCACCGTGAGGGAGGTTGGTAGCTTGATTAATGGGTAGCTAAATTAATCACTAGTGCGAACCACAGTTTTGAGCCAGTTATAAAGTTTTTTACTCGTGGGAACAAATATGGGACCAAAAATAACTAGACGAGAAGAGGAGAGGGAGAGGAGTGATGCAGGGTCGGAGTCTGACGCCGCATCGGGAGTGAAGGGCACGAAGGGCACTTTTAAGAGCCCGGAGTGCGTAGTAGTGGGGGCCGCTGAAAGGAAAAATGCTTTCCTGAAGCGGAACCTAAATCCGGGAGATGCCCAGGAGTCTTCCTCGGACGGCGGACTTAAATCGGGTCCGAAATATGCTCGCCGGGGCCTAGCCCGGAAGAGCAAGAGCCGGGTAAACGCCGCACAGGAGGACGGCTCAGCCGGGTCGGCCGAGGGGAGCGCCGTGGAGGCGTCTGACGATGAGTCGGACGCCGCTGGTGGCTCCAATTCGGAGCGGGCCAGGTTTGAGGAGGTCGTGGCCGCTGCATTCAAGGGTGTGGCCCTGAAGAAGAAGCAGTCTTCTAAAGACAAGGCCATACCCGCAGCCAAGGCCTCCATTATGGCGGCAGCGGAGGCTCTACTTCAAGGGCCTCCGTCGGACGGAATGTCCGAAATGCGGGCGGAGGTCGCCCGCTTGACAGCCGCCATGGAGCTTCTCCGAAAGGAGAATGAGGAGCTCCGAGCAGACCTGGCCAGGCTCCGCGGAGCCGGCGCTCAGGAGGGGGTGCAGGAGGGGGTGCAGCAGGGGCAAGGCGGCCTCGGGCCTGCAGAGGACCGAGTTCTGGCCTTGGTGCGGAAGGAGCTGGCAGCCCTTAATAACCGGTTCTCGGTCCTTGAGGGAATCGTCCTGCGGCCCCCGCTAGGCCGACCGGCGGCCTCGGGCCAGCCAAAGCCGGCTTCGTATGCCGCCATGGCTGCCACGGCCAAACCAGGGTCGGCGGGGCAGGCGAAGGGCGGGGCCGTGGCTGCGAAGGCGCCTGCGACGGCGCCTGCGAAGGCGCCCACGAAGGCGGCCGCGAAGGCGCCTGAGAGGGCCCCAGCTGTGGCGGTGACGACGCGGCTGCCCCCGCCTCCCAAATCTCCTCCGGCTGACGCCGAATGGCAGGTAGCTGGGGAGAAGAGGAAGGAGGGCAAGGCGGCAAGGTCGGCCAAGCGAAGGGAGAGGCGGCGGCGGCGCAAAGAGCGAAGCGTCGCGGCGAGGTTACGTGCCCCAAAGTCCGCAGCTGTAGTGATCACACTACAGCCGGAAGCGGAGAAGAAGGGCGTGTCCTACCGCGACGTGCTCGCCAAGGCGAGGGCGGCGGTGAACCTGGAGGAGATCGGTGTGACCAATGGCATGCGGGTAAGGGTCACTGCGACTGGGGCTCGGATGCTCGAGATCCCCGGTGCGGCCAGTGGCCCGACCGCTGACGCTCTGGCCGAAAGGCTCAGGGCGTCCTTAAATGCGGACGAGGCCCGAGTGTCCAGACCCGCCAAGTGCGCTGACTTGCGCATCCTGGGTCTGGACGACTCCGTGACGGAGCGAGAGGTGGTGGCCGCCGTGGTCAAGACTGGGGGGTGTGCCTTCGAACAGGTGAAGGTAGGCACCATCCGTCCTGACTTCACGGGGATGCGAGCCGTTACGGTGAGCTGCCCCGTATCGGCGGCCCACAAAATAGTTGGGGAGGGCCGAAGGTTCCAGGTGGGCTGGGATTCCACGCGGGTGAAACTGCTGGAACCCAGACCTCTGAGGTGCTTCCGTTGCCAAGTGGGCAACCACGTGGGAGCAAAATGCACCTCGGAGGTGGATCGCAGCAGTCATTGCTTCCGTTGTGGTCAGCCCGGTCACAAGGCCGGCTCGTGCAATGCCACGCCGCACTGCTATCTATGTGCGGCAGCTGGCAAGCCGGCCGATCACCGGGCTGGAAGCAAGGGCTGTGGTCCACCCACCAAAGCCCGGGGCAGGGGCAAGCCCTCCGCCTCCGCTACCGCCGTCACGACCGCAGCCGCCGCCACAGCCGCCGTCGCTGCCGCCTCCACTGCCGTCGCCGCCGTACTCACTGCGGCAGGGCCCTCACAGGAGGCTCAGGGGGGGGCTAATATGGAGTGCCAGTAATGGCCCCATTACGCCTCCTCCAGGCGAACATCAACCACTGCGCCGCCGCTCAGGATCTGTTGCTCCAGAGCATGGCGCAGTGGTCGATTAACATCGCCGTGGTCGCTGAGCCGTACTTTGTCCCGCCCAGTGATCACTGGGTGGAGGACCTGAGCGGCTCAGTGACCCTTATTTCGTCGGCCGCCGCCGGTACCCTGTCCCTCGAAGCCGTCAAGAGGGGACAGGGTTGCGTTGCAGCACGGTTCGGGGGGATTGTCGTGGTAGGGGTATACTTCTCCCCGAACCGAACTCTCGCCGAGTTCCACAACTCCCTTGCGGAGTTGAAAAACGTCGTCGTCGGGTTTCGTTCCCTTCCCGTGCTCGTCCTCGGGGACTTCAACGCCAAGAATGTGGCTTGGGGTTCCCGGTATACGGACACACGGGGCAGGATGGTGGAGGACTGGGCTCTGGAGACAGGCCTGGTCATCCTAAACCGGGGTTCTGTCCCCACGTGTGTGCGGATGCGGGGCGAATCAGTGGTGGACATTTCGTTCGCCAGCCCCGCTCTATTGCCACATGTTGTTGACTGGCGCGTCATAGAGGGGGTGGAGACCTATTCCGACCACCGGTACATCCGGTTTGATGTCTCCGCCCAGACCTCGAGCGCGCCGGTCCGACAGGCCCCGAGTGGTCCGCGGTGGGCGCTGAAGAAGCTGGACCGGGAGCTCCTCCTGGAAGCCTCGATCGTGCAGGCCTGGGTGTCACCACCGGACAGGCCTGCCGACATCAACGACGAGGCGGAGTGGTTCCGGGAGGCCATGTCCGAAATATGTGACGTGGCAATGCCCCGGGTCCAGCCCGGTCGCGCCTGGCGCCAGGTGTATTGGTGGTCGCCGGAGCTAACGGCTCTGCGCGAGGCGTGCGTTGCTGCGCGGCACCGGTACACCAGGCACCGCAGGCTCCGTATCCGCCCTCCGGATACGGAAGCCATTCAGGCGGAGCTGTACGAGGGGTACAGAGAAGCGAAGACCGCCCTCCGAGCGGCGATCTTGTGGGCCAGGGATCTGGCTCGCGAGGAGTCGCTGGAGACTCTAAACAGGGACCCATGGGGACGCCCTTATAAAATGGTACGGAATAAACTCCGTCCATGGGCGCCCCCGCTGACGCAGAGTCTCCGGCCCCAGCTTGTGGAGGACGTGGTGAGCGCTCTGTTCCCTTCGCGAGGGGAACATACTCCCCCGCCCATGGCTCCGCTTCCTGCGGTGCCCGTTGCGGACCACATCACCGACGACGACGACGATGCTCCGGAAGTGACCGAGGTAGAGTTGAGAGCGGCGGTACGTAGGCTGAGTGCCAAAAATGCCGCCCCAGGACCCGACGGCTTACCTGGAAGAGCCTGGGTTCTGGCCTTTGGGGCTCTCGGGCCTCGACTAGGGGGGTTCCTAAGCGCATGCTTGGAGAGGGGCCAGTTCCCACTTCGTTGGAAGACGGGGAAACTGGTCCTCATTAAGAAGCCGGGGCGCCCTGCGGACTCTCCGTCCGCTTACCGACCCATCGTGCTGCTCGACGAGGTGGGCAAGCTCTTTGAAAGAGTTATTGCAGACCGCCTCGTCGGGTGGCTGGTGCAGGAGGGGCCGGATTTGGCGGAGAGCCAGTTTGGTTTCCGCAGGGGGCGCTCTACGGTGGACGCCATCATGCGCGTGCGAGCCCTCACGACGGGGGATGCTGTTGCCCGGGGTGGGGTCGTCTTGGCGGTGTCTCTAGACATCGCCAACGCCTTCAATACCCTGCCATGGAGTTGCATCAGGGAGGCACTCCGGTATCACCGGATGCCGACCTACCTCTGTCGAGTGGTTGAGGCCTATTTGACGGATAGGGCCGTCATCTACCCCGGTCATCAGGGAGAGTGGAACCGGCGAGAGATGTCGTGCGGTGTCCCACAGGGATCGGTCCTGGGGCCGCATTTGTGGGACATCGGGTACGACTGGGTGCTGCGCGCCGACCTCCCTAGCGGCGTCAGCGTGGTATGTTACGCTGACGACACGCTGGTCCTGGCGCAGGGGAGGTCGCACCAGGCGGCGGCTGAATTAGCGACACGCGGGGTTGCGATAGTCGTTGAGAGGATCCGGCAGTTGGGACTCGTGGTGGCCCTGCACAAGTCCGAGGCCATGTGTTTTCATGGTCCTCGGAATGCGCCACCGTCGGGTTCCCAAATAACGGTAGGAGGGGTTCGCATCGGAGTCGAGTCGACGATGAAGTACCTGGGACTCGTCCTCGACAGCCGGTGGAACTTCGTGGAGCATTTCCGACGTTTGGCTCCCAGACTGGAGCGGGCTGGGGCTGCCTTGAAGCGGCTCCTGCCCAATCTAGGTGGTCCAAACGCCTCCTGCCGGAGGCTTTACGCGGGGGTCGTGCGGTCCATGGCCCTTTACGGGGCACCGGTGTGGGCGCGTTCCCTGAGGCTGCGGCCAGTCCGCCGGTTGAACGCGTCCCAGAGGGTCATGGCCATTCGGCTAGTCCGGGGTTACCGCACGGTCTCCGGTGAGGCGGCGAGCCTCCTTGCCGGATTGCCGCCGTGGGATCTGGAGGCGAAAGTCCTCGCGCACGTGTGGGAGTGGCGCGAGGAGGCGAAACGCCGGGGCGTAACTCCGCTGCCGCGAGAAATCACGGTACAGCGGACAGAGCTCCGGCGGGATCTCATGGCGACATGGAGAGTGCGACTGTCGCAGCCCAGCGCTGGGCACGCCACAATTGCGGCGATAAGTCCCCTCTTTGAGGAGTGGTTAGAGAGGCGCCACGGCGTCCTCACCTTCCGCCTGACGCAGGTCCTCACCGGACACGGTTGTTTCGGGAGGTTCCTGTTTCGCATAAGGCGGGAGGAAACGCCCGGGTGTCACCATTGTGTGGATCGCCCAGAGGACACGGTGGAGCATACAGTGGAGGTCTGCCCGGCTTGGGCAGAGCACCGCCGTGTTCTCACGGAGGCGATCGGCGGCGGCGATCTCTCGCGTCCGAGCTTGGTCCAAGCCATGGTGCGGAGCGAGAGTGCATGGGAGGCCGTCACCTCCTTCTGCGAAGCGGTAATGCTCGCAAAGGAGGAGGCGGAACGCGTGAGGGAGAGGCAACCTCACGCCCTCAGTCGCCGCAGGAGACGCCCTGGGCGGCGGGAATCGATAGCCGATTCCCGGCCACCGTAGGCGCGGGCTTGCGGACGGTGAGTAGTGGGTAGCTCGCCGTCCGGTGAGGACCAGGCCCGGGTCGACGGCGCGTTGTGTTCCACGCGCGCCTCAAAGAGATGTCAGCAAGAGATGGGGTCCAATAGGGCCGATGCCGCTGGGGTCGCGGGTTGTTTGAAAAAGATACCGTGGCCCTGGCATAGGCAACTGAAGGAACACGGGTGGGTTTTAGTCAGTAAAAGTCTGACACGCCCTTCCGCTCCACCCAGAGCGGGAGAAGTTATTTGATGATTTCCCATCCACAAAAAAAAAAAAAAAAAAAAGGTACTTAGATCCATAGGTACCTACCTCCATATTATAATATTAGAAATGCGAATGTACCTAACTCTGTTACTGAACGTGTAGGCTACGTTTCATCCTGGATCATAGAAGTCGCGGACAACAGCTAATAAAGTATAATAATCTTATTAGGGACTGTCACATCAGCTTGACAAACCTGGTTAAATTTCAACATATCGCAATAATAACGATGAAATCCCAGACGAAGATCCCGAAAAATATATTTGAAGAGACAATAGTATGTAAAACTGCATGGCAGATCGAGTCTGTCATACTCACTCAAATGCCCTGCCGATGGTGGCGCCGTGCATCCGGTCGTTGAGTTCCCTAAAAAATGGTTGAGCTGAACGGCGCGGATGTGCACGTCAGTTTCGTGACCTGAAGCCGTCGGTTGGAGCTGACCGGTTCGCACTGCCATCAAATTTGTAAAGTTGACTTTTTGAATAATAATAATACCTGCCTGGCTACGCTTCGGTGACCTCTTTGGGGAAACCGAAGATTTTATCTGTGCGTTTATGGATGAAGTTATGCTAACGAATAACTACCGGAAGTACCTATATAATGAAAGACGGGACGATCGACATATGTCGGGCATGCCATTGTCCCGGTGAGTCTATCAGGCATATTACTTCTGGGTGTTCTCGTTTAGCTGACGGCGAGTATTTGCACAGGCATAACCAAGTGTCCAGGATTATCCATCAGCAACTTGCTCTGAAATACGGCCTTGTGGACTCTGAGGTACCGTATTACAGGTATGTGACGTTATACTGGGATCGATCTATTATCACTGATAGGACTATTGTAGCCTGATATAGCGGTAATAGATCGATCAGTGCGCCGCACAATGATAATCGATGTCACTATCCCGCATGACGAGAACCTCGTGAAGGCTGAGACTTAAGGTACAGACGCCAGCACATCAAGCTACCCGAAACTGTCAAATTTTCCTACTCCACCTTGAACCTAATAGCGTAATAGTAATAGCTTTAGCGATAAAGTTGAAAATCTATTAAAGAAATTTGACAGATTGTGGTAGGTTGATGTGCTAGCGTCTGTACTTAAATAAGATTTAGAGTACCTTAGCGTTGTACGAGTTTTATAATTGGAACTAATATTAATAAATTTTTTCTTTTCCCCACCGCTGTATCTCTACGTTGACGTCGTGGTGGGGCTTGCGCGCTCCAAACTTTAGGTCTGTGCCAGTAGAGTTTATTTTGCCGGAACGGGTCTAGGATGAGGAGCCAGACCAAGAGAGATACAGAAACCCGCAGAGCAGCATGTGGCGAGTTGTTGGGCAGTAGCGACCCCACGGACCCTATCTCCCGAGAGAAATCTTGTCCTCATCTCTGGCTTGCCTTTATTGGCCGGATGGAGTGAACACTGACGAGGAACAGAGCTCCCACCTCTTTCTTGCGTTTATTGGCCGGCTTGAGTGGAGATTCGCAAGAGCAAACGTGCTCGGAGGAAGGAAGTATTCCAGTAAGGTGCTGGTAGGGATCTTGACCGTACTTCCGGGATTGTCCTGATAGCCGTGGAATACCTCTCCACTCCTCAAGCATCTCAGGAAGTGTTGCCCCCTTGTCGCTACGTCACTATGTGCTAGCGGCCGTTTCCGGGGGCCCATTATTGAGTGTGCAAGTCACCCCTGCTATTTTATCCGTGTATAGTATATAACATTGGTCAGGCAGGGGACATAGTTCTTCCATAGTTCAAGTAACCTAATCCACTTTAGCCACCCAGACCCATAGCCCAATATGTTTTGTTTCCACGCACAACAATAGTCCTGCACCATCCGGGGGTTGTCCTTGGGTACACTTGCATAGTACATATAGGGATAATCGTCGGTTGGTGCCTCCTTATCATTTAAAATTGTTTAAGGGGCCTCTGCGAGTTGGCTTCGGCTCCTCGTACACCTTCCAAAGGTCCGGGACCCCAGGGTCCCGAGAAATGCAAAAAACCAAAATTCTAAACAATAAAACCAATAAAAAAACCACCATGTCCGCGGTAGAAGTACTCATTTAAAAAAAAACTTCACGTAACCTACCCTAACTTGGGAGTTTACCCACATAATGCACGCTACAGTATTGATCAATGTCAGGTTTCTACTTACTATTTTAATCACAGCCTTCAAAAATAAATTATTAAAAAAACCCTCTGTGTACTTATGTGTTTTTACAGTCGGGTTTTTTGGTTTTCTTTTTTAATAAATAGTTTTTATTTCAGGTTTTTTTTTTCGTTCTTTTTAATCTAAATTTGGTACCTATTGACTCTTTACTAGCTTTTATTTCATACCAACATTGTTACAATTTTTTTTTAAAACTTCCCATACCTTTTTTTGTATTTCCAGATGCAATATATATTGTAATTATAATATATCCTACGTCACTCCCACAATTAAGACGAATGTAACGACACCTCATATGTTGAAATCCATCAAGCCGTTTAGGCTACAGGAGGTCACAATGGAACGGGCATTCATATATAAATGCGCGCGAAAAACATTACCCTCCTGGGTCAATTGGGTAAAAAGAAAAACAACGTGAGCTCAAGTCACCAATGTTCCTAATTATAAATGGTTGTACTCTTTTCTACTAGAAGAAGTGCCCTTGTCTTTGTGTGGGGCAATGTCAGACAGTGAAGTGATGTAATTAACTTGCGGACAGCGGTCAGCCTGGTTCAGTACTGATAGCAGCTGCTGTCAGTCAGGTTTAGACAACCGTTGTGGTGCCTGAAGATTTAGTAAATGTATAAATGAATTTAAATTGATGAGCTTACCAATCTGTGGCTAAGGTGGCTCACAAAAGTCTGACACAGGTACAGTAAGCAAACTTTGGTACATCGGCTGATCGATCAGTTTTAAAACTTCGTGTCACAGGTTTGATTTGCTGTTCGTCGGTTTTTTTCGGTTTCGGAAGTGAGTTTGTTTGTTTGTTACGATTTCACGCTATAACGGTTGAACTGATTTGGATGAAATTTGGCACATGGGCAGACCATGACCTGGATTAGAACATAGGATACGTTTTATCTCGGTAGTAGGTACGTTCCTGTGGGATAATTACCGACCGTGGGCGAAGCTGCGGGAAAATGCTAGTATGAATATAATTAATAAGACGGTGGTCATTAAGGCAAAATGGGTCCCAAAGAAGATATTTTGACGCATTTCGGCTGCACGCAAAATCAATTTTTGTCCTCAAAATCTGCTTTGCCTTATTCGTTTTCATGATTATAAAAAAAGATTTTCTGTAGTAAATTATGAGGGCCAAAACACGAATACCATAATTTGGTTCGATACAAAAAAAATAGGGAATTTTCCTCAAAATTAGCATTTTTATGAGAATACTGTTTTATTCAATTGTAGTTAGAGCAAATTCAATAAAATTTCGTCTATACGTTCACAATTAAACACATAAGGGGATTATAGGTTTATTTTAATACAACAGATCGTATAGAATTTTCTCCAAACCCCCGTTACGATACCATTTCGCCTTACGGCTCGCTAAGAATCTCTGTTTGACTGTAGATTCTATCGAGATGAAGAAAGGCAAAGCAAAAAAGAAAGATACTTACCTATTCATTAATGATTAAATGGAACAGGAGAGGCGAAATTTTTCATTTACTACACAAATGAATTTTGAAGCTCTTTCCAGCCAAGACAAAACAAAGAAGTTGCAAGACGCACCGAAAATGCTTGGAAGAGCTATTGGGCCATGAAAGATCTAATGAAGGGTGATCTTCCTTTATCCCTTAAGAGAAAACTCAGTGACGTGTGCATACTTCCCATCCTCACATATGGTTCGCTCGATGTTTGCCAGAGGGCTATGGAACGGAGTATTCTGGGTATCAAATTAACAGACCGAGTTAGGAATACGACCATCCGTTCCATCACAAAGATAACTGATGTCACTTGGAAAGCGGCCACGCTAAAGTGGAATTGGGCTGGACATATCTGCCGCATATCAGACGACCAAAAGGCCAAACTTACGACTCAATGGGTCCCTCTTAATGGCAAGCGACATCGCGGCAGGCCCAGATGGAGATGGCGGGATGAGCTGGACTCCTTCTTCAAGAACTGGTCCTTAGCAGCTCTAGACAGAGAGAAGTGGAGAGAGAGTAGGGACATTTGCCCTGCAGCGGGACGTCACAGGCTTTTAATAATAATTTAAAAAAGTAAATAAATTGTGAACATGAAGTATAATATTCTGAATATATTTTTTATTTGTCAGATCTATAGGAAAGTACTTACACAGGGTGGCCAATTTGAAAGTTTAAATTAAGAATATTTTTATTCCAAACGAAAATAACCAAATATTTTTCCATAAATTTGTTCGCAGCTTCGCCCGCGTGGATATCTGAACACATCTCACGGGAACATACTACCGGAATTAATTAAAAGGAAGCGAAACGATGATCGCATACCTAATAGCCGAAGGAAAGGTCATTAGGGAACTCCTGTCGCGTTGTGCCGTCGGTAGCCATAATAAAATTATTTTGTTCCGCGTAATTTTAAATCTGGGTTTACGCGGCGTACGCCAGTAAAAGGAGTTTGTTGCGCCACTCAGCTAAAGCACTAGGAAGTGGTGAAGGGCGGGCGTTTTGGGGGACTGTCTTATGTAATTTTGACGTTCGAAAAGTGCTGATTCTCAGCCTAGTTTGAATAAATAACTTTTGATTTTGTTAAAGCTCCCAGTTGGCATGTTTTTTAGGGTTCCGTACCTCAAAAGGAATAAACGGAACCCTTATAGGATCACTCATGTGTCTGTTTGTCTGTCCGTCTGTCACAGCCAATTTGCTCCGAATCTAATGGACCGATTAAGCTGAAATTTGGTACACGTATGTATTTCTGTGACCCAAACACGGACGTGTAATGTAAATTAATGAATTATGAACATGGGGGTCAATTTTGGGAGGCAAGTAAGAAAATTTAAAAAAAAAAATTGCAAACTGTACCGTGCGATATATCAAATAAAAGGGCTTACTGTGAGGGTCTAAATTTTTTTATGATTTTAAAATAAACTGTTTTAAAGTTATTTAAGGAAATTTACGAAAATTACTTACTTAAGATTTTGAAAAAAATACATTAAATAATTCTATAGATATAGATTACAGGAAAACCTATAAGAAGTCTAAGTATTGTCTTAAAATAACATGGTAAACCTCTCAATATTGTTAAGTTTGTTCTTGGGATAAATTCATCCCAACTACGGAACCCTTCATTGTGCGTGGTCCGACACGCACTTGACCGGTTTTTTATTTTCGACGTCTTCAATAATAATCGTCTTATTTCAGCCAATTTACACAAAACCTTAAGCAAAACGTTTGAAAATCCTTTCGGTTGTTTTTGAGTTTATCGCCTTCAGACACTGGATCGATTCGAGATCATCAGAACCATCGTGTTTTTCATGAAATTTGCACTTAGTTACTTTATTAAACATTCCATTATCAAAAATATACATTGTCACAAATATTCTGCGTTTAATGTTCCTAACTGACCTTGACACGTCCCTTTACATAACCTCGCAGAAAAAAAGTCATTAACCTGTCGAAATCTGGCGAGCTTCGGGGTCAATTATGCCAACTTTTCTTGGAACTCATGGTTTCGGAAACATTCCTCTCAAAGTTTCAATTATGTTTTTTGCTTCTGGCTCGATTTTATTGGAACCAGGTCTAACTGATGGATTTGATGAAATAAAAAAATTAAAAAGTTGCACACTATTGCGGCGCAGTAACAGCAGCATCTGTCCTGTAACTTCTTCAAGGACGAAGTGGTGTAACTAGCTACTCCACCTAATCAAGCTGACAAAAATAATTCAGGGGTCCTGCGTGGGTCAACAAAGACGGCTTTTCTTCACAATAGTGATAATTTTGTTCATTTACAAATCCTCTGTGATCAAAATGGGATTGGTTACTCGAAATGATTTGTTGAAAAAACTTGGGTCTTTTACTTAATGTTTTATCGACTCGGACCACAGATATAGATAGTGGATGGGATCCGTCTGAGGAAAAACAACGATGAGACATTTTCTTTGAAGTACTTTTTTATTTAACTAAAAAGGAAATACATAGTTACGGTAAGGGCGGCTTACTTTGACCTAGGGCAGATGGCGATATAGACGCATACTTGTGGAACTTTGTGTGGACTTAATGACACTAAACATCTGTCTCGTTTTGGGCCAATGTTATACCCTAGAGTCAAAGTACTGGACCTTACCTGTATGAAAAAGTTAATATAAAGCTTAAAATCTTACCCTTGACAAAGTTTGGATGCAAAAAACAGGTTCAAGATTGGCTGCTTGGGCTTAATTATGCTGAAACGGAAAATCTATTATCATTCAACCGTTAAAATATTCATCATCACTTACACACTAACTCTCACCACATGCATATTTACACTCATCTCATACACACTCATCACATACATACTTACACTCATCAGATACACACACACATTTGGTTACCTTTTAGTCCTAAGTTAATTACTCGTAATTATGCTGAAACCGTTGCATTTGTTATCTCTATTATTCACATTATCTGTCGAAAGAGACTGGATCCTGCGACACAGGGCATCCTAGTGCGGGATCCAGTGTCATACCTATAATGTAACATTTGTTTATGAATCAATAAACTTTTTATTATTATTATTAAGTAATCCGCCGCACACAAATAGATGTTGTATTTATATTGTATTTTGTAAACAAATTATTTCGTAAAATTACAGAAGCACTTAAACAAAGGTAACTCTCTCGAGCATGTAGGTAATTATAAAACTTTAGGGTAACACAAAATATTTATACCAGTTCGTTGAAAACATAACTTTTTGATTAAATTCCGAGGTAATATCAAATTAAAATAATATTAAATTAAATTACATTGGACTTTCCTGGTTTTATTAGTTCATCTCTTCATATTCAACAAAGGCTGTTAGTACAGTCAACAGCAGGTCAGTAGCAACACTTGCACTACCCAAATCGCCCTTACAGCTACAATATAAGAGCGCTGGCAATGTTAAATATTTACCGCTGATGTGCGGTTGACACTGTACTTACATTGTGTACCGTTTAGTTCTTCAGTTTATGCTTTTTCATTTTTCATCATGAAACGTCCATATTTCTTTCAAGACTTTTATTTAATCTGTAGGCTATTCTTACATCCTCTCGACACCTCATTTTAAATTAAGAATCGCAAGCACCTGTTTCTTTTAAAAGTCAAAGTCAAATCCATTGATTCTTTCTAGTTCCAAAAGGTAGTTTCGTATGCAGAAGAATGGGCAAGAAACTCCACCGTTACTCTTTTAAAATGTAAAATTTTATAATATTTTGTATACTTACATTAAAAATGCGAAAGTAAGTAAACAATATTCTTTATTTCAAACAGAAACTAGATTATATGTACAAGCTAAAACTAAAAGATATATATGTATATTATGTACAAGTATATAAAAATCATAAAAATAAAAAGGTGACAAGCTCATAGGGCATCAAAAAATTCGTCCGCATCGCTGTCAATGGTAAAAGTGCCTAAAGGCTGGCAGCATTACCACGTTGGATAGCAATGCTGATTCTTTGGGCTAAAAATAGGCCAGCCCTCTGGTCACGTGATGAGTCGACCAACCGCTTGGCCATGTCCCGAAATACTCGATGAGCACTCGGACCCCAAGGCCCTAGATTTTCAACCCCAAACGGCTCAAACATATAGCTCCCAATAAGGTTGCTATATTTGCGCCGTTTGAGGTTTTCTGCTCCTGCAGCAGCCGCCCCAGCACAACCCGCCGTGCTAAGAAGATGGGATGGCGCGAGGGTGTCGACACAGGTTGCATCCCACACCAAAGGCCTACCCCACTTCCAAGGCATTATGGTCATTCCGTCATTCTTTACATTAAATAATTAGATATTAGTGAAGAATTATATTCTACGTGCATCGACCTAGAATATAATTACTGTATTAAAACAGGTAAAAAGAAATAGAAATGAAGCAATGACAGAAAAATTAATGACATGGTGCTCATAGGTATTTATAAACATTGTAAAAGTGTAGGATTTTCCTAAAATGTTAACAGCTATTAAGTCAGTGTATGAATTAAAGTAATCACAGAATGTAAAAGCAATGTCATAAAAATAACAAATTATATATGTCGGAAAGTCAATAGTACGGGAGCTGACTTGACAACGAGACGGAAGCGCTGTGACGTCAACGTTTCGACGGAGTCTAGATTGAAGAACGCGCGGGTTGAGCGAAGAGGTCCGACTGCAAGGAGGACACTTTTCTGCTGGCAGCCGCGCGGACTACTAGTCTAGGAACCGTCATACGACTCGTTGTGTTCAGTGTACCTACCTACCTAACAAAATAAATTAGAAGTGTGATTTCAAATACTTTCTTTGTTGCTCGCTAACCTACGCATCACCCACACATCATGTTCTCTGGGGAAGATTCTCACTCTGATCGGCCTCCTGTACCGACATCAGAAGTGGGATACGAGCAGACAAACGAACACCGCACTGAAATCACACCACGCTATGAAGAAAATGGCGGGAGCGTTGACAACTGGCGGTTATTATTCGAAACGCAAAATTCGAATATGAAGGCCTTGATTGAAGCGTTAAGCAAGCCACAACGTTCTACCCAGATTGTGAACCTACCCGAATTTGACCCGGACAAGACCGACGCAGATGCACGTTCATGGTGTGCTACTTCGGACCTGTGTTTCGCCGATAACCCTATGGAAGGAGGTCAACTGATCATCACCATTAGCAAGGCGCTCAAAGGAACAGCATCAGCGTGGTTATCCTCAGTGTCCTACCCCGGTATGACGTGGGCGGACTTCAAAGAACTGTTTACTGCGAGATTTGTGAACACGGAAACACCAGCGGGAACCCTGATAAAGTTAAGTGCCGACAAACCGAAAGAAGGTGAGAGTTTAGCTGCATACGGTAGTCGTGTCATGTCATTATTATTCAATCGCTGGAAGAATCTCACCTTCGAACAGATTGTGGTGGCTACAACAGTCGCACACATTTCTCAGTTCGATTCAAGATTGCAAAGAATGGCTTTTACATCAGAATTAAACAATCGCCAGCGACTACAACAAGAATTGCAAGCTTTTACTTACCTCAAGCGCAAGTCAAGTGCAGTACCGGATCAGAAAAAATTTGAAACTAAACGCATGAAGACATCTCATACATCCTCGATCAAATGTTTCCACTGTGGTAAAATTGGGCATAGACTGGCTGATTGTTTCCACAGGCAGGAAGCAAAAGGAAAACCAACGAAAACACAGAATGCTCAAGCCTCAAAAACTAACGGCAAACCTCAGCAGCAAGCCACTACTACCAGCTCCATTGTCTGCTACAAATGTGGAAAACAAGGACACATCTCCACCCGGTGCCCCAATGGAAACGGCGGCGCCGAGGCAACACGCAGCGAGCGTCGGGTCGACGTGTGCGTCGTTGATCCCCCAGCAGGAACTTTAAATCATCAAGGTCAGTCATTCACATTCCATTACGATTCTGGTGCGGAATGTTCACTTATTAAAGAAAGTGTATCACGTAAATTTAGTGGTAAACGAGAACAAAATGTAGTTACCTTAAAGGGCATTAGCCAGTCAAGTGTATTCAGCACTATTCAGATTACTTGTATTGTTGAAATTGATAATAGTTTAATCGAAATTTTGTTACATGTTTTGCCCGATGTCTATTTGAAAAGTGATATTATGTTAGGCCGTGAAATACTGTTGCGAGGATTCAGTGTTAGTATGACCGCGACACATTTTAAAATTTCTAAAATTCACGATATAAACAATTGTTATTTACAATTACCCTCGGTTGATTCAGTGAGTTCCGTTCCAAAAGCTAATGACCTACCCTCGATAAATAATTTTACCATTATTGATACTGACGTATCCTTTGAACATAAATCGGCGATCGTTTCTGTGTTGACTCGTTATTCAAGCTATTTTATTACCGGTATGCCGCAAACGCGTGTAACAACAGGTGAGCTTGATATTCGTCTGATAGACCCTTGTTTGACCGTACAAAGACGACCTTATCGTCTTAGTGTGGAAGAAAGAAAAATAATGCGTGACCGTGTAGATGAGTTGTTGCGTGCAAATATTATTCGACCGAGTAATTCCCCGTTTGCGAGTCCGGCACTTTTGGTTAAGAAGCGCGACGGTTCCGATAGAATGTGCATCGATTACCGCGAACTGAATAGTAACACTATACCTGACCGGTATCCATTACCCCTTATCTCAGACCAAATATCACGTTTGCACGGTGCGCGATATTTTACTAAGTTAGATTGTGCGTCAGGTTTTCATTTGATTCCTATTAAGTCTGAGGAATCTATACAGCGTACTGCGTTTATAACACCTGATGGCCAGTACGAATATTTGACTATGCCGTTCGGACTTCGAAATGCGATATCGGTTTTTCAACGGGCTATTGTTACGGCTCTAGGCAATTTAGCGAATACTTACGTCATAGTATATGTTGACGATGTTTTAATTATTTCGGAAACTATTGAGGAAGGTATCGAGAGACTTGGTGTAGTTTTAGAGACATTGACTAAGGCCGGGTTTTCATTAAATTTGAAAAAGTGCTCGTTTTTGAAAACGCAACTCGAGTTTCTAGGGTATGAAATCAAGTCGGGACAGATTAAACCTAATCGTAGAAAAATAGAGGCACTATCTACTCTACCTCCACCGTCCACCGTAGCTCAGTTAAGGCAATTTATAGGCTTAGCAACATACTTCAGACAGTTTGTGCCTAACTTTTCGCGTGTTATGGGCCCACTCTATAAATTGACGTGTAATAAGGTTCCTTTTTCTTGGCAACAGCGCCACGAAGACATTAGAAAAGAAATCATTTCTATCCTTACAAAAGAGCCGGTTTTAATGATCTATGACCCCCAATACCCGGTAGAGTTGCACACAGACGCTAGCTCTGATGGGTACGGTGCTATTTTATTTCAAATCGTAGAAGGTAAACGTAGAGTAGTGGTGTATTTTAGTAAGAGGACCACACCTGCGGAGTCGCGTTATCATAGTTACGAACTTGAGACCTTAGCGGTTGTTAATGCAATCAAACAATTTCGGCAATATTTACACGGTAGAAAATTCACAGTTGTGACCGATTGCAACTCACTAAAATCATCTCGTAAAAAGATTGACTTGACACCGCGAGTCCACAGGTGGTGGGCCTATTTACAGTGCTTTGACTTTGATGTCGTTTATAATAAAGGCAAAGATATGGCACACGCTGATTTCTTGTCGCGAAATCATCCCCCATCTCTTAATCCTAACGTTAATGCAGAGTCTAAGCCCAGGGTAGAGGTAAAGAAAATTGTTAACTTGACCGAGCTCTCCAGTAATTGGCTACTCGCTGAACAAAAACGCGATCCTGAAATCTCTAAACTTGTTTCTGATATTAATGACGGACTGTTAAGTGACGATTTAGCAAAAACGTACGAGATTCGTAAAGGTATCCTCAATCGAAAAATTCAGCGTAACGGCCGTACTAAATGTTTACCAATACTCCCTAGAGCGATTAGATGGTCAGTAGTGAACAATGTCCATGAGTCACTCATTCATCTCGGTTATGATAAAACCTTAGAGAAGCTTTATGACGTTTATTGGTTCGAGGGGATGTCCCGTTACGTTAGGAAGTTTATCGACAGTTGTGTTACGTGTAAGGTGGCAAAATCACACTCGGGTAAAGTACAAGCTCAGTTACACCCAATACCTAAAGTAGGCACGCCTTGGCATACTGTACACGTCGATGCGACGGGAAAATTAAGCGGCAAGAGCGATCGGAAAGAATACGTTTTCGTTCTTATCGACGCGTTCACTAAATACGTCCTATTGTTTCACACCGTCAACATCGATTCTAAAAGTAGTATTAAGGCTGTTAAAGATGGCGTAGCGTTATTTGGTACTCCGACTCGAATAATCGCAGATCAAGGACGTTGCTTCGCTAGTAAGGAATTTAAAGAGTTCTGTGATTCTAGTAACATTAATTTACACTTAATCGCGACAGGATCTTCACGAGCGAATGGACAGGTAGAACGTGTAATGTCTGTGTTAAAGTCGATGTTAACAACTATAGAGATAAGAGACCGTTCGTGGCAGGATGCGCTAGGCGAAGTCCAACTTGCGATTAATTGCACTACTAACCGAACGACAAAAGCTAGTCCGTTAGAACTGTTAATTGGCAAAGTTGCGCGGCCACTATCATTGATGACAGCCGATGATGTAGAGCCGGAGGTTGACTTAAATACCGTGAGAAATGACGCATTATGCAATATAGAAAATTCAGCATCATACGAAAAACGTAGGTTCGATCAGACGAAGGCGAGGCTCAATAAATTTTCAGTAGGAGAATTTGTTTTTATTATGAACGAAGAGCGAAATCAAACAAAGTTAGATCCAAAATTTAAAGGACCGTTTGAGGTCATAGAGGTTCTTGACGGTGATCGCTATAATTTAAAAGCACTCAACTCTAACCGTACTTATAAATACGCACATGATAGGTTGCGAAAAATGCCAGAAAATCAGAGTATAACTGACGAAATTGAGGTAGAGCAAAGTAGTTGTAACAATGAGGAGAGTACTTAAGTTTGCATGATGATCGGACCGTACCAGAGGTTGTCGTGTAGCCGTAGCTCAATAGAAATCGGTGTCTACTACTTTAGTAGTCCGTGAGTACGCGGTAAGCAGTCAACTCTGGCGGAGGTCGGGTTTCAGTGAAAACCATAGAGTCCAGGAGAGACTCGGCGCTCCCGTGGGGGTTCGCATAAAGGAAAGATAGTAACTGGAGGTTACTGGGCTACGCGTAGCCAGAGATCACATGCAGAGCTTAAGTGTGTTGATTTATTTGGTTTGATTGTGTCTTTTGTGAGACAACGCGATAAGTGATAGTCAGTTGTACTTTGAATTTCCTGATTATTGATTTAGATAAGGGAATGTAATTAGACATTTTTATTTTTTATTTTGATGTTCTTTATTTTCTTATAATTTGTTATTGATTAGTAATAAGGTTAATTAATAATAAGGTAGTTTAGTTCAAATTAAATAAAGAGTTCTCTCGAATTTGGACTTTATTAAATCCTGATAAATTAGACTCCACAAACGGATATCTTAACGGTTTAGGTCAGGAGTGACCGAGCTATGTGATACTGTGCAATGAATATTGTTTCAGAATAACACACAGGGACGTGTGTCCCGTAGGATGGCCGTGTCGGAAAGTCAATAGTACGGGAGCTGACTTGACAACGAGACGGAAGCGCTGTGACGTCAACGTTTCGACGGAGTCTAGATTGAAGAACGCGCGGGTTGAGCGAAGAGGTCCGACTGCAAGGAGGACACTTTTCTGCTGGCAGCCGCGCGGACTACTAGTCTAGGAACCGTCATACGACTCGTTGTGTTCAGTGTACCTACCTACCTAACAAAATAAATTAGAAGTGTGATTTCAAATACTTTCTTTGTTGCTCGCTAACCTACGCATCACCCACACATCATGTTCTCTGGGGAAGATTCTCACTCTGATCGGCCTCCTGTACCGACATATAATTAAATTCGCAACCAGTTTGATTTTGTCTCGACTCTAGATTGTCCTATGGCGCAGGACCAGCATGTTTCCAAGCATTCTTATCTTGGATATAATCATCTAACCTCCTCCAGCTATCTCACGGCACATTTACATTTCTACGACACAACACAAGCTCCAAGCGACCGCAAGTTGCAACTCGTATGCAACGATATTTGATTGATTATATTTTATTATACTTTTTTGATATTTCTCGGGACTCTGGGGTCCCGGACCTTTGGAAGGCGTACGAGGAGCCGAAGCCAACTCGCAGAGGCCCCTTAGATAATTTTAAATGATGAGGAGGCACCAACCGACGATTATCCCTGTATGCACTATGCAAGTACACCCAAGGACAACCCCCGGTTGGTACAGGACTATTGTTGTACGTGGAAACAAAACATATTGGGCTATGGGTTTGGGTGGCTAAAGTGGATTGGGTAACTTGAACTATGGAAGAACTATGTCCCCTGCCTGACCAATGTTATATATTATACACGGATAAAACGGCAGGGGGTGACTTGCACACTCAATAACGTGCCCCCGGAAACGGCCGCTAGCACATAGTGACGTAGCGACAAGGGGGCACCACTTCCTGAGGTGCTTGAGGAGTGGAGAGGTATTCCACGGCTATCAGGACAATCCCGGAAGTACGGTCAAGATCCCTACCAGCACCATACTGGAATACTTCCTTCCTCCGAGCACGTTTGCTCTTGCGAATCTCCACTCAAGCCGGCCAATAAAGGCAAGAAAGTGGTGGGAGCTCTGTTCCTCGTCAGTGTTCACTCCAGCCGGCCAATAAAGGCAAGCCAGAGATGACGACAAGATTTCTCCCGGGAGATAGGGTCCATGGGGTCGTTACTGCCCATCAGCTCGCCGCATGCTGCCCTGCGGGTTTTTGTATCTCTCTTGGTCTGGCTCCTCATCCTAGACCCGTTCCGGCAAACTCTACCGGCACAGACCTAAAGTTTGGAGCACGCAAGCCCCACCACGACGTCAACGTAGAGATACAGCACTTATTATACTCATTATTATTTTATTTATATATAGCGCCTGATTGACGGGATGAAGTGATGGAAGATTTCTAGCTTATAAGCAGTTTCCGGCTAGCCGGACCCAGAGATACGAGTACTTCTCTCAATTTGAAAAATGTGGACAACTACAAAAAAAAATGCTTTTTTACAGTAAGTACTATTTGAAAGAAAGAAGAAAAATAAGTGTATTTGGCACAGAACACGTGCATACTATAAGATAACTCAAATAAAAACACACACATCTATATACTGACGAGCACAGGACGGAGGTAAACCATTAAATAGTCTGCAGCTGCCCGTCGTGAATGTGACAAGAAGGCTTAACATGATGCTGTGCTCTGAGGGACACAGCACAGCGCTGATTTAGTGGTCACCCGAAAACGACGTGCGAAAACCAAGTCAGGTTCAAATATTTGTATAGATTAGATACATTTCCGCAGTGTGTCTGTATTAAAACGCATTATTAGTTTTAAAGCTCTACCCAGAGGTAAAATTCATTGCGCTTAGCATGCAATTCTTCGGTAGGTAGCTCTCTATATCTATAAGAAATTACGTTGACGACTATACTAGTATAAACTGTGTCACAGTCGTCAGCGTCTTCCACACTTATTTATTAAAACCACAATTCATTGTTTTAAGCACAATATCTGTAATATTGATGAAATGGAACGGTTGTAAAATGAAAAGAATAAAATAAAATAAAACGCTTTTCTTATGCCCGTCCTTTTGATGTGCTTTGCAGGTCGCATCTTAGAAACCTCCTAAAATTTCCTTCCCATTCCACTGACTTCTACTCCTACTCCTTCACTGTGCACGCGGTTCGGTTGTGGAATTCACTTCCACCTGACATTAGGGACTGCCAAACTGTTGCAGTATTTAAAAGAAGAGTGAAAGAACACTATCTTTCCATTTCGTCATAGTTGTTTTAGTGATATTTATTCTAGAAGTATGTATGTATTAAAGTATTTGTTATATGTTTTGTTAGCTTAGTGAATTGTTTTAAATTTTATGTATTTTTATTTTCTCTCTTATTCTATTCACACGGTGTCTACATCTCTTTTTATCCTCTGTCCTATCGCAGGTATGCTGGAAGAGATTTCTTTAGAAATAAGCATCACCTTTGTACGTAATTTTCTGTTCATTTATTCTTGTCTGTTTATTTGTGTGTAGATACATAAATGGTTAAATAAATTAAAAAAAAAAAAAATACAGGGAAAACAAACTATTCAGAATAAGTACGTTACCACAACGATGAGTGAAGAATGTGTGTGTAGTGTGATAAGGAGTGAGGGTGTGTATGTAAAGTAGGTGTAAAGAAGTTGGAGTCTTTCTTTAAACATGTTTAAATTTTAGTAATTTCTTCAGTTTCATTATAGCTTATTCGTAGGAGCCAGTCTCGTGTTACATCCTTAAATTCACCGGAATAATGGCTTTGAGCGAAATTATGGGTATGACAGTAGAAACGACCTATTACTAAGTTATTTAAAATAACCTTTCTTGTAAAAACGCCAAACCTTTTATATCAATCAGTCTTCCTAGCCATTCCCCTGGGTAACACGAAACCTCTTAGTAACCCTAGTTGTCAGACTTTTGGGCTTCTAAGGGCAGCCAATGGTTAAACATAGTAACTAATGGTTGAATTTTGGCTAAATGTGTTTGCCAAAATGCCATTATTACTACCTTTTAATATGACTGAGTTAACATGAATACATTCAAGTTAAAAAAATATGTTTAGCCTTTCAAATTTAGCCAAAATTCAACCATTAGTCACTATGTTGAACCATTGGTTGAGTTAACTACGGATCAAAAAATCGGCCCTAAGCCCGTAACGACAGTCATAAATCTTCAAATGACAGCCGGGACCAACGGCTTAACGTGATTTTCTAGGCACGGAGGGGTCTCGATATGTAATAGATGCTCATGGTCACCCATCCATAAACCAAATGCGTAGCTTAACGTTCGATTGACCCATGCGGCTGTTAACCTCGAGCCCTCAGTAAAAACTACTAATTTAAAATAACCTTTCTTGTTACTTAGAAACACCAAACCTTTTAAATGTTAGGTACGTAATCGTTAAAAAGATAATAAAAGCGATTTACTTTTTTATTAATCCATCCATTTGACAATGATTAATGACGAAGGTATGTCATTCATCAAATGGATGACACCGACTTCAATGGCATGTAATTTGTTTAGCTCTCTGATCCCGTAGTGAGTGGCGACGAAATCAATTAATCAATGCGCAATATTTAATATCATGGCTCAAGTAACAGGCAACCACTCAGGGTAACAATGTTGGAGCGTCTTTATGTCGTCGCAGTAAGAGTGGCTTGCTTGGTACTGTAGCCGTCAAATTAACAGACCATTATGTATATTCGCAACACCACACTGCGCTCCAAAACACAGATTACTGACATTACTCAAAATTCCGCAAAGTTGAAGTGGGACTGGACTGGCCACGTCTGCCGCATGCCCAATAAGCTGTGGGCCAAAGTACCACTGTGTGGAGCCCTGAGACAGCTAATAAAACGGGTTCTCTATTGTATCACCTAACTTTTTTATCCATAATTTAAAGTGCCATAACTTTTTTGTCCTAATCATCATTTGTCCGAATGATAACTTACCCGAACTTAATATCACATAATATCACACGTCCTAAATCCGTTTGTCATAAATATTACAATCAATAATATATAAAAGACATAAAACCGTTTACAATCAAAGTTATAAGTCCTAAATTCAAATTCAACATGCAGCAGGAATGGTTTCTGTCACGGCTCCGGCGCTGCGGGGCTCCGGCGGCCCCACGCGAGTTTATCGTCGCAGATGGGTTTAACGCTCACCACCGTAGCATCGGTTTGCTGGCCGGTTCCGCCAACCAGCCTCAGCCGCGGCGGCGAGTGCTACAACCACCTGCTCCTCAACTCACGGGCCGCGTCGCCCCTCCGCGCCTACACGATTTTAAATTACACTCTATGGGCATAGCAGACAAGACTGCGTGGAGTCGGGTTTACAGCGATTCGTTTCTGTCACTAAAACCTAATTCTTAGCAAATGTTTTAGGACTAATAAAATTTATTATAAATGAACATTCCGAATAATATACATTATTTAACACAATACTTAGGACATATGACTTTAGGTCATGCAAAATTAGGAAATTCAATTATAGTAGTAGTCGATATTATGACGGAATACTTTTAGAACTAAAGATAATTATGTTAAACAAAATTTCGGGATTTTGAACATTATGATTACTGAACGGGTAGTATTTAAACGCAAATCAAAAACATTACTTTTTGTATCCAAAAATAATCCAAATTCCAATCAAAATTACTAATTGCACAGCAAAACACTCAACTCAAAATATAACTAAATAAACAACAATTTATATTCGTAGCGCACCGCTATTTATCTTAAAGTTTTTTTTTATTAATGCATAGCTAATAATGTCTAGCACACATTAAAGCCTTTTACCATTCTTGAGAAAAACCAATTATTGTAACTTACCCTTCGTGCCCTTCGCTCGCTCTTGCATCTTATGTCGACGGAGCTCCGCTTCGCGGGGCTCCTATTTCTCTATAAAGGTTTTAAAGTAACCTAACCAAACCTAACCTTGGGGTTAATATTAGTCGCCATGTTATTTTGCTATGAGTGTGAGTATTATGTATACGTACGCTCTGGTTGATTTGCTGTGCAGTCAGTATTTATGATGTAAAAATGTATATAATTGATGAAAATAAATTGATATGTGATTATTTATTTTTATTTTTTTTTAGTTTTTTGCTTGACTTTTTTATTTCAACCAGAAACTAGATTATATGTACAAGCTAAAACTAAAAGATATATATGTATATTATGTACAAGTATATAAAAATCATAAAAATAAAAAGGTGACAATTATTATTTATTATTATTTATTTATTAATAATTATTTATTATTTTTATTTTATTTTATTTTATTTTAAACACGTACACTATCATTACAGGTTTACCTAATGCAATAGTGTAGTTACAACTTACAAGGTTAGACTTACATTGCTAAATTATATTATGAACCACAAAGAGTTATTGTACAAAATGCGGCCCGTGTGAATTCACTCAGTGTACAGTGTATTTATTTGATGTGCAATTAATAATATCCATTACTGAACTTTATAGCAAATGTGTTATGGATAATGATTTTCGCAAAACAATTTTAGGAGAAGAAAGGGTCTACCAATAAAACGTCGTTGGCAGTCCCCGTAGTCTTAACCCTTTACCGCATGGAATTTTTTAAATGTAAAAAAAATATATGGTACTTTATAGACTTAGCATGATTCAAGAAAAATAATTTAAAAAAAAATTACGTACTTTCAGGAAAGTTACAGTTAAAAAACCGTTAGTGCCAAATCTGGAACAACATGCAATACAGCATACGTAAATTATGGTTCCAGATTCGGAACATCATGCAGTTTAGATAATTTGGAATTGGTGGGGTACTTACAATAAAAAAAAAATACATTATTTTATAAAGAATATAATAGGACATTTTAGATAGAATGAAACCGAGTAAAACAATTACGATCTTTGTTCAGGCACAAATAACATTTGCACTTTTGGCAATAAATTTGGGATTTTTGCTTACATCCCACCACCTTACACCTTTGACGATCAGACTTCCACTCAGCCCAGTGGTTAAATCCATCCACTGCGACTTCGATTGGAGGCATATCTAGACGTCGACGTCTTTTTATTTTATTGTTATTCTCAATGTCTTGGTTCAAAGGGCGTCCTCTTTTACGTGTCGTAGGTGTAAAAACTCTTACATCTTCTTGCATTAAAATATCCGCCAAAATTAATTTGAAGTCTAGTAAAGGCAAATAATCTTGATCATCTTTCTGTTTCATACGTCGTCTCCATAATAACCAACTGTTGACACAGACGAGGTCAACAAAATGGAAAAATAATCGGTGGTACCATTTCTTGCTTCTAATTTTTATTCTATAAAAGCCTAACATTGAATCTAGCAAATCCACACCACCCATGTATTTATTATAAATTGATATAGACTTTGGGCAAGGAATATCAATTCTAGTATTAAAGGTAACAACACGAGATCGAGTAGACATTTTATCTGTAATAAAATAATAAACAAGTTACTTAATGCATGATGTTCCAAATATGGCCATAAGTATTTTAGTATTTATTTTCCCCGAACTGCATGATGTTCCATATTTGAAAAAAAAGTAAGTGTGAAAAATTTGGCACTGTATGCGGTAAAGGGTTAAGACGGTGGGACGAGCTGGACAAAACCAGTGGTCCACAATAGCACTGCAAGCTCTGGCAGTCATGTGGAGAGGCCTGTCCCGGCAGTAGGGTGATACAGGCGAACACTAACAATAAGAGTGGTGTTTATTTTACCTATTACAGAACTGTGCTTGATCTTACAGAATAATAATAATGTTTATTGATAAATGATAAATGATTTTTATTTCTGTAAGTAGGTTTGTACAAACACTTTTACAAGTCAATATTTTTTTTTTTAAACTAGATGAGGTCGGCGTTTCCTATCTGACTACTCTGAGAAGAAAGGCCGAAACAAACTCAGAGGTCACAGTCTCTTATAAAGTCCAGACATAATCTTGGTCACTTCATGTGAAGACCATGTAGATTGGTGTCTGAAATGGTCTTTTGAGGAAAGAACCACACAGATTGAGAGGACCTGTCCAGTCAGTGCACGGATTTGTCAGTAATCGCGCAGCTCAACTGAGAACTTAAGGAGCTCAACGATTCGACGAACAATACCAAAGAAAGGATATTGGGGTAGGCCGCATAGATTACTCAAACTGCCAGACCATGATTAAAAATAACTGAGAGAAAAAATAAAACAAACAAAAAAAAAGCAATGACCTACATAGTCTTCACATTCACAATAAAGTAAAATAATATAATACTTTACAAAGTAAATATTCATGTCAACATTCATGTCAGTATGCAAAAATAAAAATAATATAAAATATTTACCAACAATAATACATAGATACAAGAAAAGAAAAGAAAAACCAAAAACATAACTGAGGAGCTTAACTCTAGAGGACATAAATCTATGTGCAGACAATGTAAACCCTGCCTCTTACACTAGGAAGACCTGTATTGTATTCGGCCATTAATTTTTTTTTTTTTTTAGATTTAAGCGACAAGTGAGGCGTGGCGAATGCATCCAAGTCTACTATTTTAGGAAGAAAGAAAGAAAGAATATGTGTGTTTATATGAGTGTGTGTGTTTGCGTGTATGTGTTGAGGAGTGTGTCTGTTCATGTGTGTGGATGTGTGTGTACGATTTACCTGATGTAAGTTAGTCTCAGTATTTGAGTAGTCCTGTTGTAGAAGTCAGTTAGTGAGTTTAGATTTAAATTGGTGACGGTTTAAATCTAATATGTTGAGAGTTTTGTGGATTGCTTTGTAGATGTGTGAACTTAAGATATAGTACTGGTTCCTGGTGAGTGATGATGACACACTGCGATTTGCCGTGTTATAGCTATTTCATACAACTTTCAAAGAATTACGTGAGTTGTGATTTGAATATACGGACAATTTAATTTAATACTTAACAGTTTATTTAACTACTACTGATGTGCGGTTGATCGTACATTGAGCCACATTTTTATAAGTAAATATAGTTTCCTAAGGGTTTTCTCGGTTTCCTAAGAACTCTGTTAGCAAAGGAGACGTGAAATTGCTTAGAGTTTACCGAGTTTACAATAGAACTTGTTGGTTTCCGTCGAGCGTGCTTTCGAGAATGTAAGCATTTCCGAAAAATGCACGAGAGAGTTTACTTACATCGTAAGCAAATATTAAAATTATAAGTAAAACATTGTGTTCAAAATTGCCTCCAAAATACCGCCATCTTTCAAGTCCATACTTCCATAGTAATATTATAAATGCGGTAGGATTTCGTTTGGCGCTCACGCAACCATGACCTGGGCCGGTTAGGACATAGTATGCTTTTTATGATGAAGGATAACCCGCCGTGTCATAATTTCCGACAACCACACGGGCGAATCCGCGGTCAGAAGCTAATTCTGAATAAGATAAGTCTTTATTTGCCTTAAACATGGTATAATGGTGTTAGTCTTATTTAAATACAATTTCCACATGTTTAGTACACAGAATATGTCAATTGCATGCAAAAAAATTTCAGATCCAAGAAAAAAAAACAGTAATTAGTAAATAAGTCATTCAAATAAATAGATGGATATAATATTATAATTTAATGTCAAAGAAATCATTAATGTCATAGAAATGATGTCCGTTCAGCCATTTATACAGCTTGTTTTTAAATGAATTTGCATTATTTATACATTTTAATTCTTTCGGGATTTTGTTGTAAATGCGTACACACATCACAAGGCAGCTTTTAGCATACCTGGCAGATTTAGGAGTATCCTCTATTACGAGTCTGTTCGGATCCCTTGGACGAGGGATTACTTCATAAGCTTTTTTAAACAATCCCTTATTACTATACACAAAGTTACAGACTGCGTATATGTAAAGTGCAGGAAGTGGTAACAGACCTAGCTTTTTAAAAAATGACTGACAGGATTCGTCAGGGCGAAGTCCGCAAATAGCCCTGATGCACTTCTTTTGTGCGATGAATACTCTGTCTTTATCCGTACTGTTTCCCCATGTAATAAGCCCGTAACTTACAATTGATTTAATATACGCATGGTACGTAGTAATTGCCGCTTTTACGTTTGTAACGTTCTTTACTTGTCTGAGGGCGTAAGTGAATTTATTATTCTTATTGCATAAATCATCTAAATGTCCTTTCCAGTTTAAGTCTTGATCTATGAGCACACCCAAAAATTTGGTTTGTGTTACTTCTTTAAGTCTGTCAACATTAAGTTTAAAATTGTATTTAGCATGTGTTGACTTATTAAATTGAATATAATTTGATTTATCCAAATTAATTTTTAATTTATTAGTCTGTAGCCATTGTAAAACTTTGTCAATAGTATCATTAATGTCTAATTCATGGTCAGAAATCGATTTTTTATCAGATGACACAATAATTGAATAAACACTCGTTATTTTAGGAGGACAATAAGAAATGCGAATAATTCACGTGCAGGCTGCAGAAGACGTACGTAGGTACGTATGTCAATTAGAATTATGAACATTGTCCTGCGTTTGACAGTAAGCTTTGTCCTTCACCCTTTAATTAACTCTCCTTGTACTGTGAAGAGCCCTTTGTTAATTAAATCAGTGAAGCTCCGTTCGAAAACATTTGTTATTAGTCGGTAGGCTGGCTAAAAATAAAAGCAATGCCAAGGAGTAAGTGGTCATAAGTGCGTGACCCGTCCCGTGTGAGTTCTGGACGACGTCGGCTATACGGACTATTAGTCATAAAACATTCTGTTAACGCAAATGAACATGGTTTTCTATAATTTTGATTATAATAACTTTTTGACACATTGTGAATCTATGGTTATTTTATTGTCTATGACTCATCTTCAAGAATTTTGGGACGACGCATGTCTCGTTGTAATTTCAATCCATTTTATTCAGTTTAATTGGAAATAGTCATCAAAATTGCTCATAATGTGTATAGTAAATACATTCAATCAAAAAAAAAACGAAGTTTCAATTCGCTACCGATGCTGTTCACATCAACTCATCATTCCGGCTACGATTCGAACCCGCCGGCTGGAGTGAAAATATTCAAAATCAAAAGTCATTTATTCAAACTAGGCTGAGAATCAGCACTTTCGAACGTCAAAATTACATAAGACCTCAAAACGCCCGCCCTTCACCACTTCACACTAACATGGTTCACAATCTGCCAGATTTTATCACTCGTACAATTGTGAACCGTCCCTGATTGGTGGTCGTCTTGGCGGTAAGCCGAATTAGTCGCAGTAACTAAGCCAGGGCATCCCGACTAGTGCAGTATGCATGAGCATTTCTCCACGCATAAAAAAGGGCACCCAGACCAAATGGGTTAGGTTATTTTTATTTTATTTTATTTTATTTTATTTGGGAAACAAACAGATGCAATAACAAATATATGTATACAAATAGTTCAACACAATCCAGAAACAGTTTCCACAGATTACTATACAACTAAATTATATGTACCTAAGTGTAACAACAACCAGAAGTTCACACCGTTAAAATTTTACAGAATTTAGAATTTAATATTATACAACATACAACAATAATATTATTTAAATTTCGATGCCAAAATATTTCTCATATAAAATTTGAATTTGGGTAGAGAAAGGTGAAAAATATCTAAATCCTGATTTGCTTTTAATGAAATTGTGTCATTGAACAGACGACATGCTCTTTTAATAAAAGTATTCTTCCCATAATTGGTTCGGGAGAAACCAATTTGGAAGAGAGTTCTTTTGCGTGCATTTAAGCGTGGACATCCAAAACTTATTTTGCTAAGAAGATAAGGGGAGTCCAATTGGCCTCTAATAATTTTATATAAATAAACTAGATCTCGCTCTGCACGACGTTATAACTGTGAACAACCGCGTCTTCCAAGTTGGTCGCAGTTACTTGGCTATTTGGCAGACTAGCTGGCGTGGTTGGTTAAGATACCACCTATCATGTCGCTGGTCGTGGGTTCGATTCCCACCCAGGACAAACATTTGTGTGCATGAACATGTCTGTTTGTCCTGAGTCTGGGTGTAATTATCTATATAAGTAAGTATTTACAAAAAAAAAGTAGTGTATGTATTAGGTTGGGGAAAAAGTCTTTTCGCATTATAGTATGTATGAACTTGTAATAAAATCTCTTTGGCTATACTATTTGTATCTGGCTGGTTTTGGTATCATTGAAAGTTTAAATTTTAAAGAACATAATTCCAAATTCAAATTAGGAAAATGTGTGATTTTCATTTGTTTTTCGTACCGTCAAGATGAGTGAATCTAATGAAGAAATTCGATACATTTTAAAATTTTACTACAAAAAAGGTAAAGGTTGGGGAAAAAATTTCTTCGCATTTTTTAAGAAAATTCAAAACATTTTTTAATATAGTTTATTTACATTTAACTAAAGTATGTAGGTACCATTTTGTTCGATAACTTTTTGCCATCTTGTAGGTAGGGACATGATCCCATTGCTATAGAAATTTTGGGACTTCTGGTCAAAATACCGCGACAAGTGGTTTTGGCAGTCCTCTCGTGATGTTAACCTGACACTGCCTAAAGAATTCTGAAGAGACCAAAACAGGTGGAAATCTGAAGGTGCAAGGTCAGGACTATACGGCGGATGCATTAACACCTCCCAGCCAAACTCTCTTAATTTTTGCTGAGTGCCTAAAGATGTGTGAGGTCTAGCGTTATCATGATGAAAAACCACACCCCTTCTGTTGATTAATTCCGGCCGCTTTCCCTCAACTTCTTGCTTTAATCTCATCAGTTGTTCGCAGTAGAGTTCAGAATCGATGGTCCTGCCTGGTGGTAACAGCTCATAATGAATAATGCCCTTCCAATCCCATCACACACACAGCATCACCTTGTTGCGAGTTAACCCGGGTTTCGCCACAGTCTGTGAAGCCTGACCGGCCTTTGACCACGACCTTTTTCGCACGTTCTTGTCATACGTGATCCACTTTTCATCACCAGTTATCAGCTTCTTCAAAAATGGTTCGGTTTCATTACGTCGTAATAAAGAATCACAAATGAGTACACGGTTCATTAAGTTTCTTTCAGTGAGCTCGTGACGTATCCAAATTCGAGCTTTTTGTGTACCCAGTTTTTTTCAAATGCGCCAAAACTGTTTTGTGGTCAATTTTCAGTTCTTCAGCTACGTCGTAACTACTGATATGCCGATCTTGCTCCACTTTTTCAAAAATGGCATCCATTTTATCCGTAATAGGGCGACCAGAGCGACGTGCGCTTAAACCAAATTTGTGCTAGTCTCACAGACACTACACTAGGTCCATAAACATCGCAATTTTTTTTCGCGGCTTGCGTTGCATTTTTACCTTTTTTGTAGTAAAATTTTAAAATGTATCGAATTTCTTCATTAGATTCACTCATCTTGATGGTACGAAAAACAAATGAAAATCACACATTTTCCTAATTTGAATTTGGAATTATGTTCTTTAAAATTTAAATTTTCAATGATACCAAAAGCAGCCAGATACAAATAGTATAGCCAAAGAGATTTTATTACAAGTTCATACATACTATAATGCGAAAAGACTTTTTCCCCAACCTAATATAATTATAATCATTAAAGTCTTAAATAAAATACAACTCCTTAAGTTAGTGTAATCCTCAAGTGTCAAATTTCATGAAATCATAGCCATTCATTAGGATTACCTGGTCTTAAAGAGTTGTATTAATAAATTTAATGATTATAAATCTATAAATTCATATTTGTTCATCATGAATCACACTTTATTCAACATACAACCTAATACTGACTTGCAAATTGCCAAAAACGTAAGAAATTTTGGATTTCCCGGGCTACTCTGACGCTTTCGTCTTAAGGGGGAATAAGACCGTTAGTCACCACTTTATCACAGTAAATATCATAATTCCCGTCACCTATTTACACAATATATGAAACGGCTTCCCGCGTAAATAAACCGCAAACTACGTTTAAAGAGTTCTTCAAACTTAATGTCCTTTAATCGTAGAAAAAAAGAAGATATTATGGCTCCGTTTTATATTTGCACTAGCTTTTGCCCACGGCTTCGCCCGCATAGTGGTCGCAAATTATCCCACAGACTGTCTAAAATCGCCGTCTAGCAGTACCACCATAATTATTTTCCGTGATACTTTGGTTGCTCTTGATATCTTTGATAGTTCGATTTAGTGCTTCGATTACACTTTTGTCGTTGACATCGTACTTTAATTCCAAACCACAGTTCATATTGCTGCAACATTCGTCCCCGCTCGCTGTTTTTACTAATGTTACAAATTGGCATTTCCTCATAAGATAAGTTTAATGGCTGTTTAAGTACCGAATGTGCCGTTCGGCCACCATTTTGCTACGTGGCGGCTATTCCAGAGGAGGCTACTGCAACAACAACTCTTTTATCTATCCAGATTTAAAAGAAACGTTTGTCAGTACCTCGCAGGAGATCTAAAAAAACAAACCGCTCTTAAGATTTTTTGCACAATAATTATTATAAAAATTAAAAAATATATACATTAGGTTTTTACAATTCTAAATGTGTAACTAAATATTTAATATTAATTATTTTAATATTATAAACATCAAGCGTAGTACGTGTCAGCTATTTTGTTACTAGGTACACAAACATTTCAATATTACCTACATGTGAATTTCAAAATCATCCCTTGTGGGGCAAAAGGGGGTTCCCCTTAAGAAGTGATTTTAAAAAACGCCGAAAAATGTAACTCTTAAGCCTAAATTTGACCTACAAATTAACTTCGATATCTCAACAAATGTCTTAAAATCTCTCATAAGGTTTCTTCAGAGTGAAAACACGTAATTAATTAGGCCCCAGCCGGCTTAATGGTTCGTTAACTAATTATCAAGACAAACACACCAGTGAGTGGTACGGAAAACGAAATAAGTACCTACCGACTGAAGAAACACACAGTAAATACATAATATAAACTATCCTTAAACTGTGCGGCACCGATACTTTACAAATTAAATATTTACCAAGCTTACTGGTAAAGAAGTTGACAGTGGAGGTTAACTTGTTCATTTGAAGTGTTACGGAAAGATAAAAGAGAGTAGGAATGATAAAAGTTTATTTTGTCGTTGACTGGTTACTATTGTAACTCAAAATGTGGCTTTTTTCAGAATCGACGAAAAATTGATTATTCAGTTCCTGATAAAGATTGTAAAAAAATTAATACTTTATTAAGTTTATTCATACGGAACGTACGGTTTTTTTAACGGTATTATTGACGCGTAGGGTGAGGACTGTCTACGGTGAGGAGCATTTATTTTGTTATTTTTCCAAACTTGGATGTCGAGATGAAATGACACTGCAAAAAAAATGGCTTCCCACAGTATTATGAGTGAAGAATTGCCATCTACAAATTGATTTTGGAGCTATTTAATAAAAGTTATTTATCGCTAGATGACAGTATTTCAATTACTTGCAAAACATTTAAGATATTGATGCTAGATGCACTAGCCCCATAGACGCACTATCCCCGCCTGCCCTTACTATTTTTATTGAATCTTCACCTTCATGACTTAAAATACGTACCTAGTTAACGTTTAGAATCAAGGTAGACCTGTAGATCCCCAAAATAATGTGTAGGTGCCTTTTTTTTTTTTTTTTTTTTTTGGATGGGAAATCATCAAATAACTTCTCCCGCTCTGGGTGGAGCGGGAGGGCGTGTCAGACTTCTACTGACTAAAACCCACCCGTGTTCCTTCAGTTGCCTGTGCCAGGGCCACGGTATCTTTTTCAAACAACCCGCAACCCCAGCGGCATCGGCCGTATTGGACCCCATCTTTGCTGACATCTCTTTGAGGCGCGCGTGGAACACAACGCGCCGTCGACCCGGGCCTGGTCCTTACCGGACGGCGAGCTACCCATTGCTCGCCATCCGCAAGCCCGCGCCTACGGTGGCCGGGAATCGGCTATCGCTTCCCGACGCCCAGGGCGTCTCCTGCGGCGACTAGGGGCGTGAGGGCGCAAAGATTGCCTCTCCCTCACGCGTTCAGCCTCCTCCTTCGCGAGCATTACTGCTTCGCAGAAGGAGGTGACGGCTTCCCATGCACTCTCGCTCCGTACCATGGCCTGTACCAGGGCCGGACGCGAGAGATCGCCGCCGCCGATCGCCTCCGCGAGGACGCGGCGGTGCTCTGCCCAAGCCGGGCAGACCTCCACCGTATGCTCCACCGTGTCCTCCGGGCGATCCACACAGTGGTAACACCCGGGCGTTTCCTCCCGCCTTATCCGGAACAGGAACCTCCCGAAACAACCGTGTCCGGTGAGGACCTGCGTCAGGCGGAAGGTGAGGATGCCGTGACGCCTCTCCAACCACTCCTCAAAGAGGGGACTTATCGCCGCAATTGTGGCGTGCCCATGTGTAGGTGCCTGGATTTGAGCTCTTGTCCTATTGTGGTGTCTTGAACACACTGTGTTTTGGATTTGCTCTCCGTTTCATTATATATTTTTTTAGATTTGGTTCTAACTGCCTACAGCCTCAGACCAGGTTTTTGAGGGAATACACAAACTATATAGGTACAATAATAATATAAGTTATTTAGGTATACACAAAAGAAATAAGCAAGGAAAGAAAGACAAGAAGTATTCGTTGCGACCACGTACAACGTATTATGAATTTCTCTATTTGCATACATAGTGTTTTACATGACTGTATTACCTACAGTATAATAACTTGCGGTTATAAAATATAGGTAACATCTAGTACACAATATTACACAAGTATGTTCTTTCAAGTTAGATTAGGAATTCATGCCTATATTTTGTCCTCAGGATCCCACCAGGACCCCAGAAAAGCCGACGAAACAACCCGGAGTCTGGATTTGTCGGCGATTTACATAATGACAAAATAATCACCACTACTGCAGGGGACTTACAACGCATCTGCTGAAATCTGGGTGCTCTATATACTCCTCTACCTAACCTTCGGTAGGCGCACGCGCAAGATTATGTTTCTTTATATACTCCTCAGAGATAGTCATCTCTTTAAAAAATCGAAATACTTACTTACCTACTACAACATTGAGTTCAAAGAGACACTGTTTTTTGTTTTTGTTTTTTATTTGAGGTGGGTTTGCTCTTGACTCCAGTCTAGGTCTAGGAGCTGACAGAGACAAAGTCGACGATGGAGTGAGCATACCCAGAAGAAGCCTGTTCACTCTCACTTTGAAGAGATTAGGGTTGTATGCGCTCGGAAACACAGACGCAGGTAGTGAGTTCCACTCTTTTGCTGTGCGCATTATAAAAAGACATTTGGAAACGCTTAGTGCGAATTGGTGGAATATCAACCAGGTAGGGATGGTAACTGGCAGTGCGTCTAGATGTCCGGTGGTAGAAGGGGGCCGGTGGAATCAGGTGTGTCTTTTTACCGCTAAAAAGAGTCGTTTCGCCCAAACTCCTACTTTTCGGGGTACATCTGTTCCTGTAACTGATCGACTTGAGCTCCTAGGCATGGAGTTGACATCTGGTCTCAACTTCGGCGCCACCATCGAGTACAAGGCCCAAACTGCGGCCAAGAAACTGGGCATCCTAAATAGGGTGAAGCGATACTTTACGCCTGGACAGCTTTTAACCCTTTACAAAGCGCAAGTCCGATCCTGCATGGAGTATTGCAGTCACCTTTGGGATGGATCAGCTAAGTACCAACTAGCCGCGCTTGACTCGGTGGAACGCAGAGCTAAGAGGCTCATTGGCGACGTAAAACTGGTGGATGCCAAGCTTCATAGCTTGGCTCATCGCCGCAAGGTTGCCTGCTTGTCGGTCTTCTACAGATTGTACTTCGGAGAGTGTGCCCGAGAACTCCACGACCTCATTCCACCGGCCCCCTTCTACCACCGGACATCTAGACGCACTGCCAGTTACCATCCCTACCTGGTTGCTATTCCACCAATTCGCACTAAGCGCTTCCAAATGTCTTTTATAATGCGCACAGCAAAAGAGTGGAACTCACTACCTGCGTCTGTGTTTCCGAACGTATACAACCCTAATCTCTTCAAAGTGAGAGTGAACAGGCTTCTTCTGGGTAAGCTCACTCCATCGTCGACTTTGTCTCTGTCACCTCTGACCTAGACTAGAGTCAAGAGCAAACCCATCACAAATAAAAAAAAAAAAAAAAAAAAAAAAAAAGGTCGTGGAGTTCTTGGGCACACTCACCGAAGTACAATTTGTAGAAGACCGACAAGCAGGCAACCTTGTGGCGATGAGCCAAGCTGTGAAGCTTGGCATCCACCAGTTCTACGTCGCCAATGAGCCTCTTAGCTTTGCGTTCTACCGAGTCAAGCGCGGCTAGTTGGTACTTAGCTGATCCATCCCAAAGGTGGCTGCAATTCTCCATGCAGGATCGGACTTGCGCTTTGTAAAGGGTTAAAAGCTGTCCGGGCGTAAAGTATCGCTTCACCCTATTTAGGATGTCCAGTTTCTTGGCCGCTGTCGGCTTTGTACTCGATGGTGGCGCCGGAGTTGAGACCAGATGTCAAATCCATGCCTACGAGCTCAAGTCGATCAGTAACAGGAACAGATGTACCCCGAAAAATAGGAGTTGGGCAAAACGACTCCTTTTAGCGGTAAAAAGACACGCCTGTGTTTTGGTGGCGTTAAAAGAGACCAGATGATCATCAACCCAACGGGCTACTAGGCTTAAGGTTAAATCTGTCCGCTCTACCATGGCCTCTCTCAAAGAACGAACTTCAGCCCCGCTGGTTTTTGCGCTGGACAAGTATCTCTCTGAAACTGTACTGTCATCTGCGTAGCCAGGTCATTGATGTGCAGCAGGAAAAGAGTTGCAGAGAGAACAGACCCCTGAGGAACTTCGGCATCAATAGCCATAAGGTCAGAGGAGCAGCCGTCAACGACTACTCTGATCGACCGTTCACTAAGGAAATCTGATATCCAGCTACAAAAATCAGCTGGGATGCCATAAGCAGGAAGCTTGCTGAGCAGAGCAGCGGGCCAGACCCTGTCAAAGGCCTTCGAGATGTCAAGCGATACAGCAAGTGCTTCGCCGTGTTTCTCGATGGCTTCCCCACAACAGTGGGTGACATACACAAGAAGATCACCAGTTGACCGTCCCCGGCGAAAGTCATATTGACGGTCACTGTACCATTCCCAAAAAGTTCTGTAGAGCTTGAGCCTGCAAGGCCTATTAATAAAATGTATTTATAATGTACGAGGGCGTCCTGATATCACGGAAAAACTTAACACCGCGATTTAGCAAAAATACAAATATATACAACACCATCTATCGAGGCTGAAGGAACTAAATTCAAAATATGACAGTTTGATATTTGACACTTTAACAGACACTACTACTATTTTATTGAATCTGCTTACGGATCGAGATTCGTTTTGGCTAAAACAAGCTGAAGATTGAAGCAATCATTATTTTTATACGGCCCTGTTCATATTTGAATGGTATGAGTTGGGTATTGGTACATACAATTGCACTTTTATTTCCCACCCACTTGGAGAGATATGAAAAAAAACGAAGGATCTAATAAGACTACTCAAAGTTTGACCAATATTTATTACAAAGTTATTTCTAATTTTAATATTTATTTTCAATGAATGATAATACCTATTAGATATAGCAAACACGTTTTTCAACAGACGACAAATATTAACATCTTTCGTATTCCCTGACATAAATTAGATATTATTGGGTAATAATTTTAACAACTGTTATTTAAACATTAGGGAGGTTATTGTGTCGGAAAATAATCATGCCGAGTTCAGAAGAGTCAGCATTACTGGTGTGCGCCGCGTAAACCGCGCATAAGGCGCGTCGCCCATACGAGCTAAAGTCGAAGTGGCGCAGCGTCACGGCGCGGGCGTGCGTGCGGTGCGGGAGGGGGAGTTTCCTCGGTACCCCCCGCACCCCTGCAACGCACGTCCGCGCCTTGACGCCGCCTCGACTCTAGCTAGTGTGGGCGACGCGCCTTATTGTACGGCCTGAGAGCACGCTCGACACGAGCGGCGCGGCGGGGCGGGGCGTGAGACGTTCGTGTTAAACACATGCAAACACTCGCGGTTGTCCTGAGTGACGGCCCGTGGCGTCCGTTGAACGCTCTTTGCCGCTTGCACGCAACGCTGAACGCCACGCCGCACGCGATGCGCGACTCCTCGCGTCTCCGTAAATGAGGCCTTAGAGATACATAAAATTAATGTTCCTAGAGGTTTGTACACACGGCAAAGCTAATTAGTTTACATCACGCATACATCGGTAACTGTCATTACTATTGTGTGCGTATACGTATTA
Source organism: Dicycla oo (assembly GCA_948252095.1). Classification (NCBI taxonomy): domain Eukaryota; kingdom Metazoa; phylum Arthropoda; class Insecta; order Lepidoptera; family Noctuidae; genus Dicycla; species Dicycla oo. Next base: position 839,000 of record OX411716.1, on the reverse strand, counting down.
CACACACACGATATACAGGATCACATTGAAGGAATTTGACCCAACATTTTAGACCAATATAACATGGTTCCTATAGCTGATTGGTGTAAGCGCCTGCGATAGCTACTGATGTAATTTCGATGACCTGAGTTCGATCCCAGCTGAGGAATTTTGTTTTGCTGTTTTTTACTTTTTTATTAAATAAATTTTGTGGTCAATAAAATCACTCAAGCAAAAAAGTAGAAAGGTAATTAAATAAAACCAATAAAATAATTAAATTTTTTATTAGATGAACATTGGTATTCAATTTTTTTTTCAAAATTCGAAAATCATTTATTTCAATCCAAGAGATCATATGTAGATACATCGAAAATAAAAATTAATTAAATAATATAAATAAAATTAAAATCATAGAATTAAATTAAAATTCTAGAATCAACTTAAAATCATAAAATTAAATTAAGATCATAAAATCAAATTAAAATCATAAAATAAAAAAATACTTAATAATACGCCTGCCTCTGAGTCATTTGTGTGTTTGTCATTACATTAATCATATAATAATGGTTAATGTACTGACAATCAAACCTGTTCGCAAATACGCTCAGGATGGTGTTAGAGGTGGTCCGGAGCCTGCGCCCCAGAGACGAGCACCGCTTTCGCATCGTCGTGTAGAAACAGTCGACACGAGCGTCGGCGAACGTGGTTGGAATGAGCGAGCTTATAGCTTGGGTCATTAGCAAATGATCCGTCTCATTTAATCCATTATGTTCTTTTCTTACAATGGTAGTTTTAAGGTTCAATTTGGTGTGGGCTGTATGTTAGCAAAAAAAAAAAACTTTTGTGGCCGATACAATGACTTTTCAACATTTCTATGCATACTAGACGTTCGAATGAGTAAAACACTGTTGTTTACCAGTTTTTTTTTTTTGATAAAGACTAAATTTTCTGTTGGTTAAGGATGGACGTAAATAAGTTGTCAAAGTAGGTAGGTATAAAAATTGAATCAAAGTAAAATTTGAGGTGAACATGTAAGAAATTATGACAACTTCTTACCACATAACAATAGCATCACTTCACCAGACTTTCAATAACACGAGTTGTAGTTTAAAAACGAGGATTACGGCAACATTGTATACTTAATTATTGGTAAGGTTTGTATTTGTTCACATTCGCTTAACAAATATGAACTTTATCTGCATAAAAATAAGGTTCATATTCGTCTACATATTAAAATAAATTCGACTAATAGTGTGTCGCCAAACTTTCATTTTCTATTACAACTTCTTGTAACCTGCTGTTATTCATAGAATGCATTTTACTGCAACGATAAATAGAATGATTTTCATTACAACACGGACAAGACATTGATTAGACTTGTTATTATTATTATTAGTTGTTGTTTTATTGGAAGCTACAAGTGACGAACTCTGAGGACGAGTACGGCTTTCGACCTTACCACAGTATAAATATCTATCAGTAGAGTGACTCGGCCTTGGCCTTGAAATATGTACCTACCGGGGCGCGGTACGTAAACATGCGATAGAGCTGCCCGCCTACAATATTCTAATTTCATCCTACCTACCACCATCACCTACTTGAGTTTCTTTCTAGTTTTGTGATTGTAAATATTATACTTATTAAAGCATGTGAAAAATATCTCGGTCTAAGAATGGACAGCTCACTAACGTGGAATGCTCACATTGAACACGTAAAGAGTAAATTCTCGGCAGTCTCCGGGTCACTGCGTAACATAGTTCGTTATATTCCACCAAAATTGCGGTATACTATTTACAACTCCCTAGCCGCTGTGCTGAACCGCTGTGCTCACCCGCCCGCGGGGAAAACCGTTGAGCGCCCCACCCGCGGTAATCTTGTAAACAAAACCGATTTGCATCGTAGCTTCTTGGAATTTTGTGACCGTTGAATGTTTCTTAGAATGCTAGTGAGTAGAGCTTTATAGTAATGTACGTTTCGTTTGAAAGTATGACTTGGTTTCATTTTCAATTCAAACCAAAAGCAGATTTGCGTGGGATGACTTTACTCCCACGAACCACTACTTAAATACAAAAATGGGATGAATTTCATCCCATGTGTAATTAGCGGATAGTTAAGCCGCATCTACTTAATTTGATCGAAATTTGGGGCAGTGCTGCAAAAACAAAACTGTCAGAACTCCAAGTTACCCAAAATAAACTCATAAAAATACTATTCGGCTATCCATATCTAACATCAACCAGTAAAATTTATCAAGACACAAAAATAATGAATATAAAACAACTATACTTACAACACATGTATTTTCATCAGAAATATTCTCAACAAAAGCGTTCACTTAAACTAATCACTCACCCAATATAAACTAGTTAGTCAATGCAGCACACGGCGAGCAAGCTTGCTAGTTTTACCTAAGGCAAAAACTAATGCTAACTTTTGAAGGAGCACAACTCTATAATAAATTACCGTCCTGTATAAGAAATTTACACTCTTTCAATGCATTCAAAACTCAACTTAGCCAGCACATAAGGGTGTTTCTCTTTTTTCGTGCATATTACAAATAAGAAATCTATATTGTAGTTTGCGCTAGACCTTAAATGCTACTCTGCTGCCATGTTTAGCTCCGTGCACGTCTCAGTCTGGCAGCAAACGTCGTAGCGGATGTATGCTTGCTCGTGGAAAAAAAATATTTTCGTGTTAAGTGTCGCGGGAGGTGATTATTCTGGATTCGTTCTCTTTCCTATCGTCCGTATTAGAAAGTGAGTATATATGATTTCATTTATTACGTAGCTTTTTATCAATTTTAATGATTACCTTCGAAGTTTAGTACACGTATTAGATTTGTAATTGTGATATTTTTGAAGAAAAACTGGACAAAGTATTCAAACCTCATTACCTTCTTCCTCATTCCCTTCGTTTACCCTCGTTCTTCGCTTTTAGAAATGATGATAATTTCATCGATACTAATTAAAAGAAAGTAGAAACTACTAAATGTTCAAAGATTAATTATATACTAATGATATTTGCAAAAAAAAACCCAAATAATTCATCAATAAATTTGAAATTTGGAATCGTTGAGAATTTGCACGAAATATGCGAAACACCCATAATTGCGGATCGATCACTTCTGGTGATATGAATACACTGGATGGGTAGGTAACTATTAACTAACCTGTAATACTGGTGACGAAGTTTTTGTAATCTGTGTATGTTTCAGTATTGTTCTCAAGTAAGTGACATATGTCTTTATTAATAATAATAAATGTTTATTGATCATTTACAAGTATTGCAGTACATGGTAAAATTACAAATTTGCTACAATTATAGTGGTTGCAGTTCTGATCTCCTAACTAGGTTACTGTATAACCTGTATGAAGGAGTGACAGTTCCGTTACCCCATGGATTACAAGCATAGGTATTTTTTTTTTCATTTTATATAAGTATAGAAAAACAAAAAACTAACTGAGAACAAATTTGAAAATAAGATGACTAAGAAGTATTTCATGTGTGTGTGTGTGTGTGTGTGTGTGTGTGTTTGTTACCCTCAAATAAGATTTTTTTCTGTTTCTTCATATGTATACTCTAAAAGAAATGAGTAGACCATTTTCTTACAGTTATAGTATGTTAAGCCGTAAACTAGACAGAGTTTATTTATTTTATTATATAAAGAAGGGCCAAGAAAATAAAAGAATCTTTTGATGAAAGCGGAACGTGCATATGGGAGAGTACAAAATATGTATTTTGTATTGGGAATAAAGTTTCCTTAAACCGAACTCGATATTTTATTTTTTTTAAATACCAACTGCTGCCGTCGAAGGTTGCCAAACTCCAATCTTTACAAGCTTCAACGCATACCTACTCAACCAACAAGAAAGATGCAAGAAACAGATGACGAGTATTTATAATATATTTTTTGAAGATGCAAGAAACAGATGACGAGTATTTATAATATATTTTTTGAAGATGCAAGAAACAGATGACGAGTATTTATAATATTTTTTTTGAAGATGCAAGAAACAGATGACGAGTATTTATAATATATTTTTTGAAGATGCAAGAAACAGATGACGAGTATTTATAATATTTTTTTTCAGCTTATTAACGTCCCCATTACCTACAGCACGTAGCAACTCGAAATAACAATTCTGTTGGTCACCCATCCGATGTCGAACCGCTCTACAAACTACAAACGTTACTTAATTAAAACTACATTTAAATTCAGTGCATCTTTTTCTTTCTATTTCATTAAGAAAGGCAGACGATAAATATTAGCTTAGTCCTATTAAATTAAGATACTCCATAGACAAGTTTAGACGTGATTAAAAACTTGGCTACTAAAAATACGTTAATTTACGTCAGTCGCTGACTAATTTGACAGGACTAAACTAATATTTACCTTCCGTCCTTTTCTTAATGAACTAGAAAGAAAAGATGCACTGAACTTAAAATTAGTTTAGTTCGTGAACAAGAGAATCGGCGTCATTATCAACCAACTCATTGCGTACTACAAAATCTTACTTATAAAGTAAATTATAATTATATATAAGTAGATAGCGTAGCCTAGGAAACTATACCTACCTACTAGTTTTAATAACGCGAGCGTAGGTAGGTCACTCGTGTGTCACTTTTTTCAGACTATCTACTTATTTATTTATTAATCCAGGTATTTTACTCAGTGGAAAAAGCGAAATACTTACCTATTAAAAAAAGAAACAAATTACGTACGTAGTAGGTATATAAAAACTTGTTTATAGTCTTAACTTTCGGAGTTTCCAGGTAATATAAAAAATGTTATCTCTGGGTGCATTATTAACCAATTCAAGCAACTAAAAACACAATATAGTCTATTATCGCTCTCTGCCATATTAAAGTAAGTACTTGTACTTATTTCAATGAATATTTGTCACAAATCGCACGCTTACTGCTTGCAAAACCTGATGGCTTTGCAAGCAGTAAAATTGACACTTGACTTTAGTGCAGTCAATCAATCAATCAATCAATTTTATTTCGGAAATCATCCATATTGTACTCGTATTAGTACTAGAACTTACAAGCTATGTTAGTGTTAAAATCAAAATCAACATTAGAATTACAAATAAAATTAAAATTTTAATCAGAACCACAGTAAAAATTCAATCAAATTTAAATTAAAAATTAAAATCTAATCAAAATTAAATCAAAATCAAATAAATTAAAACAAAATTAAATTAAAATTAAAAACAAAAATCAGTCAAAATTAAAATCAAAATTCACTTAAAATAAATATTCAATTAAAATCAATATCACAATCAAAATTAAATATAAATCAAATCAGAATTAAATCAAAATTAAATCAATGAAAACAAAATCAAAACAAAATCAGATCAAAATTAAATTTAAATTAAATTAAAAACATGACCAAAAATCAATTTAAATATCTTTCCTCAGCACTGGGCCCACAGCTATGTCTACGGGACCAGTGCATCAGAAAAGGGCAGTCTGGCCTCTCCACAATAATCTTCAGGATGCTATTTGAGCTTCCACGTATCCTACGCATTAGGGATGCCGTTCTTTTGCGCATGATAGCCTCAAAACTATTTATAATAATAATAATAATAATAAAATTTATTTCAGAATTGCTTCCATAATTTGTTAGTAACAATGTTCTTAGCCTATGTTAGTAATAGTACAATAACAATAACAATAAACAAAACAATGAAAATATTTCAGGCACTAGCTATTGCGTGTAGGCCTATACAGTGCGCTATGCCTGCCTCGGCAAACATGCCCGACGCACTGCAGAACCGCGGAAGCCCCAGCAACACCCGAAAAGCATTGTTATACTGCACACGGAGAGCGTTGTAGGCTCTCTGCGTATACCTGACCCACAGGCTGCAGGTGTAAAACGTCTGGCAGTATGCCTTAAACAGCGTAATTTTCACGTCTTTAGTACACCTAGCAAACCTGCGGGCCAGCATATTACATCGAACCGACAACCCTTCGCTCTCTCTCTCTCTCTACATCCTCGTCGTCAAAAAGGTTCTCAGTCAAAATGTGCCCAAGGTACTTAAAACGAGATACTCTCTTAAGTGCCACTCCATAGAAGGAACTGTCGTCAGTTTTCTGGACCCCACACGAAACACCATGACCTCACTTTTCCTGACATTATACAGGAGACCATGAGCCGTTGCGTATCGTTCACACACTCCAAGTAACTGTCTGAGCGCATCAATCGAGGGACTCAGTAGCACCATGTCATCAGCATAGCTTATACTATTGATAGTTTTACCATCAATAGAGCATCCGACACCAGTGCTACTAAGCTCCTCAACCAACTGATTGATGTATAGACTGAAGAGCGCTGGGGAAGTCAAATCTCCCTGCCTCACACCACACTTCAGTCCATACTCACCAGATAATGCACCCGACCATCTGACCCGGTTTAACTGGTGGACGTACCAATACTCGAGGAGGTTAACTAGCTCCTGAGGTACGGCTTTCTCCCGAAGCTTTGACCATAGGACCTTGTAGTCAACCAGATCAAACGCCTTGGAGAGGTCCAGAAAAGCAGCATATACCGGAGTCTTTCTGTCGGTATAGTACCTAACCGTATGCTTGAGCACCAGAACAGCCGTTTCCGTGGACAACCCAGCTCTAAAACCAAACTGCGACTCATGTGGATTGAGCAGTCCAGCCGTTCTACGATCAAGCACACCGTCAAGAACTTTAGCCGCTATAATAGCCAAAGAGATAGGCCTATAGTTGTCCTTATCCGACGCATCCCCAGTACATGGGTATTATAATAGCACTGGCACTGTCATCTATTGTCAACGTAAGAAGCTTAATGGATGGTCAGTCATAAAAGGTTGACTGCCACTGACCAATAAAAGTATGGTGCACTTTCCCCATTTATTTTTGCCACTTGATATTAGACTTAACATGATGGCTATACAGTTTTGAATGTTTAGCTCACATACGGCTATTATCAAAATTTGTTCTAAACTTAAAACTATCATATTTACAACGGTTTAGGAGCGTATGCCGCGCTCACCCCATTTCGCGGGGAAGTGCGTCTACAGGTTATATGTAGTTTACTTAAAGAAATAATTTATTCAACAAAAGCTATCCATATTTACAGCTACATAATTTTAAAATGTATCGAATTTCTTCATTAGATTCACTCATCTTGACAGTACGAAAAACAAATGAAAATCACACATTTTCCTAATTTGAATTTGGAATTATGTTCTTTAAAATTTAAACTTTCAATGATACCAAAACCAGCCAGATACAAAACCAGCCAAAGAGATTTTATTACAAGTTCATACGAGTACATACTATAATGCGAAAAGACTTTTTCCCCAACCTAATATGTTGTCAGTGAAATATACCATCATAAAACACATAATTTAATAGCCGAAAGTTAATAACAATACTACACAACTCAACATTGTGAAAAGTATGACGCGACTGACCTTAACCCAAACACACACAGAACCACCCATACACACACACAGAACCACCCATACATACACAACATCTAAGAAGTTCCTAAAGGTGCATGTGATCACCAATATTTTGGTCTTTAAATTTTTCCTATTAATCAGAAGGTTCTGTATTGAGACATTGTATTGTTGTTTGCATTATAATAGGAGCAGATCGAAATTATTAGGATGTGATAGAGGTAATTTTAGAGGTATTGTGTAGGTACTTAGGCGATGTTCAGATAATGCTCGTTAGTAGTTTTTATCTGTAGTTAATCTGATATGTAACAATCTAGAGTTTAAGGGTTCTATCATAACGTAGATCACGGCTGGAGGGCTAGACTGGCGTGCGGGCACAGAATTGTAAGCTACTTTAATCAAACTGCACACGTACAAAATAATTATAACTTTATTATCTAGTCTCAAAATATAACAACCCTATCTTTTTAACAATTCTGGAGATTTTACTCGTACCAAGTCCGACAACTCACTGCCGATCACCCATTCCAATATCAGTCTAGCAAGTGTCGCCCCACCATTGCTCCGGAAGTTCAAAACGGAACAATAATAGTGCGACACCAGTACTACCAACCTAAATATTAATCATAATTTTAAATAGGTAAACTTATTTAATTTTGAGTAGCCTGGTTATTAATTAAATATGTTTTAACAAATAAATCAACTAACAATTAAATCATAAATCAAAATAACTAAATTTTGTGTGTAATATGTATGTCTGACTTCGAAGCGACAACATCCGGCCGTCCTGCGCACGCATCCGTCCTCGGATAGCGTCCCAGTCTGGTGTATTTGCTGAGAACAAAGTATAAACAATAAGTCATAATATTTGATAGAATGAAGCTGCGATTACTAATTCCTCTTTTGAATTGAGCATCTACTCTACTATTCCATCAACGGCCAGCAGAGAAAGATCTCAATCCAAAAGACCTGTTATTTCATAGAGTGAAGCTGCGATTATTAATTACTGCTCTTTTGAATTGAGCATCTACTCTACTATTCCATCAACGGCCAGCAGAGAAAGACCCCAATTCAAAAGACCTGTTAACATGACATATGTTGGTATTTACATGTATTTAACTGTTCCATCAGCGGTCAGTTATTTTTAGAATTTGCAGTTTTCCCTAGGCGATGCCTTTGGCCAACCCTAGTTGCATATCACTACAAACCCCAAACTCATTTGTTACAGATTTATTTTACAGGAATAAATACTGTAACTTACAATAATCCAAATACCAAAATATGTTTAAAGCAAATGCACTAGACAGCTATGAAAAATAGCAAATATTATAAAATATAAAATTTTAATAATCAAATCATTATTTACGTTTAATAAATACCTGACAACATCTTAGGCCATTTCCGAACCTTCAACATCTAGGTCTGCCAACTTGATCCAAGGTTTCATATTTTCGGCACACGTGGTCCCCTCATAGCACTTGCTTGTTCTTTCAGCGCCTCGCATATCCTTTACTTTATAACGGTCATGACCTAATACTTCAGTCACCTGGAAAGGTCCTTTGAAAAGTGGTAGTAATTTAGTACTTTGCCCGTCATTGGACTGACTGGGAATCCTTATAACCACCAAATCGTTGACGTTGTAACTGTGAGCTACTTTTCTTTTGGAATCGAAAGCCTGCTTTTGTTTGTCTGCGCTGACCTTAATACGACTGTTGACGTTATTCCTTAATAACGTAACATCAACAGATTGATCTTCCTGTGCCAACATGTCCGCATCAGTTTGAAGTCGGTATCCAAAGAATACTTCACTGGGGATGGCTGAAGTGGTTTTATTAATGGTACTGTTAATACCTTGTTGTATACTGGTAATATGAGTGTCCCATTTGTCATAGCTGGTATTAGCACCCATACTTCGCAATGCGTCAAGGATGGTGCGATTAAAGCGTTCCACCTGACCGTTTGAGCGTGGAACAGCAGTAGCAATAACATGCTGTCGAATATTTTTGTCCTGACAGTACTTAACGAATAACTTAGACGTGAAAGAACTCCCAGCATCACATATCAAACGCTTAGGATTACCAAAAACCTTAAATATTTTGTCTAACTCACTAATAACAACATGACTTTTAGTGTTACGAACAGGAGATATAAATACAAATTTGGTAAAAGAGTCAACCGTCACCAAGAGATAGGTATTTTTACGCGTGGTCTTTACAAATGGACCCAGATGGTCTATGTGAAGCGTGTGAAAGGGCTTCGCATATTTAGGTATAGGAAACAGTTTGCCTTCCTTTTTGCCATGTATATTTTTATAGTAAATACAGTTAATGCAATTTTTAATATATTTGGATACTATTTTCTTAATTTTAGGGAACCAATAACATGATTTTATTCTTTCAATTGTCTTATCTACAGCAAAATGGCCAAGGTCGTCATGATTAGCTTTAATAATTTGCCAAATACATTTTTTTGGGACAACCCACCGTCTACCGTAGTCAGTCCGACGGTATACCTTATTACCTAACAGCTCATAATCATTATACACTTTCTTATTGAGCTCGGCCTGACCTGATTCTAATAATTCTCTTATAGCGCAAATACTTGGGTCTTGCAACTGGACTGACAATAACCAATCTGCTTCAGTAATAGCCAACACACTTTCATTGCATATGGGGTTGGAATTTGTATCAACTGGATTTCGGCTCAAAGCGTCAACGTGTTGCATTTGAGCACCTGGTTTGTGTATTATTTCAAACGTAAATTCTTGTGTAAGTAATACCCATCTACCGATTCTAGAATTAATTTCTTGCTTATTTATTGTATATTTAACAGCATTGCAATCTGTATAAATTTTAAAAGTGGATCCCAATAAATAGTGACGGAATTTTTGAAGTGCAACAACTATTGCTAAAAACTCTAACTCAAAGGAGTGGTACTTTTTCTCCTCATTAGAAGTCTGCCGACTATAAAAATGGATTGGTTTTTCACCTGTATCAGTAACTTGAGTCAGTATGCAGCCTATACCATCGTGACTGGCATCAGTGTATAAAATAGTAGGTAATTTGGGGTCATATATGTTTAATAAAGCATTGTATAACAACTCATCTTTTAATTTATTGACCGCTGAAACTTGATCAGATCCCCACTCCCATGTGATATCTTTTTTTTAAGAGCTTTGTTAACGGTTTTGCTATAATAGCACAATTCTTTATAAATTTTCTAAAATAATTTATTAGACCTAAAAATTGTCTTACTTGATGCACATTTTTAGGTTCAGGATAGTTTTCTACTGCCTTTAATTTATTTTTACCTGGACGTATACCATCTTCAGAAATATCGTACCCAAGGAAGTTAACAGAGCTCTGGAAAAAGTGACACTTCTCCAAATTTATGGTCAAACCGTTATTTTGCAATATTTTTAATACTTCGTCTAACTGCCTAATATTTTCATCCATAGACTCTGTGGCTACCAATAGATCATCCATATAACAAATAACTTTACCAAAGCGTAGTTTACCCAAGACGGTGTTCATTAACCTTTGGAATACAGACGGTGCATTGCATAACCCGAATGGCATCCTCCTGAATTCAAAATGGCCATCAGGCGTAATAAATGCAGTTTTAGCAATAGAATTTTCATTAACATTAATTTGATAGTAGCCACTTTTTAAATCGATAGATGTATAGCATTTACATCCTCTGAGTTTGTCTATAAGATCTTCTACAATGGGCATTGGGTATTTCTCTTTGACAGTAATTTTATTTAATGATCTATAATCAATGCACATACGTTTTTCGCCCGAAGGTTTATCAACTAAAAGAATCGGACTGGCATAAGCGGAATTACTTTCGCGAATTATTCCATTTTTTAATAAGTCATCAATAATATCCCTAGTCACTGCCTTTTCTGATTCAGACATACGGTAGGGTCTATGGTACACAGGTTTATTAGTTATTAGTTCAATATCTAACTCAACACACGAAGTTTGCCCTAATGATTTTAAATCTCTTGAAACAACCTTAGGATATCTAGAAAATATTTCATTTAGCACAGATATGTGTTTAACAGAATCAGGGTTAATCATAGACGACTCTATTATAGCCACGTGGTAGTTACTTATTGGGCGAAAAGAAAGACTACTTCCTACACGTGCATACATAATTCTTTTATCCTCCGTAAAATTCCTACCGATTAAAATAGGACAGCCAGCTAATTCATCACAAATATATATGACCACATTAAGCTCAGCATTATCAACCATAATATCAACCTGTGCCCCATATGTAACCTCAGAGTAAGAATCTGTTTTAAATCCTGTTAATAAAACAGGTTTATTTAATTGGAAAATTGCAAGGTTTAACTCACGTGCCAAAGTAGACGTTATAAGAGAACAACTACTGCCCATATCAATAAAAGCCTGTCGTTTACATCCATTAATTACAATTGCCTTATAAAATTTATCCTTAGGCGTAGGTTCTATAATTAATTTAACTTCGCTATCCTTTTCAGGTTTTATTTTAGGTTTAAACCTGCATGCAAGCTCTAAATGACCAAATCTATTACACACATTACATTTGACATTATCCTTTTGACTGCAGCTGGTTTTTTTGTGACCAGGTTCACCACAGCGAAAACATGTTATATTTGAACCAACATTGGAAACAGTACTATGCATTGGTACTCCATTAGAGTTGGAAGAACTGTCTGTCTTTTTATCAACATTACTATAGAATAAGCGAGTTGAATTTTTACCATGCAAATTGTTATGCTTCTGAACAGACTTTTGTTCCGGGTCAACATGAATTTTCCCGTGTAAAAATGAGGCCAACTCATCACAGTATTTAAAATTACCAGCATCTGCTGCAGTGATTATATTTTTATCGCCAATTGATCCTACAATTACTGAAATAATATCTTGATCAGAAAATGACAATCTCATCTTATCAATTTTGCCTTTTTGTACAAAATAGAATTCATATAATGACTGGCCATCTGAGGGCTTCGTTTGGACCAAGTCTTTTAGCAAACAATACATATTACGCTTTATTTGAAATGTGTCTAACAGTGTACTTCGCCAATCCTTCCATTTCCAGGTAGTCCATCGTGTTTTATTTTTTTGAAGTGAGTCATACCATGTTTTACCAGTATTACGCAATTTTTGCAAAGCTTGATATTGTAGGACACGATCAGACCAACGAAAAACACGCGCATTGGCTTCCACAACATTTATCCACATTTCAATATCGTCCACTAATGGGTCAAAATCAGGAATCACTGAAGATAAAATAACATTTTGGCTTACTGCGGGAGACGCACGCCTGGTGCGTCTCTTTTTCTTATGCCTGTGTCCATCAGAGCTGCTGCTGCTCGACGAAGGTGAACCAGAGCTCGATGACGAGCTACTCGTACGACTTATTTTTGACGCACTTCCTTTCCCTCGAGTGCGTTTGCGGCTTCGCGGCATCTGGGCGAGTTTCCGTAACACTTCTGATGTAAGCTACTTTAATCAAACTGCACACGTACAAAATAATTATAACTTTATTATCTAGTCTCAAAATATAACAACCCTATCTTTTTAACAATTCTGGAGATTTTACTCGTACCAAGTCCGACAACTCACTGCCGATCACCCATTCCAATATCAGTCTAGCAAGTGTCGCCCCACCATTGCTCCGGAAGTTCAAAACGGAACAATAATAGTGCGACACCAGTACTACCAACCTAAATATTAATCATAATTTTAAATAGGTAAACTTATTTAATTTTGAGTAGCCTGGTTATTAATTAAATATGTTTTAACAAATAAATCAACTAACAATTAAATCATAAATCAAAATAACAAAATTTTGTGTGTAATATGTATGTCTGACTTCGAAGCGACAACAGAATAAATAATAGTACTATATAGTACCTACGGGTTAGGTTATTAGGGAACTCAACTAAATATCTTGCATCACGCTCACAGCGTCACAGATTAATTTTGTGGCATATTATTATAAAAATATAACATGATATTCAAGATTGATGAAAAAAAGACCTAACCAACATCTCTATAAGCCCAACCCACTCAGTAACAGGTACCTTACTATAATTTGCTTGATATAACACGGTGCTATATATAATTTCAATTCGGTTCAGCTATTATGTATCCCGTGGTTCAACGAAGAGATTTTTTGACGTGAAAACGTCTTTTCGCTTGGTTTACTGGTGGTAAGTTCAATATTTCTGATCGACAAAAACATGTGAGATTTCAACCGCTAATAACTACTTGGCTTTTAATGCTAGAGTAATGGTTGATTCAAAAGATAGGTCATATTTATAACAATTTTAAGGCCGGATATAACATGCGTATGACGTCACACTACGAGAGCACGATCCTCTACTTTTCACTATGTGTCGAAATATCAATTTGAATAGCGCAAAAACCTGTTTAGCTAGATCAGTTATTCTGGTGTCTTTGTCAAGAGTTGACAAAGCACTACCAGGACCTAAAGAGAAACAATAGAAATATTGGCTAAATTAGGGTTAAAAATGAATATGAAGTTGACAATAGCAAGATGTCGTTTCATATCGGCCGTAAAGAAGAATGACCAAATTAGTATGGGCACTGGACCAAAAAAAAATAGCTGCCCCCAGGGTTGACTCTTTGTTGGTGGGTTAATACTGTTGGACTAACTATGTGTGCAAATGCGAATCAAATTCCAACCCACAGTTACAGAGTAATTCGACGTTATATAATACTGCAACAATACACTTTCGCTTGCACCAATTTTTTTTTTGTATATTATTTCTGCTTGTTAAAAATGTTGTTATAAGGATTCACTAAATAAAATAAATAGATGAATAATGAATTAAAAAAACGACATAGTTATTTAATAATTGTTTATTTTCGAACAATTTATTTTAAATGTTATTCATGACTCACTATTCTGCACATATGGTAATATAGAATGCGTATTATAAATCATTTTCATCTATTACAATACTGTCTAAAAACTGTGCTGGATGGTCAATATTTTCGTACCGCGCATATGCCAAAAACCATACTATAGACATTACATGAGCACATGTGCCCAAAGTACGTCTGCCACTCTTACACGAACAATAATAATGATTTAAAGCCTCCAACCCAGGGTGGTCTGAGTTTACAAGTATATATGTATGATAAATTCGGCTTCGGGTATGCCTAGATTGGAGTTTACCTCTTAATAGCCAGAAGTTATTACCAGTTATATTATAATTATTTAAAAGATTATTCAAATCATCATTTTCTCTGTAAACTTCTATTGTATATACGCCATTACGAGCGTGTTCACTATAATAACTCCTGGCTAGTTTTATTTGGTACGTTCCTAACGCAAACATAACAAGTTCTTCCTCAGACAACCTTGGAAATTCTCTTACATCAGGTAACTCGGCAGACATACTTTGAAACGGAATCCGCCGGCTATTAAGATTATAGTCAATGACATAATAATAATAATAAAAAAATAAAAATGTTTATTGCGATTACATACAATTCTAACACACAATGAGTTGGAGATCACCTTTTAAGCAAGAAGATGCTTGTGTTAGGTGAACTCCGCTCTTCCACTATCATAACTAACAGGTATGCAATTGATGAACTGATCCAAGAATAAGAAAATAAAATAAAAATAATCTAATTTAAATAAAACAGACAAATAAAGCAAAATTAAGCAAAGAGGAAATAAAAATATGAAGGAAGGAGCGCACTTGTGTGATGTATGAGAGTAGGTTATGTTGTGTGCACTTGTGTGTGTGTGTGTGAGTAGTGGCGTGAGTGAGTTGTGTAAAAGGACTGCTGTAGTGTAGGTTGATTTTTTTTTTTTGTACATACTGTGCGAGACAGTTTTCAATATTGACTCTATTATTAATTCTCTCCATAAAACCAGAAGCATTAACATTATCAGTGATTGGGTCGTGGAAAGCATTTGTGATGGCCGCGGCATTCCTAAAATCGTCCTGCATGTGAGGCAGAGCTCTGTTAAAATAATCTTGCCTGAAAATCTTAAAATCTCTCTTGAAGCGGCCATTTACTACTTCCACGACCCATCGACAAATCGTCACTAATCGAGACTTATTGGCGTCAGCCGTTGTTAATTGAGTTTCGCTCCTTGAAACAGATTTAGGCATATGGGCATCATAGCCACGAGACTCTACGTTTGGTACGGCATCTCGGAAACCTCTATCCAAAATGAGAACATCTCCTTCTTGGAAAAACCAATTAAAAACACTGTTCGCACCATCAATTAATTTATTTAAAATGCTTGCATCGGATGTAGTCGCTGAATAGGGACCTGCTACTTCAATTATATAGCCATCACAACAGACTATTAGGAATGGTTTTAGTAGATTTAAGAACTTGTGATGGCTATACGTCAATCTTTGGAAGAGGAAGTTGCTACTTTTTTGTATGTATACATAGGTACCATCAAGTATAATTATACATTTGTTTTGTTCTCGGTTTCCGAACAGAGTTTGAGGTATAAAAAGGTTTCGCCTAAGCACTTGCTCCCTTGTGATGTGATCCCAACCCAAATGTAGAGGTGTAAATTCTTCTTTTATACAGTCTCTTGCGGTTTTAATTTCTCTTTCTAAAGTTGTTCGGCTTATGTGAAACATATCTGCCAGTCTTGTATTGGCTTCACCAGTTCTTAACTTAATCAAATATGCTGCCAAAGCGGTTTTGGGTCTTTTGCTCCTTCTAGACAAAGATGGCGTTTCTACAAACATTCTGTTGAACTGTTCGAAACTTCGACCAGTCAGAAAGTAAACTTCATTTGGATCCATGGTTTCTATATTTTCAAAATCCACCCTTCCCTCTTGCGGCATAGTTTTCAAAATCTGCATCATGTCCATGATGTGAGCTTCGTTAAAGTCATGACTTACATTTCTGGCTGACAATAAAATCTTAAAATCATTTAAAAGCAAATGTTCTTCACAAACGCGTGCAAAAGGTGGTGCGTAGTAGTTAAAATCTTTCAACAAACGGATTTTCATGTGCTTTTGTATTCGATGCCTTGTCTCGCCTGTACATCCGAATAAAATGCAAGAGTTTGAAGTATTCGGTGCCCGACTAATATGTGGTAACTGTATAATAGAATGTTGAATATCTTGTTCGTCAACTACTGCTCCACGTTGATCACCAGCATGCGGTACCACAGCTTGATCTGGTTGTACCTCGGCTTGATCTGGTTCTATCACAGGTTGATCTGCTGGCTGTTCAGAAGGGCGTACTGGTGGTTCTTGTTCTCGTTCACTGGACGCACGACGTCTTGGTGGGTACGCCTCGCGTCGCTAGCAAGGCTGACAGATAAACTCGGCGTTGTTAAATTGTATCTGAAACAAATAGTTTCAGATACAATTACACATCACACATACACATCTTTTTCACAAATGTTATTCAGTACATGAATAAACCAATGAATGAATAGCGCCGCTACTGAAGTCCCTTTGACGCGGCGCTAGTGTCTATGTCATTACATTACATTGCATAAAAAAATGTAATACCACAATTTTCCGCGGGCTTTCTTTCGTGACATGCACTCTATGCATTGTTACATGGTTAAATACTTATTTAACCATGTAACAATGCACTGTAACTAAATAAAATACTTAAATGATTGCAATAATGACTTCATTATTGCAATCATTTAAGTATTTTATTTAGTTACTCACATGATAAGGAAGAACTCGATCAGTTATATTGTTTGCAGCGATTGGATATTCTTCAAAAAGCTGCGTAGTTAGTGTTCTTCTTCTGAACGACCGCACTGATCCACCACACACTAGACACACTTGTCCAGCAGATGCACGAAACATCTTTAAACCAGTGTATCCAAATCACAGGGCTTAAAATCAGGTCCAGGTAACGTAATGCAAGGGTCAAACACGTAATCACAGGATATCCACAGAAAATATTCGCACAGTACACAACTATAAGCGAAGAGTGTTACAGAAGGACTGCACAGTTGCAATGCAAAGCGCATACATGTGTGAGCGAGAAGGTGGCTCTATCGCCTTCTCGCTCACACAACTATTGAACAATGTACAAAGAAAGCAAACTCACGTGTAAGCTAATTATCTGCGATAAGAAAAGGTCACCTACCTGTGTAAAAAAGTAAAATATGCAACTTTTTCATAAAATCACATTTTAGGTTATATTTATGTTTCTGTGGGACAGATTTTTTCGGTTCCACAGAATAAAATGTTGCATTTGAACTCTTCTTTCAAATGAGCTATGTGGCAAATCTGGGGTCAGACTTTGACTTTTTTTACCAATTTGGTCATTCTCCTTTGCTCAGAAATAAAAAAAACCGCATTCGAAGAAAGCGCGCATCAAAAGGAATGCAATGAGCCTAAAAAGTTTAGTGCCGATCAAATACAATAGCTACGTCAGTGTCAGAAACCGTAGAAAAATCGGTTGCAAAAAGAACAAAGTTTAAGACGTCATCTCATATCGGCCGTAAATCTGCTCAGAACTGAAAAATATCATAATCGGTGAAAGCTTATTTTATAAGGAATGCAATGAGCCCACTAAGTCTAGTGTCGAGCAAATACAATGGCTGCGGCAGTATCGGAAACCGTAGTAAAATTTCATTCAGTTTTCACGAAAACAAACGACGCGGCCTCGAACTACGACTACTAATTATTATCTTTTTTTTTAAGGGGGAAGCGTCAGGGTAGTCCGCGAAATTCAAATTTTCTTACGTTATTTGCAATTTACAAGTCAGTATTAGATTGTACGTTGATTAAAATATAATTTGCGGTCGTAACAAGTATAGATGGTCTTGAAGAGTTGTATTGACCACAATTATGTAAATAGATCTATTTATATAATTGTGATCAATACAACTCTTCAAGACCAGGTAATCCTAATGAATGACTATTTCATGAAATCTTGACATTTCAGGATTATACTTACTTTAGGAGTTGTCTTACTGATTTTAATGATTATAGTTATGTAAATACATATTTGTTACGGCCGCAAATCATACTTTATTTAACATACAACTTAATACTGACTTGCAAATTGCAAAAAAACGTAAAATAATTTGAATTTCGCGGGTTACCCTGACGCTTCCTCCTTAATCAAGATTATCGTCGAAGGCGTAGGAGTGCTAATCTTTCGCCTTGCTCAATAATCTTCAGCCACGACCCTCATACCTCGTTACCTACACCTTTCAGTTTGATTAGGATAACTTTTTTTTTTTATTTGAGATGGGTTTGACTTTAGACTTAGGTTTGGGGTGACTTTAGTCTAGGTCAGAGGTGACATAGACAAAGTCTACGATGGAGTGAGCTAAAAATATAAATTCCAGAAAAAAAAACCCCACTGCGACGAAGTCCAGAAGGAGGGTAAAGTTTCCATAAGGAGGATAATGTTTCCAAAAGGAGGGTACCTAATGTTTCCAAAATGAAGGTAATGTTTCTAAAAGGAGCGCAATGTTTATAAAACGACAAACGATGTCTGACCACGACTACGGCGTTCTATACTATACAAATATTGGTAAGTAGTTTTATATTTTACTGAGGTTCTGCAGAGCTAACATGACAAGCGCGAGATCGCTCATTTCTCGATTTGTCGAAAGTCTACGAATCTGACGTTATTATGTTGACAGGCCCGTTGGCGTGGTTGGTTAAGATACCACCTATCATGCCGCAGCTCGTGGGTTCGATTCCCATCCATCTCTGTTTGTTCTGAGTCTGGGTGTAATTATCTATATAAGTATGTATTTACATTTTAAATTCTATTTAAATTTTAACATTGCCATCCATATATATTCTTGAAACTGTTATGTTTGTCAGGAACAATCCTAAATTATTTGCGCGCATAGCTGATCAATTTCCCAGGAACAGACGTGACCAAACCCAACTGTGTGTATAGTACCCTGTAGGACTGCACTTATGCGCTAAAATGTTTTTCATATGGCTCCAATTGTTTAGAATAAGTTGCCTAAAAGTTGGAAGGAACTTAATAATATACACTTGAAAAGAAAACTTAAGACATATTTAGTAAATAAAGCATACTATAACCTAAACGAGTTCCTAGAGGAAAGATTTGTATTGTATTAGCTTATTCGATTATTTTGTTTTTATTATTATTTGATTATTCATTTAATTATTTATTTTGTGTTTGTTAATTTACAATGCCATAGTATAATTATTTTTGTATATTTTTATTATTTTTAAATTTATTACAATATTGTTATTATTCGTTAATTATTTCATTGTTGTTTTAAGAGAATGTTTTAATAAATAATATGTATTGACATTTGCACGTCACATCAAGTGGCAAACATGTCTGTACCTAATAATGTTATTACCATGTGTATGTATGAGACATGTTTAAGCAAATAAATATTATCTATCTGTTGGGGATTTCTGCCGGTTTAGCCGCAACGCAGTATCCTTGATTGTAGATTGTAGTAAAAGTATGTTGACAGTAATGCCAAAACCACCGATATTCGTTAAAATGTTTATTTATTGAATCGCACTTATATTTACGTTTCACAATCACGCGTGACGTACGATACGCTGTGTTGTTAAGTTACGACTAAAGTAGGTTATAAAACTTAGGTATAAAGTAAAAATGCTGTACGAGCGATATTGGCTCGTACATGCTCCCGAGGGATAGGAAAAGGAACAAAAATAAAGTATAAAATATTCAAGCAATTAACAATAAGCAAAATAAAGTAACAAGAAATAAACTAAGGTATCATTTTACATTAAGTAGTAGGTATCTTTGTTTACAGTCTGAACCCCGCGTGAGTCATTGGTTTCGAATCGGGAACGCTCTCGGATTGTCCTCGTCTAACTTCAGCGTAGGGGGCCATGTCCTGTAGTTCGATATCCTCAATCTTCGTCGAAGTTGGATTGGTAGCAGGAACCCAGAGACGTTTTCTCAATCGCCATGTTATAACAGTGACAGCGATTCCTCCCACCAGCAATAGTGAGCTTATTGTATAATTGCCGATGTCGTGGACGGATAAGTCACTCGGAAGGTGCTCTGCTCTCTTTTGTGCTGTAATCTGATCGTCTAGCAACAAATGATCATTTGACATGTTTAATTTCGGTAGAATGGTATGTATGTGTTTATATGTATCCAACATGTCATTCGGAGAATCGATAGTCGGGACTTCCAAACTTATACCGATCTTAGTTTTACTGCTAAACACATTTTGCGAGTAAATTGTCGTGTCTTGGTATTGTATTACACAATCCTGATCTGTTGCTAGGAGGCCCGTCTTCGTTAATATTGTTGTTGAAACCTGACTCTCACACACTATACGTGTCGGGCATGCCTCGATGCAATTATAGAGCCATAAGTTAGGTTTTTGTAACTTTATCCATTGGTCGGAGCATGGTTGCTGTACCCAATCACAGGTAAAGTTTACATGTTGACTCAGCATTCTAGCCTCGCAAGATGCGGTGGCTCCATGTAGGTTTCTTATCATTGTGGAGGCGTGGCATATGTAGTTATTAGTCACCAACGCTGTACATTGATGAAGATCCGCCTCTCTCATCTGGATGTAGGTATTTTTCGCAAAATTGATTCCAATATACTTCGTTATTGTCTTGATCAAGTGGCATTGGATAGGCACGCTTCGTCGAATAGGTATAGGTATGCTGTTATACAAAGTATATTCGTCGTCGCTCAGTAGAGGTATGTGTAATTCGAAGAGTAGGTATTGTTCTGTGAGACGGGCTTTGACATAGATTAATTTGTAAATATTTTCAATGCTCTCTCCGTGTTTTACTTGTATGGGCAGTGTCAATCGCTTAGGTATGATTCCGGCTATGCAGTGAAGTTGTTCCGACAGTTGCTCTGGAGTGAAGAGATTCATGTCAAGATGTCCTCTGTGTATGTCTGTGATTGCATTTAAGAGCATCTGTTGGTTTCTTCTGAGTACCGAGAGAAGTAAACCCGCTGTTAGCGCTCCAGAGTTGACGTCATTCATTGTTTTCATAATCTGGAAACGGTTTTCTAATACTTCAATATCGTCTTTCGTTTCATTCATATATTGTTGAATGATGCCCATTTGTTGTGTAACGAAGTCCTCATTTTTCTTTATAATGTTGTTTTCTGCCTCGATAATAAGTGTCTGATTTCTTATCAGCTGTAGTAGGTATTGGTCATTTGTTTGGATTTTTTGTATGTCCTGAGCATATTTTTCTGCGAATTCGGTATCGAGGACACCAAACAAAGTTCTCGCAATGTTTCCGACGCCGTTGATGTAGCCACGGCGCCAGCGACTTCGTTGTTGATGTTGAGACAGTAACAGTTTGTTGTATTCGTCCAGTTGATTGATATCGAATTTCAATTGATGTAAAGTTGTATGACATTGCTCGTAAGGCATTGTTGCGCATATCCGTGTTAAGTGGTTGATGAACTCTTCAACCTTTTTAGTGCTTTCCCAAAACGTTGTTAGGTTGTAGTAAACCAAAAGTTTCCATTCATCATGAATTACTTGCACGTTGCCAACTGGATCGAAGTAGATACGATGATTTTCTGAGAGGTTTGTTGTTTTGAAATGTTGTACAGCGGTTGCTATTCCGCAGGATATGTTAAGAAATACGACTAGTAGCACCATGAGTAGGCTGTTCGTATTCTTGGTTTTTGTCGAAGGTTTACATTCGCCTTGAGTTACCGTTTCAGTAATCGGTTTCCGTTTTTCTGTACCCTCACAATCTGCGTTTACAGGTAGTGGTGCTAGTTTTGTTATTGGCCGTTTTATCTCTCCATTTTGCGTGTTGAGCGTGACTACACGAACCAAGCTGTCAGTGCCCGGGTGCAGCTCTACAACCCGGCCCATCGCCCATTTGCCTGGAGGTAAGTTGGTTTCTTTCGGAAGATTGCCCATGAGTTGTTCTGTTCTAGATGTAGAGTATCGACGACATCGAACGCACTGCCGCAGTATTTTCTTAACAGTTCGATTGCCGCTGACGATAAAATACTTGTTCCTTGTGTGAGCTAGCGTTAGTCTCGCTCCCCCATGTAAAGTCAATAGATGGGACTTTTCTACAATGAGTTTCGTCAATCTTCCATCAGATGGGATGAGTATGGGGTGTTTAGCTTCCTCTGGTAAGGTTGAATGTGCTAAGCGCCCTCCGACACGCAGAATTCCTTCCAAAAAAGGGTTGAGCTTCAAAATAGAGCTGCTCTTAGGGAGTTTTCCGCCGTTACTGAGAAATTTCAACTCGTTCTCAAAGTAAGTCAATTGAATTGATTTAATAATCACACTTATGCGTTATTTATTTCTGTGAAATGCAGGTAAATGTACTCGATTGACCTCTTGCGTTTTAACGTGTCAGCGAAACGTATCACCCAGGCGAGTATTCTTGTAACACGATCTAGGCTGCTATATCGCTCAATTAATGAATCAATTAATTCATTTTTATTGATGATGGGTTCCGTCGACTTAATTGCATAACAATTCAATTGCCTTTCCTCGTCAGTGATGTAACTCTCTTGAGTTTCTAATAATTGTTGCTCTCGATCCTTAAGCCATTGAGGTCCTTCCCACCACAGAGAAAAGTCTACAAGTTTTGATGGTGAGAGTCCTCTCGTAGCACAGTCGGCGGGGTGTTCTTTACTCTTTACGTAACCCCAATGTTTAGCAGGAACGATGTTTATTATTTGTGCAGTTCGATTGGTGATATATTTTTCATATTTTGTTTGACTTCCTTGAATCCACGCTAAGACGACTTTAGAGTCTGTCCAACAGGATATCGTTAGATCGTAGTCTTCTAGGACACTGCGAATCTTATCTAGGAGTTTTGATAGCAGGACTGCAGCGCAAAGCTCGAGCCTAGGGATTGTAGTTTTCTTGTTTAGGTGTGCCACTTTGGTTTTCGCGGCTAGTAAAGTTGTTACGTATGCGCCGTTTGGTAACATCGTGAGGCTATAGATGACGCATGCGTAAGCGTGCTCGCTGGCGTCACAGAAGGCATGTAATTCGAACTTCTTGCTTGCGTTTTTGATCCATCTAGGTAATTTGATTTTATTTAAGTTAAATAAATCAGTTTTTATTTTTATCCAATCTTCGGATATGTTCTCGGGAACGTTTTCATCCCAGCCGATGTTTTGGTAGGATTCACTCCATAGTTTTTGGAAGATTAGTTTAGCTCGAATCGTCATCGGAGCTAACCAACCGAGTGGATCATATATCTTACTGATCTCTGATAACAATCTACGTTTAGTGTATCTTGTAGTTTTGTTATCGTTTTGAGGCTCGTACATAAAGTGGAATGAATCGTTGGAGTTGTCCCATGTTAGACCGAGTGTTTTGCTAAACTCTTGTTGTTTGAAGTTGAATCTACTCGTTTGACTTTTCTCTTTCTCTTGCAAGTTCTTGAGAATAGACGGCTCGTTGGTAGCCCATTTTCGTAAGATGAAGCCACCTTTTTTCAGTAAGTGGTACATCTCCTTTTGTAGGGCTGTTGTAGCTTCGATAGTATGGTTTCCCGTGACGACATCGTCCATGTAAACGTCATTTTGTAAAGCTTTTTGCGCTAAAGGATAGTCTTTGCCTTCATCTTCAGCTAGTTGGGAAAGAGTGCGCATGGCGAGGAATGGTGCGGCTTTTGTGCCATAAGTCAGCGTACAGAGTTGCATCTCTTTCAGAGGTTCGTTCACGGAGTCTCTCCAAATTATTTTTTGAAGATTTTGTTGATCTTGATGGATAAGGATTTGCCGGTACATTTTCTCGATGTCCGCCGTTAGTACATATTTGTAACTCCTCCATTTTACGATCAGAGTTAAAATATCCTTTTGTAGGTTAGGTCCTTTTTCCATCAAGTCGTTTAAGCTGTAGCCGGAGTCAATCTTCATGGACCCGTTAAAGACGGTACGTAGTCGGCTCGTCGTAGAACTAGGCCTCAGTATGCCATGATGTGGTAGGTATACTTGAAGTTGACTCTCGGCCTTTTTTGCTGTTTTCATGTGACCTAATTCAACATAGTCACGTATGAATTGTTTGTAAAGAGCAGCGAAATGTTCTTGTTTCGCCATTTTTCTCTCTAACTGACGAAATTGAGCGATAGCTTGAGGTTTAGAATTGCCTAGGTTTTCCTCAAAGTTTGGCTTCATCGGCATTTTCACGATGTATCTCCCGTTCTCCAATCGCTCTGTCGTTTGAGAGTAATATTTCTCACAGTATTCATCTGACTTCCTTTTCTGGAGTTCTGAGGGGATATCTTCTATTTCCCAGAAGTGAGATAAAGTATCCAGCTCTTTGAGAGTGACGAGACAGTTGTATTGCTTCTTTGTAGCTCCGCTGAGGATCCAGCCTAACTTTGTCTGTTGAGCTACTAGCGAGTTGTCGCTTTGTTTTCGTACTCCCTCCATGATAACATTCGAGTAAGTATCTGCACCCAGAAGCAGATCAATGGGCCCAGAGATGTTAAAACATGGATCAGCTAATTCGAGGCTGTCTAGTAGTGACCAGTTTTTCGTGTCGAAAGTGGAGTTCGGCAAGTTATTGATCAGTTTACGCATTATCAGTGCCTCAGTGCGGAATGTGTAATCTGAGTGAATTGATTTGCAGTTGAGCTTGATCATTCCTTTGCTCGTACCCATGATAGTGCCGACACCTGTCACGGTGGCGTTGCTTTTGCTCCGCGGTAGATTCAATCGCTGAGCGGCGTTTTCTGTAATCAAAGACACTTGAGAACCTTGATCCAGTAACGCCCGTAGTGTGATGTAATCACCTTCTTTGTTTTTTACTTGAAGTTGAAGAGTCGTTAAGAGGATCTCTTGTTCACCGTTTACGTGATTTGATGATCTCTCCGGCGCTGTTGACGTAGTTGATTTAGGATGATTTCGCTTCAGATTATCGTCGTGGAGCATAGTATGATGCTTATAGCGGCACGTGCGACATCTTTGTTTCGAAGTACATTTCGATTCTTCGTGACTAACAAGACAATTCTTGCAAATATTCAGATTACTTGCAGTTTGATTTCGTGTTGTAATATCCATATTTGAAAATGTAGGACAGTGCCACAGCGTGTGTTCGTTTTTGCAAAGCGGGCAAGTTCTAATAGCAGCATGATAGGTATTTGTACGCTTTTCTGCATTGTTTTTGTTCGATTTGAAATTCGAATAATTATTGGTATTTTTATTTTGAACATTCCCAGAATTATTTTGTTTGTGAGGATTTTTCTTAGTGCGGGATCCTGTTAACGCCATGAACTTCTCCTCCAGGAACTTGAGAAATTCTTCCAAATCTGGTAGTTCTCTGGAATGTTTGACCGACAGGAGATAATCATTGTCAGTGACGTCATCTAACTTTGCCTGTAGCAAGTACACGATGATTGGTCCCCACACAGGAATATCTATGCCGAGGTTTTCTAAGCCATTTATACACTCCCTCGTGGTGTCGTGTAGCCTTTTCAAGTTGTTTAAGGTGGGAATATCGACCGCAGGTTGATTGAGAAGTGTATTCAAATAGGACTTAAAAAGTATACGCTTGTTGTCGTAGCGATGCTGGATGATATTCAGGCATGACTCATAGTTTGCAGCACTCACTGGTAGATGTTTTATCAGTTTTTCAGCTTCACCTTTCAGCTTAGACTTCAAAAACTTCATTTTCTGGGCGTTGTTGAGAGTTGGGTTATCGTGAATAGTTTCGAGGAATAGATCCCTGAACGATTCCCAGTCTTTGTAATCACCGTGGAACTCGGGTATTTCGATTCTTGGGTTGATTTTTTCGTAATGAGAAGTCTCGTACATCTTCTTGTTGATGTTATCTGTGATATTATCGTAGGCCCGTTCCCAGTGATCGAATGTTTGTTCGTAATCCTCGTTAGTTCCTTGTAGCAAGTAGTGTAGTTGCCAGTGGACTTTGTCAATGGATTCCCATTTCGCGCGTAGTATGCGAAGTTGTTCCTGAAGCTGCCATTCGCCTTTCAGCTCATCGAGATGGACTTTGGAAATTGCGCGTTCCAAAGCGTTGAAATTGCAAGTTTGAGTACGTAAAAGCGTTGACAAGTGCTCATCCGCATCCTCGGGGATGTTCAAGTTTATCCCCGTCGTGTCAAACTGCACACTTTCCGGGTGTTTCGAGGGTCCAGGTTTTGAAAAGTCCCCTAATCCTTCGTTTCCCGGAGTTTGAGGAGCCACGGTTTTCATTGTTGCTAATTGATCTCGTAGCCGAGTCATAGATAGGAAAGATTCTTCATACATTTGTAACGTTATGTTGAAGACGTTGTTTTTGAAGTAGTCATGACCTCCTTGGGTTGACGCAAATTTATTCAGGATGTCGTTATTTGTTCTAAACTCATCCCAGTGAGATTGTAGAGCATCCAAACGTTTGTTAAGGTAATCTAAAGATTTCCTACTCACAGAATCCTTTTTGTAGTTTGTATGGATTGTCTTGATTTGCTCGTAGCTATGTTGTTGTTTGTTCAACAGCTCCAAGAATTCTTCCGACATTGTAGCAATTGAAGGTTGTTTGTTGGTGGATGACACGTAGATGAAGTGATTCCCGTAGGTTCACAGTTGTTTGCAGCAGTAGACGTAGATGGTCTCCGCTGGTATCGTAGTTGATGCTCGATGCAGCCCTCTCGCGTTACGCTATATGCAACCGTCTCAACTTAAATGGGGGATGCCGCTTGTGGCAAGCCACTCAAGCCGATTTTGCTACCGCAACCGAGAAGAACCACACAAAGCACAGCCAAATGGACCGAAGGACCAAAAAGATGTTGGGGATTTCTGCCGGTTTAGCCGCAACGCAGTATCCTTGATTGTAGATTGTAGTAAAAGTATGTTGACAGTAATGCCAAAACCACCGATATTCGTTAAAATGTTTATTTATTGAATCGCACTTATATTTACGTTTCACAATCACGCGTGACGTACGATACGCTGTGTTGTTAAGTTACGACTAAAGTAGGTTATAAAACTTAGGTATAAAGTAAAAATGCTGTACGAGCGATATTGGCTCGTACACTATCTATCTACAAAGAAAAAGTAATGTATGTAGTTTATCAGTTATCTGGTTTCCATAGTACAAGCTCTGCTTAGTTTAGGATCAGAGGATCAGATGACCGTGTGTGAATATTGTCCCAGGTTATTATAATGCCTAACGGTCATGTTAGGCTAGGCTTGAATAAACTTGAAAAAAGCTCTTTGACACTTCTTTATCTCGTGACGAGAAACCGATGTAGCAAGTTATTAAAAACAAATAACTTTTATCAAAGCAACATCGGTGGAGGTTCCGTCTTATTTATTCGATTTTACCCATGGAATTAGTATGTACTGTATTTATTTTACGTCCACCTCTTTTAATGTGTGTGTCTGTGTTCTTTGTGTAACTGACTTTTTTTTATTTAAATTAAATGTTTTTCTTTGGCATACCGAAATTATAATACAAAATGACGGAAATGAAAATTAGTGGCAATTATATACTCACTAGATATACCAAGATCCCTCCGTGCCTAAGAAGCACGTTAAGCCGTTGGTCCCGGCTGTTATTTGTGGATCTTTGACAGTCTTTACGGGTCGTCAGAAGCCCGAAAGTCTGACAACCAGTCTTAACAAAGGGGTATCGTATTTCCCAGTTACCGGGTTGTGGAGGTCAGATAGTTACTCCATGTAAAATACTGGTATTCAGCTGCATCCGGTTGGACTAGAACCCGACCCCAAAATAGTTGGGAAAAGGCTAGGCAGATGATGAGTATACTCATAATAACCACAATTGACAAATGAGCCAACGATGACAATTTGACAAAGCGAAGATTGTTATAGTAACAATCACCATAAAACCCATGATATTGCAAATTTTGTTAATCACCACACTTACCAAAAGGACTGGTTTTCAGATAAATATGCAGCTAGAGTTGATTTCGCTATTATAACCATAAAACACTAAACGTTGTTAATCACCACCCTCAGAAAACGAACTGGCGCGCCATGGCGATTTTATTAGATATCGCCATACAGCCATAGTCCCTAGATTTCGTTAATCACCATAATTGGCAAAGTCACTGGTTATTACTGAAAGTGATACTCGTCTACGTAATAGTGCTCCCCTCCGGCACAGTTTCTCTCGCGGCCGCCGGAAGGAACTTCGTTCCAATATGAATAGTAGATTAGAACTAAGTATTTTCATTATTAATATATTATTGTAAAATAAAATTATAACTAAAAAAAATACAATTATGAAAGGTCTGTGCACAATAGTATAGTTAAAATCTTGCAGGTACAGTAAACGCTCAAAAGTCCATAAGCATGCTAAAGATTACATTGCTATGAACTGTGCGAGCACGAACCAGTACGTGTGCGTGTATGAGCCAACATTCCGCAGATAACACACACTAATGAATTGTCGCATGTCGTCGTACTACGCGAAATAACATTATATTTCTGTTGAATTTAGAATAACTCGTCATAGTGGCGACCTGTTCTTACCATTGCATTGCTAAAATTCGCATAAACATAACATGTGCTGGTAGCTGTTTGGGCTAATCAATGGTTTCACGATCAATGAAGTCTGAGTTCGAATCTTAATCACAATGTTGGACTGTTTTTTGTTTCTTTGGAACCATAATAATATATTTCTATTTTAAGCAAAAACTTGTAAGATGTTTATGTTCATTTATTATTTATTTTTATAAGAAGTTAAATATTAGTTATTGTATTATTATTTAACTATTTTTGTGATTTTTAATTTATCTTTTCGGTGTTGGAAGGTTGAAATAAAAAAGTCGTGCTGAATGGTAACAAAAATGTTTATTCGTTTTATTTACTTATTTATAAAATTAACAAACTTAAGAGAATTGTGACGTTACATTCCTACTAGATAAAAGAAGTTTTTTTGTAACCGTTCATAGGATTTTTTGTTGTATACCCACTTAGTCAATTCATAATAACATAACAAAGAAAGGATATTCTAATAACACATATATAATTGTCAATACCTATTTAGTTTTCTATGATCTACCTTTCTAACTTTACGAAATGAGTGACCAAGCGAACAAGATAAAGAATATTATATTTCTGTCCCATTACTTCCAATCAAGTAAAAACTTACAAAAAGTCAAGTACTGCGTGAGATTTGAACTCACGGCTCACTGATTCACGCATCTATATGCACGCGCTTAACCGCTAGGTCATCTTTACACATGTTATAATTTAGAAAATAATGAACTACAATCAGTTGTTGACGACGCATGTTTATGTTCTTGGAAATAGAAGATCTTAAGTCAAACTAAACGCCATGCTATTGCTTTGTGAGTTTGCTTATCGACTTTTGGTCGCGACTGTACATAATCCATCGGGCTACTTTAGCTGAGACATCTATTTTTGTTAAGGTTTTCTGGAAAGCTTGACAATCAGTGATTATGGTAAATGGAATCAGTGATTATTGTAAAGTATTTTCATTATTAATATATTGTAAAATAAAATTATAACTAAAATAAGTACAATTATGAAACTGCAATGAAAATTAAAGAGTTATTTTTTTTGTATCATAATTTTGTCTAAGTACTCATCTTGTCGTGAAAATCGAGGACGACTAAATGTCAGAAGAATCGCAGATTATCTCGTGTTGAACTGTCAAAATTCGAGATAACTTAGGTGCCATGTTAGGGTTTGTCGAGAAAACATCAAGATTGACAGAACGAGTCGAGTATTTTGTATAGCAGCGCTGTCAGAACACGAGAAAAGTGTTGCGCTGTCAGAAAATTAATCACGCGAGAGAGAGTAATTCCGTACAAGGCGTGAATAAGTTGATAAGTCGACTTGCAAGTAATTTTTAATTGTATAAAAATGGCATGGAATGCCTAATTTATATGGTGAATAAAAATGAGTAAGTCGATAAGTTCATAATTCTCGGCAAACTGCACTTGTGTGTGTTAATATGAATTAGATTCCAGATGCCATTTTTATACAATTCAAAATTTCGTGCAAGTCGACTTATCAACTTATTCACGCCTTGTACGGAATTGTCGCGTATCATGTTAGCCCTGCTGGGCTTGATACCCAGGTCGGCCAAGTGTTATTGGGGTTTTCCATCAGGAAACTCTCAGTAGCAGCCCCGAGTCTAGATCAGGCCGAGTTTAGATAACCCGCGCCGACCACGCCAGAACCCGCACACGCGTTGTGTCGACGTACCGTCTTACACCGCGCTCGCCACGCGCAAAATCAGCGCACACATCGCGCACGCCTCCCACCCTCTTATTCTACTAACACCATTAGCCGAAGCGCGGGTGCAAGGCGTATGCGGGGTGGGTGGGTGTCATGTGCGGTTCGACTTCGATAAATGCAATTTGAGATCTATTGATGTGTCCTATGACTCTATATACTATGCGTTTCAACTAAAAATAGGATCGCGCTTGCTGCCAACTTCGCACGATAGCTGTCAAATTAGTACTGCCAGCAAAAAAGAAAAACTGTGAACAAAAAAAATGTTATATTTTTTTATTCATAGATTTCATTATTATTTATATTCATTTTTTAACCGACTTCCAAAAGGAGGTTCTCAATTCGTCTGTATGTTTTTTTTTTTTGTATGTTTGTTACGCGATTACTCAAAGACGGATGGACCGATTTGGAAAATTCTTTTTTTGTTTGATAGGGTATACTTTCGAGGTGGTCCCATATAAATTTTATTAACTTTGCTTGGGGAGTTTTTGAGTTAGCTTCAATTATGCGTATATTTCCCACTTATTTTATGTGGATGATGTGATGGTGTTTTAATGACTTTCTATCACTGTTATTTACATGGCTATATCTACAATTATTGTGCTCAATTATGTATTCGAATTAGTGTCGGGTAGGTTCCACAACTAAAAAGTGAAAAATAGCAACATTTTAGCAAAAAATAAAACCGACTTCCAAAACAAAACACTACAAAGTGAAAAATAACTTTAATTTCGGAAGTCGGTGGCAAAAAACGAAAATACAAAACCCAGGACACCGACTACCGAAATTAAAGTTATTTTTCACTTTGTAGTGTTTTGTTTTGGAAGTCGATTTTATTTTTTGCTAAAAAGTTTTTTATAAAATGTTATTTCTTGAATTCCATAAATAGATAATTTGGAATAAATTAATAATATATGGAAACAGTATTCATTAAAAAAAACTTAACCAATATTAAGTATACCTACTTAGCTTCACGAAATGCTACTGGTCACTCTAATATGTGGCCATTTTACATTTTTTTGTTATCATTGTTTACTTTGTTTCTTCATATTTGTTAAGTTTGTGCGTTAGAATGAACTTTCAACTCAATATGATTTTGAAGAGCCCCACTCTTCATCGTAGAGCACGAGAAATGTGCACGTTTTTAATGTGCACAAGTACTTTGAAAAAAGCGTGCTAATGAATTTCTGCGGAATTTGACATTGAACTGAGTATTTATTATTTATTCCTTATTTATTTTTTTGCACACCTTACGCTTTGGTAAATTAAGTATTGCTAAACAAAATAGCGTCTTGACAGTCCTATTCTTATTTGGTACGCATAGTACAAGCGAGTTAGACGCGGGTGCTGACGCGCGTGCAGTGCGCCTAGCGGGCGCGTGTCGTCTAACGTGCCCTTAGTGCCCGGTAGATGGCAATAGGCTCGCCCCCTTATATGTGGGACTTAAACTTAACTGGCGAAATGTGGGTGTTACTTTAGATACTTACATTTCTGCCTAACCCTTGGGGGATTACAGGCGTGATGTTATATTAGTCGATTATTAAACTAAAGTGGTGCTTGGATTACAGGAACCATATTTATAAATTACAGAAAGATATCAAACGTATTTTTGTACGTAGATTACTTCCAATACATAAGTTTTATCGTCCAATCTCATTATAAATCTTGTGCTGTGACCACTAACGCCATCTATTAGTTAACTGTAGAACCAGCAGCTCTCTAACTGCGCTAACACTGTGGTTACATGGAACGCGTACCTACTACATTGTGGTTGTTTTTCCACTATTTGTATTTGTTTGGATCATAATGAGGGTCGTACTCTTGTCGTGTAGGTTTTGTTAGCCAAAGCTTTGGTCTGCGGAACGTTAGGGTCGGTTAACACGTTCACTGTCCAGCCAAAATGTCGAAATTAGCTCTCACATCCAATTTACTTTTTCCTTCGTATGTACTGAGGTAGGTACCGACCCTACTCATGGAATGGATAGGTAAAAACTGTTTTATTTTTAGAAATAGTTTAAATCAAATCAGTTTATTGTACAGAGGCTGAAATAACATTAAAATTACAATAGGACGGTACAGACGCCAGCAGGTCATGCTACCCGAAACTGTCAAATTTTCTCAATGAACCTAATGCTGTAGCGATAAAGTTGAAAATCTATTAACACATTATCTGCTTAATTCTTTATGCAAACGCTTCTTTATGCTACACCCTTACCGACCCTTATTTTACGATGTTTTCGAAACAATAGAGATGCACAACGAACGCACAGGTGCGGCGCGCCGCACTCGAAGAAAGTTATGTAAATTGTATGGACGCGCATACGCGCCGTCAAGCACCTGGTGAACGTCCGAAAACGCGCATGTGCGTCTGCCGCGTCTAATGTATTTAAAGAAATTTGACAGATTGTAGTAGCTTGATGTGCTGGCGTCTGTACATTCATCTCATGTGAAATAAATTGAATAAGTACCTAATACAAGTATGTAATGACAAGCTGGTTACGTATAGTTGCATAATTATAATAAATAAGAGTAACACAATTACGCTTTGATTGCGTACCCGTAGTCCCGTACGGAACTCAAATGTGTTCGATGTAGGTAGCCATACCTATTACCTTCAGGCTTAGCACGAGAAGCGTCTTGTCGACGGAAGAGTAGACAAAAATGACGTTTCCGTGTAGACAGTACGACGGCAACCAAGTAGAAAGAGACAACTGCACTTTTACGAAATTCACTTTTTTACATATTTCGACTCGGAATTCTTTGTTTTTTCTTTGATTTTTTTTTTCTGTTTAATTGTCAATTTTTACAAATGTTAAGTCACGCATATAAATAAAACTGCGAAAGCGCGCTCGTAGTGCCGGAGAAGATGCGATTCTCAAAAATTATTACCTATATCGACCGTCCCTATTAACAATGTCGGATATACATTTTTACCAATACTTATTCCCTTTTTTACATAAATCGAATTACAATTTTAAAAAAATTCTTCACTGTCAAAACAAACTTTGAACTGAGGGCAGTTCAAAGTTTGCCCTAACGATAAAAAAGAATCTTTATGATATTAAGAATGTCAGTTCTGCGAAAAAGACCACTGTTCAGTAGGGACTAAACAGTAGTCTTGTTAGTAGCAAAGGGTCTACTTGAAAAGCTCTTATGGCTGCCTAGTGTAATTTCTCTTTGATTACTTACTTTACTTGTAAGTTACCTACCAAAGAGTTTATATTAGCAAGCCTACCTACTAGCTCTTCGCCCGCGACTGTGCTTTCCCCTTCGTACTTCAACACCGGTACAATGGTAGTTTTAGTTTAAAAATAAAATTGATTAATACTACGAGTATCTGTATTATATAGCTACTGTAAAGGTTCCATGCAATGGACCTTAACCTTATGTTGTACTGGCTGGTATTCAACTACTTGCGCCATTGTAAAGCTATCTCTTTTTTAAATAATTAAAAAGTGATAGTCGGATGTTTTTGCCTGACGGCACTTCGATTTTAGCTAAGACGCGAGGCGGTGCAATATCAAGAATTCAAGAAGTGTGCTATTTGTATTCGCCCTGATTTTATTAAATATACCTCTCGCCCGAGTATCATTTATTATCTAACTAGGTACGTGTATCCTTAAAGAAACTCGGAACTTCCATATATATGTGTAGTGAGATACCACGTGTATTTATTTTTCAACCGCTCGGCTTTCAGTCAGACACAACCTGTCTGTCTAGACATTTTTATCACGGTGCTTAAGAGGCTACCGAGCGCACAGTGGCGCCCTCATCGTTTGTTTTGTTATTTCTTTTAATTTAAAAAGAAAATGCAGAAAATAAGCACGTTAAGTTGTGCTCCACAAGACTATACGTTATTATTATTATAAGCAGTAGTTTTATATTGTTAAGTTTTATTGTAGGTAATCATTAAAACGGAAAAAAGTGGCCACCATTTCCCGTTTTAATGATTACAATAAAACTTCACAATATATATTTTTTTTTTATTTCTTTCGCCTGTATTAAAAGGCAGGCATCGATCTATAGACCATTCAGCCTCGTCATATTTTCTTATTCTTCTATTTAAAATAAAAGTAAGGCCAAAGCCAAGTCATCAGTAAATTCTTAATCAAGGCATATGCCATGTCTTCTTTTTTTCATGTTCGTCATTCCATTTTTTTTTTTTTTTTGTCTAATCCACATTTATCGTCATTTCCATGTAGTGTAGTCATTTCCAAGAGTTATGTCAATTCAATGTCATAGCCATGTAAGCCATGTATATATCCCGATCAAATTTTACACCCACTAGATGTAATAAAATTAAATAAAGGGATTAAATGAAGAAGAATTTTCCAGCAATCCTTGAATGTCGCGCGGGAGGTTTGCCGGTGTTTTGTAAATCTCAAGCAATTTGTCAATCAATATTAAACGATTCACATTGTGCGCTGGGCATTCAAAAGTAATGTGATTAAGGGTTTGATCTTTATCGAGGTTGCAATCAGTACATTTAGGGGAAGTTATTAACTTCATTCTGGCCAGATGAGCATTAAAACGTCCATGTCCAAATCTTAGCCGATTAATTAAAGAATAAAACTGTTTGCTTTTGTGAAATTGTGCCTTCGTAAACCAAGGAGCTAAACCAATAACTGTATTGATTTTTGCATACCAAGTGCCTTTTATTTGCAAAGTCTCCTGCCAATCTTCAAGCCAACATCGAATATTATCTTCCTTGATCATAGGTAATAAGTCTGAACAAGGTATGGCAACACTTTTAATTTCTGCATTTCCTATGTCAACAATGGCTCTCGCTAAAGTGTCTGCATTTTCATTGCCACTGACTCCGATGTGCGAAGGAGTCCACAAAAATTTGATATCAAAGTCTCTTGATTGTAGTGTGAAATACTTTTCTTTGATGCAATATAATAATGTAGTTTTTAGAAGCATCCAGTTTGTTGTTTTCCAATGCCTTAAGAACACTCATGCTGTCCGTTACAATAAGCCAAGAAATGATGCCAGAGTTCTTTTCACTTATGAAATCCAAAGCAGCTGAAATAGCCATCGCCTCAGCAGAAAATATAGTTAAAACATCAGGCAACCTTACACCATGACCAGTCTTAGTAGAAGGTATGTAAATAGCCATTGCGACATTTGTACTGCTCTTAGAAGCATCAGTGAATATACATCGATAGCCAGAATGTTCCTGTAATAACTGATACACCTCTTCCTTGGTTTTCAAATCATGCTTTATAACAATATTCATACTATTGTACTTGCCAGAATAACATGTCCAAGTGTCATTACATTTGTAAAGTTCATGTTGCTGAATAGGTGTAATCTTCACAATATAAAACTAATGTTGAATGACAACCTCCTTGCCCCTTTCAGTTGTTCGTTTAAAAGATGTTTGAACAAAACACAGTATAGAAATTATGATAGTGACCCCCTGTTTACCGATTTTCACCGCCTGTGACAACATACTGTACACAGTGTTCACTACCTTTACACTTCACTCTTTCAACAATCATAAAAAAAAAAAACACTACAATGGATGGGCCAATGCATTGTTTCGAAACAAGGCGAAACACGTAAACCACACGCATTGATCATTGCGTACCTAAATAAAGATAAAGATAATTATCCCGACAACATTTAATTTATTTATTATTGAAGGGACGAAGGGACTTAATACTTTATTATACCTACTTTATATAAAACTACCAATATAATGAAAATTATGATTGTAACATTAATTTGTAACTTTCGTAATTACCGCAATCCTCGTATTCCCGCTTTTTCTAATCTCCTTCACAGATTACTAATATGTAGCATTCCATCACCATTGAGTAATATGATTTTAATTACGACCACAGATAACAGACGGGGACGGGAAAATAGAACACAAAAGAGAATGAAGTTTTGAAGGCCATCGTTTGCCGCGCTTTGCAAGCAAACATACCAACATAACAATATTAAAGCAAGCATTTGGATACGCATCCAAAATTACAAATTGTACCATAGACAAAAACTTTTTTACAAAAAGTTTTTGACTGACGATTATAAAAACTGAAAAGCGAAAAATAAAAAAAACCTCTTATGGCTAATTTTTCAATAGTCAGATAACTTTATCGAATCGAATCCAGGACTTCGATCTGGTGTGAGAATTTTATGACGCCCATGGGCCTTTGACTTGGCTTCACATGCCGACGAGAAATATCTCGCAGGCATTTCCTCATGGTGTTTTTCCTTCAGCGTATTTTAAGCAAGTGATAATAATTATACAATATACTTATGAATCTGCGAACCCAAGGCGTGTCTTGGGTTCGAACTCGAGACCTATGATTTGGCAGTTCGACGGTCACACCACTAGGCAGTTAAATTGTAAGCATTGCAAGTTTAATTGTACAGTGAAGAAATAGATTGTTAAGCAAATTGACACCCTGCGTCAATTTGGCGTGTTATAGCGATTTCATACAACTATCAAAGAATAACAGTTGTGAATAAAGAAGCCAATCCCAATTGACTTCAAATATAAATTGTCATAATTGTCGCATAATTGTTATAATATTATGCAAAGTTTATCAATTAATTCCCCCCTTTTTTTTTGGATGGCAAATCATCAAATAACTTCTCCCGCTCTGGGTGGAGCGGGTGGCGTGACTTCAGCTGACTAAAACCCACCCGTGTTCCTTCAGTTGCCTGTGCCAGGGCTACGGTAACTCTTTCGAACAACCCGCAACCCTGGCGGGCATCGGCCCTAGCGGACCCCTTCAGCTAGTGCTGACATCTCTTTGAGGCGCGCGTGGAACACAACGCGCCGTCGACCCGGGCCTGTTCCTTACCGGACGGCTAGCTACCCATTGCTCGCCATATCAATTCATTCCCCTGACTTTACATAATGTAATGTAAAATGTATTGGGTTGGAACAAAAGTAATCAGACACTACAAAACTCTATACATTTCCTTTTTCACGTTAATTGTTTTCGATAATATTCTAGAATGCTGTAGAACATTCTAGGTACTTGTGATGTGGGGTATATAAAGCCGCCCTCGCGATCGGTTTAGTCCTCAGAGCCCGATGACCCCATAACTCTTCTCCAGGAGAGCAGTAGGGACCGTAGGAACAAAAACAGATTGACATTCCGACCTCGCCACCGAAGTCCTTCGCGACGACCCTAAAATAATTGTCCACCACAAAGTGATGACGATTTACGCCGTGAAATGCGGTCAAATCCGGATGCTACCACTCGTGAATTAGCGGAAGCACTTAACTGCAGTCACCACACCGTGGAAAACCATCTGCATGAGCTTGGGTATCGAAAAGTTTTGGCTCGGTGGGTACCGCACATCATTACAGACGCCAGTCGTGCAGTCCGTGTCGCTATCAATCACTTTTCAATCATTTTTGCTGTGACCCCGACGTAAAGAATTTTTGTCCTGATCTGGTTACTGGAGATGTATCATGGATTAATTACGAGAACAATACACGTCGTGCTTTTTTGCTGCCTCCAGAAGAAACGCCACCA
Source organism: Dicycla oo (assembly GCA_948252095.1). NCBI lineage: Eukaryota > Metazoa > Arthropoda > Insecta > Lepidoptera > Noctuidae > Dicycla > Dicycla oo. Next base: position 800,912 of record OX411716.1, on the reverse strand, counting down.
ACTCAACCGAAGCTAAGTCAAAAGAACCGCTTAAAAGTTCTGCTTTGCTGTTTCTGGAATGCGCAACGTATGCTATTTTATGAACTATTAGACAATGAAACTATAAACGTTGACCCAGCTCACCAAACTATCTACTGCTATCAAGAAAAAACGACGAAGACGAGTCAATGTAGTTTTACTACACGATAGCGCTTGACCTCATGTCGCATCTGCCGTTAGCCAACAGTTACTGAACTTGGGCTGAGAACTTGGGCTGGGAGACGATACCCCACCCACCTTATTCTCCAGACCTCGACCCATCAGACTATCATTTGTTTAGAGCTTTGCGGGGTAAACAATATAATGATTTCTTTGATGTAGAGGCGGAGTTGAACAACTTTTTCGAGGCACACTCATCAGAGTTCTGGGCGAAAGGCATCCAAACTTTGCCGGATCGTTGGCAAGAAGTCTTAGATGCTAATGGTGATTACATCATTGACTAAGCTTTTTGTATTGTAATAATAATTAAAAAATATAAAACGTAAACCAAGTGTCTCATTACTTTTGTGCCAACCTGATAATAATGCTATAAATTGAGCAAATCCTCCTTTTCAGTTTTACTTTAAGCTAGGTACCTATATGCAGTGACTGATTATCTGTGACTTTAATATCTTACGTCCAACTCTTCGGCAGCCGATTTGTTGCTAGCAATGTCAAAATCTGTAAATTGCCAGCTTGTCGCCGGGCCTACGATCAAAGTCACTTCGTGTTTAGGTGCTTATATGATGTGATACATGACCTCGATACACACGGCTGCACTATAATCAAGCTGTAAATTTCCAGTTTATACTGGAAACAATTACGAATGATTAACTTATGCTGATCTCGCAATCCATAGGATTTCCGTACAATAAGAGGTCAGTTTAACCTGGAATAGTATAGCTTGATAAAAATAGACGTTTGTAGGTACCAAAAAAAATACAACAAGTAAAATTCGAAACAAAAGTTTATTGCATTGCATCCTGGAAAACAAACACAGACGAACGTTACGAATTCATTATCTTTGGGACGGTGACGGCTGAATATGGTTTTGTGTCAATCTATAATCTCCTTAAAGTATTACATAACAGTCAATCTGGCATCAATAATAATAATGATAATATACGCCCCATCGCTGTATCTCTACGTTGTCGTCATGGTGGGGCTTGCGTGCTCCGAACTTTAGGTCTGTGCCGGTAGAGTTTACTTTGCCGGCACGGGTCTAGGATTAGGAGCCAGACCAAGAGAGATACAGAAACCCGCAGGGCACCATGTGGCGAGCTGTTGGGCAGTAGCGACCCATGGACCTTATCTCCCGGGAGAAATCTTGTCCTCATCTCTGGCTTGCCTTTATTGGCCGGCTGGAGTGAACACTGACGAGGAACAGAGCTCCCACCTCTTTATTGCCTTTATTGGCCGGCTTGAGTGGAGATTCGCAAGAGCAAACGTGCTCGGAGGAAGGATGTAAAGTGCTGGTAGGGATCTTGACCGTACTTCCGGGATTGTCCTGATAGCCGTGGGATACCTCTCCACTCCTCAAGCACCTCAGGAAGTGTTGCCCCCTTGTCGCTACGTCACTATGTGCTAGCGGCCGTTTCCGGAGGTCCATTATTGAGTGTGCAAGTCACCCCCTGCCATTTTATCCGTGTATAATATATAACATTGGTCAGGCAGGGGACATAGTTCTTCCATAGTTCAAGTTACCCAATCCATTTTAGCCACCCAAACCTGTAGCCCAATATGTTTTGTTTCCACGTACAACAATAGTCCTGCACCAACCGGGGATTGTCCTTGGGTGCATAGTGCAGATAGCAATAATCGTCGGTTGGTGCTTCCTCATCATTTAAAATTATTTAAGGGGCCTCTGCGAGTTGGCTTCGGCCCCTCGTATGCCTTCCAAAGGACCGGGACCCCAGGCTCCCGAGATTTATAGAAAAAATTATAATATAATAATAAACATTTATTTCAGAAAAAAATTCCATATTTGTTAGTAACAGTGTAAACTTATAAACTAGTGTTAGTCACATTATTATTCTAAGCGAGGCACGTAGATCCCAGGAATGTCTACTTGACTGCATGCAGTCGTATCCACCGCCCCAAGATCGGAGAGTCCCACCTATCAGCCAACGTTCCAAGAATGGTGTTGGGCCTGGCGCGAACACGGCGTAGTAAAGATGCACATCTCTTGCGCATGATGGCTGAAAAACTATCAACGTCCGCGTTGGCAATCCTCATCAATATAACCAAAATCACAGATTAGAGATCATTTCAGTACTTACGTGATTTGGAGATTTAACGGTCTTAGGAAAACTTTAGATGACCAATCTGAATGATGTCACTGGTCGTAGATTCGCACATTGATCTATCGTCTATTTATAATAAATTTTCAAATTTGCCCCAAAACTTTTGGAGGCAAATTAGAAGATTATTTTTGGGCCAAAAGTGATCCCCTTAATTATTCGAAATCCATTTATTTACCGTACACGTCAGTGTTTGGGTCACAGAAATTCATATGTGTACCGCATTTCAATTTAATCGGTCCAGTAGATTGAGAGCAAATTGGCTGTGTGGACAGACAGACAGACACACGAGTGATCCTTTATGGGCACGGTTTTTTCATTCGGACGTACGAAACCTAAAAACGTCCTAAAAACGTACGTTGCCTAAAAATCGAAACAAATTAAGACAATGAATAATGAAAAAATAAATTGAATTGAAAGTTTTTGTCTGTCTGTTTGTTCCGGCTAATCTCCGAAACGGCTGGACCGATTTTAACAAGACTTTCACTGGAAGATAGCTGATGTTATAAGGAGTAACTTAGCTACTTTTTTTACTTTTTCAGAGCTAGTAAAAATAAAACGAATATTCTAACACAAATAAATAAATAATTAAACAGTGATCCTGCCGTTTTTTCGAAATTATTTTGACAAAATTTCATTATCCAAACAAATTTTAGCAACGTTTTCTACACCAATGCAATATTTGGAATGATTTTCATGTACATACATTTTCATTTGGTAATTTTTTTACCCGGCAGAATATTACCAAGGATAGTGTCATTAAGGCATTTGGTCTTTAATCAAATGATTTATTACAGCAAACAATCTTGAGACAATAAACATTTAGTCAAATGATTTGTTATGACAAAAAATATAAAGACAAAAATAAGATTTTTTGGGAATTGGAAAAAAATAAGGTTTTAGTGACAGAAACGAATCACTGTAAATAGCCCTACCTACCTATAGAGTATAATTTAGAATCGCGTAGCGGCGAGGCGGCCCACGGGCTGAAGAGCAGGAGGCTGCGAGCGAGCCGCCGTGGCTGAAGCAGGCCGGCGAAGCCGGCCAGCAAGCCGAAGCTGCGGTGGTGAGCGAAAGCCGTCTGCGACGATTAGCTCGAGTTAAGGAACCTCAATATAGCTTCATGAGCTAATACGAGTATATTTTAGCATAGTATGTACAAATGAGCAGATGTTATCTAGGACATACGTGACTAGTATAGATGATTGGTTAGCAATAAGATTAATATATAAGATCAATAGTTTGTAGAATTAATTAATTACTGTTATGCTGTAACCGCGTACTAATAAAGTTATTCTTTTAAACTCCTTCGTGGTCGTTTACTTAATTCATGCGTGGGACCGCCGGAGACCTGGAGCGCCGGAGCCGTGACAAAAACCATGCCTGCAGCATGATGCATGTTCGCTTGCATGCTGCATGCTTGCTTGCTTACATGCTTGTTGCATGCTTGCTTGCATGCTTGCTTGCATGCTTGCTGCATGCTTGCTTACATGCTACATGCTTGCTGAATACTTGCTTCATACTTACTGACATAAAGATGAAAATCTTTTGTCATTGACTAATTAACTGACTGAATAGAAATGGTAAACTGACGATACTAAATATTTGACAAAATTTTGCATAAAATATGTTATACCTAGTGAAATATTTGACTACATAAAAATTGGTAAAATTACTAGTTGGTAAACAAGTTATTGTTTAAACGTTCACTTGCCAAACATTAGGTTTGCGTTACAATTAATTGTGAAGAAATTTTTTGGTAAGTAATAATTTGGCAAATGAAATTATGCGGAAAATTGTAAGTGATAATTTGTCAATGTCTTTTCGATGAAACAAGCGATAGGCATAGCAATAGGAAAGCTAAACTTCGTAGATTGCAAACATCCTTACGATTTGACAGCTAATATATTAAAACAAGGTATAGTCGATTGTGAGGCGTCTATCGTGATAAAACGTTAGTTTTCCTCTCCATTAAACAACGACGTCTTAATTAATATTTGAAAAACCAAAATCCATAGCCAAAAATCCATTTATCTGATATCTGCAAACATTCTGGCTGAATATTTTAAAACTATAACATGACATAGACAACTTCTTGACGTCCGACGCCGTTCTTTTGATAGCCGTCAGGTTGGCAGCGCTGTTGCTAACGCCATTTTTGTTATACACTAGAAGCTTCATAAGGTGATTTTTTTTTACTCATAGCCGTTGCCAACAAGTGCGAAAGAGAGAGTCGAATAAGACTGTAGTATGTAGCTTCGATTATCCCGAATATTTTCTTCAAAGCTTATTTACGACGTTTCTCATTGTCTATGCTGTAGATACGCATCCCGAGCGATACATACGGTGTAAAGCTTTAAGTGACAAATGTATAGTAAAAATGAAGGAAAACGCCGTACTTAAGTGGCAAAAAGTTTACAATCCTACCGGTCCGCAGCCACGACCTCGCCATGGCCATCGCGCGGTCGCCATAAAAGATTTGATGATAGTTTTCGGCGGCGGAAACGAAGGGATAGTTCATGAACTTCACGTCTTCAACACCACCACAAACCAATGGTTCGTTCCTGTCACGAAGGGAGAAGTGCCCCCAGGATGCGCCGCGTACGGCTTCGTGGTCGACGGAACGCGTCTCCTCGTTTTTGGCGGCATGGTGGAATACGGCAAGTATTCTAACGATCTATATGAGCTGCAGGCCTCACGTTGGGAATGGAAGCGCCTCAAACCCCTACCGCCCAAGCAGGGTCTCCCGCCATGTCCCCGCCTCGGCCACAGCTTCACTCTTCTGAATGGAAAGGTATATCTATTTGGTGGACTGGCCAATGAGAGCGATGACCCCAAGAACAACATCCCAAGGTACCTGAATGATTTGTATACATTAGAGCTGTATCCAAATTCTTCAATGACAGTATGGGACATACCCCTGACCTACGGACAGTCGCCACCGCCACGCGAATCTCACAGTGGTGTCTCATACACGGACAGAAACAGTGGCAAATCATCCCTGATTATCTATGGAGGTATGAGTGGCTCGCGCCTGGGAGATCTTTGGGTGCTCGACGTGGACAGCATGTCATGGTCACGCCCTGAAGTAGGAGGCCCACCGCCCTTGCCCCGCTCTCTGCACACTGCAACAGTCATTGGTCATCACATGTATGTCTATGGTGGTTGGGTACCACTTGTGCCTGACGAATCTAAACTTGCCACTCATGAAAAGGAATGGAAATGTACCAACACACTTGCCTCACTCAACCTGGAGTCACTGACATGGGACAACATCGCCCTGGACAAGTTTGAAGAGTGCGTGCCTCGAGCTCGGGCAGGTCACAGTGCTGTCGCCATCCAAACTAGATTATATATATGGTCAGGAAGAGATGGCTATCGGAAAACTTGGAACAATCAGATCTGCTGTAAAGACCTGTGGTACCTGGAGGTTGGAGTGCCGCCCCAGGCGAACCGTGTGGCCCTCGTACGCGCTGGCACCACTTCTCTGGAACTTTGTTGGCCCGCTATGAACACAGTAACAACATTTTTGCTTCAAGTACAGAAATGCGGCAAGGTCACGCCAGCTCGTTTCCCAGCTGCCGCCGAGCCGTTGGTAGCCCCGCCGCCAGCGTCACCAGTGGCCAGCCAGCCTGATGCTAGCAAAGCGTTTGGCATAACGTCACCCGTCGCCAGTGGACTGCCGCCGGCAGCCGAGCCTGTGCGCGTGACACCCACTGTTGCGTCCCCTGCACCAGCGCCCGTCTCCACACCCCAGAAGATTGTTCCGACCCCAATCAAGGTACCCGCACAGGCCTCTGTCAAAATCACACCAAACACTCCAACATTAAAACAAGCAACATACCAGACAAAGACAGTCGTGAAGTCACCAGCGACAGCGACGGCCGGCTCCTCGCAGCAGATCAAGGTGGCCGCAGTGACGCCGCAGGGGGTCACCAGGATCGTGAGCGGCGTTGGCACGCCGGGCACGGTGCGCGTCTCCACATCGCAATCCAACGCACAGATAGTGCTGACTTCGGCGACAGCGGGCGGTGGCTCCACACCGCGTTTCGTGCAAGTGAAGACTGGCACCAGCGGCGCCATGCCTGTCAAAATCGGCGCAGGCAATATGCCTGTCAAACTCGCCGGAAATACCTTAAAAATAGGTACGGCGAACCTCCAGGGAAAGATAACGTCTAACAGTGTGCAAAAGGTCGGACAAGTGGGCGGCGCTAACATGCCGTTGAAACTGGGCGCGGGTAATGTTAAAATCGGCTCAAGCAATGTTCTCGTCAAGACTGCAGGCGGCGTCCCCATCCAGGCAGGCGTCGCAAATCTACAGTCAAAAGTGGCGGCGGGTATGCCTGTAAAACTAGGCGCGGGTAACCTGCCCGTCATAGCGAGCAGCGGTGGCACGATACAGATCGCGGGCAGCACGCTCGGCGGCCAGCAGGGGAAGACACCAGTGTACAAGATCGTGACCGCCAAGTCTGGAGATCAGACGGCCACGTCCACCACGAGCGCGATGGCAGGTGGCGCCACCGTGCTACGACAGGCTGGCGGCAACATCCCCGTCATCATCAAGAAGACGCCCGGCTCCAACGCGCAGTCAAGCAATGCACCGCAGTACGTCACCCTGGTGAAGACGTCCACGGGCATGACGGTGGCGACCATGCCTAAGGTGGCGATGATGCAGAATCGGTCGTCGGTGCCGTCGTCGGCAGCGCAGAGTATTGCGCCCGGCGCCACCATCGTGAAGCTCGTGTCGACGAACACAGTCGGCGGCAACAAAATCATCACGCTGCCGTCCAATATGCTGCAGCTGGGTAAGTCAGGCGTGGGCGGCAAGCAAACCATCGTGATCACCAAGTCCTCGAGCCAGGCGGCGCAGTCCAACCAGCAGCAGTGAGCGCGGGCGGCGCTCCGCTGAACTGACGAGGATTCTCAGAGTGCCCTTAGCTAGCCATGAGCGGCGTGCGCGGAGCGGTGCGGCGCCGGGTGCCGGCACTACCAGTGTGTGACTGATGAGTATGCAGAGGTGACTCTAGATTGTAAATTTCAATGTTAAAAAACACTGAGTGCGTTTCTCGGAATACAGTATATTCGAAATCATATTGAATATAGTATATGAGTCTTTTATATGTTACATGGGTCTGTGTAGAAAATGTCCTCATAGAGTTTTTACTAAAAAATATTTTATTTACTCTAATAATAATATTAATGTATGTGACTATGCACCAATTCCTAGATTATTCTGATCTGTCTGTGCCCATACAGTATGCTATGGATGAAGTACCTTGAGTTCTGATCTGTCTGTGCTCATACAGTACACTGGATGACATCAGGTTCTGATGGCCCAAATAGGAATGTACACGTAAGTGCCTGTCGTGCAGTTGTTGTGCTAGATGTACGGACAAGGTGTTTGTGAAGTAGTTATTTTGTGGAGACCGATGTCACATTAATAATATACAGAATAATTCATGTTTTATTGTAAGACTTAAGTTTTAATACTTGTATTAGATTATTTTTGTATGTTATTGGATTTTGTTATACAACTATGGTTATTCAAATTATTTTTCAAAAATACATACTGGGTTTGTTGTGTAAAATAATTATCCAGTACATTTGTTTTATCTGAGAGCTACATGATATAATAAATTGGACATGGCAAGTACAAGACATTAAATTTTGGTTTAATGATAAACTGTCTTCCGCTTTATTAAGTTTCCAAAGAATCCTCCCTCAATTTATAAATGATTTCGGACACATTGTGTATGTAGCGTGCTAGAAGATATATAGATTTATATTATATCAATATTGCCCTGATATTAATGGCCGCAAACATTAAATTGCATATTGTTCACAAAGTGAATGGTTATTTCGATGCGGCCATTAGGAACATGGTGACTTGTTTCTTAGTTTTAGTTAAATCACAACTTAGTATGCACTATTTAAATTTTTTGTATGACCAGCTGTTGACATGAAGTTTTTGATCAATGGTGTATCTTTAGCTACTTTTGCAAGTGACGAGGCTATTTTCAGTATTTGAGACACCCCGTTGATCTGAAGAAGATGGCTAATGAACTCAAATGCCTGTCCGACGGTGACGCGGTGAATTTGTGCCTGCAAGTAGAGTGGGGAATTCTCAACGTGTTCACAACTTTGGCACCTCCATTTAAACTATGACAATTTCATTGATAATGCTATCAATAACGGTTCCGAAAATAATACAATAAAAATGCAGAATGTTGTTTTTTTGGCGCGAATTCGTTCTTAATCAAAGGAATTGGCGTCTACTCGAGTCGTGTCAAATTGCATGAATATATATGTTTTTTTGAAATTGTGTTAAATATTTATAATTTAACTGTTGATCTCGTGGTAAGAATGATGTTCTGCGTTTTTATATATTTTAGTGTAAGTGTCCTAGGTGTACGTACGTAGAATAATCATAAAATAATAAGGTAAGCGAGGTATGGAATGTAAATATCATTAAGTAGATAAATTTAATGTTATAGTTTGTTCATATTATGTTATTTTGCTTGAATAAACGATTTGGATAAGCGCAACTTTCATTTCCAAACCACTGGTGACGATAAACGTCGTTGCGTAATGACAATACCAATTATAAATACCTACATTATTATCTTTTGTTTCATGGGAATCTAGAGTAGGTCACACAAAATAAGAAACCTCAGAAATAGACCTTTCAATTTCTAGGAATTGAACCTAGAACTTCGGGTACACTGATGCATCTGACACGTGTCACGATTGATATCATTTTAATGCAACTTAGAATCGTGACTTATTACTGCACGTCAAACGTTCAATGTTATGTAATAGTTAATATTTCATAATATTGTCTTGATTTAGTAAATCAATGTCGCTAGTTATGGTGAAATACAATGGTGGTATATTATTGTTAAGCATAGCGCCATCTATGATAAGTAATCTGTACTAAGCCAGTTAATTCGCCATCTAGTGTTGTATATCGGCGCCAGGTGTCGCTGCACGCTCAAAATGAACGACAAAATTGCTTACCATTGTGTTTGTTATCTGTAAATACTTATAGTTGATTGTCACATCTTAACTTTACCATTATCATTCATTTAATTTGTCTGCATTATTCCTTCTTATAAATAAAAATACTTTGACTTCTCGTATACCTTGTAATGATACAAGATGTCGCTACTAATATCGATATGGTGCTGCTGAGCCCGACGGCGGGGGTCTCGGAGAGCTGAGGTCTATGCTCATTCACATGACCTTTTGTATAATGTACAGACGCCAGGTCAAGCTAACCGAAACTGTCAAATTTTCCCAATAACCTTGAACCTAATGCTTTAGAGATAAAGTTGAAAATCTATTAAAGAAATTTGACAGATTGTAGTAACTTGATGTGCTGGCGTCTGTACAAAAAAGTGAATACATGGTCTTTACGGCCGCTGGTTGATGTCCCGAACACACATTAATCGTGTCGCGAAATTTAAATATCTGGGCCATTTCCTTATCGACGGCCTTGTGGACGACGTAGACATCGAGAAGGAGTGCAGGTGTCTGGCGGTCAGGGGTAACATGCTGGTCCGCAGATTCTATCGATGCTCTGAAGACGTTAAGATTACGCTTTTTAAGGCATAGTTACCAGACATAGTCAGAGCATCTACACAGGGAATCTGTGAACTAGTCACACCAAAAGGTCGCTAGATAACCTGCGTATCCAGTAGGTATAGGTAATAATATCTTCAGGATGATGTTGGGGCTGCCTCATTTCTGTAGTGCGTCAGGGATGTTCGCGCTATATCACACTGATGGCTTTTATGCCGACTTTCGCAAAAAAACGGCATCCCTGATCCGCAGAATGCGTGGCAGCCGCAATAAAATCCTGATGACTGTAGCGGACAGGATCTCATCTCCTCTGTGGAAGTCGTTAGTTCGCCGAATCATTTAATTAATTAAGTTTATTATTAATTTTGTCGAGTACCTATGGATTTCTAATTATCGGAAGTAAAGAATATTTTATTTTATTATTTTTTATAATTCTAAAAATTTTATAATAATAAAAATTCTAAAAAAAATGCTACCTTTATCCCGTGCGACCTAGTACCTACACTTCGCTGGAATGCAATTTTTTTGTGTTTACGTGTTTACCATATAAACATTGCTTAATTATGAAAAAAGGAAAAACAAGTCAAAAAAATATTTACGAAATTACCCTTTTTAGAGCACCGTAAGAGTTAAGTACGTCACAGCGCGACGTGCACAGGTCGGTCGCATGGGTAGTACAGTCGAGTTCATTAATATATTGGCCCTTTCAGGCTTCAAAAATATATGACCGTCAAAAAAAATCATAATATTGTGACAACTATAAGCATCATTAAATTGTGGTCAAGATTTAGATTCATTAATATTTGACTGGTTTTTCTCAGTAACATTATTATAAAGATAGCAAAAAAGCAAAAGCAACAGCCAAAAGCACATTATTATATGAACAACATTAAGATCATATTATCTGAACATTGTAGGATTCACAATTATGTATGCACACATGAATACAATAATATCTAAACAAGTAAATGTAATTCAAATTCAACCTTATTACTTACGTCATAAAGATGATTTTACTAGCAATCTTAAAATGGCATGGTCAAGGAGTTTGCAACATTATTTATCACTGGCTAGATTAACTTCAAATGACGTTATGTTTTTCTAATAAAATTATAACTGACGCACATGTCATTCAACGATTTAATTCTACGATTTACTGGATTTAATATACAATATTAATTCTATTGAAATATACCTACCCATTTAAAATAAAAATGTATATAATTGATGAGCATACGAAACATAAAATAGTTTATATGTGAAGGTGTTTCTAAATCAGCCATTGCAGAGGAATTAGGCATATCGGTAAGCAAAGTAATTTTAGGTATTCGTCCATGTTTTTCTCTGATCTCTAATGTGGTAATTTAATAAAATCGTTCTTTAACAGAGAAATACTGTTACATTATGGTGCAAAAGGTGGCAAGAAGAACGAAATCTTACAAAACATGTATCTTTTGACCTAGGAAAACAACTCATGATCAAGATATGCAACTGGTTGAAAGTGTTCGAAATGCAAGATTTATCAGAACATCAACATTTGCAGCTGATCTGGCTGTATCCAGCTTAACTATACGACGAAGACTTAATGAAGCGGGAATTCATCACCGAATTCCAGCTAAAAAAATGTTACTAACGGAAAGTCATAAAATGTTACGTTTACAATTTGCTAACATATATTTAAATTATGATTTTGAACACGTCGCTTTCATGGACGAGAAAGTTTTTGTCTCTTCGGCGGACGGGCGGATCTCTTTGTATCGTGCAGCCAATACACGATATGATGAAGAGAATGTATTGCCAAATAGACGCAGTGGACGCATTACGATCGGGTTTTGGGGGTGGATAAATTCCGGTGGACCCATAGAATTGTGCGAAATATCTAGCCGAATGAGGAGTGATACCTATTTAGATATTCTAAAAGACGTGTTTTTACCAAGTGCAAAAATTGTCTATCCTGATAATCATCGAATTACTTTTATACAGGATAATAGTTCCGTTCACAATGCCAGACGAGTTCAAAATTGGATAGCTGAGCAAGTAGACTTGGAATTAATAAAAATTCCACCGAAACGCCCGGACCTCAACCCCATAGAGAATCTATGGGGGTTAATGGTACAGAATTGGGACTGTAATGAGGCTCGCACGGAAGAGAATTTAAAGGCTCATGCATATGACATCTGGAATAGTTTTAGAAATAGTGATTATTGCCACAATATGGTACAGTCAATGAGAGCAGTGGCGTGCACTCCATACATGCAAATAAGCACTGCATACCCTGTAGTGCCAGACATACATGCCCCTCTAATTTGAAATGATAAATAATTATAGTTCAAAAAAAATATTAATCTAACTTATTCACCATTCACACGAACACACATTCGCTTCCCGTATTTACAGTGCGATTTAAGCGCCAGCTATGCCAGGCGCAGCGGGCAAAAGCATTACTACGCCGTGCTTATTTTTCATACAACGCAAGACTTTGCGACCCGTGTAGTACACAGGAAAAGTGTGTCTGTGTGAGTGAAAACGTGTGCGTGTGTTGGAGTTTTAGAAGCACTGCTTATATTGCAAACCGTCCAAATTGAGAAGCCGTAAAAGGACCGCCTAATTGTTGATTGCAGAGGGTCGACTTTTTTTAGTCGGATTGGCCAAATGACCGACTAATTCATTCGTTCGTATTAGTTCGGAACGTAATTGCAAAGTTCGTCGCCATATTGTTTGTTTATTTGTTATTCTCGGCGCAAGTGATTGATTGTCGAAGTAATTATTTAGTAAGTTTATTGTAAAAAATGGAAAATTATACCTGTGAGTCCTGTGCTGGCGAATTGTGTTTAAATAAATTAAAATCTGCCGCGTTTTCGACGTTATCTTTCGAGGAAAAATTTAAATTGATTGCAAAGGGAAGGTGTGTACCCGGATTGAATTAACTCAAAAATAAGGTAATGCAGCTATTCGTTACTTTCATGAAAAGTTTTATGATAATTATAACAGGTTGTGTATGTACTCACAAACATATTGTACTGTTTCCCTTGAATTTTGTTTACAAACCAAGATAAAAAGAATGTTTGAACCTATAACGGATATTCAGATCTAAATAATTTTCACAAAACGGTTGCTAAACACGATTCTTCAGAAAAACGTCTGGAGTCCTGCTTGAAGTTCCAAACTTTTGGTAAAGGTAGAATAGAGACTAGTTTGAAAAGCCAGTTTAAGTTAGATATTGAAAGGCAAACGCGAAAGTTGAGAGAAATAGAAATATTTTCAAACGGTTAATTGATGTAGTTTGTTTTCTTGGTAAACAAGAATTAGCATTCCGTGGGCATGACGAATCCAGCTTGTCTTTTAATAAAGGCAATTTTCTAGAAATTGTAGATTTGTTAGCTAAATATGATGGGGAAACCCACTTACAATCAACATCGGGTAGCTCATTCACGGGTTTATCGAATAGGACCCAAAATGATTTAATTTCCAGTGTTGCGTCGGTTATTAAATCAAAATTCAGTAGCGCTTCGACCGAACGATCATTTTCTAGTCTAAAACGAATTCATACATATTTACGAAACACACAGGGCCAGAACAGACTCACAGATTTGTCTATGATTGCAATTGGAAAAATTTTTAGTAAAACGATGTAGCAGTTTTTACGACGACGTTTTGCAAAACTATCTGAAATTATAGAGATAGATTTATAAACATTAACTTGTAGAAAGTAATCAGAAAATCAAAAAACTTACCAGTTTCAGCTTGTTGCTGTCGGTGGCCCAACGACTAGGACTACCTACCCTACCTGAGTTTTACCACAGAAGCCTTTGGCTTCGCATGATGTTTGTTTGCGACCACTATGAATATTTAAATAAGTGACACTTATATGATATGCAAAGGGGCGTTTAAAAAGGCCGTGGGATGTTTATTTTGTTTTCTTTGCGCAAATGAATTTAAATTCAAAATAAATTACTACTTTAATGTTAACTGATTACTTTCTACAAGTTAATGTTTATAAATATATCTCTATAATTTCAGATAGTTTTGCAAAACGTCGTCGTAAAAACTGCTACATCGTTTTACTAAAAATTTTTCCAATTGCAATCATAGACAAATCTGTGAGTCTGTTCTGGCCCTGTGTGTTTCGTAAATATGTATGAATTCGTTTTAGACTAGAAAATGATCGTTCGGTCGAAGCGCTACTGAATTTTGATTTAATAACCGACGCAACACTGGAAATTAAATCATTTTGGGTCCTATTCGATAAACCCGTGAATGAGCTACCCGATGTTGATTGTAAGTGGGTTTCCCCATCATATTTAGCTAACAAATCTACAATTTCTAGAAAATTGCCTTTATTAAAAGACAAGCTGGATTCGTCATGCCCACGGAATGCTAATTCTTGTTTACCAAGAAAACAAACTACATCAATTAACCGTTTGAAAATATTTCTATTTCTCTCAACTTTCGCGTTTGCCTTTCAATATCTAACTTAAACTGGCTTTTCAAACTAGTCTCTATTCTACCTTTACCAAAAGTTTGGAACTTCAAGCAGGACTCCAGACGTTTTTCTGAAGAATCGTGTTTAGCAACCGTTTTGTGAAAATTATTTAGATCTGAATATCCGTTATAGGTTCAAACATTCTTTTTATCTTGGTTTGTAAACAAAATTCAAGGGAAACAGTACAATATGTTTGTGAGTACATACACAACCTGTTATAATTATCATAAAACTTTTCATGAAAGTAACGAATAGCTGCATTACCTTATTTTTGAGTTAATTCAATCCGGGTACACACCTTCCCTTTGCAATCAATTTAAATTTTTCCTCGAAAGATAACGTCGAAAACGCGGCAGATTTTAATTTATTTAAACACAATTCGCCAGCACAGGACTCACAGGTATAATTTTCCATTTTTTACAATAAACTTACTAAATAATTACTTCGACAATCAATCACTTGCGCCGAGAATAACAAATAAACAAACAATATGGCGACGAACTTTGCAATTACGTTCCGAACTAATACGAACGAATGAATTAGTCGGTCATTTGGCCAATCCGACTAAAAAAAGTCGACCCTCTGCAATCAACAATTAGGCGGTCCTTTTACGGCTTCTCAATTTGGACGGTTTGCAATATAAGCAGTGCTTCTAAAACTCCAACACACGCACACGTTTTCACTCACACAGACACACTTTTCCTGTGTACTACACGGGTCGCAAAGTCTTGCGTTGTATGAAAAATAAGCACGGCGTAGTAATGCTTTTGCCCGCTGCGCCTGGCATAGCTGGCGCTTAAATCGCACTGTAAATACGGGAAGCGAATGTGTGTTCGTGTGAATGGTGAATAAGTTAGATTAATATTTTTTTTGAACTATAATTATTTATCATTTCAAATTAGAGGGGCATGTATGTCTGGCACTACAGGGTATGCAGTGCTTATTTGCATGTATGGAGTGCACGCCACTGTTTGGTGTTTGAATACGATTTGAAGTGCAGAAAGCTTAGGGTATCAAAGTATTTTATGGTGATCATTATATTTAATCCCAAATTCAATTCACTGCAAACAACTTCGTTAGTCATAAAAAAGTTGTGGTGGCAAAGTAATAAAATTTTAGGTCGAATCGTATTGCTATATAAATGACAGGTGGCACATAATTTTTTTACAATTCTTAAATGGGTATGCTGTACGAAAAATATACGGCATTGAAAGACACTCATTTTAAAAACAAACGCAAACGCGAGGAAAACAATGGAAACTACTGTCATTTCTGTAACAATGTAAACTAGATCTTATTTGTTCGAGCAAATAATTGACTTTCCCATGCATGTAGAGATAATTAAGAAGCTTACCCTGCTCAGATATTATAAAAGCCAATACTATATTTTTGAAAAGGGTGATCACATATTATTGCCTAATGCACAGCATATTGTATTATTGAACCGTTCATGATCACATATTATTGCACAATGCACAGAGCATATATTATTGAACCGTTCACATGAGGACATATTTTTGATCTATAGGTTCTATAGAATTTATTGAGCTTTCCAACGCTCACAATATTTTGAACCCTTGACAGTGCCAATATATTAATGAACTCGACTGTACCTACGTGTTTCCTGTTTTTCTGCATTTTGTTTTCCCAACACTCAAAATTCACAGAAATTTCTCTACTTATACAACACATGGACTAATTCAATGGATACCTACTTCCTTATTTGTTTCCTTTCACTTTAATATAAGCAGCATGCATTCAAGCATCGCCATGTTCTGCGGTCATGCGGTCCAAGTAGTATTGTTTTGTTTTATTCCTTGTTTTCCTAGCACATGTAGGTATATACTTAGCTACATAGATGTGAGTTCCAGACCTAGAGTACCTACTGCCCAAGGAGCAAAATATAACATATAATAAGACTATAAGTTATAAAAATATCATATAAAAGCACTAAGCTTTCTTCGGAGTCCTTTAAAAGTGTTACGCTCGACTAAATAGTCGTCATTAATCCGTGTCGTCTTAATACGTTCTGCAAATGTATACAAAACAATCTTATACGACGTTTCAGGCACATTTTATCTACTTGTGTCGTATTGAAGCGTCATGTAAACGTTTGTTTTTTATTCTTTCTAGGTCGTCCGTTGAGCCTTTATGGGTTATAAGCAGCACCCTGTTGATATAAAGTTTTCGAACCGTTAAAACCATGCAATCCTTGCTGTTCCATTGGATACTGAAAGTTTTTTTTTGTGTATTACTTTTAGAACTGCTCGCTGGGCCCCATACATCGTTATGTATTGGTAATTGTCAAAACGTCTACCAAACCAAGATGTATAGTCATGCTAGCACCAATTTTTTGACTTTATTTATACAACTTATGTCGCCATTCCGAGGTTGCGTTTTCAATTTACATTGTGTAAAGCTTAAAAAGGAGTTAAAAAATGGAAGAGACTGATAAGAAGCGATGGCTTTAGAAGAAAATAGCAAAAATGACGTAGCACTGATGCTAGTTTACGGCAGGCGACACACTTAACAGGTCAAGAAGAAAAAAGAATAGAGCTAATTGGTTCCGCAGAAACTTCTGAAGTTTTCCTTCAAATCGAAAATGTTTAACTCGAACACAGAATATATTGAACATTTTATTGAGCTTGAAAATAACACTAACATTGTAGTAGTATTTAACAATACTCGCATTTATCCGGGGGAAATGGTCACATATTATAGGTATATGTGAAACAGTGTTGCAATAAGTAGCTAATATTGTCGTTACCCAATATAAAGTGATGTAGCATATTATTATATAAGTAATAATCCATAGAATAACCACACCCATAAATCTTTGTGCCAGTACAAAATCTGTTAATATCCAGGGCCATCGAAGGTTCACGAGTGAAATATAATCAAAAATCCACGTCCATGAAATCTACCATTTTAAGGATTTCGCTCACTCTGCAAAAAAATAAAAATAAAAAATTGTACTTAGTTATTGTTATATGTTGTCTGCTAAGGAGAAAACCCCACTTTACTCAAATTCTGATGGATTCTAAATGTATCATCTGCGACAGTAAACACGCTGACTGACGCGGATAAACTTCCCATTGAATTCTGTGTAGAAAGAAGTTAGAGAGCAGCCACAGAATACAAAAAATTGATAAGCTTCTTTCAAATAAAAAAATACAAACAATAATTATGAAAATGTTATGATTATAACAAATTCATTTTAAACTTTGAACGATGGAATCATGCTATTGATCATTCTGTAAATCAATATGACCTTGTCTCTGATGCCTCAACCACGGGGTGGAGAATCGTGTGTGGTGATCACAGAACTAGTGGCCTGGGGGGAGACGTTGAAGTCAGTCAGCATAACAACTATCTAGAAATTATGGCTGCTTATATGGGCCTTACAATATTTGCTAAAGATCTATCTAACTCCCAGATTCTTCTTCGAATTGACAATATCACCGCAATTGGCTACGTCAACAGGATGGGAGGTATCCAGTTCCTCCATTGGACAGACGTTACGAAGCAACTTGACAATGTTGCGAATATAGAGATTTATATGTCTTTACTTCGCGTATTAAGCTCTTCAGAGAAATTTGAAGTAGATCAGGAGTCAAAACGTACGCATCCAGATATTGAGTGGCAACTTGCAGGCTATCATAAAATTGTTACAAAATTTGGTCCACAAAATATAGATTTTTTCGCCAGTCGGTTAAATAATAAATGCGCTTCCTCCTTTTACTATGATCTATAAATCATCATACAAATTCAGTTTGATAACGCGAAGGATATCATGATTGTCGCACACTGACCAACACAGCCATTATTTAAAAGCAATTTTGTCTCAGAAATGGTAATATTCAGGGCAATGATAATTTGATGTTACCGACTGAGTTCCGTCACCTCAACATGCGCTACAGCATTACCCTGGTGGCAGGGTTCTTATCCGCGAGGCGATGATAAGAAGAGATCCCACTTTTATTTATAATAATAAATAATATAGTATCCTGGGACATTTTCACACACGGTCATCTGATCCCAAACTAAGCAGAGCTTGTACTATGGAAACCAGATAACTGATAATATCAGTTATCTGGTTTCCATAGTACAAATTATACTACATATACTACTTTTTTTTTGTAAATACTTACTTATATAGATAATTACACCCAGAATCAGGACAAACAGACATGTTCATGCACACAAATGTTTGTCCTGGATGGGAATCGAGCCCACGACCTGCGGCGTGATAGGTGGTATCTTAACCAACCACGCCAACTGGCCAGTCGGCTGAAGGCTTTTCATATAATTAGGATCAAACTTCACTCACAGGTAACTTCGTTTAATCTCTAATACGAGGGCGGGTCAATAAGTCCGTGACTTTTGGAATAAAACACAGATTTTTTGATAAATAAATCATTTTATTTTTCAACGTAGTCTCCCTTGAGCTCTATACACTTTGTTCAACGCTTCTCCAATTTTTTTATCCCTTCCAAAAAATATGATTTGTCGAGGTCCTCAAAATAGGCCTTTGTTTGCGAGATGACTTCATCATTGGAGTCAAATCTTTTTCCACCAAGCCATTTCTTCAGGTTTGGGAACAAGAAGTAGTCACTCGGAGCCAAATCTGGAGAATAGGGCGGATGAGGGAGCAATTCATAGCCCAATTCATGGATTTTTGCCATGGCAACTGCACATGTGTGCACCCTTGCATTGTCTTGGTGGAAAAGAACTTTTTTCTTGGCCAAATGAGGTCGGTTTTTTTTCAAATCGTCATTGAATCGGTCCAATAAGTTGGCATAATATTCCCCATTGATTGTTCTTCCCTTTTGAAGGTAGTCAATGTGGGTTATTCCGCGTGCATCCCAAAAAACAGTCGCCATAACTTTATTGGCTGACAAACCCACCTTGGCCTTCTTTGGCGCCGATTCACCCTTAGAAACCCACTGTTTTGACTGTTGTTTGGTCTCTGGTGTGTTGTGATGGATCCATGTTTCGTCCACGGTTACAAAACGGCGCAAAAACTCCTCCATATTGCGATTAAACAACGCCAAACCTTCCTGTGAAGTTGTTACACGATTGCGTTTGTGGTCGACTGTGAGCAAACGCGGCACCCATCTTGCGGAAAGCTTTCTCATGCCCAAGTGATCATTCAAAATTGAAACCACTGAGCCATGCGAGATCCCTACGGCTTCCACAATCTCTTGCACTTTCAATCTTCGGTCGGCCAACACCATATCGTGAATTTTTTCGATTGTTTCGGGTGAAGAGACCTCAACTGGGCGTCCAGGACGTTCGGCATCTTCAGTGCTTGTACGGCCACAACGAAATTCAGTAAACCACTTTTTTACCATTGAAATCGATAGTGCAGAGTCCCCATAGTATTTATCAAGCTTAGCCTTGGTCTCGGTAATGGTTTTTTTTCGCAAAAAATAATGCTTAATAAGCACACGAAATTCACTCTTTTCCATTTTTTCCTCAAATTACTGAGTAGTCTGATAAAGATAGCTGTGAAACACAAACTAACTGACGCAGCAAGTTCAAATTTTGACAGGAGTCAACTGACAGATGCCTGTTGACAGGAGTAGTGTTGCTTTTTCAGTAAAGAGGTCAGAAATTCAAAAAGTCACGGACTTATTGACCCGCCCTCGTACAATCATGAAAAACAAAATGCGTGACTACCTTCTGTACCTACACGTAAAGTGGGGATTTTTTTTATTTTCTTGTCTTTCCCATTGTGTGGGGTATCGTTGGATAGGCCATTCAAAAATATTACGGGTCTGTGAAAATCATTGTTCGATTCAGGAATCCGTTTGAGTAAAATTAAGCTTTAAATGGCATGTTTTAGTTAGTCAAGTGTAACCCCCCCAAGCCAGCTAAATGGTTGATTTGTGAAAAAAATCACGGCAGTAGTTTATATAACGAAGTTAAAAGGAAAATTATCACAACTAAGTAGGCTTTGCAAGTTTACGAGTAATAGTCGACCAACTTATAAAATGTACTTGGAAAAGTAAAATTTTTGTTCAAATTCTATTGAAAAATTACTTATTCAATTATGATAATGATAATTAATCTTTATTGCATAAATAAGACTACCATACCTTCATAGTAACTTAATAATAAACAAGATAGAAATCGTTTAAAGCTATTTGGACAATAAAATGTACGCAGGTCAACAGTTGGAGAATCAATCAATCTGCCTAGCCTTTTCCCAACTATGTTGGGGTCGGCTTCCAGTCTAACCGGATGCAGCTGAATACCAGTATTTTACATGGAGCGATTGCCTATCTGACCTCCACAACCCAGTTACTGGGTAATACGATACCGCTTGGTAAGACTCGTTGTCAGACTTTCGGGCTTCTGACGACCCGTAACGACTGTCAAAGATCCACGAATGACAGCCGAGACCAACGGCTTAACGTGCTTTCCGAGGCACGGAAGAATGTGGAGTGGTATAATAATATGGTTTGGTTGTCTAAAGACTGATTCGCCCTATCCCCTCGTACTAGTATAAAGCTGTATCACGAGCGGATAGTCTTCCTCAACCCTAGAAACAACAGATTCACACAAGTTCCAGTTACAGATAACATAGTTAACTGATAAATGATTTTTATTTCTGTAAGTAGGTTTGTACAAACACTTTTACAAGTCAATAAAAAGTTAAGCAGATAGACTACATATTGAACAGGTAATAGGTTAGTACAGTTATATCAATTAAATTGCATGACTGTTGTATTCTTTTGTATGGGTATAGGTAACTATAGGTATATGTTTTATGTCTGTTACTGTACGTGTACATTATGAGTGCTTTATTATTCATGTGCCTTGTTTATACTGATTTGACTGTCCCATTCAGAAGCACTGGGTGAGGATAGTGAATGGTTTTGTATAGTATACATAAATATAAATACTAACAATACTAACATAATTGTAAGCTAATATTGTTGCTAATAATATATACTAACAAGATATGGATTTTAATGATCTGAAATAAATTATTCTATTCTATTCTATAGGTACTCATTTTATCATAAGATTTTCTGTATTGTTTTTTTTTTTAATTCAAATTGAAAGGGCTTTGTCGCACATGCGATTATGCCGCCCTGGTTGGCTTAACAAAATCATACTTACTAATTACCATTTAACATAATCTTAGTATAGCTAGTTTCTAAAGTACTCTAGCTGCATCAGAAAGTGGCATAGCTAGGATACTATTACAGTAACCTATCTCTCTAATCCTACAATCCAAACTATTTCTAAATTCCTCGTTGCGGACACACTCGGTTAATATGTGATAAACATCATCAAAGGAATTGATACAAAAATCACAATTATCAGTTGTTGATTTTGCCATTAGGTATAAGAACTTATTACACGAAGTCTTAGCGCGATAACAGTATCACATCTGTTCAACAGCTGGTTATCTATCCACGGTGAGTTCAAGGGATGTGGTTGGATCATTTTGTACCAGATTCCTTTTTCTAGTGATCTTTTATTGAAGTACTCCTTCTAAAGCGAATAACAAACCTATTTGATTTTAGGTATAAAGTTAGTAAAGTAAGGAGAAAAGATAACAGGAATTCCATCACATATGGCCTGCTTGGCTAGTAGATCAATAATATCGTTGCCTCTTATTCCGATATGTGATGGAATCCATTGAAGACCTATGTGTTTTCCATCAGATTGTAGTTTCAAAATAGTCTTCAATATAGTGTAGGCTATCGGTGTTTCTCGAAATGACGAGGTACACCGAGCCAAATGTTGGAGCGCACTTTTGGAGTCTGTGAAAATGACAATAATGTTTTGATGGATTGATTCTACATACGACAGAGCTTCTGCGATCGCAATCAGTTCCGCTTCCATTATACACACACTGGAATTAATTCGAAATTTCATTGAATCTCCTTCAGACTCATAAAAGGCGGCCCCCGTACCGTCACCGTCCTTAGATCCGTCTGTAAATATTTTCAAATAAGTCGAGTACTCGGAAGTAATGTAATCAATAAATAAATTTCTTAAGCTAACAGGATTGTATTGCCTTTTCTTTGTCTGCTCATAAAACTTACGTCATATTTTATAATATTGCTGCTACTGACCCATGTATTCAGGGAAAACATACCTAATTTATTACTGCAATGAACTTTTAAACTGTGAAGTGAGTCGTGAACCAAGATTAACAGGGGGATTCTTTTGTTTTGCCAATATGAAGAATTATTACACAGAGTGGATAACTCGGAAAGTAAGTTGATACCTCCAGTATTTTATTATTATTATTATTTATTTAAATCGAACACATGATTCATATTGTTGTTAGTAACACTTATAAACTATGTTAGTAACATTCACATTAAAATAATATTTAAAAAAGCATCAAAATAAAATAACAACTAATTCAAAAACCTATTTATAACTATAACTAAGCTCGCCTCCCGCTGCACCAGACCTGCAGCTGTGTATACGGGTCCAGTGTCCCAGGAACGGGCGGTCAGGTTTATCCACTATCACCTTTAAGATGCTGTTGGTGCTCCCTCGAAGCCGCCGCATCAGGGATGCTGTTCTTTTTCGCATAATTGCTTGAAAGCTATCTATACCTGCTTCAGCAAACATGCCCGACGCGCTACAGAATCGCGGGAGCCCCAGCAGCACTCTAAAAGCGTTATTGTACTGGATGCGAAGAGCGCTGTATGCTCTCTGTGTATGTCTAACCCACAGGCTGCACGTGTAGAAAGACTGGCAAAACGCCTTAAACAGAGTAAGTTTCACTTCTTTAGTACATCGTGCAAACCTACGGGCCAGCATATTACATCGGACCGACAACGCTCTTCGCTCCCTCTCCATGTCACTGTCATCATTCAAATCCTCATTCACCATATGGCCCAGATACCTAAAATGCGACACTCTATTTAGTGGTACACCATACAGGCATACCGGAGGAACTGTTTTAGGCTTTTTAGTACCAACTCTGAACACCACCAGCTCACTCTTCCGTACATTGTACAATAAACCATGAGACGTGGCGAACCCCTCACATATGTTAAGCATCCGTCTGAGTCCATCAATCGAGGGGCTCAGGAGCACCATATCATCTGCATAACTTATTTATTTATTTATTTATTTATTTATTTATTTGTCCAACTTACATCTATCATTACAGGGTAAACCTATTGCGATAGCGTACATCTCTAAACTTAATGTATTATTAAAAATAAAGTTTATAACTTATTACAAACAATGCATTCTTTGTGAACTCACTCAGAGAACAATAAAATAGGTCCGTAAAATATATAGGTCCGTAATATATATAATAAATAGGTAGGTAGGACAGGCCAGTTGGCGTGGTTGGTTAAGATACCGCCTATCATGTCGCTGGTCGTGGGTTCGATTCCCATCCAGGACAAACATTTGTGTGCATGAACATGTCTGTTTGTCCTGAGTCTGGGTGTAATTATCTATATAAGTATGTATTTACAAAAAAAAAAAAGTAGTATATGTAGTATATCAGTTATCTGGTTTCCATAGTACAAGCTCTGCTTAGTTTGGGACCAGATGACCGTGTGTGAAAATGTCCCAGGATATTATTATTATTATTATTATTATTAAATAGGTAGGTAAAATAGGTATACTATTAATTACCTTACTATCAATAGAGCATCCGATACCAGTGCTACCAAGTTCCTCGATCAAATTATTGACGTAAAGACTGAAAAGCGCCGGGGAAGTCAGACCAAGGCAGGGCCTTACCCCACACCCCAACCCATACGCCCCCGACAGAGTACCCGACCATCTGACCTGGTTGATTTCAGTTGACCACAAGATCTTATAATCAACCAGGTCAAATGCCCTGGAGAGATTCAAAAATGCCGCATAAACAGGCGTGTTTCTATCAGTGCACCTGACCGTGTGCTTGAGCGCTAGAATAACAGTTTCCGTGGACAGCCCAGCTCTAAACCCGAACTGAGCATCATGTAGATTGAGCTGTCCAGTTACTCTCCGCTCAAGCACAATACGGCTTCTAATTAAAGATATATAAAGTCTTCTTAAATATTTCGGGCGCACACCCCAAGTTGAACCGGCTAACACTCAGTATTGTTGAAGTCTATGGTTTTCAAATTTAAAAATCCATAGTTTTTTTTTGCTTTTACCTATGTATGTATAACTATCAAGATTCCTTAATTCTAGATCTTTACTTACTTTGTTGTAGAGGCTAGGACTAAAATAATTGTGAAATTTTTCGTCGTATGAGTCAAGAGTAGTATATTGAAACGAAGTTCCTTAACGCAGCTTGCGGTAGAAATCGTCACACAAGGCAAAAACCCTCCATGCGACTTTCTCTGTTTCTAGTAATATATAAGTCAATGGTTTCTACTAAGTAATAAGTACTATACGAGTGTGTTTTGTTTATAATCGTGTTTAGATATCGGTTGCCATCACGTCTGAGAAGTTTACAAGTGATTTTTAAAGTGATATATTATTAAGCAGGTAACTACACTATCTATAGCAGTTGACCCCTAAACATATGTACCTTACATAATGAAATCATTTTTTTTTTGTTTCAACAGCCTATTCGTTTACTTTGCAAGTATTGGCTAGTGAATGTGTGATAGTTCCCGCCCACCGCCATTTGAAAATTTATTAAAAGACTTAGTCTTAGGAAGTGTCAGGGTAGCCCGCGAAATTCAAATTTTCTTACGTTTTTTGCAATTTGCAAGTCAGTATTAAGTTGTATGTTAAATAAAATATGATTTGCCGCCGTAACAAATATGTTTTTACAGAATTATATACAACAGAATCAGTAATACAACTCCTTAAGTTAGTATAATCCTAAAGTGTCAAGATTTCATGAAATAGTATTTTTTTGGGATTACCTGGTCTTAAAGAGTTGTATTGATCACTTTAATGATGCTAATTATGTAAATAGATACTTGTTACGACCGCAAATTATAATTTGATCAACGTACAATATAATACCGACTTGTAAATTGCAAAAAACGTAAGAAAATTTGAATTTCGCGGGCTACCTTTAAGGGGGAAGCGTCAGGGTAGCCCGCGAAATTCAAATTTAATTACGTTTTTTAACCGATGAAAAAAGGAGGATGTTCGCAATTCGACACGTATCTATATTTTTTTATGTATGACTACGCATAACTTTTTATAGAGTAGTAGGATTTCAAAGATTTTTGTTTTATTCGGGAGGGTATTCCTCGAAATTGGTCTCATGTAAAATTTATTAACTTTGCTGGGGTAGTTTTAGAGTTAGCTTCAATAAAACATATTTTTCCCACTTTTTATGTGGACGGTGTTCTAATTTATTTTGCAGGTATTCGAATTTGTATGGGGTAGGTACAACAACTAGAAAATGAAAATTAAAAGCATTTTACAAAAAAAAACAGCCGACCGAAAAAACACTACAAAGTGAAAAATAACATTAATTTCGGAAGTCGGTGGCAAAAAACGAAACTACGAAACCAAAGACACCGACTTCCGAAATTAAAGTTAGTTTTTCACATAGTAGTATTTTTTTGGAAGTCGGTTGTTTTTTTTTTTGTAATAATAATAATATATAATATAATAACCTAGAACATTTTCACACACGGTCATCTGATCCCAAACTAAGCAGAGCTTGTACTATGGAAACCAGATAACTGATATACTACATATTATATACTACTTTTTTTTTGTAAATACATACTTATATAGATAATTACACCCAGACTCAAGACAAACAGACATGTTCATAATAATAATAATAATAATAATTGGCTTGGGCCCGTTAATGTAGCTTAAACTAGCCAAAGAGCTAAGAAACAAAACTTGTTTACCAATAATAATAATAATAATAATAATATTTATTGCATAATCAAGTGACAGCCATACAAGAATTACAATTAAAATCTACAATCTTTGATATTAATTAGATGAGATCGGTATTAGGTACATCTTATGGGCACTTTATAACAAAGTCAACATATAGGTATGAGATGTATTGTAGGCCTCGGCTATCATTAGACTGATTAGCCCTAACCTCTCGTACTAGTAAAAACTGTATCACGAGCGGTTAGTGTTCCTCGTCCTCAGAACAGCACAATACTTACAAGCCCTCGAGGTGTGAATAGTGCGATGTACAAACATTTATTCAAAAGATCCTGCAAATGGTTTAATTGAAATCGGTGCACTGCCTTTGATTCTTTTTAAAAGATTCAACGAACTGTGGTGGTTGTTGTGTTTTGTTATTACGTTTGTGTTTGACATATACTGATGTATTTGTATGAGTGCGGTTGTTGTGAGCAGGTGAGTACGGGTTTCTGTGTGTGTGTAACTATTTACGTGATTTTTTGTAGTTATTTATGTTATTTATTTATGTGCCTACTTTCAGAAGGTCTTCGGTATTATTGTAGTCTAATGATTTTAGGAATTTATCTACAGCTAATTTGCATGATTGTTTATTGAGATCTATTAACTTTAACTTTTTGCTTACTTTGTTATATATACTAGGACAGAGATAATTGTGAAATCTTTGTGCAAAAAATGTGTTATATTTGGGTGTTTTATAAACTATATCTGTTCGTCGTCTTGATGTAAAGTGTGGCTTGACTTTATGTTGTGAGAGTATCTGTAATTTAATTATAGTTTCCGTACTGTAAGGACATCCAGTTCTGAATATAGTTGTTTTGTGGGGTAAGTATATTTTTTACGCGACAGTACTTTAAGGATCATGCGTTGAGCTCTTTCCACCAATATCATACTGTTTTTAGAAGTACCACCCCAAATATTCAGCCCATATGTTAGCGTAGATTGGCATAGAGCAAAATACACATTCAGTAGTGTCTTAACATCGCATGAATTCCTAAGTATTTTGAATATATAAATTAATTTTCTGGCACGATTACTTATGTTAACAATGTGTTCTTTCCAGTTTAAATTTTGGTCCACAATTACACCAAGATACTTGATGCTGCTTACTCTGGTGATTGAACTGCAATGGCATGTAATTATATTGTCACAAGTGTGAGTTTGGATTTTAATGGAATTTGGGGCAGGTTGAGTTTTAGCGTTTATAGTAAATGTGATAAATTTTGTTTTGTCTATATTGAGCGTTAATAAATGATTGTCTAGCCATGAAGTTGCCAAAACAAAACCTTCATTTACTGCTTCACTCACGTCTTTCCATGTGTTAGAGTTAAAAAGTAGAACCGTATCATCCGCAAATGTTATTATTTGTCCTTTCGTTAAGTGCAAATTGCAAAGGTCATTAATATAAATGAGGAACAGAGTAGGACCCATCACACTACCTTGGGGTACACCGAAGGAGACGTATTCCTCATTGCTTAGGCTGTCATTAATTTTTACGACTTGTTTCCGATTGGATAAGTAATCCCGAAAGAGTTGCAGTGGAGTTCCACGAATGCCTAAGTTTTCAAGTTTGCGTAGGAGTATGGGAATAGAGACGGTGTCGAAGGCCTTCGCTAGATCTAGGAATATTCCTAGAGTTTTTTGACCTTTATCTAGGCTTTCCACAACATAAGTTGTTAATTTATGTAATGCGTCACTGGTAGATATTTTTTCCCTAAACCCAAACTGATTACCGGAGAGAAGTTTGTGAGTTTCTAGGTAATGTTTCAGTCGCTTATTTATTAACTTCTCAAGAATTTTAGAAAAAGTAGGAAGAAGGGAGATAGGTCTATAATTTGACACCGCACCTCTGTCTCCTGTTTTATAAATGGGAACAGTGACCGCCTTTTTAAACCCTTAAGGAAATACTCCATTCGATAAGCAACTATTAAATATAAGTGCTAGTGGTTGTGCAAGGATAACTACTGCCCTCTTAACAAACTTAGTAGAGATCCCGTCCCATCCTGAGGAGTTCTTAGATTTTAGCCCACTTATAACTCTTTTTATCTCGGACTCGTCAGTAGGAAAAAACATGAAGGAGTTTAGGGGTTCAACATTTGGATTTGGTTTACATCGCTTACATAAATCTATCTCATTTGAGTGAGTTCTAGGCAAAATAGTGGTTGCCAAATCACTGCCAACATTCACAAAATACTTATTAATTGTATCTAGAGAGTTATGAGTAT
Organism: Dicycla oo; assembly: GCA_948252095.1. Classification (NCBI taxonomy): domain Eukaryota; kingdom Metazoa; phylum Arthropoda; class Insecta; order Lepidoptera; family Noctuidae; genus Dicycla; species Dicycla oo. The sequence continues at coordinate 772,455 of OX411716.1, read as the reverse complement.
TTGAGTTTATACTCAATAACTCTGATGGCACTTTGGGGCAGTAATTCAGATTACACATTTCTTTAACTAATCCCCATTGATTCTTTATATTATTTTTAGCCCTAGCAAACTCTGCTTTGAAATAACTATTCCTAAGAGATTTTAACAAATTATTACGTGTTGCGGTAACGTTTATATGTTATAATTAGAATTGCGTTTTTTGGGTCTTTTCGCAATTTTTGGTGAAGGTGATCACGGTTTCTTATACATCTACATAAACCCGGCGTTATCCATGGCTTAATAGTAACCTGGCTTCTTGGCTTCTTGTAAGACAGTGTGTGTAGCGTTAGTATATCCCTGATAGTAGATAAAAACATGTTTGTCATGGCGTTCGGATCATCCTCCCTAGAAAACATTTCTTCCCAATTAATTTGCTTGAGGTCTCTGATAGCGGCGTCATAGTCGGTTTTCGTGAGAGTGGCGTTTTTTTTGTGTCTGTTATTTGCAAACAAAGGCAGCGATATCATTACACATGAATGATCAGTCAAAGTAGAGTGACAAACTATAGTCGAAGTTTTCAGTTTTGTTTTAACAAAACAGTGATCAAGGCAATTTAATTCTCTTGTGGGTAATGTATGTGTGGTAAGGAAGCCGTTGGCCGCAAGCAGGTTCATGTATTCTGATGCTTTGGGGGTAGGATGTTCTAGTTGAATATTTATATTTAGGTCACCCATCATGACAATATTTTTGTATTGCTTGAGGCTAGACAGAATTTTATCAAGCGAATCTAAAAAAGGATCTAAGTTTCTGAAAGCCGGTGGTCTGTACACTGATATAATAGCCAGGTCACTACTTATGGTCATCACCAGGCAATTAACTTCACAAGTACTCGGTTCATAGACATTGGCACGTATACCATCTTTTAGATATAATACGATACCATCATTTTGGTTTAAGTGGTTTTTGGTATAATACGATGTGTAGTTTTCCATTTCTGGAATGGTCGAATTTTTAGATAGCCAGGATTCAGTAAGCATGATAAGATCGTAGGTAATGTCTAGTCTCTTAAGAAGAACAGTTAGTTCTTCGTAGTTGCGATTTATACTTCTGATGTTTTGGTGTAATACCGAAAAACCTTTTGAATCTAAGTTGAAAGCAATCTTACAGTGTTCCGGCATGTCAATATCTATAGCATCGCCGACACTGACCTGTTCGTCAATGTCAATTGATATATTTGTTGCCTCAGCCATATTCTATAAAGGTGCATACAGAAATACATTTAGCAGCAATACTATAGTAGAGACAAGATATCGGAACACCAAAGGTTAAAAATGAAAGGAAATCGTAGGCACATAGCGAAAAATTTGCAAGTGTATTATGTGTCAGTAAAAGGAATGTGTGAATGTGTGTAAAGAGTATGAGCGCGACTGTAGTGTAAAGTGAATAATAACAGAAATGATTAACTCTTAATATTATGAACATACAAAACAATAGAGATATAAAATATAGCATGCAGTACTTGGATAAGGCAAAACCTACATAGCAGTTTGAGAGATTATAGATAAAAAAACCGCATAAGTACATAGATAGTCATTTAGCTTGACCTAAGAGGTCGATGTCTGTCTCGCATTTAATTAATATCTGTTTATCTCCTTCTTTTTTCCTCAAGAAGATTTTACCGAAAGATGTCCAGCAGAACTTGAAACCATGGACAAACACTTGTGTTCATGCACACAAATGTTTGTCCTGGATGGGAATCGAACCCACGACCTGCGGCGTGATAGGTGGTATCTTAACCAACCACGCCAACTGGCCTGTGTGTGTAATAAGTTTTTGCAATTTTCAAGTCAGTAAGTATTAAGTTATATGTTAAATTACGTATGATTTGCGGCCGTAACAAATATGTATTTACAGAATTGTAATCAGTAATACTATATCTCCTTAAGTTAGTATAATAATAATAATATATTTACTTCAGATCACATTACAAGATCCATATGTTGTTAGTAAAAGTCTTAACCTAATGTTAGTAAAACCCACACTCTATATACAACATTGACACGACCGACACCTACGTGTGCAGTCGTATCCAGTGAGCCAGCATGGGGCTGTCCCACCTCTCACTCAATACACTCAGGATGCTGTGGGAGCTAGCACGAATTATACCGAGAATAGAAGCTCAACGTTTCCGTATAACGGCATGAAAACCATCAACACTGGCCTCGGTGAACACATCCCGTGTGCGTACATCCCGGAAGCGCTACAAAAGCGTGGTAGACCCAACAGAATCCTGAATACATTGTTATACTGGACACGCAAGGCGTTGTATGCCCTCAGCGTATACCATGTCTTCTCCCCAGCTAAAACACTAGGAAGTGGTGAAGGGCGGGCGTTTTGGGGGACTGTCTTATGTAATTTTGACGTTCGAAAAGTGCTGATTCTCAGCCTAGTTTGAATAAACGACTTTTGATTTTAATGTTGTATCTGTTCCTAGTGAGAGTGACGTGTACCTACCTTAATAAATAAATCACTGTTGTAAGTTTATTCTGGACACTCGTTACAAATTCTATAAGCACGAACACAAATGGGTAGGTGGAGGACAGTGCCAAGTTATAAATTCTCTTAGTGTCTTGAACTAGTGAAGTGAATGTGAGAAACTTTATAAGAAAGATTATTGGTCAGGACACTTACCGTGGACATCGGACACTGCACGAAGACTTGGTTTAGTTGTGATTGTTGTGAACAATAACATTGTTGAGAGAACATATTAATACCTTTGAAATGAGGCCGTTTAAAAACGTAGGGTGTTTGTAGACTTTTGACATACATACCTACCTACTTCGGTAAATGAATTATTGTCAGTGTAGAAATTTAAATAAGGTTACAGTTACAATCAAGAAGTTTTAAGAGTTATAGTATATTTATAGGTTTAAACTGCATGTGTGTGTAGAGTGCTGTAATAATAGGAGCAGCCTTTGGTTGGAATCAGAAGTGCCAAGCGCAAACCCCGGTCTATCTTAGCAAGTTTTACAAAGACCAATTTTATCAAAATTTCTTTCTGTCGTAGAGGCCAGAAGCGTGAAATAGCAAAAGTTTTAAATGCTATAGGTATGTCCTCAGTCAGACGGGGCTGCGGGGTCGAAACTCGTCTATTTAAATGCTGTAGGTATGGCCTCAGTCAGGCGGGGCCGCGGGGTCGAAACTCGTCCATTTAAATGCTGTAGGTATGGCCTCAGTCAGGCGGGGCCGCGGGGTCGAAACTCATCTATTTAAATGCTATAGGTATGGCTTTAGTCCGGAGGGGCCGCGGGGTCGAAACTCGTCCATTTAAATGCTGTAGGTATGGCCTCAGTCAGGCGGGGCCGCGGGGTCGAAACTCGTCCATTTAAATGCTGTAGGTATGGCCTCAGTCAGGCGGGGCCGCGGGGTCGAAACTCGTCTATTTAAATGCTATAATAATAATAATAATAATAATAATATAATAATATTCCACAACTATCACACAACGTCGTCTAGCCTCAAGCTAAGCAGAGCTTGTGTTATGAGTACTAGGACAACTGATAAACATACTTATATATTTCTAAATACATACATATATATAGGTAAATTACACCCAGACACAGAACAAATGATCATGCTCATCACACAAACATTTGTCCTGGGTGGGAATCGAACCCACGACCTCCGGCATAGCAGTCAGGGCCACTAACCACTAGACCAACAGACCAGTCAAATATGCTATAGGTATGGCTTTAGTCCGGCGGGGCCGCGGGGTCGAAACTCGTCCATTTAAATGCTATAGGTATGTCCTCAGTCAGACGGGGCTGCGGGGTCGAAACTCGTCTATTTAAATGCTGTAGGTATGGCCTCAGTCAGGCGGGGCCGCGGGGTCGAAACTCGTCTATTTAAATGCTATAGGTATGGCTTTAGTCCGGCGGGGCCGCGGGGTCGAAACTCGTCCATTTAAATGCTGTAGGTATGGCCTCAGTCAGGCGGGGCCGCGGGGTCGAAACTCGTCCATTTAAATGCTGTAGGTATGGCCTCAGTCAGGCGGGGCCGCGGGGTCGAAACTCGTCCATTTAAATGCTGTAGGTATGGCCTCAGTCAGGCGGGGCCGCGGGGTCGAAACTCGTCCATTTAAATGCTGTAGGTATGGCCTCAGTCAGGCGGGGCCGCGGGGTCGAAACTCGTCCATTTAAATGCTATAGGTATGGCCTTAGTTCGACGGGGCCGTGGAGTCGAAACTCGTCCATTTAAATGCTGTAGGTATGGCCTCAGTCAGGCGGAGCCGCGGGGTCGAAACTCGTCCATTCGTCTACTATTCTCTACAAACAATTGGATGCCAAGGTACTTACTGGAACAATCTAATAAAATGCCGTATTTGTTCTGATCAAAATGTTATTAAATGTGTAGTTAGCATGTCTCCGCAGCCGCTCCACCGGGCGAGAGTTATTAACTCGTCGCAGTATTGAGGCAGCACAATGCAGTGACGTCACACGTCAGCTGTTGCCCCCCACACTGCATTACACGTCGCTGTCTGCCGGGCTACTGTTATTGTGCGCCATTTTAACGGGTATTATAGCTGGTCAGGCCAGTCAGTTTGGATTCTTGGCTGGTTGATAGCAATAGATAGGCTCGCCTCCTATCAGAGTATATTGGACTTACATAACTAGTATGTGATTTATAATGAACTATAATCTGAGCTTACCCTTCGCCCTACGAAACATGCAGGTAAAACGGGTTACTTTGAACAGGTTTTGAAGGTTGTATGTAAATATCCTTTTTACCCGACTGACCCAGAAGGAGGGTACCTACCTAATGTTTTTCGCGCGCATGTATGTATGTATGTCCGTTCCATTGTGACCTCCTGTAGCCTAAACGGCTTCATGGATTTAAACATATGGATGTTGTTATTTTTGTCTAAATTGTGGGAGTAACATAGGCTATATAATATTTATATTGCATCTGGAAATATAAGGGGGGGGGGGGGGGGGGGGGGGTTGAATATAAATTGCAACATTGTTGGTATCAAATAAAAACTAGTAAAAGCCAATAATGAGTCAATTCCAACTACTAACAAGCCCCACCACCCCACTAAAGTTTTACATACATATGGATAAGTAACCTATATTTTTTTTAAAGTACTTACCTACTTTTGCAAAACTAACTTTTGAAAGGGGTAGCCCTCTTCCAAAAGTTAGTTTTGCAAAAGTGTGTATGTGATCATTGGTAGAGAAATTTTTCATGAATCCCGCTTGCTCTATAGGTTGGTTCTCGTCAATTTTCGTTACACGTCTTAGTAGGGTCGATGCAAATATTTATTTATTATTCAGAAATTTAAAAAAGAAAGAAACACAAAAATAAAAATAAAATCTCCTTTTAAATATAACTTATCAAATATTTCTTGAAACAAAATGAAATAAAATATTCTTTAAAACAAAACATAAAAATCTTATTATTATCTCGTGACAGTTTATTAATTATGCTAAAAACAGTAAAAAAGAAAATATATACATTGTTGTGCATGTTATTAAATCACAATTCATAATAATGTTAATCATTGTGGTCTGTTACAAAGTATTGTTTATTTATAGATCGTCTGAATGCGTTAGGGCTGGTTCTAAATAGATCAACATCTAAGTGAGAGGGAAGATTATTGAAGCTTGCTGCGCTACGTAATAAGAAGGCATTCTGTCGGTAATTTGTTGATGCGAATGGAATATGAAGAAGTGGCCGCTGTCTGATGCCAACGTGATGGGTCAATCAATCTGCCTAGCCTTTTCCCAACTATGTTGGGGTCGGCTTCCAGTCTAATCGGATGCAGCAGAATACCAGTATTTTACATGGAGCGACTGCCTATCTGACCTCCACAACCCAGTTACTGGGTAATACGATACCCCTTGGTAAGACTGATTGTCAGACTTTCGGGCTTCTGACGACCCGTAACGACTGTCAAAGATCCACGAATGACAGCCGGGACCAACGGCTTAACGTGCTTTCCGAGGCACGGAGGAGTCTTGGTATGTAAAGATGGTCACCCATCTAAGGACCAACCCCGGCAAGCGTAGCTTAACCTGATGGATCGACCCGTGCGGCTGCTATTACTTAGCAACAAGCTCCTCAACGTGATGGGTGTGGAGTGATATTTTGGATAGAAGTTGGGAACAGTCGATGGAAATATTGGCAATATTTAACAGAAAAGTAATATCATTAGCATGGCGTCTGTTTTCCAGTGGTAGAAAATGGTATCTTTTGCAACGATGAGTGTAATCCGTTGAGCATTGCTTTTGTCTTATAATCTAAGTATCTTAAACACTTTTTCTGAATGCTTTCTATTCCTGACTTATACACGTCATATTTTGGGTTCCACACTTGAGATGCGTATTAAAGATGGCTGCGTACGTATGAACAGTATAAAACTTTGGGTGGTTTTAGAGAGCTGAAGCAAGTAGAAGATCTTATTATGAAACCAAGAGACTTGGAGGGTCTTCTTTACGATTTCATCAATATGCATTTCAAATATGAGTTTACTGTCCTGAATAACGCCCAAGTCCCTTATACTGTTCACCTTAGTGATTGTTTGGTTATCCAATGCGTACCTTGAACCAATTGTCTTTTTTTGCCGTGTATAAGTCATATGGAAGCATTTGGATACATTTAATTGAAGTTTGTTTAGTCTACAGTAATCTGCAAACTTATTAAGATCCTCCTGGAGTAGTGATATGTCAGATGAAGAACGTACTGTTTTAAGTATTTTCATATCATCGGCGTATAATAGAATGTACGAGTTTATAAAACGTTCCTTAATATCTGCTATAAATAAATTAAATAGAAGAGATCCTAAAATCGATCCCTGCGGAACTCCAAATGGTATCAGATTCCAACTGGAGGTGAATTCATTGGAAAGAATAAGGTTTGTGGTAGTGGATCGCTTACGATGAAAACTATGCTGCTCATCACCAAAGTCACATTTTAAGGCTGAATAAACTGCGGAGCAAACAACGCGCTCGAGCACTTTGTAGAACAGGCATAGCTTCGAAATTGGGCGATAGTTATCTACGAGGGACTTATCACCTTTTTTAAAAACTGGCGTAACGAATGCAGATTTCCAGTTTTTTGGTTTGGCTAGACTTTTCGCATAGTTGACTATAAATATAGGCGGTATTAAGTCCGGGCCTCCAAATTTAGAAAGATCGAGAATTTGAAGTAACTTTAGTACTTTTTCGTGGCATACCTCTATGGAGCTGATTCTCGCTGTGCTCGTGGATAATGTTGTGGCTTGATCCTGGTCGTCTTTGTCTGGCTCTTGAAATGTTGACTGAAAGTATGTAGCGAACAGGTTACTGATTTCTTCTCCAGTGTCTGCGGTTGTACCAAACAATTTTGGGTTTTTGATAATTGATGACTCGACTTTATCCATATACGTTCGGTAACAAGATTTCTCTACTTCTGCAGCACAATGACGCAATAAAGAAAAGGTTTGGTAGCCTGACATATTTCCATAAGTTTTAAATTTCCGGTGATATTTATATTTTTCTTTTAGGATCTTAATTAGTGCAGCTGTATACCAGGGAGGGTGTGATGAATTTTTAACAGACGTTTTTGGAATATACTGATATTTGATTTCATAGAGTTTGTTATAAAAAAGATTAACAGCATTGTCGAGTGGCTCAGCAACTCGTCCCAGTCAACGTCATCAAGAGCGGACATGATAGAAGTGTAGTCTCCTTTATAGAACTGATATTTAGTGTTAGTTTTGTCTGATAGTGAGTGTATTTGAACAAAAGCAGCCTGAATAGTAAAGGGTTTGTGATGCATGTCAATAGGTACTGCTAATGGGTCAAGACATTCGTGTATGTCCAGGGAGCCATTAGAAAATGCGAGGGCTACTAACAGTCTGTCATTCGCGTTCCGTATATTATTAAACTGGGATAAGTTACATACATTTATAGTATCGACGAAGTCAACAAGATATCGGTTTGAATAGTTTTGTGGTAGTAATTCAGCGCTGTTATATTCGTATGACACCATTCTACGTCATTTCCAAAGTTAAAGTCACCTAGGACAATGAATTTATCCAATGCGTTGGTCAAAATTAAGTTATTTAAATTATTAGTAAAATTCTGGAGTTGAGCAGTATAAGAATTACCGGTATGTTCATTACAAAGGTAAAGGGCACAGATATGTATGTTGTATGTAACTTGAGGTCTAGATCTCTTTAAGGATATAGTTACCCAGATATCTTCAGCGGAACTACGCCAGTTACACACCGCCTCCTCGAGTTTGTGAGGTGCGGCTGTTTATACAAGCAGGATATAAGGTCTGTAATTGGATATCAGTTTGGGGTCTCCTTTTTTATACAGTAGAGTTATTTCCGAACATGTCCATGTTTCTGGATCATTTGGAGAGTCCTCACTTCCTCACAATTCACAAAAACAATCCTCCCTGATCAATCTGACGCGTTAGTTGTCACATGATGGCACTCTCACCCCGCCCCTCCCCCCCTCTGCCACATCGTATGAACGTCGCAATCAGTCGCCGCATCTCGGTGATGGATTTAAAACATAATCATATTGGAATATGATCGGAATTACATCTTAGGAATGGATCAATTGGGAAGTGAGGATTTAAGCTGGGGTAGGGGTTTATAGTAACCTAGAGTCAGCACTGAGTTATCTTTCTGCACTGAGCACTGGAAATTTTTGTTACGATTCTGTAGAAACACAATCTTTTGTGAAACATTTTATTTTGATTCGTAATAAAAGCTTACTTAAAATTATATTTTTAATAAATAGAAGTATAAAACTAATCTTACGGCTAGGTATTAAAAGTAAATTGTAGGTACGTGTGGTAGTAATCTCAAAAAATGAAGTTTCATCATGTTGGTTCGATTACGCTTATAACAAAGAAATCTTTTGCATAATATTATGTCACAAGTATTGAGCAAAACGTATTTCATACTAACTAAAACTTATTCAATGCCGGACTTCGAGAAAGCTACTGAAAGTTAAACTTATTTATCACATTGAAAGACTCGCATTAGAAGAACTTAGTCCGGTCCGCGCAACATGCATCTTGACTTATGCTCGAGTGCGTTTGAGCTCAATTTGAGCTAGATTTAAAGTTAAACTTTACCTTCTCTGAAATACTAAGATGATTGCATAAAATACGAACATAAAGTATAATTCATGACGTGATTTCCTCAAGTAGATAGATACTCGGGAGGTTATATGGCACGTCCAGTTTAAGCAAGAGGGTAATGTCACTCAGTGATGTTGTTGTGTTGTGTGCCATGTGCAATATACATAATATAGCACCGTGCTTACTGTAACGGTATTTTGGATGATTTGTCGAGCGGGTAGTTACAGTGAGTGGTGATCCTACGATATTTGGGGATACGATATTCCAGTGTGTGTCGGTCAGCCGAGCAGGCCGCACGTGATGACGCCGAGGCAACTCCGGCTCGTGGGCTTGTCGTCGGGCTTCACGGGGACTACCTTCTTTTTCTTCTTACCGTTGGCGTCGTAGCGTTTCTCGTCCTGAAATATAGAAGATATGTTTTGGCTATGATTAGGATTAGGTGAAAGTAAATTATGAGATGACTACTAATGCTGTAATGCTTTTGTTTTTGTAAAACAAAAATACTATTTTAAAATCGTCGTTCGTATATTATTTACATATGTAAGTACGCACTCGTATGAAACAAACACTCGTGATTTAATACCTACTTATGTGCAGTTTCATACAGCACTTTATCTCTTATACATTAGGGTTAAACTCAATGAACCTAAATAAAAAAAAAAAACAACAAAATTCAGTATAAACAAAACTTATGGAGTGCGCCAAAACCCAGCACTTTAATTGTTATACAACACCCCACATTATACAAGTTTCATAAACTACCGTTATTTTTATAGAAAATTAACAAAAATCTTCAAATCGTAGATTCCTTCCCAAATAAAGCGGATACATGGTACTGAAGGAAGAAACTATTTGAAACAACTAATCAAGCTAAAACAGTCGTCGATCGTCTTATCGCTCAATCATTGTGCTTTGTTCACTCGCGAATGAACAGTATTTGTGAATTTATATTCTTTGCTCTTTGGGTCCTGTTGTAATGTTTCATTCCGCTTTCAAAGTACAGTAAATAATTGTATTTGAGTCTGATACGATCTTGACAGAGATGGTTTTCGACTTTCAGGAAAATGCTTCTTCTTGAAACTAATCATTATTATTGATTTCGATGTTTGCAGTATCTTGTCTATTGTAACGTGTAATGTCTTCAAGTTTTCAGAATGTTCAAGTATGATTCTCGGCTGAAAATAACTTCACGGTTTGTTTCTCTTTGACTCTTATAAAGATTCTGTAAGAAAATATAATGTGAACTGTATTCCAGCGTGCCTTTCAAGACAGTCAGAATTATGGTAACCCGTAATAGCCCTATTATAGGTCCACATAGCTCTGTTATAGCCAGCGATACCGCGTCGATTGCGTCGGAACATCGAACGGTACTCGACAGGCGAAAGGAAAACTTTGTCGGATTGTGCACATAACGATATGAAGGAGTGATAAATTTTTATTGGTTCTAGACCTATGTTAGCAGATTTTTGTATTTATTTCAATAAAAATATAACGCCTGCGTTTCCTGAAGAGGACGATGGAACACATGGGGGAATACTGAGCTGTGAACCGATTTAAGAAGTTATTATAGCCTAGTCCCCTAGATCCAATCAGTATTTTGTTTAGCGAAACTTTTCTTTAACGCGAATGATTCCACTGAATTCCTAAAATGGACAACGTTCTGTTGAGTAAATATATTTCTATACAGCGTGTAACAGAAAGTTGTCAAACTGAACTTCTTTCTCCATGGGACCAACATCGTAATGAACATACAAAGAGCAGCTGTTCTATCTATTGGGGCGAGTGTCTTGAAATTTTGTATGGGACGGCTGATATTTTTGGTCTCATGGAGGAAGTGTTTCAGTTTGATGGTCTGCACCCCACGTGTACACGCGCTGTATAAAGACTGCATGATAACAATAATTCACCAACTACAGATACGCTAAACCTTTTCGCCACGCGTCGTCACGTGGCCGTGGGTAACTCGAACCATGTTTGATAGCGCAGTCACAATCAGTTTTAGCCGGTAATTGTTAATGATCTGATTAAATACAACTGCAAAATGATAAGCTGCTTATTTTTTAAGGTCATCACCACCAATTCTCCCAACTATGTCGGGGTCGCCTTCCAGTCTAACCGGATGCAGCTGAATACCAGTATTTTACATGGAGCGACCTATTAGACCTCCACAACCCAGTTACTGGATAATACGATACCCCTTGGTAAGACTGGTTGTCAGACTTTCGGGCTTCTGACGAACCAAAACGCCTGTCAAAAATGAGTTGACGTGGTAAGACTGATTGTAAATGCAATTAGAATCATTTATTACTCAGAATATGGTACATTATGTGGTCTTAAGATTAGACAATGGTATCATCACAAAGTCTCGGCTCTCCTCCTTGTAATTTTCTTATTAAGTATTAGCAGTGCCCCGCGGTTTCACCCGCGTATGTCTCGAACCCGTAGCAATATGGGGATAAAAAGTATCCTATGTGTTAATTCAGGTTATAAACTATCTGTGCGCCTAATTTCATCAAAATCCGTTTAGTAGTTTTTGCGTGAAAGAATAACAAACATCCATCCATACTCACAAACTTTCTCATTTATAATATTATTAGTAAGTAGGATTTAAAATGAATTGGGTGTTTCACATTATCGTTGATAGGGACAATATATAGAGTCTTCAATCGAATGCATTACTCGTGGTTGCCTCGATGACTTATTCCCTCGAATTATTTTTCGCGATTTTTTCTCGACGTTTTTTTGCCCGAAAGCTCGCTGGTTCGAGATTAGGTGTGATAATTTAATGACGTAATCTAATCACGTTCGTAGTATTTGGGTTGTCATCGCTGATACCAATAACACGTCATTTTTATATTGTAAGTTGATGATAATACTATTTTTTTTATAATGTGTTTAGCATTTTATCGTCAGCATGTCTAGACAAGTAATTTTAATCCACCATTCACTCATATTAACCTCCGATGTTTTAACGAAGCCGTGATGGAACGTGACCCTTTCATTGGCCAGGCTGTTTCTGATGTGTGTAACCTCGTGTGTTTACCTTTTAACTTACATTCTGCGGCCTCCATAAAAGCCAGTAATGAAGAGTTGCAGTTGAAGTTAACTTGATATCCTTGACTAAGCAGAACGGGCAGGTCTTTCGGCACGAAAGGTATAAGTAACGGTCAGTGGACGGTACGGTTGAGGAACATTCACGAATGAACCGGAATCACGAGTGCTGCTGATCTGTTCCACTGAGAAATATATAAACAGAACTTCAATATATATAAAGCAGTTACCTCAACGATTTCCCCGATCTTGTACTTGACTAGGATGGCGCGCGCGTCGGACGAGTGGCCGACGTCGTCGAAGGAGCGGGAGGCGTCCTTGCCAGCGTCCTCCATGATGGGGTCATATCCACCCGGGTGCTGCAATAGTTAACAAATTCCAAGCTAGAGAAACGGCCATGTTTGCCGGACGATGTTGGGTTTTTTTCTGATGTGAAATGAAATGTGTAATTTTTGTTTGGTGCCGAAGGAAAGTTCATGCTCGAACTACCACGATAATTTTCATCAATAAGATGCAGTCTTTATCAATTACAGAAAAGTTGAGGAGTGGCCGGTAGTCGTGGTGTGGATATATGATGAGGAGCCATGAGAAGCGTGATGTTGGTTAATAAAGACGGAGGCTAAGGGCATGAAGGCGATGGTGCCTTTATCAATATGACAGACGATGCCTGTTACCAATACATACATATGGGAGTTATTTAGTATTTACCTTTGGGTTGAGGACAGCCACCATACATCTTAGACCGTCTCCAATTTCCCCAGATAAAGGTTACAGAGAGTTTTATGACTAGGCTGAATGTGCTCTCGGTCCCACCAGCCGGCACAGCCCCTGCTTACCTTTTCGATATACTTGGTGAGGTCATACACAGAGTCCTTGTAAACCACCCACAGCGGCTGCCCCTTGCTGCCATCGCGTGAGGACACTTCCGCGAATGTGTACCGTTTCACTTCACCCATTGTTGAGTCTCTGTGGGAACACGGGTTTGTTAAGTCTCTGTGGGGACATGGGTTTGGCGAGTCTCTTTGGGGACACGGGTTTGTTGAGTTTCTGTGGGGACACGGGATTGTTGAGTCTCTGTGGGGACACGGGATTGTTGAGTCTCTGTGGGGACACGGGATTGTTGAGTCTCTGTGGGGACACGGGTTTGTTGAGTTTCTGTGGGGACACGGGATTGTTGAGTCTCTGTGGGGACACGGGATTGTTGAGTCTCTGTGGGGACACGGGATTGTTGAGTTTCTGTGGGGACACGGGATTGTTGAGTCTCTGTGGGGACACGGGATTGTTGAGTCTCTGTGGGGACACGGGATTGTTGAGTCTCTGTGGGGACACGGGTTTGTTGAGTTTCTGTGGGGACACGGGATTGTTGAGTCTCTGTGCGGACACGGGATTGTTGAGTCTCTGTGGGGACACGGGATTGTTGAGTCTCTGTGGGGACACGGGATTGTTGAGTCTCTGTGGGGACACGGGTTTGTTGAGTTTCTGTGGGGACACGGGATTGTTGAGTCTCTGTGGGGACACGGGATTGTTGAGTCTCTGTGGGGACACGGGATTGTTGAGTCTCTGTGGGGACACGGGATTGTTGAGTCTCTGTGGGGACACGGGTTTGTTGAGTTTCTGTGGGGACACGGGATTGTTGAGTCTCTGTGGGGACACGGGATTGTTGAGTCTCTGTGGGGACACGGGATTGTTGAGTCTCTGTGGGGACACGGGATTGTTGAGTCTCTGTGGGGACACGGGTTTGTAAATTCACTGTACAATCATCATCATTACATGAGAATCTCGAAAAGAGCTGACTACCTTAGATTAACTACAGGTTCTGTATTAGTTAGTAAAATGGATTTTATTTCGTAGTTATCAGGTTTTCCCCATGAGTGATGCTAAATTATGCCGAACCCTAGCCTGTCAGCCCTGTGGCTGCCCTGTTGCTGTTTCATATTATTACCAAGGAATGTTCACATATCTCGTGCCATAGAGAAAATAAAAGCTTGTAAGAAGATCAGGATTGCGCGAGTTTCCAAGTATTGTTGTGAGTCTGCTTCATCACTAAGTAAGTGCCTGATGAACAATAAGTTATCAGTCGTATGTAAGTACATATGTAAGTAGATAAGCTGATATTGTATCCAGACATCTGTATTATTTCTTATAAGGCTAGCGTAAAAACCCATTTTGTTTTTTTTAGATATATAAACGATAATATCTTAATTGTATAATTATTGGCGCACGCGCGATAAGATTTGCTATTCAATAAGAATTTCACTTTATAATCAAGAAGCATTACATGCTCAAATTTTACAGAAATTTTAAAAGATCGTGTAATTTCTCTGATATAATAATAAATTAAGTTAAGAAATTATAAAAACTAACAATACTAACCTAGTTACTTAAGTAATATTGTTACTAACACCAAATACTAACACAACTATGGACTTTAGTCTGAAATAAAGTTATATTATTATTATTATTATTAATTTAGAAACGGATATAGGATTTTTAGGCTAATTATAGGTTACACACCTTCATTACTTTTAACATAAAACCCTGATTCTACATATTATATTTTATAGGTAGGTGGCATTTCAAATAAATATACTTCATTGGAAGAAGATATCAGGTATAAGTTCCTGGTAAAGTTTTTGATTTGAAGTCTCAGTTAACTCTTGTATCTCTAAAAGTTATTTTTCTTTTACATCCACTTAAAATTTAGTAACGTTTTCCTTACCAAATTGTTTCAATGTTCTTATACCTTTGTTATATTTGTTGTTAACTGTATCGTGCGTGCTGTGGTCTCCTACGTGCAGGAGCACACCGACATACTCGTAACCTAATATTGCCAATTATTTATGTGGCATGTGTTGTGTAAGAACGTATATCATTTTTAGAGATCCTAAATAAATTATTAAGTATATAATATCGGGTAGTATTACGTATAAACGCAAATAAAAAAATACTTTTTGTATCCAAAAATAATCCGAATTCCAATAAAAATTACTGATTGCACAGCAAAATACTCAACTCAAAATATAACAAAATAAACAACAATTTATATTCGTGGCGCACCGCTATTTATCTTGATAGTAAAGCTTTTTTTTAATGCATAGCTGACAATGACCAGCGCACATTAAACCTATTACCTTTTTTACCATTTTTGAGAAAAACAAATTATTGTAACTTACCCTTCGTGCCCTTCGCTCGCTCTTGCATCCTATGTCGACGGAGCCGCGCCTTGCGGGGCTCCTATTTATGTGTAAATTGTTTATAGAATCCTAACCAAACCTAACCCTGGGGTTTAATATTAGTCGCCATGTCATTTTGCAATGAATGTGAGTGTTATGTATGTACGCTCTGGTTAATTTGCTGTGCAGTCAGTATTTTTGATGTAAAAAGTACCTATGTATATATAAATGATGGAAATAAATTGATAGGTGATTATTTATTTGATGTGCAATTAATAATATCTCCAGAATATCTGTACATGTATGCTTATATCTTTCATTCAGTTCAGAACAGAACGACGCAGGAAGTAAGCAAAAGAAACAAGCAGCTTAGTACGCGTCACAGCTTGATACCTATCTTGAAGTGATATCAGCCAAGTGTGTAATAATTCTTGGTATCTTTGCATTACGTTTATATCTGTGATTGAATGACACAGCCAAATTAGCCGATGATATAACTTATATTTCCGCCATTGTAACATTGATAACTTAACGCGTGTATACTTACAGGCTGATTCACTTTCATTTAGCGTGTTCAACCAAACTAACATCGACAAACAAACCAAAACGTACAGTTTAAGAAGAGAAATTTAGAATTAACTATTGCTAAAAATAGTTTCTGATGAATATAAGACTTTTAGCTACATGTTGCCAACAACTCGTTTCAAATATTGCTGAAACAAAGTTGTACGATTTTTGTTTCCCATGAATACAAGGATAAAAAATATAACGTTATTCTTTACCAAGAGGTTATCATCAAGTAAAATGAAAAACCGGCAAAGAGCGAGTTGGTCTTGCAATATTCAGGGTTCCGACCTAACTTCCACTGAGCAGTCTAAACGGTAGTGGTCTGCTGCTAGCTATAATATTTGCATTATTATATGACTGAGCTAATAGAGAAGTATGGAAAAAAGGGACATGGTGCGCGCATGGTAAGCGCAGAGGAAAGATGATGCTGTTGATGATATGACTGAGCTAAATAACGTCTTTTACTTGATACAGATTAATACTACATAGGTCAAAAGACAGTGGCGTAGCTAGTCGTAAATGAGCCCTGTCAAAATTTTATTGGGAGTCCCTGTTTCCCCAACTGTGGTGATGCCCGAACGGAAGACATTTTTTTATTACATTAGGCCATCAAAACGGGAGTTTTGGTTTTTAAAATGGCAATCTGTGTGCTCGTCATTGAGACCTAACATTGTACCAGAATACAAATTCCTATATTGCATAGATCTCGAGTAAAAACCTCTGACAGACGGACAAAACCTCTGTGACAGACGGACAAAATATGTATATAAGCAGTCAAGAGGACTGCCGACCGAAGTAAAAACGTAAACACGTTGTCGTGGTGTCGCCACGACGCGAACCCGTAAGATTGTCCCCTACCAAAAATCGTTTAACGCGCCTAAAGAACTTTTTACTTCAAAAAGTGATCTTATAAAGGTTCTCTTTTCCTTTGAAGGTTGGAACCCTATCAACCACACCACAAACTAGTTTGCTAACTGACCGGACTATAAAGTTAGAGAGAGATAAATCTATCACATTTTTAGGGTTCCGTGTCTCAAAAGGAAAAAAAAACGGAAACCTGATCACTTCGTTGTCCGTTTGTCTGTCAGTCTCTCAAACCCCTTATCTCCGGAATGTGGGGAGGTATCAAGTTGAAATTAATATCAAATACCTACGTAGGTCTACGGTCGCTAGGGAGCTCAAAAAAAAAATCAAGCTTCTAAGTCAAAGCAATAAAAAAATACGGCCATTTATGCGACATATTTTGATACTCGCAAATAAATCAAAACCTACAGGGTACTTCCTTCTTAAAGGTAACTTAGTTCTTAGGATAAATTCATCCCAACAACTACAGAACCCTTCATAATGCGAGGCCCGACACGCACTTGGCCAGTTGTTTTATAAGAAAAGGAATTTATCACTGAATCGTGGTGGCAATTATATACCTAAGTACTTCCTTCCTAAAGTTGTTACTGATAGATTGAATAGACAATATACCTGAGTAGTTCCTGCCTAAAGTTGTTACTGTTAGATTGAATAGACAATGCACCTAAGTAGTTCCTTCCTAAAGTTGTTACTGTTAGATTGAATAGACAATATACCTAAGTAGTTCCTGCCTAAAGTTGTTATTGTTAGATTAAATAGACAATATACCTAAGTAGTTCCTGCCTAAAGTTGTTACTGTTAGATTAAATAGACAATATACCTAAGTAGTTCCTGCCTAAAGTTGTTACTGTTAGATTAAATAGAGAATATACCTAAGTAGTTCCTGCCTAAAGTTGTTATTGTTAGATTAAATAGACAATATACCTAAGTAGTTCCTGCCTAAAGTTGTTACTGTTAGATTAAATAGACAATATACCTAAGTAGTTCCTGCCTAAAGTTGTTACTGTTAGATTAAATAGAGAATATACCTAAGTAGTTCCTTCCTAAAGTTGTTACTGTTAGATTGAATAGACAATGCACCTAAGTAGTTCCTTCCTAAAGTTGTTACTGTTAGATTGAATAGACAATATACCTAAGTAGTTCCTGCCTAAAGTTGTTACTGTTAGATTAAATAGACAATATTCCTAAGTAGTTCCTGCCTAAAGTTGTTACTGTTAGATTGAATAGACAATATACCTAAGTAGTTCCTGCCTAAAGTTGTTACTGTTAGATTGAATAGACAATATACCTAAGTAGTTCCTGCCTAAAGTTGTTACTGTTAGATTAAATAGACAATATACCTAAGTAGTTCCTTCCTAAAGTTGTTACTGTTAGATTGAATAGACAATATACCTAAGTAGTTCCTGCCTAAAGTTGTTACTGTTAGATTAAATAGACAATATACCTAAGTAGTTCCTTCCTAAAGTTGTTACTGTTAGATTGAATAGACAATATACCTAAGTAGTTCCTGCCTAAAGTTGTTACTGTTAGATTGAATAGACAATATACCTAAGTAGTTCCTGCCTAAAGTTGTTACTGTTAGATTAAATAGACAATATACCTAAGTAGTTCCTTCCTAAAGTTGTTACTGTTAGATTGAATAGACAATATACCTAAGTAGTTCCTGCCTAAAGTTGTTACTGTTAGATTGAATAGACAATATACCTAAGTAGTTCCTGCCTAAAGTTGTTACTGTTAGATTAAATAGACAATATACCTAAGTAGTTCCTTCCTAAAGTTGTTACTGTTCACCTTCAAAATGTTAATTTTGCACTTAATTCAAATAACTTATAACAGTATGCTTATAATCAGCTTCCGTTTTTAACCGACTTAAAAAAAAGGAGGTTATCAATTCGACACGTATGTACCTATGTAATATCTTTGGAACTGCAATATATTCACATATGGTAATCTATTAGGGCTTCCAAACAAATATACAAAATTTTATAGAAGTATGTATGTTTGTATTTATGTTTCTGCACGCATTTCTCCGAAACCATTCATCGGATCGTAACCATTTTATTTTTATTGACTTACATTTACTTCAGCTTAGGGAACAGTGCAAGTTTTATCAAAGTCGGTTCAGTAGTTTCAAGATAATGGACTAATACGTGTAAGTGTGACGGCCTGACTTATTGATACGAGCTATGGGTGTGGTGTCAAAGGGAAAACATCTCAAAACCTTGGCCAAATTCTAGTGCAATATATATAACGTAACTATTAACTACTAATTACAAACAAATATTAAAATAAAACCTAAAAAGCACGAAATAAAAAAATAAATTAAATTAAATTAAATCGACTTCAAAAAGATATTAACTCAAAAAAATTATGAAATATCTTTGATTTCGGACCCAAGACACCGACTTCCAAAATTAAAGTTATTTCATAATTTTTTTGAGTTAACTTATTTTTGAAGTCGATTTAATTTTTAAATTATTTTTTTACTTATCTATTTGTCTAATCCGTGGACAATAGTTGGTTAACTATTTATCTTAAGAATCTTATGGTATCGCCTTAACCTGTAACGGTTTTTTCGTCCCTAATAAATAAAATAAAGTAAAATAAGGTAGGTACTGCAACCATATTTAGCTAAAATAAATTGTGTGTAGTTCATTAAATTGCACAAGCCACATTTTGCCTTAAAACTTTTTTTTAGTTCTCTCCTTGAGACTGGCTTATTTTTTCTATATAAAAACCAGGAAATAAAATATAAAACATATACGTGGTACTTACATGTGAACACGTCCGTCGACCAGCAGCTTCGTGTGATAACTGCTTATGGATAAGCAGATCGTTTCGGCAGAGATACGCTATCAGCTATCAGCCGCGCCAGATGCTGATAGCAGCTGACGTCATCATGCATGCTTGCCAATTCATTGATTGGCTAATTGTAACATCTCAGGAGTGTCACATTTAGGGGCTGGAGCTATTTAAGGAAAGGACTTGATGCACTTAGCGATATTACAGACGGTACGAATTGTGAGGAGTTCTTATTTGTCTTTGGAGCCCTGACCGCGGTGCAGCGTTGGTCAGGCTGGTGGGTCACTAATTTTATATTTTGAAATGTGATAAGTATGTAGGTATTAGTTAACTTGACAAAACATCGATATTTCTTTATTATATGTAGATAAGTTTAATATTGATGTGTTATACACATCGCACCTTTAATCAAAAACCGAAATAACTCAAAATTTCAATTTTGTGGGAAAACGCATTAAAAATTTGACATTGTCTACCTTAATAGCTTCAATTTATCACAAAAAAAAAAATAAAAAAATCTCTGTCATTTTCATCGTTATCGAGTCGGGTGTTGGACTGAACGATTCTCCGTGCGAAATTAATTCAGTTTATAGTAAAAACTCGAAATATGTAATTTTTGAGTTATTTCGGTTTTTGATTAAAGGGGCGACATAACTTTGTGAGGGGCTCGTGGTTAAGCAATACGATCCATCAGGTTAGTCCACGATTGGCGGGGTTGACCCATTGATGGGTGGGTTACATACCGTGATTTTAAAGCTAGTTAAGCCATTTGGTCCCGGCTGTCATTCGTGGATTTTTGACAGTCGTTACAGAACAAGAACAGACAATCAGTCTTAACAGCGGCTATCGTATTAACCAGTAACTGGGTTGAAGAGGTCAGACAGGCTCCATGTAAAATACTGGTATTCAGCTGCATCTGGTTGGACTGGAGGCCGACCCCAACATAATTAGGAAAAATGTAGGCAGATGGTGATACACATAAAATTTGTGTATTTGTTCTAACGAAATTCTCTAAATGATGGTGAAAACCGCTTCAAAATCTGTTGCGTACTAGTTGCGTAGTTTAGAAGAACAACGCGGTCATACAGACAGACATGAAGTTAGAGCGACTTTAATGTATTTTATTGTATCGATACAGATAAACAAGAATGTCATATTCCTCCCGCTGTTCACTCAGGCTTAGGGTAACTAAACATGTCGCCATGTAATCAGGTTTCCATTTTAGACAACTAAGTAATAATAATGAACTTTATTTTTATAAATATTTGAAGGGATGTCGGCAGCATGTCACGATAGCAGCAGAGAAGTGTTAAGGCCCTATTAAATTTCGAACGTGATTTTTGCGTTGAATGGCCAACTTTGGCGTTCTTATTCTGAGAGACTATTACGACTCTCTGCCACCTCGTAGCAACAATGATTTGTACAAGGTGGCAGAGAGAAGGCAGGAATAGAGACTAGAGTCAAGAGCAAACCCATCATAAACAATATTAAAAAAAATAAGATCGCATACAAGTGTATGCGATCTTATTTTTTTTTATTATTGTTTATGATGGGTTTGCTCTTGACTCTAAGTATAACATTACACACTTTGGCTATCGGGTAATTTATCCATAACAGTGGAGAATACTTATTAGTATAGTTCATAGGGGCCTCGCTTTTCGCATTTTTTTCTTATCTATATAAATAAAGCCAAAATTCCGAAGCAAGTTTTTCATAAAATACGACAGCATTTTTTCGAGCTCGTGGATTGAACTACTTACTTAAGAAAATGAAATGAAAAATATATAATAATATCTCTTCAGTAGTGGTTTAGTCCATAGCAGGCTCAGAATTTTGAAATATGTATGGAATTTCTATAAAAAAATCCCATTTAAAACCATAAAACTACTAAAACGCTCAGAATTCCCAGTTTCATTTCATTAATATTATTAGATAAGTAAAATGTATACCAGAATATACGTTAGTATATATGAAATTAAAATATTATACTATAAACAAAAAAAAAAAAAACTCAAAATAAGCATAATTACAACTGCCAAATTGCTACATAATATGATGCGTCGCGTCGCCATGCTTCAATGTAGGTACTTAATCTGTCAAAACGCAGTGGCCTCTTAAGCGAAGACAACAGGCAAATCTTGGTCATGTCCTGGATTCGATTCCCAGCTCGGTATTGTTTTTCTATATTATTATGGTTTCTCTCAGTAGCAGCCTGGAGGATTTGCCCCCGGTTGATGGCAATACATAGTTCTCCCCGCTTTAACTTAATATTTAAAACATAACTGGCGGTGTTCTAACTCATCTTGCTGCAGTTTCGGAGAATACATGAATGATGATGTTTATGTAATGCTCGCATGTCTGTATTTCGCATCTTTCAACAGTTTCATTGCGAAAAGGTTAGAAACACAAAGAAGTGTACCTGCTCCGGCGCACAGCAACGTACCTGATATCGTGAGAGAAATCTGCTGACCGAGTCTACGGAGGTATCGCGGCTATCTGCTATCTACCGAATTCTACGTATGTACTATCTGATACAGCTGATAGCAAGTGCATGTTCACTCGCACGTACATATTATTGTTTATTGGCTGTATTTACCCACTTACTAGTTCTAATCTCGCTATTATTAGATAAAAGAGATATATTCTTATCTTTTTATATCTGTTGTTAATAGCCAATTGTTTTAATTGCTGACCACTTGGAAAAGTGCTTCTGTCTCTTCGAATACAAGTGGCTTTTTGTTAAAATCAGTACTTGTCTTGTATTTGTCAAAGTTTAGTTGTACGAAACCAACATTAGTGTAACTGAGACTTTAAATTCAGCCATTTTGTATCATAAAGAAAGTGACAGCATCAATTTAAAGTCTCCGTTATACTAATGTTGGTTTGGTTCAACTCACCGATAGAGTATAAAACTGGGGTTTTCCTAAAGATCAGTCAGTGGAAGACCAAACAATCACGGGAGTCATAAAAGTGCAAAGGCAGCAACTTCCTGTTTTTCAATTATGGTAACTTTTAATGCAGTTTGTCAATATCAAATCAGTTTCATTGTTCGACTTATGCCCGTTTTCTGAGGTTTTTATACGGAGTTTATCAATTCGTTATTGATTATTGGTTCGAAATCGTGTTTCTGAACACTTCAAATTACTATCGAGGGTTTTGTCTGAGAACCTCAAAAATTGAGCGTAAGGAAGGAATTCGTTTAAGTAGATAATTGTGATAGCTATCAAGAGTTTAAACTCTGTTTATGAATTCTCAGAAACCGGGCATTAATAAGTTTGTTGTAAAAAACAGTAGCATCTCATATAAAATAACAGTGGAGATCATAGGGTTGCAGCGAAAACAGCAATATGCAATAGTAACTGCACTGCTTTCAAACCAAAAATATTGATTACCGCCATTTTGGTTTAACTGGATGTTGGTACGTTTGCATCTACGTATATGAGTCATTGGGGCTCGAACCATCAGTCAGGCCGTGGTCACTCCCTTTCCTTGAATGGATATTCTATAACGGCAATATTGTTATCTTCGTTTTAGAATTAGTACATATAATTTAGCGTTGATAGATCTCATTATTGATAGTCTATAGATAGTTTCTAACCGACTTCAAAAAGGAGGAGGTTCTCAATTCGTCTGTATGTTTTTTTTTGTATGTTTGTTACGCGATTACTCAAAGACGGATGGACCGATTTGGATAATTCTTTTTTTGTTTGAAAGGGTATACTTCCGAGGTGGTCCTATATAAATTTTATTAACTTGGCTTGGGTAGTTTTTGAGTTAGCTTCAATAATGTGTATATTTCCCACTTATTTTATGTGGATGATGTGATGATGTTCCTATCACTGTTATTTACATGGCTATAGCTACAATTATTGTGTTCAATTATGTAGTCGAATTTGTGTGGGGTAGGTTCCACAACTAAAAAGAGAAAAATAAAAACTTTTTGGCAAAAATAAAACCGACTTCCAAAACAAAACACTACAAAGTGAAAAATAACTTTAATTTCGGAAGTCGGTGGCAAAAAATGAAAATACAAAACCAAAGACACCGACTACCGAAACCGGTACCGGTTTTATTTTTGCCAAAAAGTTTTTTTGTCGTTTAATTTTAACGAAAATTTTATTCTGTTACATAAGTGTGGCTAAGTAAATAACAACCGCACGGGGTGATCGATCATGTTAAGCCACGCTTGCCACCTTTGGTCCGTGGATGGATCTTTACATACCATTCAGCTGCATTCGGTTAGACTGGAAGCCGACCCCAACATCAGGGGCAGGCTGACGGATGATGACGTAAGTGTAATATTTAGACTTAATTAATATTTGTACGCCGTTAACTACAGGCCACACACAGTGATCAGAACCAAAGACTCACAATAAAACCTTAATTACGCGTTTACAAATCCGACAAAAATAAGCTATTTTTCGGTAGAGTTTCCGATGAAATGAAACTAAATCAAACTAAACTAACAATTGCAACAAATAGATTACTTCTTTATCTCCAAATAATGGCCATTTTTTGGTTTGAAATTTTTGTATTCGATATCGTAAAAACGATTTTCCGTTACTTCTTCACACAAAATTGACGATATGAGGCTTAGTTCGGGATCATTTTTCTGATATTTTGTAAATAATTTTGTTTCTTAAAAAATACCCTAGGTAAGCAGATATAATATTTTCAATAATATGGGTGAAATATTCACAAAAATGTTACAAATAAACTCAGAAAAAAATAAAAACGAACCGTCTTAACTTTTCTCGTATTTTGCTATTACGCATGAAATCAAAATCAAAATCAAATCAAAATCAAAAGTCATTTATTCAAACTAGGCTGAGAATCAGCACTTTTTGAACGTCAAAATTACATAAGACAGTCCCCCAAAACGCCCGCCCTTCACCACTTCCTAGTGCTTTAGCTGGGGAGAAGTGGCGCATCAAACTCCCCAGCAGCACAGCTGTCTGTTCAGTTAAAAAAAAATGAATCTATGTAACATTGCGCATAATAATTTAGGTACATTACGCAACACAAAACATTAAATTAAATTATTTGCTATAAGTAAGCTAGCACACGCCAATATACCAAAAAAAAATCGAATACTCAAGCAGAAATAAAAATACAAAACTAAAAACGTAAGCAGAACTTTATACCTAAATAAAAGCCTCCAGTGATAAAGGACGTGCACACTTACATATGCCGCCGTACAGCCGTACATGGAGTCGTAACTCGAAGTCACAGATGATAAACTAGGACCATGAATCTTCACGTGTGGTATTAAGGGTTATTTTATTTTGTCACTGTCTGGATATTTACGTAGGTCCAAATAAAAACATGAACAATAATCTATTTTTTTATTTCGTAGTTTTTAGTTTTTAGTAAAAATTGGAATATTTGATTGTAATAAGTAGTTAATAGTTTTGTTATGAATATTGCACTACAATTTGACCAAGGTTTTGGGATGTTTTCCCTTTGACACCACACCCGTAGCTCGTATCAATAAGCGAGGCCGTCAAACTTACACGTTGAAAGCTGGGTCATCCTAACTATTTCCGTTATTGAGAACCAATAAACACTTACCTGGTCATCATCAGACCTTCCGAAAGAATCATGTAGTAGCATCCGTGCTCAATTAGATAAATGTTGAAAGCTGGATCATCCTAACTATTTCCTTTACTGAGAACCGATAAGCACTTACCTGGTCATCATCAGACCGTCAGAAAGTATCATGTAGTAGCATCCGTGCTCAATTAGATAAATGTTGAAAGCTGGCTCATCCTATTTCCATTACTGAGGACCAATAAGCACTTACCTGGTCATCATCAGACCGTCAGAAAGTATCACGTAGTAGCATCCGTGCTCAATTAGATAAATTTTGAAAGCTAGGTCATCCTAACTATTTCCTTTACTGAGAACCGATAAGCACTTACCTGGTCATCATCAGACCTTCAGAAAGAATCATGTAGTAGCATCCGTGCTCAATTAGATAAATTTTGAAAGCTAGGTACATCCTAACTATTTCCTTTACTGAGAACCGATAAGCACTTACCTGGTCATCATCACACCGTCAGAAAGTATCATGTAGTAGCATCCGTGCTCAATTAGATAAATGTTGAAAGCTGGGTCATCCTATTTCCATTACTGAGGACCAATAAGCACTTACCTGGTCATCATCAGACCGTCAGAAAGTATCACGTAGTAGCATCCGTGCTCAATTAGATAAATTTTGAAAGCTAGGTCATCCTAACTATTTCCTTTACTGAGAACCGATAAGCACTTACCTGGTCATCATCAGACCTTCAGAAAGAATCATGTAGTAGCATCCGTGCTCAATTAGATAAATGTTGAAAGCTAGGTCATCCTAACTATTTCCTTTACTGAGAACCGATAAGCACTTACCTGGTCATCATCAGACCGTCAGAAAGTATCATGTAGTAGCATCCGTGCTCAATTAGATAAATGTTGAAAGCTAGGTCATCCTAAGTATTTCCTTTACTGAGAACCGATAAGCACTCACCTGGTCATCATCAGACCTTCAGAAAGTATCATGTAGTAGCATCCGTACTCAATTAGATAAATGTTGAAAGCTAGGTCATCCTAACTATTTCCTTTACTGAGAACCGATAAGCACTCACCTGGTCATCATCAGACCTTCAGAAAGTATCATGTAGTAGCATCCGTGCTCAATTAGATAAATGTTGAAAGCTAGGTCATCCTAACTATTTCCTTTACTGAGAACCGATAAGCACTTACCTGGTCATCATCAGACCGTCAGAAAGTATCATGTTGTAGCATCCATGCTCAATTAGATATATGTTGAAAGCTAGGTCATCCTATTTCAATTACTGAGGACCAATTATCTTGAAAACTACTAAACCGATTTTGATGAAACTTTTACTGTACCCTAAATTGGAGTAAATGTAAGCCAACAAAAAAAGAATGGTCACGATCCGATTAATAGTTTCGGAGATATGCGTGGACAAACATACATCTATAAAATTTGTATATTTGCTTGGAAGCCCTAATAGATCATGAATATGAATATCTCGCAGATCCAATAATATTACATACCATACGTATCGGATCGATAACTCCTTTTTTTGAAGTCGTTAAAATGATATTAATTAAAATAGTATTTATTTCTCACGTTCCTCTCACCCATCGCCGGCTCAGGTTGAAACTCTGGTAGAGTTTATGGAAAGAAACCCTGGCATGAAGAAGGGTTTCTTGAGAACTCAAAATGCCAGAGAGCGAAGTCGACGCCAGTGGGAGGAACTAGCCGTGCGCCTAAATAGTATAGGTGGCACCTCAGACCAGGTGGCACAATCAAAAATAACAAACTGTGGACCAAGGTTTGCATCGTTTTTTTTATTACAGAGCCTCTTAACATTCGTCAAAGCAAACTCGTAAAATAGATGCTTTTTATTTGACACTTTGAATCGGATTCGAGTGCGAAGTGGGCGTCGAAGTTACTGGTGAATACCTTACTGAATGCTACTTCTTACGTCATCTCATACTTTATCTGTCAAAGTCTCACGGTCAATTTAGTTCAACTTCGCTGACACGCTCATAAGGGTAGCGCTAGTGTGAATTCGAATTATCAACCGAGTTTTTAGAATGCCAATCAAGAAACACAGCGGATTCAGATTCGAAGTTTAGAATGAGGTCTTACAGAATCACACTCCTGTGTGCTATTTTCACAAGAATAATAATTATGCTAGAATAGAAAAAATATTAACTCTAGTAGTATTACAGTGGTTTATAACCTAACTAAAGGTTTGTAAATTAAAGGTAAAGTGGACTGTAAACACTTATAATAAACGGTACAATATTGGAATTAACTTTGGGCAACAAGTATGCGCGCGCGTCGTCGCTCGGGTTCAGTACTGGAGTAAGGTGGCTGCCAGCACGCTGCCGCGCCCGCCGCCCGCCGCGCGTCCCCAGGCACGGACTATGATTCACGCCTTGTCTGCGTGAACCACAGTATTTAACGATATTATTACCGCAGCTCACAAACACATCCTAAAATGCAATTTTTTTAAGCACTTCTTGTCTTAACTCAAATCGGTTAAAAAGTCACTCATTTAGTATTATTTTCGCCCACTCAGTATTTTTTTCACCTAATTTATTATTTAATTCGGACACTTGGAGTTTTAGTTGCTTGCTAGCTTATATTAGCTGTTTCCCGCTGCTAGTAGCTCATGTTACAAAGTTTAATTATTCATCATTATCACCAGTAAATTTTTCGCAAACATAATTTGAGCGCCACTCGGTTTAGTATTAAATTATCTCATTACCAGTCATTTGTATATTATATAATATATTCGCCCGGTTAATAATTCCCCTTTTCAGAATAACAAATAAATGAAATAAGAATAAGATTTGAAAAAAATTAAGTAAACTCTTCCGCATCTCAACTTTAATATGTATACATTACATTTTTAACAGATGAATTATTTATAGCTATAATCATGTTTATCTTAAAACTAAAACAGTAGTGTATCTTCAAGAACCATCCATCCAGCGTTTCACTGAACACTCTTCACTTTTCAGTGGATTTGTTGCATTGATCTTCTGCCTTCTCAACATTTACCTGAAAACCAATTGAAATGAAGACAAATGAAGAACAGAATACAATTAATATTAAAAGAGGTATTTAGCGTGCACCATTCCAGTTCACGCTAATTTGTGATACAAAAAGTGTTAATTAAACACATAATAAATAATTTAACATTTTACACTTATGTATAACTGATGGAAAATTTAATTTATGATCACAGCAACTACATTGCACTGTAGACCGCGGTCCAGTAAATTGCCAACGGGATGAACTTTATACACATATAGTCGTAACAAATCACAGATGGATTGGTTGGTTTGGCTCACTTTATTTTGTAACTTTGCACACGGGAGGATATGTATGTCCGCTCTCTAGTCTTTGATTTATTTCATAGGTTGGTTGATGAACGGAAAATAATTATCACCGCCACCTACAGCCCTCTAAAATACGAATATGCTAGTAACCTAACCCCTTGTCATAATATAAAGCTCTATTTACACGGTGCATGTTTCTGGAACGTTCAAAAGCAATAATCGCATGCCATAAAGCACGTTCAATTTTATTGTCATTCAAGAATTGCGTGCAAGTGTCTACACGCGTGCGAATTCCATAAAATGGCATATAAAATTGTATGGCTATTATTGCATGCAAGTTTTGCATCGTCTAAACACAGATTGGCACGTCCTTGTACAATTGATTCAAGTATTGCCAGTATTTGCGCTGCCAAATATTTCATTTAAATTTTATTGAACGTGTTCTCAAGATGTTTTTTACTTGTTTCATTCGTTCGTACTTATTCGTACGTAGAGTTGAATGCAATTTTATTGCACACCAGTTTAGAACGGCAACTAACTTGCCCGTGTCATGCAACAATATACTACGTGTGGTTTAGACCGTGTTAGTTAGTTAATAAATAATTGCCCTTCAATTTTCTGGTATGCCACAGGCAATAAACTTGCACCCTGTAAATGGAGCTTAAGCGGACGTCGCGCGAATACGCCATCATGTCTCACTCATTGTTTGGCAAAACACGAACGCGAGAGGCCTAAGACATAAAGTTCAAATGACACGTGTGCTCGTGTGCCAGTTGCTAAGTACTTATGCTTTTTATCAGTCTGGAACATTAGTATTGATAAATTAAACTCAATCATAGAACATACAAACACAAAGTAGGTACTTAAATAAAAAAAATATATAAAAAAAAAACAGAAAGTCCTGTGCGAGGCCAAAAGGCTCCTATCTCACATTTAAAAGTAAGTGTCGCAGCGCTGATGATATCTAATACTACGAATAAAGTTGGTCTAATGATAGAGACGGAAGGTCACCTGTTTGTGCATGACTTCAATTCACTATCATTTCAATTACTTGATTTGTTTTCCGTTAAGCCGTCGGCACACCTCTTCAGTGGGAAGCAAATGGTAAACAAAGCATGACATGAGTACTCACACTTCCTACGACGAACCTCTTCAGGTAGACTTCAAACACCGCTGTTGGCATGCCGGCGTCACGCATGGCTTTGCTCACGTCCTGGCCGCTGTACTTCAGCAGCATGCCGGCGCCACCGAAGTGCTGTAAGGGAAGACGGAAGTCACAGTAAGATCCTCATTTATTTTCTAGTCCTTTCAATTTCACGGTTCGAGCTACAGATACTTGACTACGAGTTGGTTAACACAAAAAGAGCAAAGCGTGGAGATTGTTTAATTTTCGAACGTCTAACCGTAAGGCTGTTGCCGTTTTATTAATTACCTTGGTAGGTAGGTATTTTATAATAATATATGTTTTGAGAAAAATGTCTTCTAAAAATAAAAACGCGAATATAGTATCTAAAAACTTTTAACAATGGCGTGGCGGCTTCCATCAGTTACAGGGTGATGCAAAACTAGAAACGTGAAAATAAATCAGCACAATAAAATTATCAGTATTTTAAAATATTATGTTTTGACACATCCGTATCAATATGGTCAACTACACAATCACATTTTTGCACAATACCAATTAATTCAACTGTGGTAGTTAGTGAAACACTATAAATTGTAAACGTGAGCGTCCACTAACGCGCGCAGCCGCAACGCACGCACGGCACGCAACGTATTGAACGGACTTGCCGATAGCATGCGTCCGCTGTGTCCGGATTTTTTATTTAGTCTGAGAGTTTTTGTTGAAGAAGATATTATTATTATCAGTTGCTTGTTGGCAGAAGAAGAAGAACGTTAAATTAAACGTAGAATGTGGGTTCATGAAATCAACTTGAAGCGACCAATGTTTGGAGAATATCATGCATTATTTGTTATAAACAAGCGTGCCGCTCGCGTATTTGAGCACAAGTCTAATATTTTTTTTTAATAATATAGAAATGCAGTAAAAAAAAACAATTTTGTGTTTTTTTTAATTTTTTTCAAGACTGGTTCATATACAAAAAAAAAAAAATAATAATAAAAATAATGTCCTGGGACATTTTCACACACGGTCATCTGATCCCAAACTAAGCAGAGCTTGTACTATGGAAACCAGATAACAGATATACTACATATACTACTTTTTTTTTGTAAATACATACTTATATAGATAATTACACCCAGACTCAGGACAAACAGACATGTTCATGCACACAAATGTTTGTCCTGGATGGGAATCGAACCCACGACCTGCAGCGTGATAGGTGGTATCTTAACCAACCACGCCAACTGGTCTATCCAATATATATATAAGGACTAGTCTAGATATAAAAAAAAATATAAATGTCATGCTTGGTAAATCCCTAGCATCAGTGGGATGACACTGACAGTTCACTCCACGCTCACAGTTTTCACGATGACGCGGTGATTTCATAAACCTCTAATAATCGCCTGTTTTCGCACTCGGTGCGGGCGGTACCGATAGTGGACACAATGCTATATGAATTCATACAAAGCAAACTAAAATCCGTTGCCTGCCGTGTGCACATTGCGCCCGGTGCGGAACAGTGGACGCTCACCCTGAAACCCGAATTGGTCCAACCTCCATCATTAGTTCGACCTACACTGCGCCTTTGACCCGTAAATATCGCGTGATATGCAGTTTTTTCTAAAACATCCTCTTCTTTTGACATTTCATTAACGCTCACGCAGAAAATGCAAAATTTTAAAAGGTTAAGTGCTTCTTTGGAAGACCTATTTACACATCTTCAGCTTTAAGGGTACATTTCCACTGACGCGAAGCTTGGCGGCCCGCCCTGCTCGACTCAATTCTGTCCGGTTCGGGGCCGTGTGTTCATATATTCTATTTGAAACTCCGCTCCGCTCCACTTACACTGTTTCCACTGACGTGGAGTGAAGATTTCAAGCATTGTGATTGGTCAAATCACAGTCCGCTCCTCTCCACTCCACCCAGCTCCGCGTCAGTAGAAACGCACCCTGAGAAGGGTGTCTTTAAGTGGTAATATTAATTCTCAAAATTTTACTAAACACTGGATTATGCAACACAAAAAGCGTAAATGAAATATTTAACTAACCTTGGAAATTGCGTAATTTTACGTGAGCATAACAATCTGTCCGGTGGAACTTCGACCTTCTTTGCATTTTGTGTAGGAATTCTGACGCGTATGTTGTGACGTAACTTTTTTGCAGGTGTACTAAATGATCTTTCAAAACCACTATAAAAATCGGCCAAGTGCGTGTCGGACTACGCACAATGAAGGGTTCCGTAGTTGGGACGAATTTATCCCAAGAACAAACTTAACATTGTAGTTGAAAAATATGTTCTCCCATACATTCTGACTGCAAATGTAATTTTTCACGCACAATATTGAGAGATTTGCCATGTTATTTTAAGACCATAGACTTCTTATAAGTTTTCCTGTAATCTATAGGTATAGAACTACTTCCTGTATTTTTTTTTATTTTTTTGCTCAGTAGTTTCGGAAATATTCGGGGGAATGGTCAATTTTGGTCTATTTTGTTAAATAACTTTAAAACAGTTTATTTTAAAATTATAAAAAAGTATGTTTGAGACCCTCACAATAAGCCCTTTCATTTGATATATCGCACGCTACAGTTTGCAAAACTTTTTTTTTACTTTCTTACTTGCCCCCAAAATTGACCTCCATATTCAAAATTCATTAACATTACATGTCCGTGTTTGGGTCACAAAAATAGATACGTGCACCAAATTCCAACTTAATCGGTCTATTAGATTCGGAGCAAATTGTCTGTGACAGACGGACAGACAGACTACAGACAGACATACAGACACACGAGTGATCCTATAAGCGTACCGTTTTTCCTTTTGAGGTACGGAACTTTAAAAATAATATTTGACAGAAAGCAAGGACACAAACCGTGGCAGTCGTCAGTCAACGGTGGCTACCTACAGCTAATTTGACGGTCAGTTCCACACATTCATGCACCAGCTGCGACCGTTGCAATCAAATGAGTTTAGTCACTTCAAACTGGTTGAATCAGCTTCACAAACCAATCGTATCTCCTACATTCACCGTGCTCTAAACGCTTTAGTGCGTACTGCCGTTATAAGCAATACATCCTATATCAAATGCCATCACTTCTTCATACATGTATTGTTGGTTTAACAATTAAACAGAAGAGATATCAAAATGGAACTAAATAATTCCAGAAATTAGGAGAAACTTGCAGGCTATTCAAGCAAGTCATTATAAGATACAAAGAGATATGTGGCTTCAATTTAAACAGTCACATGACCTGCCCCGCTTAATTATTTATTTTATTTTAATTTTATTTATTTTCTAGCTTTTCCCTGCGGCTTTGCCTGCGTGTTTGTCGGAAATTATCCCACGGGAACGCACTACCGGGATCAAAAGTATCCTATGTCCTAATGCAGGTTATAGTCTACCCATTTGCTAAATTTCATCCAAATCCGTTCAGTGGTTTCATCGTAAAAGCGTAACACACAAACGAACTCTTATTTCGCATTTACACAGTATTATGAAAAACCGGTCTCTCGACACTCTACACTCACAAAATGAATTAGGTACTTAAAAAAAAAAAACTATACATACTACTTAAGTTTCCACAATAATATAACTCAATCATGCCTCGTAAGACACGTGGCGCCATCTATTATCATAAATTACGTTATTGTTGTTTTCCTCGGGAACAGAGCAATTTTTCGGGATGGCATTGAAAGGTACCTTATGTCTGTTTCTGTATACCTGGCAACGTATATGCAAAATTTCGGGATGATCGGTTCAGTGGTTTAAGCGTGAAAAGGTACAGCCCAGCATTTTACTTACCTGTGCTACAAACGACAATGGCGCCGCTTGCCTCAAACTGTACGGTAGTAAGCGCAAAGTTCTGATTATGGTATCTTTACTTCGTCGTCGTCATGAGAGAATACAAAATAAAACAAAAAGTAAACAAATCACTTACGGACGGCGCGAACTCGGTGAGGTCGAGCACCTGCCCGTCGTACACCACGTACAGACAGCCACCGTCCTGCCCGGTACACTGCCGTACTTCAGCTAGCGTGAAGTTACGCTGGACCTGTGAATTAAACATTTTTGACGCATATTTTCTCTCAACTTGTTCTTTATAGTATGATATTTGTGTTCTTTCTTTGCGTCAATGTTTCCCGTAAAGAAACGTATTGTCTTTCTTTCTTTCTTACCTAATTTGAAGTTAGCACGACACACAAGTTTCTATTTAACAAACTTCATAGTACTGACAAACTTGTGCAATAAATAATAAGACTAGCAAGTCTATGTGTGTAAGCTTTCCTAGACATCTATAGTTACAATATTGATATTACCATCTACTAAAGTTTTTTATTCCATTTAGTTCCGCTCATAGTAAACCACAGACTAGTTGAGTATTCATAGTGTTATTTATAAACCGATCAAGCAAGAATATTGCCAGCTTGTCAGCTTGTCAGCCGGATTGATGATCGTAGTTTCAAGTATACCTACTCTATCTATCTTTCAATATCATTTTTGCATAAGAGGCATTTCTATTTTAGACGCTACAAGAGCAAGCTAGGCCGTTGTGTGCGTAGCTACTTATGTAGGTACCTACACAACAACTACAAAAGCAAATCAAGCATATTTTGAACCCTAATTCATTTAAACTTGGGTAGAATCAGGAAAAAACTTTTATGAGATACTATTCGTCTATGGTTTACTTTTTAACCGACTTCCAAAAGGAGGAGGTTCTCAATTCGTCTGTATTTTTTTTTTTTTGTATGTTTGTTACGCGATTACTCAAAGACGGATGGACCGATTTGGAAAATTCTTTTTTTGTTTGAAAGGATATACCTTCGAGGTGGTCCCATATAAATTTTATTAACTTTGCTTGGGGAGTTTTTGAGTTAGCTTCAATAATGCGTATATTTCCCACTTATTTTATATGGATGATGTGATGATGTTTTAATAACATCCTATCACAGTTATTTACATGGCTATATCTACAATTATTGTGCTCAATTATGTATTCGAATTTGTGTGGGGTAGGTTCCGCAACTAAAAAGTGAAAAATAAAAACTTTTTAGCAAAACATAAAACCGACTTCTAAAACAAAACACTACAAAGTGAAAAATAACTTTAATTTCGGAAGTCGGTGGCAAAAAACGAAAATACAAAACGAAAGACACCGACTTCCGAAATTAAAGTTATTTTTCACTTTGTAGTGTTTTGTTTTAGAAGTCGGTTTTATGTTTTGCTAAAAAGTTTTTTCTACATTTGTAATTACAGATACATACCTGTTTTGACTTATCAGGGAATACGTTGAAGTCGGCAGCGGACCGCGCGAGCCGGTTGGTCACCTGTCCCCCCACTTGCCGAGCTGCCAGCTCCGCATTGCCGAAGAGCTCGCGTGATGCCGGGACTTCTGCTACTACTGCAACAAGCAAAAGGATGAGGATGTGTGGCTGGGGAGTTCGAGGCGGCTAGCTATGTCCCCTCTCGTATTAGTAAGGTCCGCCGCCCTAGGCTTGTCTTCTCAGATCCCGACGACCCCATAACTTCTCCAGGAGAGCAGTAAAGACCGTAGGAACAAACACAAATCGACATTCCGACCTCGCCGCCAAGGTCCCTCGCGACGACCCCGTAATAATCGTCCTCCACCCCGTCCCTTGCTCGGGTATGAAGTGCCAGCTGGTGGCGTAGCTGAGCCAGTAGCTTTAAACTCCCCTGACAATAATCATTCAAATTTGATCCAGCCTGTCCCATCTTGCTGTCCTCCCCCCAGCGACGCCCTAAGCCGAGGCCCGTTCCTCACAGGGGGAGCCCTTAGCGTGTAGTCGCTTAGTCTGTAAGTTTTATGCCCCTGGCTGGCGGCTTTGAATTCGCTTAAGGCAGCCACAGGATAGTCCGGTTAAGTAGTCACGGCCTCTCTAGGTCAACTACGAGATGCCATTTAAAAAAAAAAAGGGCTGGGGAGTGCGCTCGATCCATATCACTCCTTGTGTGTAATAATTTATCGACTCATTTTAGTTTGTGTAAATTACGTTGGACTTACGCTTTCCTGCTTTTGGTCAATAAAAATAATTCGAAAATCTTCAAATCGTATTAAAAGATGACAAACTCTAAATTTCATGTACCCTTTCCTATACTTTACGGACGGAAGCCAACCCACAGCATAAATCAACTCACAAATATACACCTATCTAGGACTTCTTACAAGTAAATGATTTTCTTAGTTAAATGTTACAATACTACATCATCCTCTGTTTAACTCCATTGAACTATGTTGGGGTCAGCTTCCAGTCTAGCCGGATGCAGCTGAATACCAGTATTTTACATGGAGTGACTGCAACTGATCCAATACTAGATATCGTACTATCCGGCGCAGCGCGGCACACTGCTGATCGTCTTCACGTACGGTTTACGAATGAGTCCCAATCTGACCTGACACGTTAGGAACATAGGATTATGTGTCTCATAACCTCTTTGGTTTAGGAGTCATTACGAAGATGAGCGGCCATTGAGACAATATACCTTTATTTACACAGATACGCGTTGTTGTGCAATCTGCTGTGTCCACACAGCTTGTTTGCGCTCTCGTTGTAACTAATCTGTTGCTAGTACTTTTGTACACACACTAAGTGTATGTAGTATCGTTTGCTAACTACTAATCAAGATCTTCTGGTGTATTAGATAATCTTCCGTCTGTCAGTCTGTTTTCTTCTGCCACTATTTCATGTGATTAAAAGTCTTGTTAGTTTAGGTACAAAATACATATTTTTAAACACCTATGATTATTATATGAGCAAAGCCATAAGGATGCCCCAGGACGTATGAGGATGTCCCAGGACGTATAAGGATGTTCCAGGACTTATAAGATCAAAATAAAAAATCAAAAGTCATTTATTCAAACTAAGCTGAGAATCAGCACTTTTTGAACGTCAAAATTACATAAGACAGTCCCCAAAACGCCCGCACTTCACCACTTCCTAGTGCTTTAGATGGGGAGAAGAAGTGGCGCAACAAACTCCCCAGCAGCACAGCTGTCTGTTCAGTTAAAAAAAAAATGATTCTATATAATAATTTAGGTACAGACGCCAGCAGGTCAACCTACCCGAAACTGTCAGATTTTCCCAATCAACCTTGAACCTAATGCTTTGGCAATAAAGTCGAAAATCTATTAAAGAAATCTGACAGATTGTAGTAGCTTGATGTGCTGGCGTCTGTACATTACGCAATACAAAACATTAAATTAAATTATTTGCTATAAGTAAGCTAGCACACGCCAATATACCAAAAAAAAAAAATCGAAAACTATACTCAAGCAGAAACAAAATACAAAACT
Source organism: Dicycla oo (assembly GCA_948252095.1). Lineage (NCBI taxonomy): Eukaryota > Metazoa > Arthropoda > Insecta > Lepidoptera > Noctuidae > Dicycla > Dicycla oo. The sequence goes on along the minus strand of OX411716.1, from coordinate 735,574 downwards.
AAAAACGTAAGCAGAACTTTATACCCAAATATAAGCCTTCAGTAATAAAGGGCGTGCCCACTTATATATAGCCGTACATGTAGTCGTAACTCAAAGTCACAGATGATAAACTAGGACCATCGAAGTAAAATCAACAACGAGTTAAGTTACTAATAACAAAACAAAACCAAGGTCAGCAAGACGACCTGTCACCACAAGCAGCACCCGTTCACGAGTATAACGCAAAGATCAGCCATTACCCCCCTCGCCATATTTGAGGGAAGGAGACAACCCGACCCCCGACGCTACCGCAAGCAGTGACATCTAAGGGAGCATGACGAACTTGCTGCCGGTTGCTCGGGCAAGATGATCAATTGTCGAGGTCACTAGCTAACCACATATTGCAATACCACTCATAAAAAATAAACAAACATTGAAATGAGTAGATTATGTCAATAATAAATAAAAATAAAATTAAAATAAATTGACCTTGAGAGTCAAACAAAATAAATAATTATATGAACTCATATAACCTGTCAGTAGGTATGATAATTCTGGAGACAGAACATAAACATTGTCTTAAGTTAAACACAGCGACCAACTATTCTTATCGTTTAAGTAATCGTTGATAGAATAGTATGCCTTTGAACAAAGGTTAGATTTTACTTTAGTTTTGAACGCATTAAAGGGAAAATCTAGCAAAGAAGAGAGTAGCTTGTTATAAAAAGATATACCAAGCCCAACAAATGAGTTATGAACCTTATGAAGCCGGTGAAATGGAGCACGTAATTTGTCCTTATTTCTGGTGTTAACATTGTGAATATCACTGTTTTTAGTGTATAAATGTATATTTTGTCTAATACAGGGTGACTCAGAATACCTCTTTTGATCCAGCGGCCCCATATTCTGTTGTGCATTATTAATCATTAGATGAAGTCCCCAACAATGTTCATTAAAGTTTTTGAATGCTTTCGACATGTCAAAGTTTTCTTCATATTTTTGATGGAGTCAACCCTAAATTTGGTTGACCTCTATTCTCTCTTCTTTGATATAGGGATGAATGCGTCAGATAAGACACTTAACACATAATAGTAAAAAGCCTATAATTTTCTTGCATCAGAGAGGCAAGTTGATTTTTTTTTTTCAAGATTGAATTAAGTCTTGAATACCAGTATGATATGCGAAATACCTACGCAGAGTAGAAGTAGACGTAGCTACATACATCTGCATAAAACTGCAGTTTAAACCCAACTACAAGGTTTTTATAAAATACAAATACCTAGTAAAAAGTTTAATAAAATAAATATTAGCTCCCTATGAAAATTAATTCCATTTGTTTAACAGGTATCTATCCTCAAAAGTAAGATATTGAACGACCTAACTGTTTTCGTTACTCTTTGGTGAAATACATTTTTATAAGAACTAATTGCAGTTTTAATCCTCCGATTGGTAGAAATGCCACCAATATCTTGCAATTTCCTACACTATACTGCACGCCCATTGCTTCCGGCTTTCTTATTGGATATCGGCATCGGTTGAAGAATGCTTCAAATCCGAAAGATTTTTTAAACTGAAATGATTTTGAATGTTATTTAATCATAAAAATAAGATTCAAAATCATTTCAGCTTACAAAAATCTTTTGGCGTGCCGCCCGCGCCGGGTGGCGGCAAGCTCAAAGGACGCGCGCGGCGGCCGCGCGCGTCCTTTGTGCTCGCCGCCTTTGGAAAGGAAATCACTAAAAGATTCCGTACATGTGTAATAATAACGCGATTCTATTCTAAGACCGGGCAATCTTTTTGGGGTTTTTGGATACTGTATTCGATTATTTTGGAATTAGATTTGTTTCATAATTATGGCAATGTATTTTATTTCTTTATCATTTAAAAAATACAGAAAATAGGTAAACCACTAAGATTTGTAATTAATGCTACAAATACCTACTAGTCAACCTCGATAATACAATTTTAACTGGCCGCTTATCACATCATGGGACAGAAATACCGTAAGCAAAATGTAGGTGCACTGCTATCACTAGGTACAATATTTTATTTTAAAAATAGTACCTACCTATTTATTATCGGAATTCACTTAATATCTTATTGATCCCTAAAATTGTGTACATTTTTATTTTTGTTGGCTAGTTAAGTAATTAGGCATTTATTTCGCTAGTTCACTTCATTCTTTCGAGTTGGATGCGTCGTCTAGTTTCGCGTTGGATTGCAGTGAATTTTGCGAGGAATCATGACCGAAAATGCGAACAATGAATATTATGACATGATAATGTGTGTAGGTGCGACTGACGGTAATCTTGCAGCAGCAAGACAACTGTCTAAGTTCTGTGTACCTACCTTTTGTGTTTGTTGTCCTTATTGTGAATAAGTTCATGTGCTAAAACTATGAGTGTACTTACGTGTACCTACGTGTGTAAAGCTGCGCAGGATTTGAAAAGGAAAATGGTATGTACAGACGCCAGCACATCAAGCTACTACAATCTGTCAGATTTCTTTAATAGATTTTCGACTTTATTGCTAAGGCATTAGGTTCAAGGTTGATTGGGAAAATCTGACAGTTTCGGGTAGGTTGACCTGCTGGCGTCTGTACAAACTTAATAATTACCGTACTGATCATTTCACTCGCGCGATGAGGCAACAGCTTGCCAGGTCAAAGGACGCGACAATACCTACGGCCTGCGGTCATTGATTTATTTGGCTCCGCCTATCTAGGGTTGCTACGACATAACAAAATTAAAATATTATTTGTATTTTGTAAGAGAAAACCGAAATTATTTAAAGTTGAGATATGACCATGGCGAACTTCCAGAATAACTAATAGTGTATTAAACAATACACTGTTTTCGGTATAACAGGGGTATTTTGAATCACACTGTATATAAGATGTTGGCGAAGATGAATTGTGATGCCACCGTGAGAATACCAATCTGTTTAAAAAAATCTCTCAAAGAAACTCTGGCACCGAGCTGGTAAATTGCTCGAACAGCTCGTTTCTGAAGAACAAATATATTTTGAATATCAGCGGCTTTCCCCCAGAGCAGAATACCGTATGACATAACGCTATGAAAATAACTAAAATAGACTAACCGAGCTGTATCAACGTCAGTGTATTGTCTTACTTTCCTGACGGCGTAGGCGGCTGAACTGAGCCTTCCCGCTAGGCTTGATATATGTGGGCCCCACTGAAGTTTGGCATCTACTGTTATACCCAGAAAAACTGCCGAGTCTACAGTTTTAAGCATCTCTTTATCTAAAACGATGTTGGGTCCTAGATTTCTAACATTCGGTAAGGCAAACTTTATACATTTCGTTTTCTTAGCATTGAGAACTAAGTTATTTGTCGTAAACCAATCTGTAACCATTGAGAGTGCACTGTTTACGTCGTCAAAATCTTGTCTATTCCTGTCTACTTTAAAAATAAGAGAGGTGTCATCTGCAAACAGTACAACGTCACAGATACCCTTTAAATAGAATGGTAAGTCATTGATATACACTAAAAACAAGAATGGACCCAGTATTGAACCTTGAGGTACACCTAACTGAACTGGTAGCCCGGAAGATTTCACACCATTTACATCTACACATTGAAACCTATTATGTAAATATGAATTTATTACTTTAAGAGCTTCGTTTTGTACACCGTAATGATGTAGTTTACGCAAAAGCGTGTCATGAAGCACGCAATCAAAGGCTTTGGAAAGGTCACAGAAAATTCCAATAGCATTTTGCGAGTTCTCCCATGTGTTAAGGATGTCCCAGGACGTATAAGGATGTCCCAGGACGTATAAGGGTGTATTATTACACGCTAGTGTATTTCTGTGCATGAAATATAACACTATGAGAGAGCATTGGAAATCCTGTGGAAAATCTCCTTGCAAGTTTTATTTATTTATTTATTACTTTGCCCGCGGTTTCGCTTGCAAAGTAATAAATAGTTAGGAGGATGAAAAACCGGTCTATCGACACTCAACGACTCACAAAATGTATTAGGTACTTAAATAAAAAAATATTAAAAAAAACTCTTAACACACTACTAAAGTTTTTATAATATAATTCAATCATAATTCTAAAGACACGTTGCGCCATCTATTATCATAAGAACGTTATTGTTGTTTTCCTCGGGAACAGAACATTTTTTCGGGATGAATGGTACCCTATGTCCGTTTCTGTACACGTGACAACGTATAAGCAAAATTTTAGGATAATTCGTTCAGTAGTTTAGGCTTGCAAAGGTAACAAACAAACTTACTTTCACATATATAATATTAAAGTTAGGATGGATTAGGACGACTGTGGTGTGACATGATCTATACTAAAGTTACAACGCGCTATAATTTGTGACGTAATATAGGGGCTCATCTTCAGAACTAGGTACTCACCCGATTCCTACACAATAAAATAAAATTCTTACACAGTATTGCCGAGTATCATATGAAATATTTTATGTAAAACCAAGAAATTTCATGCGGTCGAAGTCGCGGGCTGAAGCTAGTTATAGATAAAAATAATGATTGAGATAGTGTAGTAATCGCCATAAACATAATATGTATTAGTGGAGCCGAGTAGGATGTTTCAGGGAAATCCCTGAGCTTGATTAATCTTATTGGTTATTATTGACACAGATGGCACAAGCCACGTCTTGTCAGATGTGATCTAGTTTGACATAAAGATTTTCTTAGAACGTCATTGTAGATGCAAAGTAAAAACATTAATAAACAAAATTCATTAAAATATTCATGTCTAACTCGTAACTAATTACCATGAGAAAATATCACAGTTATTTACTGTCAACGTTGCATCAGCGAACTTATTATTGTCTACTTGATTCCACCGAAATTATTAAAGAAAATTTATTAAAGAAAATGTCTATAAGAGACCAACGAGTTTTAGATATATTTTTTTTTTTAATGAAACCAAAAACATATTGCTTTACCAAACTTACTAAAGGTTAAATAGATTTTTAAATTATTTAAGGTGAAAGCGCGCGGGTAGACCGAGAAATTCAAATTTTCTTACGTTTTTTTGTAATTTGCAAGTCAGTATTAAGTTGCGTGTTAATCAAAATATACCGACCATAACGTACAGAATTATAATCATTAAAGTCATCAATGCAACTCTTTAAGACCAGGTAACATTTAGGATTATACTAACTTAAGGAGTTATATTACTGATTTTAATTATTATAATTCTGTAAATACATATATTATATGTTACGGTCGCAAATCATACTTTAATTAACATACAACATAACACTGACTTGCAATTGTAAGAAAATTTGAATTTCGCGGGCTACCCTCGCGCTTCCCCCTTAAACCTAGCAATATTTCGCGCTCGACACAAATAACATCGATCTCCCATTGTGCACTTTCATAATTTCTAACGTATGGAAATGTATGGAAATACGTGCACTTTATAACGTGATCGTGGATGGAAATTTAAACACGTCTTCATTATATGTCCATACATTTGACTTCCCTGTGTTAAGGCGATGTCGTGGACACCCACGACAATGTCGTCGCGTCGGCCATGTTAGGAATTTTAAAAGCGCACAATCTAATTGAATTTCCCTAAATCTGTTCATTACATCGTACCGCCTGACAATGGCCACACTGTAATGGCTGCCGGAGCCCAGCGCTCCCTTATATACCGGCCGCCACTCACTAAATAAAGTATTTAATCGTATGCCCATAACCGCCTCAATTGCGTTTAACTGCCCGCTCCGAGTCAGCTAGCTACGAGTATTAGGGCTGCCAGAGAAAACAATTGCGGTGTGTCTTCCTACCTGTTAATATCTAAGCAAATCGTGGTGACTGGGAGAATTTCCTCATAAAACTCTTCAATGAAGACGTTTGGAAAAGTATATCAACAAACGTTTTACTTGATGAAGGTAATATATTTTAAAACCATTTTATTTTTTCATTAATATGTTTTTTCTTTGTTTTTTTTATATTTTAATTTTATTTTATTTATATTTTTATTTTATATTTTTTGTGTCATAAGACAAGATTTCAATCTTAAACTAAAAATATCAAATATTTATCTTAATCTCAATCATTAAAAATAATTATATTTGAATATATGTATAACTATTTAGAATCGAATTATATAAATGGTTATCTGCTAATAGTTTTTACAGTGTCAAGGAGTTTCTAGAGCATAAAATCGGACGATGACAGTGGTTGTATGTGGTTGTCATGTATGTAAATTTGCACGCTTATTTTCATGAAGCAAAACATGTAGAACCTACCAGTGTATTCATATTACCATCTTGTATACCATGTTTTTTGCAATTATTATTATTATTATTATTATTATCGAATATATGTCTAACTATAAATTTCAATATTAATATTTATGTTGTAAAAGTCTAGGTGTTTCTATTAAATTATTGCATGCAATAAGAAGCATGTAATAAGGAAGAAGAAACTGACTCCTGAAATACAGGTATTACATACCTAGCTCTGGAGTCAGGGCTTCACAATGATTGTAATGTATGTTTTTCAAAATAAATTATTATTATATTATTTTTTTTTACATTTCTCGGGACCCTGGGGTCCCGGACCTTTGGAAGGCGTACAAGGAGCCGAAGCCAACTCGCAGAGGCCCCTTAGATAATTTTAAATGATGAGGAGGCACCAACCGACGATTATCCCTGTATGCACTATGCAAGTGCACCCAAGGACAACCCCCGGTTGGTACAGGACTATTGTTGTGCGTGGAAACGAAACATATTGGGCTATGGGTCTGCGTGGCTAATGTGGATTGGGTAACTTGAACTATGGAAGAACTATGTCCCCTGCCTGACCAATGTTATATACTATACACGGATAAAATGGCAGGGAGTGACTTGTACACTCAATAATGGGCCCCCGCAAACAGCCGCTAGCACACAGTGACGTAGCGACAAGGGAGCAATACTTTCTGAGGTGCTTGAGGAGTGGAGAGGTATTCCACGGCTATTAGGACAATCCCGGAAGTACGGTCAAGATCCCTACCAGCACCTTACTGGAATACTTCCTTCCTCCGAGCACGTTTGCTATTATATTATATTATTATTATATATTTGTGATTGCCTTAAATAATTTGCGTAAATATATAGCCCACGTGTTCTTACTATGTATATACAAGAAGTATGTTCATTATTCATGTCAGAATTTTATAAAAGCACAAGATATTATTCCATTTTGGTTAATAAACAGTTTATAATTTCTGTAATCGATGAATACTTAGATCCTTGCTTATACTTTTGTATTGGGACTATACTTTGGATAATCATAATCATTTTCCAATGTGACAATAGTTCTGTGAACATTATATTATTGTGTTCGTACTTTGTGTAAGTAGTAAGGTGTGCCGTCCCTGCGCTGGCGCGTAAACCAAAATGTGAAACAATAATAAAGTAAAGTTAACTGCCGCCGCTAATAGACGCCAGTTACTGGTGACGTGCGGGACTTTATGTTCACTACTCATTGACGCAGGTTTGCCTGTGGTTTTATAGTTATATCTATTAGACGTACATAAACATAAGAAAGAACACCGGTGCTCTATCGTAAACATTTAAGAAAAATAATTACATGGGTGTATGTCATCTACCTGGCATTTTAAAACAGTGATCAAATTGTGTTGGAGCCGCCTCGTAGCCGCCGGCTACGAACACCGTAGCGAGCGTAGCACGTTGCTACGAGAGGTTGAAATATTTGCGTCCGGTCGGCCTGTCTGCTTGGGACTTCTTTTCAGTGTTTATTCCATTTTACTTTTTCAAAATCATTCCTACATCTTTTTCGTTATGAAAAAATCCTTTTGGCATCGGTTAACTACGAAAATTATAAATACGAAAGTGAGTTCACGCTAAAATGGCTGAACGGATTTGGATGAAATTAGGCACATGGGTAAATCATGACCTGGATACTTTTTATCCCGGTAGTACGTTCCCATGGGATGATTACCGACCTCCACGCGGGCGAAGCCGCGGACAAAAGATAGTTTTTAACCGACTTCAAAAAGGAAAAGGTTCTCAATTCGTCTGTATGCTTTTTTTTGTATGTTTGTTACGCGATTACTCAAAGACGGATAGACCGATTTGGAAAATACTTTTTTGTTTGAAAGGGTATACTTCCTAGATGGTTCCATATAAATTTTAATAACTTTGCTTGGGTAGTTTTGAGTTAGCTTCTTAGTTTTTGTGGATGATGACTAACTTCCTATCACTGTTATTTACATAGCAGGTAGTTCGAATTTGTATGGGGTAGGTACCAAAACTAAAAAGTGAAAAATAAAAGTTACTACTACACTAAACTTACACAGGACTCCGTGTGTAAGTTTAGTTTAGTAGTAAGTTTTGTTTTGTAAGAAAATTGTAAAAAAATGCAAACAAAAGTATGACGAATAGCCTTTAATTGATAGTAATTAATGAAGCAATATTTTTCCAGTACAACAGTCATGAAACAATGACGACTGACCGCCGGGGTATTAATCAGCTGTTTACGAGCCGTTAACAGTTACGAGTGGTCGCGACCACCTCACTGTATGTACTGCTGTACCTAGCCACTGTTCTGTCTGTTCGTAGTTGCACTATGTACGTACCTGTACTGAGTTATTGAGGATTTGGAAGAAACTAACTTTGAGCCACTTCTAATCAAGCCTTATTAGGAAGATTCCTGCATATTATAATTGAGTTGTTGTTTAACTACTATTGAGAACGGCCGTACCGATCGCGCGCGCGTGCTCTAGTTAACGAGTATATTGCAGACGCATCATAACACCGTCGTCGCGGTGTACGGCGATCTATCGGGGACACCGCGATGCCCCAGTTACAAGTGCGGAAATCGTCATGACGTGCTTATTATAATTGTTTAGGTATTACGCTCGCCTTAAAACTAAATAATGGCTGCACAACAGTCTATTAAAATAAAAACTGATCTGGAAAAGCAGTTGTATGACTGTTATATCCAGGAGAAAACGGACAGAGAAAATCTGCAACAAATGGTACGCCAACTGAACGGCCACATACAAAGTTTGCAGGAACAGGTACAAGATCTTCAAGGGCAGATAAAATGCTTAAAGGCAAAAGAAAAAGAAGGACCCTCAGTTAAACAGGTCAGTGAGACCATAACACCTGCTCAGCCTGCTAAAAGTGACATTGAGTACTGCACGGATGAGGAAGAACTCGCCAAAGAGACTGAGTGGATTAGGGCGAAAAACAGGAAGAAGAGGAAGTTGAATACCTCCCTTACTCCACCACCACTACAACAAGCTACAATTAGCGCTCAGCAGCAGCAACTCAACAACAAAGAGAAGGCAACCACTAAAAAAATTCTAGCACCGCCTCCAATCGTAGTGGACGGTGTTAAGAATTATCAAACATTCTACGACTTTTTGACCGCATCGCAGCCAGTAGAAACATTTACCGCCAAAATGTTAAGCGGTAATAGTGTGAAAATAAATGCCAAAACTGAAGATTCCTACAGAGTGATTGCCCGACGCTTAACAGAAAATAACTGTGCATGGCACTCGTACGAGGATAAACAGACCAGGCCCATAAGAGTAGTGGTGAAAAAATTGCACTCGTCCTGCCTACCGGATCGGATTAAAGACGACTTAACGTCGCAAGGATTCCAGATAGAAAATGTAGTTAACAAGTTAAGCTGGAGAACAAAAGAACCACTGAACATGTTTATATTATCGTTCAAGAATGACGAAGATGTCAGTAAAATATACGGCATTAAACATATCCTAGGGTGTAAAGTTGAAATAAACCCGCTTAAAACGTCAAAAATAATACCCCAGTGTAAGAGATGCCAGGCTTATGGTCATACCCAAAAGTATTGCTCAAAAGAGCCAAGGTGTGTTAAATGTACAGGTAAACACCTCACAGCTGATTGCAAAAAACCTGCGCAAGAAAAACCTAAGTGTGTTCACTGTGGCTTACCTCACCCAGCCAACTACAGAGGGTGTTTAGTTGCCAAGGAGATGCAAATGATTAAGAACAAAAACTCAAAAAGTAATCCACCTAAGAACCCTGCCATTAGTCAAATTGTTATAAACACCGACAAACAGCTATCAAAACAAAGTGCACCGTGTGCCCAGACAGCCGCGATAACTGCACATACATCTAAAAGTGTCTCGTATGCACAAGCGGTAAAACCAAGCACTAAACCACCAAGTATTGAGGACAAACTCAATCAGATCTTAAATTGCATATCCTCTTTTGACAAGAGACTAGAGAAATTAGAATCAAGCGCTATAAAAACCAATCATGAATAGCACGCTAAAAATAATGGCATGGAATTCCAACGGACTGCTGCAACACCAACATGAGTTGCAAGTAGTGCTAGACACAGAAAATATTGATGTGTGTTTGATCTCTGAAACGCACTTCACTAAACAGTCTTTTGTAAAGTTTAGAGGTTATAAGGTTTATCACTCGCTGCACCCTAACAACACGGCCCGAGGAGGAAGCGCGGTTATTATTAGAGAAAATATCTGTCATTACGAACAGTGTAAATACGAGGAACCAGACACGCAAGCTGTGGCGATATCAATTAAAACACATAAGTTTAATGTTACAGTAGCGGCCGTATACTGTCCCCCAAGACACATGATAAACAAGGAACAATATGCACACTTCTTAAGACTGCTTGGACAGATATTTATATTAGGCGGTGACTTTAACGCTAAAAACACTCACTGGGGATCGAGATTAACTTCAACTAAGGGAAGACAGCTTCTAAGTGCAGTGAAAGACATGCGTTGTGAGGTCATAAGTACTGGAAAACCTACATACTGGCCTACTGACCATCAGAAACTACCAGACCTTATCGACTTTTTCATAGTTAAAAACATATCAACCAATTATCTGAGAGTGGAAGATGGGTACCACATGAACTCCGATCACTCTCCGATATTACTACAATTAAGTCACAAAATATTACTAAGAGAAAACCACCTGACGTTAGTTAACAAGTTTACAGATTGGGAAAGTTTTAACTTAGAACTACAAAACATTATTGACCTAAAAACTTCATTAAAAAGCAAAGATCAGCTGGATTCTGAAGTAAACAAGTTTAGCAACAATATCCAACAATGTGCATGGAACAACACACCACAGATTATTAAAAAAATTAAAGGAAATACCTACCCTAAGGAAATAATAGACCTATTATATGAAAAAAGAATTCAAAGAAAAAGATGGCAGCAAACCAGATTTCCGCAAGATAAAACTCTTTTGAATAACCTTACGAAAAGACTGAAGAGAAAAATACAAACCTTTCAAGATGAAGCTCTCAATACTAACCTACGTCAGTTAACCAGCGACCATACAACGCAATACTCTCTTTGGAAAGCGACAAAGTCACTCAAAAGGCCTATTACACCAATTCCCCCTATCAGAGATGATAACGGAAAGTGGGCCATAAGCAATGAGCAAAAAGCTCGAAGATTTGCGCATCACTTAGAAGAAACCTTTCAGCCAAATGACGGGACTGTAGACAACCTTCAGTTTGCCAATGTTCTTCAAGATAAAAGAATTAAGCTTGTGACTCCAAAAGAAGTAGCAAAGGAAATTCAAATCATTAGACTAAAGAAATCCCCAGGATATGACCTTATAACGGGAGAAATCCTAAAACATCTCCCGCGTAAAGCCATAGTTAAGCTTACTAGGCTCATCAATGCTGCATTCGTGCTAAAGCATGTTCCTGAGCCATGGAAAGTTGCTGAAGTGATTATGATTGCAAAGCCCGGTAAACCACCTCATGAGGCATCATCATACAGGCCCATTTCCCTGTTGCCTATACTAGCAAAACTGTTTGAAAAATTGTTTTTATAACGCCTAAAACCAATAATTAACGAGAGAAACCTGATCCCTGACCATCAGTTTGGTTTCAGAGAGAAACACTCAACAATAGACCAAGTACATAGAATTACCAACATCATTGAGAGAACGCTTGAAGATAAAAAAGTCTGCTCCACTGTATTTTTAGATGTGGCACAAGCTTTTGATAGAGTTTGGCATGAGGGTTTGATATACAAGCTTAGACTAATGCTACCCAATGACTTTGCCGATATCTTGCAATCATACATTACAGATAGAATGTTTCGAGTAAGACACGAGGATGCCTATTCCGAGTTAAAATTTATTAAAGCTGGCGTGCCTCAAGGTAGTGTGCTGGGTCCAGTCCTCTACCTGTTGTACACGTATGACATACCAGAGCTGGAAAATAATACTATTGCAACCTTCGCGGACGACACTGCAATTATGGCTACAGGGTCATGCCATACAGAAGCAATCAAAAAGGTACAAATCGCTGTAAATGAAGTTCATAACTGGGCACAAAAATGGAGAATCAAATTGAACGAATCGAAGTCACTTCACATTGATTTCACCTACAGGAATTGCGATTACCACCCAATCTTCATAAATGGCCAACAAGTGCCATACGCAAATACAGCCAAATACCTTGGCATAACGCTTGACGCGAAACTGCGCTGGAAAGCGCATGTTAAAAAGAAAAGACAGGAACTAGACATGCGCTTTAAAAACATGTATTGGTTGATTGGACGGAATTCATGTCTATCGATACATAACAAAATGTTATTATATAAGCATATTCTTATGCCAATATGGACATATGGCATCCAACTTTGGGGCTGTACTAAACCGACCAACATCAAAATTATACAAACATTCCAGAATAAGGTACTCAGGAGTATTGTTAATGCGCCCTGGTATATAAGAAATGACGACCTCCATCGTGACCTAAACATGGAACCCGTCACCAACATAATACAAAAATTCGCTGAGTCCCATGAACACCGACTCCACCAACATGTGAACATCGAGGCAATTCAGCTGTTAGATCAGACAAATATAGTGCGAAGACTAAAACGAACAAAACCTTTTGAATTAGTGTAGTGTAAAAAGTGTAGAAATAATAGTGACAATGACACATATATAACACGTGAACAAAGTGTTTATATTATCATATCAGACTCTAAGAAAGTGGAACGGACTTGTGTAAAGTACAACCAACACTATTCTAAGTTTTAAAATAATTATTGCGTAAAAAATTAAGTTAGATTAAAATTGCTTATTAGTCTTTTAGGCTAGATTGTAATTAATTATTAAGAAAATATTATAATCCCGTTGCAGGGCAAAGACCTCTTCTCATACAGAGTGGCCACGCGCATTGATTAAGACGGGTTCGCGATTTCAGACTTAAGTACAAGTTCAGGTTTCCTCACGATTTTTTCCTTCACCGATCGCAGTAATGTCCAAGGTAAACTCAGAAAGTACATATGAATTCAAAGAGTCACATTGGTACCTGTCCGGATATGAACACAACCTCATCAATGAGAGGTGAGGTCTTAACCACTGGACCATCACGACATTATGAAGATAAGGGCTGTGAAATACGTATTATCATACAAAACAATTCATCCAAACATTTGATATTGAGATCATCTTGAGACAAACTCAAGTTGGCGTAACATTAAAACAGATCTCCAACCGGCGCGCGGAGGTTTACTGAGCAAGTATGTCATACCTGTGGAAACTATACTAAATGTCCTTTGAGACAATTTACAAGTACGCCCAGGTTACATGGTGACGAGCATACTGACTGCCTTAAAAAAAAAAAGATTCCGACGAACTGAGAACTTGTGGTGGACTGAGAACAGGTGTTACTTAAATAACGCACAACGAACACCTTGTAGATTAGTATATTTTTCACATCAAAAATTAAAGTCCTTTCCCAGGTATTATATTGCTCAATATTACTCAGTTCGATGTACAGAACGCGCACATGTCGGCTATGTGATGTACAGAACGCACACATGTCGGCTATGTGATGTACAGAACGCACACATGTCGGCTATGTGATGTACAGAACGCACACATGTCGGCTATGTGATGTACAGAACGCACACATGTCGGCTATGTGATGTACAGAACGCACACATGTCGGCTATGTGATGTACAGAACGCACACATGTCGGCTATGTCATGTACAGAACGCACACATGTCGGCTATGTGATGTACAGAACGCACACATGTCGGCTATGTGATGTACAGAACGCACACATGTCGGCTATGTGATGTACAGAACGCACACATGTCGGCTATGTGATGTACAGAACGCACATTTGTCGGCTATGTGATGTACAGAACGCACACATGTCGGCTATGTGATGTACAGAACGCACACATGTCGGCTATGTGATGTACAGAACGTACACATGTCGGCTATGTGATGTACAGAACGCACACATGTCGGCTATGTGATGGCTCTGTTCACCCTCTGTATGTATGTTTATGATGCACTTAACTCTTCAACATTGAATGCCTTCCAGGAGCGATATGAACGTTGCTGGAACTACTAACTCGTAGGTTCCAGATTAGAGAAGGTTACTTGCAATACATAAATATTTCAATAGAAGTACCAACTCCCCTGATAGTTACTCAATAAGTAGGCGACGGAAACTCTTACGACCGATCTTTGAGGAACGTTGATTGGAATTCCACAAGTTTTGGCTCCCTGACATCCGAGAACACTTTAACTCAGAGGCTGCGGATAAACCTTTATGCCTACCTATAGCTTCATAGAAGAGATACTTCTTACATTAGCAGTTGATTTATAAAACCTCTGGAATCTCCATCTTATTCCAATTAGATAATTATAGTGAGAACTTTTAAAGAAACTAAGAAACTACCGGCTCGTTTGTTTGTTTCTTTGTTGATCAAGAAATATATGATAATATAAGATATGATCTGGTGAGTAGAGAGCACTTTGGGAAAAGACTAGTGATGTTACAGTGTTCAAAGTATCAGTAGACCATGAGATTACTTTTACATGCATAAGCATCGTCATCTGCCTAGCCTTTCCTCAACTATGTTGGGGTCAGCTTCCAGTCCTACCGGATGCAGCTGAATAGCAGTATTTTACATGGAGCGACGATTATCTGACCTCCACAACCCAGTTACCTAAGGTAATACAATACCCCTTGGTAAGACTGGTTGTCAGACTTTCGGGCTTCTGACGACCCGTAACGACTGTCAAAGATCCACGAATGACAGCCCGGACCAACGGCTTAACGTGCTTTCCGAGAAGCGGAGGGGTCTCGGTATTTAAAGATGGTGTAGCTTAGCCTAGTCGATCGACTCATGCGGCTGGTAATACCTAGCCTGATCGATCGAACCGTGCGGCTGTTATTACTTAGCCTGATCGATCGACTCGTGCGGCTGGTAATACTTAGTCTGATCGATCGAACCGTGCGGCTATTATTACTTAGGCTGATCGATCGACTCGTGCAGCTGTTACTACTTAGCCTGATCGATCGAACCGTGCGGCTGTTATTACTTAGCCTGATCGATCGACTCGTGCGGCTGTTATTACTTAGCCTGATCGATCGACTCGTGCGGCTGTTATTACTTAGCCTGATCGATCGACTCGTGCGGCTGTTATTACTTAGCCTGATCGATCGACTCGTGCGGCTGTTATTACTTAGCCTGATCGATCGACTCGTGCGGCTGGTAATACTTAGCCTGATCGATCGAACCGTGCGGCTGTTATTACTTAGCCCGAGCATAAGCATCATCAATCAGTTCCCACAGCTGGGACAGGCCAGGTCACACCGGCCTCCTCTCTTCGAGAGGGCAGTAATCCACCACGTGGGGCCAGGGCGGGTTGGTAGATGTCACGTGTCTTTTAATTTTTGGTTCTAGGACATGCTGGTTTCTTCACGATGTTTTCCTTCGCCGTTTTGATAGCAATGGTGATGAAACTATTTATACAAAGTTGAGCGCCTGCCTGGGTTCGAACATACGACCTACAAGTCGGATCTTTACCCCGGGGTCACCACAGACCTGCACTATTTTTTCATAATTTAAAATAATAAATTTGTGAATCTTGCTACAATTAAATATGAAATGTAAACGAAATCGAATATTCAGTTACTGTATCTGCGGTGCTGCTCGTGCCAGCAAGTGTCATTTCCAACGCTGAAGGTGAGGGCAATAATATTGCGTTTGAGGTAATTTAGACACTACACCGTAAATGCATTGAATCCAATACATCAACACGTACGCTTCCTCTGTTGCAGCACCGTCGTGCGTCTCCTTCAGGATGACCTTCGTGATGGTTTGTGATGCCGAATGCTCCCCAAAGTATCCAAAATTAACCTTTTTTTACTCAAACTATTCAATTTCAATACCACTGAATTTCAGTGACGTCAGAGTCTACGTCACCAGGTTGATGTCAAAATGGGGAGGAGCTGTGTTCGGGAGCGGCGCGCGTTGGCCCCGCCCCTCGCCCCCGCACCCCGCATCAGTATATAAGCCTGCGACCCTCGGAAGGCCGCCAGTCACCACCGCAGCTCACAGCAAGGTGCTCGTCGATCAACAGAAAAACTTTACGTCGAGTTCTCACGGTAAGTTCTTATTATAATCAAGGATTTTTGATGATTCATTATAGGTTTTAGGGACTTTCTTTCCACGGAAACTGTTGGGATATGCTGCATTTTTTTTTTGCAGTGAGGAAAATATTGTTTCTCTTAGTAAAACAGAAACAGATTTAATATTTAAAAAATATTACTATATTAATATTATACAAATAGCTGATATTTAAAAAAGTATTTAACCTGTTACTAATAATATGATTAAATAATTTATTTTACATAAAAGTATTGATTAACCATATTAAATCAATATTTTTAAATTTTAAATATTAAAATTACGAGATCAATGTTACTACTTAGTGGGGTAGTTACTCCGTAGGTATTATTAAGGTAATGAATACAAGTTACATCGGCCGGGTTCACTTGAACTATAATTATATGAATGTTCCGCCGGGAACTGTTAATAACATTAGGAAAGCAGGATCATACAAAACGCGGCTTATCCCTTTAACTATTAACTAAAAATGTATATTTCCCAGCAGGAAACATTATCTGGAAATGAAGCTTTTAAACAATATACGATGTTAATTGATTTAAAATAACAATTAATAAGCAAAGAAAATCAATTTCATTAATTAAATGTTCGACAAACATTCAATTTACTGTCAATCAACACACAGTCCACTGTGGCCTGTTTTTCTTTAATTGTCTACTAATAACATTTTTTATTGACGGCCGTTCTTTTTGAAGTACCTAAATTATATAAACCAATTTAACTGAAAATTAAAGTTACATCACAATATAATTTCAATTCATGCAACATTTTAGACAATTTCATTTTATGAAGCCATGTTTCAAACATGCTACGAGCAGCTACGGAATGGCTACGCGTCGTAGCGCCGTAGCACTTGCTACGGCGTAGCAACATCTTGCGTATTTACTGAGCCGAACTTGCTTCACATTATGTTTTGGAAAATATATTACCTTCGTTTATGCGACACGAAGAATATTATATTTATGTTAATTTATGTAATTTTTAAAGCAATTACAAAGGAACACAATATTAAAAAAAAAAACTTTCGTTAAACAAGACAACCAGAACTTTTGGTTTCGCAGAATTCCGAAATTAGTTTCCGAGATTTTTCTTGGAAATAATTAATAATTTATCACCGGACAGTTTGAATCTAAATTAAATGAATTAATTACCTCGATATTGTGACGTTCCTAACTTCGACGCAAATCGATTTAATCAAGTCGTCAATGTCGGCCAGTTATATCGGAAACGATTTTTGTACAGACATGAGTATTATAAAATTATAACTAACACCTTTTTAACAGTCATGATTACAGAAAAATACAATTTTCATGTTTTCAGTGCAGTAACAGAAAAGAGCTCATATTAAAAATAAGATATTGTTGTGACTTTCTATTACTTTTGCGAACAGTAGTTGTATAATAACGTCAGTATTGTATATTGGAGGAGCTGTGTTATTTCAGTGAGATTTATAGTATAATGAAGGTCTGAATGTATGATTATTACACAGACACTATCATATCCACAAGTACTTATATTTTAAAATATCTGATTGTAGTTACGAGTACTTGCTCTGTTATTAATATATTTAAAATATGTTTACTATATATACATAGAGGAGCTCGTGGCTAAGTAATAAAGGCCGCACGGGTTGATCCATCAGGTTAAGCTACGCTTGCCGGGGTTAGTCTGTGGATGGGTGACCATCTTTACATACCGAGTCGCCTCCGTGCCTCGGAAAGCACGTTAAGCCGTTGATCCGTGGTTGATTCGTGGATCTTTGACAGTCGTTACGGGTCGTCAGAAGCCCGAAAGTCTGACAACCAGTCTTACCAAGGGGTATCGTATTACCCAGTAACTGGGTTGTGGAGGTCAGATAGGCAGTCGCTCCATGTAAAATACTGGTATTCAGCTGCATGCGGTTAGACTGGAAGCCGACCCCAACGTAGTTGGGAAAAGGCTAGGCAGATTGATTGTTTACTATATATACATATTATAAATGAATGTCGCTTCTCGTGTCTGTCTGTCTGCCCGCGTTGTTCTTCTAAACGCAACGGATTTCAGCATCATTTAGAGATTTTACTCCCGGAAGGTTTCTGTGTTACATTGGTATCTAAGATATACGTTGAGCTCTCTATGTTTGTCAAGTTATATATAATGTAATTCACTCGCTCATTAAATAATGTAAATGCTTTAAACGCACATTACTTTTATTTACTTAATTCTGTAATTTACTAATTGAGGGATGAGCGGTATCGCCGGCTGCCGCAGCTGAGCGCGGCGCGCGCGAGCTCCGCCGGCGTGTGGCACCGAACATAAACAAATGAACAGACATACATACTTGTTTCATGTTAGGTTAATTATTAAAACAAACAGGAACCGAGCTTGTGACTTATATAAAGCTTTATTTTCCTAAAAAATACACATATACACAATAACGGCTGACCACACACAGAGCGTTTGTGACACTTCAATATCAAATACTGGTGAAAATGACAGATTTTCGTGACGCCATTATGATATGAGGGAACCACTCTTCTAGAAAACCATAGCTTTAGAGTGTTTAAAAGGTATTTAATAACGCAAACTTGTAAGTTTGACTAAATGAATGTGTGCCGCCGGTAACTAACTGACGTTTTGTATTGAAGTAGGAATGTAATAATAATATCCGTGATATTTATGATACAATACAACATCACTTGTCTGTACGTAGCGTAGTGTTGGATATGTGATCACCCGATGCGAAGTCAGCATAGGTGAGGTACTCGAGCTGGTGGGAACAGCTCGCCGCTGGTACCGCTGATGGAACCCAAGCAGGCAGATGGATACCGTGCTCCCCTTGCCGGAAAAATCAGAATACTGGCTCAAACAATTCCCTACACTGAAAACAAATTGTTTTAGGCAGCTAATATAAGCCAGGATTCATTTATATGGAGTAGTTGACATGAAAGATCTAAACTTACGTGTAGTGGCTGAGCAGGCGTTCTCAACGGTGTAGCACCCCGAGCCGTAGGGTTCAAACTCGCTTCCTATAGAGGGATGACCAAGTTCATATCGACTATAGCGACGATAATGCGAAGAAAAAATAATTCTTACTAAATAATCATACTTACCAAAAAGCCAGGACGACAAAAACATTTCACCAAGTCACTATTCAATTTACGTCCTTTTATTTATTTAATTTGTTAGAAAATTTATTATTTCAAAGGAAAAATCCGGAGCTGAGTGACTGAAAGACTCAAAGTGACAAGAGACGAGACAAATTTTCTATTACGAATTCCAAATTAATAAAAAAGTTGTGAAAAAAAAACAAGAATGGTTCGTACATGTGCTCAAGTCAATGAGTATTTAATGAAAACAATCTAGGAACAGAATGCGTAATTCTACAGTAGGTAATATTATTGTCTGTTACAGCGCAAGGAATTTTTAAATTCACCCTTTACCAATATATAATATAAAACAATTCCCACAATTTATTGTGACCCATTTCAAGAATACTATTGTAAGATTTCAATTTATTCTAGAAGGTTCGCTTGCTTGACAAGATAAACTGAACTGTTATATTAATAAATATTGTATTCACGTCTCGATTCAGTCTACCGCGAGAATAATAAGGTAATATTGTGTATCTAAGTTTAATATTACTGTATTCCATTTGAAGACAATCTCGCAAACCATGTAGGTGATACTAAAGCCTACAGAACTATAGAACTCGTAACTCATCTCATACAGTTAAGTACGTAAAGAATAGCATTGTTTTGACTTGGTGTAATTTGTTTAATTGCCGAAACTATAAAAACGATGATGGAAAACACCGTGAAGGAACCAGCTTGCCCTGTAAACATAACTTAGCGCTCTCGTGGTGGGTTACGATCTCCTCCCTCTCACAGAGAGAACGCCCGAGTGCCAGTGATTGGTATCATGTAGAATGAGCATGTTATGTAGAACCCAGGTGTGATGTTAATGCAACACATTATAGAAATATCTCTTTGACTGAACCCGTAGCTCCAACCGCGTTATTAGTATTCATTTTCCGGTGTGAAAAGTATCTTATATCTTCAGATAATTTAGCAAAGCTAACAATAACATATAATTGTTTCTATCGCCGTAATTTCTAAGTAATAACAGCCGCACGGGTCGATCCATCTGGTTAAGCTACGCTTGCCGAGGTTGGTCTGTGGATGGGTGACCATCTTTTCATACCGAGACTCCTCCGTGCCTCGGAAAGCACGTTAAGCCGTTGGTCCCGGCTGTCATTTGTGGATCTTTGACAGTCGTTACGGGTCGTCAGAAGCCCGAAAGTCTGACAACCAGTCTTACCAAGGGGTATCGTATTACCCAGTAACTGGGTTGTGGAGGTCAGATAGGCAGTCGCTCCATGTAAAATACTGGTATTCAGCTGCATCCGGTTAGGCTGGAAGCCGACCCCAACATAGTTGGGAAAAGGCTAGGCAGA
This sequence comes from Dicycla oo, assembly GCA_948252095.1. Classification (NCBI taxonomy): domain Eukaryota; kingdom Metazoa; phylum Arthropoda; class Insecta; order Lepidoptera; family Noctuidae; genus Dicycla; species Dicycla oo. The sequence continues at coordinate 714,703 of OX411716.1, read as the reverse complement.
TTTGTTTCTAACGCCGTACCTAAGTTTATCACATATTATTTACATACCCACACACCTCTGTGGTCCCGGCTGTCATTCGTGGATCTTTCACAGTCGTTACGGGTCGTCAGAGGTCAGAAAGTCTGACAACCAGTCTTGCCAAGGGGTATCGTGTTACTCAGTAACTGGGTTGTGGAGGTCAGATAGGCAGTCGCTCCATGTAAAATACTGGTATTCAGCTGTATCCGGTTAGACTTTAAGCTGACCCCAACATAGTTGGCAAAAGGCAGGCAGATGACATATTTAAGTAAATTTAATAAAACAGTAATCATTTTAAAAAGTAAGCAATTTCTAACTTCCTTCGATTAAAGGGGATATAAAAGTGATTAAACACAAAAGTAAAGGCATTCTATTGTCGGATCGATCCGCGACCTCGGCGACCAACATCCGGCGGAAGGAGCCGGCGGGTACTACGTACGAGCACTCTTTTCATAATTATTTTATCAACAATATTCCTATTCCACAATATTTTCAATCATTAAATCCATCGCCGTCGCGTTTTCCGGTTGACCACGTTTTTTTTTTTTGTATTTGAATCTCATAATTCTCTTCGTGATAAAACTAATCTAAACTAATTCAGTTAGACTGGACGCTGACCCAAACATAGTTGGGAAAAGGCTAGGCAGGCTATGATGAAGAACTTTCCTCAATTTTAAATTCTCTGGAATCTGTTATCTTTTTTCAAAAAATTGTTAAATTGTCAAAAAAGCTAAGCTCCGCAGCATACGCTGTTAGGAAAATTCGTAATTTAACTAACATAGAGACAGCCCGTTTAGTGTACTTTAGCTATTTTCATAGTGTAATGTCGTACGGTATTCTGTTGTGGGGAAATACAGCCGACATTCAGACTATGAGAAAAGAAAAAGAGAAGAAAAGTTTTGCAGAAAAGAGCTGTTCGATGCATTTATAAATTAAGTCCGAGACAATCTCTCAGAGAGAAATTTAAGGAGATTAATATAATGACTTTGCCTTCTCAGTACATTTTTGAAAATCTTTTATATGCCCATAGAAACATTAAATTGTTTAAAAAATACAGTGATATCCACAATATAAATACTAGGAACAAACACAAAATTGTTTTACCTCCAACAAGGCTCAAGAAAATAGGTGGGTCATTCAGGTGTCAATGTATACGCTTTTATAATAAACTTCCAAGCCATGTTCAAGATCTGAGCCTTAGTAAATTGAAATCATTCATTAAACGCAAGTTGTGTCAGAAAGCTTATTATACCGTTAAAGATTATATTGAGGACAAAAAGGCTTGGGATTGAACTGCTCCAAATTTTATTTTATTCTTTTATTTTTGCATACTGAATGTTGACATGACTATTTACTTTGTAAAGTATTATATTATTTTAATTTATTGTGAATGTGAAGACTATTTAGGTCATTGCTTTTTTTTGTTTGTTTTATTTTTTCTCTCAGTTATTTTTAATCATCGTCTGGCAGTTTGAGTAGTTTATTCGGCCTACCCCAATGTCCTTTCTTTGGTATTGTTCGTCGAATCGTTGAGCTCCTTAAGTTCTGAGTTGAGCTGCGCGATTACTGACAAATGCGTGCACTGACTGGACAGGTCCTCTCAATCTGTGTGGTTCTTTCCACAAAAGACCATTTCAGACACCAATCTACATGGTCTTCACATGAAGTGACCAAGATTATGTCTGGACTTTATAAGAGACTGTGACCTCTGAGTTTGTATCGGCCTTTCTTCTCAGAGTAGTCAGATAGGAAACGCCGACCTCATCTAGTTTAAAAAAAAATATTGACTTGTAAAAGTGTTTGTACAAACCTACTTACAGAAATAAAAATCATTTATCATTTTCATTTCACAGCACACATGACATAACATCGCGCCTGTAAATCCCGAAGGGTTGGGTGAAGGTGTACTTGTACTATAGTTCACCCATTTTTTAGGGTTTCGTAGTCAACAAGGAACCCTTATAGTTTCGCCATGTCCGTCTGTCCGTCCGTCCGCAGCTTAGCTCAGAGACTCAAAAGTACTAGAAAGCTATAATTTGGCATGGATATACATATTAATCACGCCGACAAAGTGGTAAAATAAAATCATGAAAAAAGTTTTAAGTACACGTAAAGTGGGGGATGTTTTTTCTCCTCGTCTATTCCATGGTGTGGGGTATCGTTGGATTCATTCAAAAATATTACGTGTTTGTGTACAAAACCATTTTTCGGTTCGGGATCCTTTTGCGTAAAATGAAGCTTTAAATTCCTAATTTTTGTTGTTTTATTTCTAAACACGGACGTGTAATGTAAATTAATGAATTTTGAATATGGGGGTCAATTTTGGGGAGCAAATAAGAAAATAAAAATTGCAAACTGTACCGTGCGATATATAAAATGAAAGGGTGTAAATGAATGAAAATGAAAGGTACTGTGAGGGTTTCAAATATATATATATATATAATTTTAAAATAAACCGTTTTAAAGTTATTTAAGAAAATAGACGAAAATTGACCATTCCCCCTTTATCTCCGAAACTACTGAGCTTAATATTTTGAAAAAAAAAAAAAAATACAGAAATTAGTTCTATAGCTACAGATTACAGGAAAACCTATAAGAAGTCTATGGTCTTAAAATAACATGGTAAATCTCTCAATATTGTGCGTACAAACTTACATTTTTATAGTTGGAATCTATGGGAGAACATTTTCAACTACAATGTTAAGTTTGTTCTTGGGATAAATTCATCCCAACTACGGAACCCTTTATTGTGCGTCCAACACGCACTTGACCGGTTTATTTTCTATACCTGCAGTAAAATGACACTTTTTACTGTAATTTACGTTCAACGCATCCATTTTTAAAGAAATGACAGTAAGAACTGTCATTTTACTGAAGCTAATTAAAAGTACGACTCTAGAACAATACCGTATATTTCAAACATCTTAACAAAACTATTTGATTGAGAGCTAACGTCAAGTCTACCACAACATGTTCTATTATGTATCACCTTGCCGAGTTCAGCAGGATCCGGCTCTAACCAACATCGCTAAGCCTGAGAGTAGTTCTGTGTCGCGTCACTCCTGTGTCCTCATTGTTTATTAGTTCTGCCGCAACTTCTAACTTCTAACACAGCGCAATGAGTCACACGAGACGCCACATTAGATAGTGTTTGGTTTCGTTGTAGATTTTAGATTTCAAGAGATACTACACGAAGTAAAATTAATTATGTAAGCTAAGGTACTTACTACGAGTAAGTACCTTAGCTTACATAATTCTTGACTGCCTTACTTAGGACCACTTTCACCAAACGGTTCATAATCGGACATTAGTAAATCAGCCATTAAACTAAACGTCGATGTTATAATAATAATAAATGGATATATCACTTTTTATTGGGATCGATCCATCATCACATCATCATGTTAATTAATGTAATTGGACCTGTGCCGTTTTAATTAACTATAAATAAATAAATAAATAAATAAATCACTGACAGGACTATTGTTGCCAATAAGCCTGATATAGTGGTGGTGGATCGAATAGAGCGGCGCGCAATGATTGTTGACATAACGGTCCCGCATGACGGGAACCTCGTGAAAGCCGAGACAGATAAACAAATCAAGTATCTTGACTTGGCTCGCGAGGTTGTCGACATGTACGATGTGGACTCAGCGATCATTGTGCCGATAGTCGTATCAGCCAATGGCTTAATTGCCAAGAGCCTCGACCAACACCTAAGGAGGCTCTCGTTGGGCAGCTGGATCAAGGGCTGGATTCAGAAAGCGGTACTTCTGGACACGGCTTGCATTGTTAGGAGGTTCCTCTCTCTGGAGCTCTGACCGCCGGTAGCTTGGACCCTGTTCCCGATACTGGTGGGCTACTATTTTTTTTTAATATTTTTGAATGTTTTTATTCTAATATTTAAAAATATAATCTTAATATGTAAAAAGAAATATATAAAGGAAATAACAATAATAAAACATTTATTACAATATTATTTATGGTATTTATGTTCCACCAGATTTAAGACATTTTATCATGGATTAGCGCATGGTGAAACACTCGCGACTCTTAATGGCCTGTTAAAATTTTAACAGAAGATTAAACAAACTAACATGGTATGGTGAATATAGGTCTTAATGTGATGTGTTCGAAACGAATTTCTCAATAGCCATCCAGAGTCTGGATTTGGTTGATGGGTATTAGGCTCGCCCCCTATGACACACCTATATGGGATTTAAACATAACTGGCAAAATGTGGTCGCACTATATAATACATAGGTACATCTCTACCCGACCCGTCGGGGAACGAAAGTCGTGATGTTATGTATGTGTTCATTTATTATAGTCTACTAATTGAAGCTAAGAAGTTTATTTATTCATTTATCAAGTGGAAACCAACAGGTTTACTTAGATACAATAAATATAATATATTGGAATAAGAAACATGAAGCCAATTAAAGGTTTTCACGGTTAGCTATACAGTAATATAATACGAGATCTTATACACGACAAGTCAAGAAAAGAAGAGCACCAATCGTCAAATCGGTACCGCCAACACATAAGGAATAAATCACAATAAAATTAATTAAAAACCAGAAGTAATATTAACACTAAGAATTAATTTTGAAGAATTCAAGGTTCAGCCTGTTGTGTACGCTTGAGCCCTTAGTTGAAAACAAGTCAAAAGAGAACTGCTTGCGTAGGTCATTAAAGTCTTTACTCTCTCGCATTGAATATGAGTTTTACCTGTAGTTGGAAGTGATCTCTGGGGAACATAAAAATACAGCTTACGCAGAAGCTGCGGACAGTGCACCTCATGGGATACAATTTTGAGTAAAAATGTGCAATCTGCTAATCGACGACGCCGGTTAGTTAATGGTTGTAGGTGCAATTTCCTGCAAAGTTCCAAATAATCGCAACTAGTATGTAGTTGTTAGTAAGAACTGTTTAGCTTTCCGAGTTGAAAAGTGTTTCTTATTTATTGAATGTTTGCATTTAATTTTATTCAAATCCGCCACATGCTGCTGACTTACAAACGTTTGAATTTACGCAATAACCTACTGTAAAATATTGTAAGTTTCACATTCGCGACTTCTTCTGGTATTACCCCGGTATTGTGCACTAATAAACTGTGTTAGTTACGTGGCTAGTTCCGCTACATTGTTACTGTACCAGGTAGCTGCACACCTCCGCGACCAACTCCCGGGTTGCACACATATATGTGTGTGTGTGTGTGTGTGTGTGTGTGTGTGTGAGTTACGACACACATTTTATTGATCTCTTTATTTACGGGCACACGTCTGAGAGGAATGCTTCGTATAGTGACACAACTCGCTATTCAAAAAGATGTTCTGAATAAATTGAGGATGACAGTTGACACTTCAAATTGTACTAAATTAATTGCAGGCTCTTTTGACGTGAAAACGTCTTTTCGCTCGGTGTACTGCGGACCTAAAGTAACATTCGGTTAGCTATGACGCTAATAGAAAAGGCAAAATGTATGGGGGTTGACACACGCTATCGAAATGACACGTGATCATAGATCAGCATTTCCATAGAAATGCGCGAATGCCATTTGGTTAGGCCTTCTGGTGGCAAGTTCAATATTTCCAACAAAAACATGTAAGATTTCAACTGCTAATAACTACGAGACTTTTAATGCTAGAGTAATGGTTAGGCATTCAAAAGATTGTTCATATTTATAACAATTTTATAGCTGGATATAATTTGCATGTGACGTCTCACTGCGAAAGCCTCCTTCACAACACATCCTTCCCTCTGACATTATGCTGAGCTGAGGCCCTTTTGGCATTGCAATCATTAGTTGCAATTATTATTATAGTTTTAAGGTGTATTTATTTTATGCTGTAATGCCAATTAAACGCATTTTTATTTCTTTTTTTCTCTACTTTTCACTATGTGTCGACATATAAATTCGTATAGCGCTAAAACGTGTTTAGCTAGATCATTTATTCTAGTGTCTTTGTCAAAAGTTGGCAACACGCTACCAGGATCTAAAGAGAAACAATACGTATATAAGTATTGGAAAAACAGGGCTAAAAGTTAATATGAAGCTGACAACAGCAAAATAATGTCAGATGTCTTCTCATATCGGCCGCAAATCTGCTCAGAAATTAAAGAAACCGCAATCAAAAAAGGCTTGCATCAAAAGAAATGCAATGTGCCTAAAAAGTCTAATGCCGAGCAAATATAATAGCTACAATAGTAACAGAAACTAATCTATAAATCTGTTGCAAATAGCAAAAAAGTTTAAGATGTCATCTTATATCGGCCGTACATATGCTCAGAACTGAAAAATATCAAAATCGGTGAACGCTTACTTTATAAGAAATGCAATGAGTGTCCAAGTCTAGTGTCGAGCAAATACTTGCAATAGCTACGGCAGTATCGGAAACCGAAGTAAAACTTCAATCTGTTTTCACGAAAACAAACGACGCGGTCTCGAACTGCGCCTAAAAAATTTTTAGTTTCGTAAAATATTTCTGTAAAGCCAGCCGTAGTCCCTGATCAAAGGGCTTTTCTCATTTCACAAATCTGTCCTACACATATATAGACATATTCGGGCATGTTTAATTCTTAAGTTACTTTTATGCTGCTCAACTTGTAATACATTGAAACTATTACAAATACACACGTTGTACTTCTGTTACAGAATAGAAAACCACAAACTGTTATATTTTCTATACAGGAAAGCCATTTCCTGAATTTCCGGCATCAATAAAATAGCGTCAGACATTTAAAAAAAAAATGCAGCTTTAAAGATACATTTCTCATTCAACCCAGCGCTTCTCGAGAAGCTTCCTATGAAATCTAAATGTATTGTTAAGAAAACTTTTACCTTGGCAGTATTTCACTTAAAATTAGATTTAATATAAATTACTCTAGTTGTAAATAATGATATATTAATCGGAACAATTATGAAAGTCCTCTGTTCGGTAGAAATTGAACGGCGTGTGATTTACGAGTTTCTAAGGAATCAATTAAGTTGACGAATTATAGAGAGGTTTCACACTAGGCGAGTTAGCCGGACGATTATTCTGAGTTACAAGATGGTTAATTTTGTAGGTCCATACAGCATCAATTTTTAATCCATTGTCTGATATTTACAGCAAGATTACAATATGTTTTTGTTTCCATGAAATAATTAAAAGCCATTTCACGAGAGAGCGAGATCAACCGTTGTTGGTTAAAACTTCGGGTGGTATTTTTTATAGACATAGTAATAAATCGTCGTGTACTTGTAATTTATTAAGCCGTGATAGTTTTATAGAATGGTAAAACACTTTGTGAAGCAGTTGCCGAACATTTCCTTTGATATTACGTATTTTTGGGCGAAGGCCTGTGGCTGAGGCAAACCGACACGTAATTTGTCCTCCGGTGAATAAACACCCTGATCAAGTTCTTGCAAATCAATCATGTCTAAGTATTTATTAGACATCAATCAATTGAACAAATGATGGGATAATACACATAAGAAATACGGTGCAGTTCTCAGTGTAATCGATTACCCATAACAGTTCCTTATTATTATTCTTCGTAAATATTAGTATTCGTAATATTATTATAATGTTTTCGCAAAATCCATGGTATGGACTAACATCCCTGCTAAGTTGCTATACACACTGTTTAAAAACATTTCTACTTATAACTATGTACTTTACATTTCCTTCAATTTCTGCAAATAGTAGCAAATTGAGAGTGACAGTCGCGCGGACTTGCTCCATAAAGAGATACATAAAGATTTCAATAGTACAGACGCCAGCACATCAAGCTACTATAGTCTATCAAGTTTCTTTAATAAATTTTCAACTTAATCGCTGAAGCATTAGGTTCAAGGTTGATTGGGGAAATTTGACAGTTTCGCGTAGCTTGATGTGCTGGCGTCTGTACAAGAAACTTCCACAGAATAACAGGCTTGTTAGTTAAGTTATAATAGTCCTGTTTGATTAATTCATTGTTTTCTTTTTAAATGGTCCCGCCTTTCTACCTTTCTGTAAAACTGTATTCAAATACTCGCCAAACTAATTTCTCATTTACCCATAACACTCGCATTTTAACCAGACGGGGTCAACCATTTGCAGACTAAAAAATTTGCGTTTTTTTCTTAAAAATATTTATCTACAAGATACGAGTATATCAACAAAATGTATTTAAATGTCAATGGTCGGTGTGTGTAAGGCTCGTGGCTAACTGATAACAGCCGCACGGATCGAGCGAAGGGTGACCATCCATTATGAGATATCACGACCGCAGCCTTAAGAGCATCTTACTCACTCGCACTTGTATTTCTGTCTCTCTCTCTTTTAATATCTACCATGACATGTGATACTCTGTACTGAATAAATACTAATTAATACATTTGAGGGTTTATTTGAGATACAATAACTTGGTGACGATAGAAGAACTCACCGTGCAGTGATTGTAATAAGAGGGGAGCACAACATGATGGATTGCAAGCCGAAACATATCGAAAGAATTAAATCGCCGGGTGTGAAGTTGGCTACAGGACGCCGGTTTGCATTGCAAAATATAAAGACGCCATATTGAGTTACTTCAACGTCTGAAAGTGCTACCAACAGCACGGATACAGTTGTTTACATAATGTCAGATAAAGAAAATATCAGTTTCGAACAAATCATTACTTTAATAAAGTCTGGAAAAAAGAACCTGTATTTACCAACGCAAAAAAGAAGAACTACAGCTAATGTTGCAGGAAGTGGCTTTGAAACAAAAGAGGTCTAGTCTAAACAAGCAAATATTGACGAATTACGAAAACTATTGAGTACAAATTACAAGATAAAACAAGTTTTGTTTGAAACCAAAAGGCGAAATTAAAGGAACAAAAATTAAAATGGGAAGCTTTTGAACAACAGCTGGAGTGCTACATGATTGTCAATGAAATTGATGAAGACGAGGAAGTTCCACTACTTATTACTACACTAAACCCAAAAGTAATTGAAATATTAACATATAAAATATCTTTTGACGAACGGTGCAATAAATTAAAGGATAAGTAGGTATGCCAAACCATTATCATAACTGTCTTAGAAACAGAAGAATTTAGAAAAAGGAACCAACTTCCAGATGAGAAAGTACAAGATTATATAGCAGGAATATGTAAATTTAAGGACTTGGATAATCAATTAAAAGAAACAATATTGAAGGAGTTACTTCCGAAACAAATAAATTTGAATTGCTGAAATATGAAGCAGACATATCACTTGAAAGGTGTGTGGAGGTAGTTCGCACAGTGAAAGGTGTGTGGAGGGAGCTCACGCAGTGAAAGGTGTGTGGAGGTAGCTCACGCAGTGAAAGGTGTGTGGAGATAGCTCACGCAGTGAAAGGTGTGTGGAGGTATCTCACGCAGTGAAAGGTGTGTGGAGGTATCTCACGCAGTGAAAGGTGTGTGGAGGTATCTCACGCAGTGAAAGGTGTGTGGAGGTAGCTCACGCAGTGAAAGGTGTGTGGAGATAGCTCACGCAGTGAAAGGTGTGTGGAGGTATCTCACGCAGTGAAAGGTGTGTGGAGGTATCTCACGCAGTGAAAGGTGTGTGGAGGTAGCTCACGCAGTGAAAGGTGTGTGGAGGTAGCTCACGCAGTGAAAGGTGTGTGGAGGTAGCTCACGCAGTGAAAGGTGTGTGGAGGTAGCTCACGCAGTGAAAGGTGTGTGGAGGTAGCTCACGCAGTGAAAGGTGTGTGGAGGTAGCTCACGCAGTGAAAGGTGTGTGGAGGTATCTCACGCAGTGAAAGGTGTGTGGAGGTATCTCACGCAGTGAAAGGTGTGTGGAGGTAGCTCACGCAGTGAAAGGTGTGTGGAGGTAGCTCACGCAGTGAAAGGTGTGTGGAGGTAGCTCACGCAGTGAAAGGTGTGTGGAGGTAGCTCACGCAGTGAAAGGTGTGTGGAGGTAGCTCACACAGTGAAAGCTGCCCTGATCCACACAAACAGTTCAAGTGAGATAATGCAAACAAGAAAGTCAAGTGTAGAGACTACAGGAAAGGCAGAAGGCCGTGGGTGTTAGGAATAATTTTGGAAGAGTTTATTAGGGGTTACTTATGTATATAGTTCATGTAGAAAGTCAAAGATGGAAACGTCATGTTAACTAAATTGTAATCTGTAGATACTTGTAAAGTTAATTTAGTTAGAAGTACAGTTTATGTTATTTTCTAACAAATATTTTTTTTTAAATTAGTGCGGGAGGGGGAGGGTGACACCACGAACGCGGCTTTAAGATAACCTTACTCACTCGCAGTTATATTTCTGTCTCTCTCTTTCAATATCTACCATGTTGCGCTGTACTGAGGAAATACTAATTAATTAATTTGAGATACAACACAGCACATACCGAGACCACTCCGTAAGCACGCTAAGTCGTTGGTCCCAGCTGTCGTAACAAGTAGTCAGAAGCCCAAAAGTCTGACAACAGGTCTTCCCAAAGGGTATCACGGTACCCAGTAACTGGGTTGTAGAGGTCAGACAAAAAAAAGGCCCTATACACCTCTGCCTTACGCTTCGGGGAAGCGAGGCGTGAAGTTATCATATGAGGGTGTTTATGAAACCGTATTGTTTTCAAAAATTCTCTATTCAATTCAAAGCTTTACAAGTTCGACAGTAAACCGATCTCTGGAAGCTATGAATGTGTCCGGTGCGTGAGCGGCGCGCCGAGCACGTGCGGAACTAGCCGACAGTAGCCGAAGTTTAGATACAGCCGCGGATTTCATTACTGATACGTGACTGTTATAAGGGACACCAATTATATTTTATAGAGTTGCTGAAGTCGATAGTGTTTTCGAACTATGTTAGAGCCATGCTAGCAAGTTGCTACACACACCGGTGCGGGATCTGTTGGTTTTTTTTTTTATGAAACTAACTTCGTTTTTTATTTAAATGTAATTACATATTATTATTATTACAAATTTTAAGCCTGGTAGTATACTAGCTCTTGCCAGCTTCTGCGCCCGCGTGGATGTTGGAGATTATCCCACGGCAACCGTACATTTTTCCGGGATAAAAAGTATCCTATGTGCTATTCCAGACTATACTCTATCTCTGTGTCAAATTTCGTCCAGAACCGTTCAGCCTTGCTGGCGTGATTGAGTAACACACATCAATCCACCCATCTATCCAAACTATCACATTTATTAGTAGGATTATCTTGTTAGAAAATAAATTTTTTGTATTGTTCTTTTGTATTTTAGTACCTTTATATGGATTCCCTATATACAGGCATGCCTAATTTGGGAATCCAGTAAGTCAATAATTTTTTTACTGCGGACGTTAGAGGTAATATTTCTAGTGAGACGATGGAGCAGCCCTAGCGTCTGTAACACAGGTTAATTCCTAGCACGGAACTGGGTTTTTGCTCCGCTATCCACTATAATATTTCTATCTGTCACTCGTGATGTAGTATTTAAGTTAACATGTACTCAAAGTTTTGTTAATAAAGATTATTATTATTATTATTAAATAACGTTTACATCACGATATTCTTTTATGTAAACTGTTACATAATATTTTAAATTGTAAATAAGGACAATACATTTCACTAATCAACGTTACTTGAGCCGCACGCGCCGGCCGCCGGCCGCCACTCCACTCAAGGAAAAATAATACCCAAACGAGAATACGTAACAATAAACAATTTAGTAGAACCGTGACGAACACACAAAACAAAACACTTTGTAAGGAGCACATTATTTTACACAAAAGATGACTAACGTCTGGAACACTCCTTACTTAGAACAGCCGTCTGTTTATTCGCAAAATTACGTATAGTTTGAACCACGTGGCTGTTGTGAGTTCCTCTTTGTTCGTGGGGAACGCGCAATGGGTTCTAAACAATTGAAAAACAACGGAGTTTTGGAAGTGACACGTATTATCGCGATAAAAGGAACATTTTGTGTGTAATTAAACGCGAGTGTTTAGAATAATCTGAGACTATGTGTCAGCCGCAAGCACTCGCGATGTACCTTAAGAAGAGTGTTACGCAATTATGGATAGTAAACTAAAATATAAACCGTCCACAGTGACTAACTACATAGTTGTGTAGCTTACAGTGTTATCTCCCGAGTTAAAGAGGAAATGTGGAACTAGACGCGTGATATATCATTACATCTTGTCTTGCAAACTCAAAAAGTTAGCTATATATTGTATCTTGAACTGAATGTACTCGTACTTTCTACACATTCATGTATTTATATGCATTAAATATAATGTGAGAAGTACAGAACAATATGAGCATCTAAAGCCGCAATTCAATAATACATGGCAGCGCATGGCACGCGACTATAGCTAACCGGATCAGCTTTGGCAGGCGATCGCGACGTAATCCCCGCGGTACTATTGTACGGAACCATCGCTAGGCAAGTGCTAGTGCACGTTTACACGAGAGTTAGTGGAGCGGCTGCGACGACAAGCTGTAACTTGCTGACAGGCTCATCACACCTGTTCTCTTAAAAACCTGCGAGATGAACCAACTAACTTCTTTACTGAAGATAAGATGACTTTCCCTTTCGTTCGTAAACCGAATTCAGAAACATATCTGTATCATTGGACTTGAATATAGTAACATAGCATCACGTCTTCCTTGAAGGGTTAGACAGAGATGCAACACGCACGTTTCACCAGTTATGGTTAATTCCCAGTTTAATAGAACATAGAGCGCCCTGAAAACCGATGCATTTAGTTAAGTTGGAAAACTGCTGTATTAGAGTAATCTCCGAGTTTTACAAAATGCTTAGTGGATTGCTGTATACCCTTTATATTTGAATACCCTCACACATTACATTAGCAAAATTCATAAACATGTTTGGATTAAATAGGAATTTCACGGGGAAGGGTCTTTAAACCTTTAAACCGTAGCGACAAATAAGAAAAGGCAGCTAAGTGAACAGCCGGGGGTTCGAGTCCGGGCGAGTAACGAGCCTCGTTTGAATTGCAGATTAAAATGAATTTAATTCATTAATCACTGCTCGTAGGCGTGCCTCTTATACATTGAGGACAGTTTTATTTTTACGTCCATTTTAATTGCTCAATTAACTGAAGAAACTTTTTACTTACTCAGGAATTGGGAACAGAAATTCTGGATTTTATCTGGCTCCTAATATTTAAATTCATATAACGCAAAATCGTAAACTCTTTACGTTTATGAGCGTCTTTTTTAAGTAATGGATCTTTGAGCCCACGCGTGCCAGTTGCAAAACCCATAAATCTACAACATCTATCCGAATTTAAACTTAGTCCACCCTCACACAAAAGAAACTAATATTTCAGAAAGTCACCAGTCTATAAAGTTAGCGTATAGTGATGTCCTCGTGGTATCGACGAGTCTCGATGAACACGGAACAGCACTAGCGCGCATTGTCACCGCTGCAGCCGCACATTGTGACTGCGCCAGCTAATACACTTACACGAGTTTCCAATTCACCCTGAATGGCCGCCTGTGACTTGGAAGCTGAATGAATTGGATTCGTTTCTGTTTGGGGAGCTAAACTGCGTTGAAAATTGACTTGTTCCTACGTAGCTCTGAGGTAAATAACTTGATATGTGGTGGCATCTATCAAGGAAGTATGCACCTTGATCAGGGTACAAATAATACATCTCAATGAGAGATAGTCAGGCGGGGAAACAAAAATATTTACAAGTGGCCATTTTTTATGTTTTTTTTTTTGACCAAGTAAAGTAAAATATAATGTTTCGTTTAATGTAATAATTAGAATCAATATTATATTATTAATTTGCAGCGCCCTTACAGGGTGCATGTATTAATACTGCGTCATGAAATTTTAATGCATGCTTACTAACCAGAGTTTTACATGTTAGTTAATTAATAAATAAATAAATATGTACGAAGGAAGGTCTTCCAATTAAATACTTTTGTTTTTCAATCTGAGACAGGCGTTGTCTTTTATCGACCATCTTTCCCAATGACGAAGGAACAATCAACCCCTAACACTGATAAACATTGAAAAGGCTGTTTTTTTTTAGAAATACGGAATAAAAACACTGAAAGGGAAGGCAGCAGCCTCTTCCATCGAGGTACTAACAAAATTGTGACGTCATCAGCCGGTGTGTAAAGCTGGTATTCCTGGTGGGTAGTCTATAAGTAATGATCAAGTGACCTTTGTTATGTGGTGGACGTTTACGGAGAAGCATGAAGATAACGCTTATTAGAAAATATTTATTGTACCGTAGTTTTTTTACCCGACAATGGCGTAGCAAATCTACGGAGTAGCAAATTATGATCTGACTACGGCGTAGCAAAGAATAATCTGATTACGGCGTAGCTAAAGATGACATGACTACGGCGTAGCAAAGGATGACTTGACTACGGCGTAGCAGAGGATGACCTGACTACGGCGTAGCAAAGGATGACCTGACTACGGCGTAGCAAAAGACGACCTTGACTACGGCGTAGCAAAATATGACTAAGGCGTAGCCTAATGACCTGACTACGGCGTACCAAAGGATTCCGTGACTAAGGCGTAACAAACAGTGTCCGGACTACGGGGCGCAGCAAAGGAATGCCTTACTATAGCGCGGCACAAAGAAAATGAAAGTTAATTATGAATTTAACAAAATAGATATGTTTGGATGTTTGATCATAACTCAAAAACTACTGATATACTTTTAACCAAACTGAAGTGCCGATTGTTTCGCTTTTAATGTGACAAGTAATTAGGTTTAAATAAAATAAAAATAAAAAGCAATTTTTTTCTAAAAATAGAGGAAAACAATTAATAATAAAATGACCTCCAGCCTTAGTTGTTGATACATTTCATGTATAATATATTGTATATTCACAGCGCGCCTACAACAATCGTTTCTGTACAAAAGGTCGATTAATAAATTCATGTACTTAGTTATATAATACATGTACCTCAGTACATCTGGTAGAAACATGTCGATATGAATAACTTTTCAATTGTCTCAACAAAAAGTGCGTCCCACTCAGTAATAAATGATGTCCGCCGGCTGTGTGGCGACCGCGCGACTCATTCCGTACGCTTACTACGGACGATATTTCATACAGGACATGAAATATAATTTATTTGTACTCCGAATATAGCTGTGCTTAGATCTTTTAATGACACTCCAAAAAGGAGGACAATCTTTTGAACGTTAGGCGCGCGGCAGCGACAGAGTTTGCTTGCTTCTCATTTAATTGAAATATCAAAAAAAACTTTTTAGGAAAATCAAAATCCAATCAAAATCAAAAGTTATTTATTCAAACTAGGCTGAGAATCAGCACTTTTCGAACGTCAAAATTACATAAGACAGTCCCCCAAAACGCCCGCCCTTCACCACTTCCTAGTGCTTTAGCTGAGGAGAAGAAGTGGCGCAACAAACTCCCCAGCAGCACAGCTGTCTATTCAGTTAAAAAAATATTAAAAAATTATATATTCTATACAACACTGCGCAAAATAATATATCTAAGTCTAGTTCGCAACACAAATATTAAATTAAATTTTATTATTTGCTATAAGTCAGCTAGCACACGCCAATATACCAAAAAAAAGAAGAAAAGAAAAATAATCGAAAAATCGAAAACTATTCTCAAGCAGAAACAAAACTACAAAACTAAAAACGTAAGCAGAAGAAATAAAACCGACTTCCAAATCAAAACACCACAAAGTGAAAAATAACTTTAATTTCGGTAGTCGGTGTCTTTGATTTTGTATTTTCGTTTTTTGCAACCGACTTCCGAAATTCTAGTAGTGTAGTAGTGTTTTGATTTGGAAGTCGGTTTTATTTTTTGCTAAAAAGTTTTTATTTTTCACTTTTTAGTTGTGGTACTACTTCACAAAAATTTGAATACCACTACCTGCTATGTAACAGTGATAGGAAGTTATTAAAACATCATCCACATAAACTAAGTGGGAAAAATACGCATTATTGAAGCTAACTCAAAAACTACCCAAGCAAAGTTAATAAAATTTATATGGGACTACCTTCCGGATATTTCCTTACCAACAAAAAAAGAATCATCAAAATCGGTTTATAAACTACGATGTTATCCGCGAACACACATAAATATGTATATATACGGTCAAATTAAGAAACCTCCTCCTTTTTTGAAGTCGGTTAAAAATACTAAACATGGAAATGTTTTGGCAATCATCAAGTATAAATAAGAGGTCATTAACTCATTTATATTTTTATTTGATTTATTGCTAAATCTATCTCAGCGAGCTATAAGTTAGCGATTTTGAACGAAATATTGACTAATCAAAAAATCACATTTATTTTAAGAGTCCTCCTAAGAGTTGTAGCAGAAAAACCTTTTGAAGGGCTATTATGTTAAGTTCAGGTAAACCTTGGGGGACCCGGAGTGCTCCCCGAGCCCGAGGAGGTTACACATTATTTACAAAAATCCTCAATTTGTTACAATCTCACTAAATACTTCAGTAAAACATCTTAAAAAGGTTTTGACGCGCAACTACGTCATAAACTCCCGCCGTCTAAGATATTTCATTAGAAATGACCACTAAACGCTTAAGAAATTCGAGAACGTAAAATTAATGTGGACGGGAAAATCTGTTAAAGTGTGGACATCACTCTTATCTTAGTTAAGCATAAAAACGAAAGGCTTTACAAAGTTACCGGCGACGGAGGCCGGCGCTGATGAGAGGGCAGATACTCTGCCGCCCGCGAGCGACCACTGCGCGACGTTCCTACCACTGTCGCGAACAAACACAGCTCTCAACTCGAAAACTTTTAAGTCAACGAAGTAAAGCAGCAATGTATAGTGAACAACGTTCTTCGCTAATGAAGTGGCGAGATTCATTAGCAGTCCACAGCTAACAATTCCACAAGTATTTCTCTTATTTCCTGCGGTGACTATTAAAATTTCTATGGAGCGCAGAGCACTGAGATCTCTTACTTATTCTCGAGCAAAAAAAACTTTTGTCTAGCTCGCTGTGTAATGAGAAACGTGTTTATTATTTTTTTGCGATAAACCCAGTAACCTGGAATGTAGGAATAGGTTTCGGTTTATTTTAATGCAAGGTTTTAAATGTCTTCGTACTTCACAGTGCATCGTTTTATCTCTACCTGTGTAAACTTGTTTTAACAGCTATCTACTCATGTTTAGCCATTTTGATCCAAATCTATAGATCTCTCTTGTTGTGTGTTCTATGATCAATATTCAATGGTGTCTTGAGTACACGTACATGTACGTCCACCCGACTGGTCCGCGGTGACGTCGCCGGTCATTTGTTTAACTTACGCTAACATATTATATCTAATAAGTGAAAGCAACCGCAACCAACTAACATACAATTCATTTATTACGAGAGCAAGATGGGATGGTAATTTTATACATAAAGACTATTCAATAAAAGATAATATAATCCATTGATGCCAGCTGAACAGTGGGCAGCCATCTTCTCATAATGTTGGAACAATTTACACTTATAATTAATTCGGGGGCACGCGTTATTATACCGGACCCGACTCCATTCCCCCGGGACCCCGGGACTCGCGAATAGTTGCGGGATATTAAACACCATTCACGAAAAATAATGTATTCTGTATATCACTGATGTAATGATACGGGGATGCTTATAACAACAAGTAATGATGCAGTAGTTTAAATATTAATACCTGCTGTCTGGTACTTAGTTACGGTTTTAAAGAACAGTCATGAATTCAATTCCTATTTATTTATAATTTCCTATACTTCAGGTAGTTGGCTGGAATATCTTGTCTTCATACGTCCACTACTACATATTATAAAACAAAGTCCCCCGCCGCCTCCGTCTCTCTGTATGTTGGCGATGATCTCAAAAACTACTGAGGGTTTCCCTGCAGGCAGAGAACTTTACATCATTATATTTATTTATTTATTTATTTATTTATTTAATACTTTAAGCACACAAAAATGTACAGAGGCGGACTTAATGCCATAGGCATTTTCTACCAGTCGACCTTTGGGTGATGTATATGGGTATATTCTTACATCCGTATCATTACGATAGTCAGTAGTGACTCCGATTGACTTAAAAAGTACACCTATAAATATATGTCACATTACATGTTCACTTCGACAAATAATTCATCGAACTGTCAGCAGGTCATTCTACTTTTATCAAAAATCAGTTTTCATCCCACCTTTTAATAATATAAACGACAAAGCTTTCACACGTTCAATGTAAATAGTATATTATATCTTGCTTGACCGCTACAAGCTGATACGTTGTTCCTCAGCTGTTGGTGCGCCTGGCGCTACAAGCTGATACTACTATACGTGATACTCTTGCTAATGGCGATCTGGATAATTTGCTTAGTCTACTTGTAAACTAATATGGTATCAGTTTTAGATAACTAGGTTGGTTTAGATTGAACCAGCAATACTACCGTTGTCGTGCGGGGTTAGTTTCCTAAGCTTTATAATGTAGAATCTTCCATTTTGGTGTCTCAGACCGAAATTGCCACATGGTCGGTGACGATCCGTCAAAGCTAAAGTTATTGGTCCGTGTTAAAAGCTAAGAGCAATATCCTAAAGACGTAACTATAGACATGACGACTTTGAAAGATACCTCAGTCTTCAACGAGCCAGATATGTATACTCGAACTAACATCAAAGTACCTACTAGACAAAAAAGGACTATTTTTTGAAAAAATAAGGCCTCCAGTAAAGCCCATCACAGACGTAATTATAATATATACATCGTGTCTCAAACGTAGCGGTCCAAAGGCAAATGAGGTAAAACGAAGGTGGCCACCTATCATTTAATAGTTGGGATATAATAATAATATAATATAATAATAACCATTATTTCAGACCGCGTCATGATCCATATAGAAACACAATTTAAAAAGAAAATACCAAAACAAAAAATATAATACAAAAACACAACAATGGAAATATTGGATCAGGACCGATATTAGATAGTACATTTTTTTTTTAATCTGGGCTTAGAAAGTTTCGTTAAAGTTTAATAAAAAAGTTAGAAAAGGCAAGTAAAAATAAAATCTGAAGCGTTGCAGAGCCTCTCTGAACGTCAATAGGAACATTATCGTGTACCTACACTATCAAGGTATCTTCCAGCCAGGTTTTAACTCAATAATTAGAAAATTTTGATCACAGGGTCGAAAAATCCATGAGAAATTTTCTGAATTGTTGAGAATATATCTTAACTTTCAAAATTTTAAATGTAGGTGACCATTTCCACTCTTTATCCCATTTGCCTTTGTATCACTACGTTTGCGATACACTGTTTAGATTCACATAAATCCAGGTATTCTAGGCATATCACATAATATCATATTCTATCACGATATAAATATTTTCAATATTATGTTTGAGTAACCGCACACACAGCTATTTTATATATTTCTATGACGTCACCAACATGTACTGTAGTTTATAGTGGATGGGTGACCATCTTCACAAACAGAGACTCCTCCGTGCCTCGTAAAGCACGTTACGCTGTTGGTACCGAACAGAAGCCCGAAAGACAACCAGTTTTACCAAGGGTATTGTATTACCCAGGTACTGGGTTGTGGAGGTCAGATAGGCAGTCACTCCATGTAAAATACTGGTATTCAGCTGCATCCGGTTAGACTGGAAGCCGACCCCAACATAGTTAGGAAAAGGCTAGGCAGATGATCAATATATATTATGATATGACCGACCATCAATTATAAATTATAGCTACGTCGGTGATAAAATTATTATTAAATAATAAATGATTAC
This sequence comes from Dicycla oo, assembly GCA_948252095.1. Classification (NCBI taxonomy): domain Eukaryota; kingdom Metazoa; phylum Arthropoda; class Insecta; order Lepidoptera; family Noctuidae; genus Dicycla; species Dicycla oo. Next base: position 694,982 of record OX411716.1, on the reverse strand, counting down.
GTAATTCGCTAAGGGAGCGAGTCATCCGGAACTCGACGCCCTCCCGTTGTTGGTACAAACTAATCCCTCACAGATTTCCTTCTGTCGAGGATTTCCTTATGATGTCTGAATAAAACACAATGTTCCGTGTACCTGATGATAGTGGCGAGAATAGTTTGGCAATCAATCTTTATTTGTAACGGTTTTGATAAGTTTGCATGATGTGCGGAAAAATACACAAAAACTGAAGCCTACAGAAAGGAACTATTCAAGCTTTGGCAATGCATTCTTTTCCGTGATTGAGAGTATTCACTTTGCCTGTTATATTTTGCACGATGTGCTTTTCGTTTAGTTGAGCATTTTTTTGAATATTTCCTTTCTTTCTATAAGTAAGTATACTGTTTCTTCCAAAATCTTATTCTAGCTTATTACATTTAAAACCTGCATACAACTCCTTATTGCAAATATCTCTTCAATTTTCAAAGCCCAATTTATCTGAAAATCTTCGAGACATAGTAACAACGGACGGAGTGGTCGCCACAAAGGATATGAAGTGACCTATTCCCGGCCATGTCGCCATGTCTGTGGATCATAACTGATGCCGCGTATCAGCGTGTCTGTTTGCTTGCCATCAATCTCGTCGGGCCTCGATGACCCACATCGTGCACAAAGACCTTCTACACATATAATTAGGTATAAGTTAGAACACAATAAGTTTTGTGCCTACAGAAGGGTCACTTTTTTCTGTAATAAGTGAAGAAGGGCTCTGTCTGTTCCGCTGTAACATGGCTGAATCTTAGCATCGATCGCTTCTTCTATGTATATTATAGCTGTGTGTTACTTTCACAGACTTTGCCGTTGTGCAATAAATTTCTGCAAGACTTTTTGTGTTAACGTAGCCTCAAATAGCAAATTCCAGTAGGTACTCAACATGTATACAGAAAATACTTTTTTTTTTAAAGAAAACCAAAACTGTCATTGCTTTAATTTGGTGTCACTTTTCTCTTGTAAATAAATCTGTTAAAAGGGACCAGTCTCGAAAATCTACAGCCGCCGCACTCGCGGCACTCCCAGCAGTATTTGGTCAGTGACGTCGTTTCCATGTCCGCGAATTAAACAAAGTTTGCCTTCGACTTATTTCGATCATTGTGGATTTAGAGTTGCCAGCATGAATAATTTCCCACAAAGAGTGGATTTATTCTATTGGTCTAGTTCCGTAATCTATCGTGGGAGAAGTGCAAAGTTGCGGCTCAGGCTGATAATACAGACGATTATCACGTTTTATTCAGTTTGTTGGGAATACGGAGGCGTTTCTGTGTCATAGAATCGTAGCAAGTATGTACACATAGTGATGTAGGTAGTATCTAGTGATGTGCTTATCGCGTCAGTTGAATGTAGGTTGTGCACCTGTTTATTTTACTTTCTGGAGTCGGAAAAGTATGATATTTTTATTATCGTCATCATGAAAGCCACAAAAGTCTTCAAGTTACTTATGTCCATGCTTTCCAAAAGCGATATCTTGAAATCTTCATTGACAGTCACTATTAATTATATTCAATTCACGTTTACCTCTTCATAATAATAATGAACACATTCATGCTAAATTGCATACACATTGATCACTTTAAACATTCAATTCGACTATTGTGTTCCTGCTCACCTCCTACGGCTTAGCGCAATGTTTGTATATCTGTATATACCTTGCGACTCCTTTTTCTACTTCATCAATACATCCATGGGTTGCCACAACTAAAAAGGTTGAAACGTTTAAAAATAACAATGTTGCACAAATAATATTAGTTAGTTACTCGATTATTGTGTATTAGAAGACGTTGGATCGCGAATAAATAACTCTTTGATAAAACCATTCTTGTCGATAGTTAATTAACTTTTTACTGGAATTTGGTTTCATAACTTGCTGGCTTACATGTGGGAGGTGTTGAGACATCCGGTTGGAACCGAGGTCCTTTCGCTGTGTATTATGTAGGTATTAAATAACAGGCAAAATTAAATAAATTAATAATGTTTGAGAGTAACTAAATTAATAAAAAAATAAAACATATTATAGCATAAGTGTCGTGACGGTCAAAATGTTGCACTTTTTTCAGTGTACATAGCTCTCATTCGTAAAAAAAAGTAGTGTATGTAGTATATCAGTTATCTGGTTTCCATAGTACAAGCTCTGCTTAGTTTGGGACCAGACGACCGTGTGTGAAAAATGTCCCAGGATATTATATTATTATATTATTATTCGTCAAGTGTGCAGAGTGTAACATGCGATAAGTTCCAACAATACCTACACCACCTATTATCAACGAACATAAAAATGTTCTGTCAGATCGATTGCTGAACGCTTTTCTTTCTTATAGCTATGATTTAAGGAACTTCTCTAGAACTTGGCAGCCTTTTATATCTCAACACTTTAATCGTCGAAGTCGGGAATCTCACCCGTCCTTTTTTTACTGAACTTGGCCCATTTTTCTCATTTATTGTTTTTGGTGGGATCTTGTTCTCTGAGAAACGTATATCAATCGTAGTACCTAACTATGATTTTGTTGTTATTGTTGTACCTACTACAACAACAACACAGCTGCCATAACACCAGGACTTACGTACTAACATCCACGCTGATCCCTCAGATGAAAGCTAATCTAATCCCACAGTTGGCCGATCATGCCGGTACTCGTAATATACCTAGAACAAAAGCCTTTTGCTTCTCAGTAGACAACAGACCTCTCTGTTCTCTACCCACAATATCTTAGCAGGGATTTCATTAGAAAATTTGCTGGAAATCAAACTTAATAAGTTCGTCACTGTCGACAACAGATTGCGCTTTGAAACAACCACTAGGCCAATCAAGACGGTACGTGGAACAACAATTACCAAAACTAGTTATAAAGTCACGAAATGATCCTTCATAAACAATATTCTATTTTAAAATAACTAAGTCATGTTTCATTGCTCCACTTCGTATTGGGATTCTTTGAATTGTATCCCAAAGAGCACGAGTGTGTTTCCAATCGAATTCAATATTCAATTTTCCAATTGAAACTTTGAATTTTAATTGGTTCCATTTACCTACGTGCCTAAAATATGCATCTCGTTAAAAAGTGCACGATGTTCAACAGTGTTCACAGTAATTTGTTGTTCATTCAGTTTGGGGTCGATCTGAACAGCCTCGCAACACTTCATTATTTCATTCCACACCGTCGCGCACAAGTAAATGAGAACCACTCGATTCCACCCATCATTCAGTAATGGGCTCTCGATTGAACCCGACACAACAGGTCACTCCCCAATATACCCGCTTTATTGATAACCGCTTGTTACTCTTTAATTAAAAATGTACAATAATAATAAAAACGGACAGTAACGTTTTAGGCAGCTTCAATCAATTAACAATAAAAACGCAAAACAAATAAAGCTGCGTACACAAGTATGACGCGTGCGATTACCATACAAATTGCACTGATGTCGCTTTACCGTTATACACAACAATTAAAAGAGGATTTTTAATATAATATTTCGATATGCGCACAATATAAAATTTAACGAACAACTTTGCGAATCAGTAAATAGAACAGAATTTTAATTGAAATTATTTCGGGAGGTGTACCATAGACAATGGCTAGCGGTGCACGGCCCGCGAGTTCGTTCAGATTCAAATTTATAATTGCCTCGCGTTCGCGTCAAGTGGTTCCAAGCAAGTTGTGGTGTAATGGCGGACAGTGGATGTGGTGGTGGGGGGTGTAATAAAACCGTATCACAAGGGAAATAACGCGATGTTGTGCAATGCAAACGTGATCATTTATAATTCTATTATATTATAGCTTCAGGATTATTTTTCTTTTAATGGATGAACAATATATTTTATTATTAGCGTCGAGAATATCACTTTGTTGTAAATAAAGTTGTACGCAAATAACTGTTGCGCTACCAATCTAGGAGATGGTTTAGTTTTTCATTAGTCATTAAAGTTTTTATGTATATTTATTCGGAAACAGTCATTATTGTTTAGTTCCTTGTAGAATAATTCCGTATCCTCTTACGTAGTTATGCTTCATCTGCCAAGTGACTCGCCATAGTATTGATAAAGTAATAATCGAATCAACACGTGACATTAATCGCAGCAATCACAGCTATAATCAGGACGTGTTCATAATATTGCCATAAATAACAGTTGTCGATTCCCAGTCACCTGTGCCTGTAACTCGCGCTCCTTCCCCGGGGAGCGCAATTACCCCGCGTTCGTGTAAATACATTTAAATAAGCACTTACACTGTAATGCGTGGCAACAGTCCTCGACACCCGAACGTTACAATTTCAACCAATATTTAGTTAAACGTCTCTCAGCATCGCTTTCAATTAATTTGACGTTTCGATTTTTTATTTGGGTATTCAGGTCTCGAGGTAAAACCGGTTTTACTATTGGCTCTAAAATTTAAAACGTCAAGAATGATATTATTATTAATTAATAAAATGCCTTTGGGTCCTAAAGTAACTCGATATTACGGCAATAATAAAATACCAACTCTCATTATTATTTAGATCGTTGACATGACAACTAAGCTTGCTTTTACGAATATTTCATTTCCAATTATTAAAGTTTAAAGTTAGGAAACGTACGACAAATTACAAATATTTGAACCGAAAATATAAACGTCGCGAGCGATTAACTTAATATTATAACGTCATTGTTATCTTGAGTACTACTAGCAGTAGTAACATATAAAAAGCTTTACTCTTGAAGATAAAAGGGCTATAAACACACGATCTGTCGGATAACTGACACGCCGTTAATAAAAGCGGTAACAGCACACAGTACATGTCGCATACGTCGAACACGATCGTAAACAGTATCAGCGGCCGCGCGTGTGTGCTCGGCCTTACTTTTATAGCGAGTTTTGTAGTGTTACAACTCTGTCAAGTTTAATGTTGCCGCGATAATGTTCAAATGTAATGTCATGTACAGATAGTATTTGTTCTGCTCCATTTTAGTGACCTTTAAATCTTAGCTCTTTCGAAATTTACTTTCGAAGCATCTTATTTCAGTTTCCAGAACCAGACTTTTTTTTAATTTGAGATGGGTTTGCTCTTGACTCTAGTCTAGGTCAGAGGTGACAGAGACAAAGTCGACGATGGAGTGAGCTTACCCAGAAGAAGCCTGTTCACTCTCACTTTGAAGAGATTAGGGTTGTATGCGCTCGGAAACACAGACGCAGGTAGTGAGTTCCACTCTTTGTGCGCATTATGAAAGACATTTGGAAATGCTTAGTGCGAATTAGTGGAATATCAACCAGGTAGGGATGGTACAGCCCGCGGCACGTAAGTTGGCAAGGTTTTGGCGTAGTGGGGGTAAGTTCGCGCATGCTACACTTATTGCAACAAAAAAATGGTCACTTTTATTGCTTGTCATTATTCTGTGGTTATTACCATAATTTATTTTTAAACATAACTATTTAGAAGAAAGTTAAAGAAAGGAGAAGAATTCATGAATTATATTAGGAGTAATAAATAAAAATACAGGGTTATTTGTAAAACACCAACAACCTCTTAAGAGGTCATTGTACTCATCATTATGAACAACTTTTACTATGGGACCAAACCTGAAATTGCGAAAAAAAAAATCAGCAGTTCAGTACATTTATGTTCGCATAATTCGTCAAAATATGTAACAGTACACATCATAAACCATTTTTCTGGCATGTCTACGTAAAATGGTATTTGTTTGTGGCATTATCTAAATTTAAAAATTCAAACAAAACAATAACAAGAACTTGTAACAAAAGCTCAACAAAAACAAATGTTACAATTTTAGTGCACGCAAGTGTGCTCGGGAGCGAATGGAACGTGGACGCGACGCGAGAGACAAGGGTCGACTGACCAACCAATCGCGCGCTCGGAATGATGCTACCTCGTTCCCCGCGTCCCGCTCGCGACCAAAGAGATCTAAAAAAATGACTTCTGCGCATCTAACGACTCTTGCCAACTTACGTGCCGCGGGCTGTAACTGGCAGTGCGTCTAGATGTCCAATGGTAGAAGGGGGCCGGTGGAATCAGGTCGTGAAGTTCTCGGGCACACTCACCGAAGTACAATCTGTAGAAGACCGACAAGCAGGCAACCTTGTGGCGATGAGCCAAGCTGTGAAGCTTGGCATCCACCAGTTTTACGTCGCCAGTGAGCGTCTTAGCTCTGCGTTCCACCGAGTCAAGCGCAGCTAGTTGGTACTTAGCTGATCCATCCCAAAGGTGACTGCAATACTCCATGCAGGATCGTACTTGCGCTTTGTAAAGGGTTAAAAGCTGTCTAGGCGTAAAGTATCGCTTCACCCTATTTATCAGAAATAGGACTAGACAGGCTCGCAGGTATTGCCAATGTTTTTAAAAGCGAGGTATCGATGGGAACACCGGGTCTGAATGGTTACGATGGTAGAATCGAAAATGATCAACTTCTGACGTCGGCACAATGCGCTCCGCCGGCAGACTCGTCGCAATTTAAATAATTGCAAATATTAGCTTTTTCACTTATTTATTATATAGTCTTTGACTTCTATATAACACAACTAACTATTTACACCAGGTACAAATTTAAATGACTAACTAACAATATATACAAATAAATAGAAAAACTACGAAATAATATAAAGTAATTCATAAAAATTAATCGTCTCCCCAAAGCGTGGACATCTAGCAGAATCTCATCAATTTACATCCCCTAACCGAAAACTCTCACTCCATAAATTCTCGCTCTTAATTTGGGAAAACTCAAAGTTGCCAACACCAAAAATTCAGCATTCAATTTCGCGCGCGGCCATATTTCATCGCCGCTGGCAACACCGCGGATAACTCTCGCAATGGATGTAAATTATTGCGTTTACCTATCAAATAATTTGGCTCTGATTGGAAAAATGCGATCGATGAGGATTTAATTCGCACTGACGTGACGTGCAAGATACTGGAATAGAATATACCGCAGGCTCTAAATCTGTTGGCTTAAACATTTTGGGACCACTTGCGCGTGCATGGGTTATCCTAAATAACTCGGAGTTAACAGCTAACTGAGGGTTAATCAAATAATTCATCTTACGACACCCAGAGTTAAACTTCTAAATATTTAACCCTCCGATGTGGGAGAGTTAAGTCCCTAAGGTTAGTGTAAGTAATGTCAAAATAAATTGACGTTATGAGGTACCTGATAACTTACTTTGTATTTTATATTGTTTGACGTAAGTGAAAATTCGGTACTATATCAGCAGGCAAAATATTCATGAGCTCATCTAGAAATAAATACAAATTATAAAAACCATACAATTTTTCCATCTGGTGTTTTCGTCAATCATTAAACTAAATCTCCACGGAAACCATATACGTATTGTATGTGGTTTCCGTGGAGACTTAGTACAAAAAGATTAAAATGAAATGTCATATTATAAAATGCAAAGACAAGAAAGTATTACGTCTCGTATTATAGAGTAAAAGAGATGGGTATACAATTTCCGTTCATTCATTTTTGATCGGATTTCATAATCAGGCCAAAGATATTGCAAATCTTTTTTGTGTTTGGTCTATTGAACAGCAATGTTACCAGCTTAAAAAACACTATTCCCGATTAACTAAGCTGGTGTTACCGTTTAGTGGCGCAACATGTAATAAGCGTTAAAATGTTAACTGCATACCTCCGAGTTTACCAACTCTATATTAAATAAATTGAACCCGACTAAACGTGCAAGTGGGCCTTATTACTATTTTCTAATATCTTCTTTGAGTACAGGTCGTGTCTAGTTTGTTTATTCCATAACAAACAATTTAGCCGTAAAGTTTAGGTAGATACATAGGTACGTACCGCCCTTGACTCTAAGCATATGCAATGTTTCAAAAAGGACGAAGAATATGTTCTTACAAGTTACCGCGTCAGTGTTACGTCAGCAACTGATATTCCGAGTCGTTAATTCTGTTCAAAACTCGTCCGGTTCAAAAGACGGAGTTTTATAAAATGTAAGGACCGACATAAGCCACCAATATTGGAACCTTTCACTCAAGCTGTGAGCTGCACCAATAGATACCTGAACTTTACTCTCCATCCGCTAGAAAGAACGCCGAAAGAGACTGTATAAATGACAAATTATATTTATTAATCTATGTAAATTGGTTCAAACATAATTTTTAACACACGTCGAAAGTAAATTGTTTTAAAGTTCACTGTTTCCTATCCGACTACTCTCGGAAGAAAGACTGAAACAAATTCGATTCCTCTTTTAATTGTTTGTTTGTTTATTTATTTCCCAAAAGCAGTACTTTACATTTCCTTATTGTAGTCTACCCTAATAGCTAGATTTACATTCAAAAACAGAAGAAAAGGAAGCATTTTGCTTATGGACTCCACACTAGGTCGAGCCTGTCTCGTGGAGTCCATGGGTGATATTACCAAATAGCGAAAATGCGCATTACATTAATACTGGCGGATTGTTACCGTAGAAGCACATGAAAAAGTGTTATTAAATTAAAGAAGGTAATCAAAACAATGAAATATTGACAAAAATAATTAGTCCAGACATAATCGTGGTAAAGTCATAATTATAGATTGTACATCGTTTTTCGACAGTTTTGGAGGCCATTTCGATTGCTTGAACCACCTTATACATTGATTAGTTGTAATGTATTTTTGTCATATACCTACCAGTGAACATAGCGACATACGTTGCGGGCGGCGGCGCGTGCCGCGCGACGTCGGCCGCGGATCGCGCTGCTCATCATTAAGCTCTGTATTCAAACAACCGCTCTTTCTGCTTGTTACACGTATATGCAGGCTTCGGTAAACTGATTGTGTCAATAGAGTTTATCCGAATACGTAATATTTTCCGATGTAGCAGGAAGAGCGTGTTGTATTTAAGCCAATGTTTGCTGTCGTTCTATGAATTGAAGCCATTTCCCGATTCCATTTCCAGGCTCGTGTTGATTCTATTGCAGTTCTGTGAAACCTTTATTTATTTTATCCTGAGCGTCTAACTCAGACCATCAAGCTAGCGACCAGTGGCCTGGCTTTTTAAATTAATCTTAATGAAATCCGGCTCATTTTAAATCTCTGCCGACTTTTTCGTGCGAATTTTTCTCCGGATGCCAATTTCCGTCCGAATTTTAACCTCCATTTTCTAATATCACCGTCTCGTAGGAGGATCTTTCATATCTCCACGTTTTATTAGTGCGAGTGCAGCCGCGACTGTGTGCAACATGTTTGGTAAATAAATATTAGTCGTGCACTCGCTCGGCTACTTGAATGCCTTCCTCTATGTTCTCGGGACGGACCTGCTCACTTGTTTGTTCACAATATGAACTACAATTAATCTCATTCGCGGTTGAAATTCCTGAAAAGCTAGCTAGAGGCACTCATTACGAACCCTGGAACATTGTCATAATTTGAGAACGGGTAAATAAACCAAAAAACTCCCATGTTACTTAATTGATATCAAAAATATAGTAAGTACTTATCTATTAACTTTATTGTCGTTCATTATTCATTTGAGCTAATATCATCGTACAGTCGCGAAAAAAGGTGTTATTTTCTGAGAATATCGTTCACGTACTAGTGATGACTCAACAATAATCCGCAATCAATTGAGTCGAGTACGTACGAGCATACGTAATGTAGGCCAGTACGTGGGTACGTGACGTCACGCCATCAGGTGGAGGCTGCACTGGTGGGGTTTCGCTGCAGCACACAAATAGTATAATCCTAATCCAGTACACTTAGCCCACGTCAGCTGCTCGATCCAATGCAGCCTGATATAGAACTGCAATACAGTGGCGACGGCTAGAAAGCCGGTCATGGTCTAGCAGTTTGAGTAATTTATGCGGCCTACCCAAACGTCTTTTCTTTGATATTGTTCGTCGAATCGATGAGCTCCTTAAGTTCTGAGTTGAGCTGCGCGATTACTGACAAATGCGTGCACTGACTGGACAGGTCCTTTCAATCTGAGTCAGACTTCAAATCTACATGGTCTTCACATGAACTGACCAAGATTATGTCTGGACTTTATAAGAGACTGTGACCTCTGAGTTTGTTTCGGCCTTTCTTCTCAGAGTAGTCAGATAGGAAAAGCCAACCTCATCTAGTTTTAAAAAAAAAAACATGATTGACTTGTAAAAGTGTTTGTACAAACCTACTTACAAAAATAAAATCATTTATCATTTAAGCGACGGAAAACTGGCGCTTGCGCTTCAGATCTTTTAACGGGTTGTGGACGTCGTTCCATGTAACATATTTTCAGCTACAGAATGATTAGAACTGAATCTCAATGTACTTACAAAAAGTATAGAAACAGTACCTAGGCGACATTACTACTAATGGAAAATACCTTAGATTTAAAAAGTTCCGCGGAGTGTGCGCGTAAATACTTATATTTATGACGATAACAAAACCTCTCGCTGCCTCGAATTAATAATCCCTTTCGCTAGGATTCCCCGCAGTAGCTGTTGATACAAAGCATTCATGAACGGGAATAAAGATGGTAATTTGACCATTTCAGATAAAGCCGTAAATACTCTGTTTTTTCAACTATGCACGAAGATAGACTTCCAGCGACTCTCGGTTGCCGACTTGCGATGTTGCTAGTAACAAATGAGCATCGTAATGACTGCACACGTGTACACTGATGAGGTGGTGGATGTTGCCAGGTGCCTCGTGCCGCGCCGGGAACAGTTAGACATTAATGTTGAAGATTGGCAACACTGAAACAATCTGCACATGATACAAATAACAAAATCTATGTAGTTACTTACTACGTACATCGTTTTCTTTTTAATATATGTTTTCTACTACCAGTTTTTAACGACTTTGTGTTAAGGGATTAGTTTTGTCTTCACAATTTTTTAGAGAATCTTTACAGATATCTTTCGAGCTACATGGTAATGTCGTAGTAGGTATCAAAATATGTTCAGGTCGGCTGTATATTAATTATATCCGCGTAAGTTAACATATTCTCCTAAAACTGTTATGGTATGCATAATCAGCTGGGACACAGGCCACCACGCAGGCCTAGTGCGGGTTGTTAGGTTTCACATTTCTTCAAATTTTTAACCGAATTTAAAAAGAGGAGGTTCTCAATTCGTCAGAATTTTTTTTTTTTGTTGTAAGTTTGTTATGCGATTACTCAAAGACGGATAGACCGATTTGGAAAATTCTTTTTTTGTTTGAAAGGGTATACTTCGTAGGTGTTCCCATATGAATTTTACGAGTATTAACTTTGCCTGGGTAGTTTTAGAGCTAGCTTCAATAATGCGTATTTTTCCCACTTAGTTTATATGGCTGATGTTTTAATAACTTCCTATCACTGTGCTATTCGAATTTGTATGGGGTAGGTACCACAACTAAACAGTGAAAAATAAAAACTTTTTAGCAAAAACTAAAACCGACTTCCAAAACAAAACACTAAAAGTGAAAAATAACTTTAATTTCGGAAGTCGGAAGTAGGTTGCAAAAAAACGAAAATGCAAAACCAAAGACACCGACTTCCCAAAGACACCGACTTCCGAAATTAAAGTTATATTTCACTTTGTAGTGTTTTGTTTTGGAAGCCGGTTTTATTTTTTGCTAAAAAGTTTTGATTTTAGTTCTAGGACCTGCTGGCTTCCTCACTATGTTTTTTTTCGCCGTTTTCAGCGCAGTGGTGATGAAATAATTAACACGAAGTATAGCGCCCGTCTGGGTTCGTACCTATACTACGTTCGATTCCTTACAGTCGTGGCCGTTTCTACTTACGGTATGTAGAATCATATAGTAGGTACTGGTAATGGTCTGGGTGTAATTATCTATATAAGTATGTATTTACAAAAAAAAAAGTAGTATATGTAGTATATCAGTTATCTGGTTTCCATAGTACAAGCTCTGCTTAGTTTGGGATCAGAAGATCGTGTGTGAAATGTCCCAGGTACACCACACACTTATACCTGGAGTGTTGTCTCGCCTTCTCCCTTAATTCATCCAAAGATTGTCTTTAAGAGGATTGTGAAGCTGTAAATTTTCATACAAAAAGAGATAACGTTTTTCTCCCCGTAAACATAATCTAATTTTCATAATTTTTGGAAATGTTGTAGGTATAATGAAAAACTAGGTCCGTACGTTTTTATTATAAAGAAATATTGTATACAATATAAGTTATTAGCATCTAAATATCTATATTTTTGACATAAAAACATCCTCCAGCATTTTTATTTTTTTAAATTAAATAAATTAAATTACTAAAAACGAAAAACGTACAGACCTAGATTAAAGTATACTAAAACTAATGAGATCAAAGTTGTCTCATTTCGTAAAGGTTTAGGTGAGTAAAAACGTTATCGCCCGAAACAATATTTATGTAAATAATTGTATGAAATGTAGGTAATTGCCTCCAAAAATCGCGCCGCGTATCGGCACTTCACAATCCTCTTAAAAGATCGCTTGTAGCGATAAGACCACCCATTGTGTCACCAGATGGCGTGGTTGGTTAAGATACCACCTGCCATGCCGCTGGTCGTGGGTTCGATTCCCATCCAGGACAAACATTTGTGTGCATGAACATGTCTGTTTGTCTTGAGTCTGGGTGTAATTATCTATATAAGTATGTATTTACAAAAAAAAAAGTAGTGTATGTAGTATATCAGTTATCTGGTTTCCATAGTACAAGCTCTGCTTAGTTTGGGATCAGATGACCGTGTGTGAACAATGTCCTAGGATATTATTATTATTAAACCTAATTAGTGACCGATACTTAAACACATGGTTGTATTGTACTCATGATAACAAACAACTTTTACTATGGGACCAAACCCGAATTCGTGAAAAAAATAAGCTGTCCCATACATTCATGTTCGCATAGCTCGTCAAAATGTAGGGAGCAGCTGATTTATTTTTTTCGCGATTTCAGCTTTGGTCCCATAGTAAAAGTTGTTTGTTATCATGAGTACAATCATATGTTTAAGTATCGGTCACTCACCCACCACCAGTCACCATATCTGTAATTTGTCTGGTGTACATAATAAAGTGTATCCTATGTATCTATCTATACATAAACATATTATATGTTGAGCGTCACAGTGGGTTGATATACGACAATAAACGTTACAAAAAACCATAAAAACTGATCTGTCATAAACATGAATCACGCGCGCCCTCTGGCGGCGCGGCGACGTATTGAATGAAACTGAGCAATCTGTGTGTGAATAACGCTGAGTTATGACTGTGTAAGCGGTTCGCTGTTAAATATCGCGGAAAGAACGGATGCTATGGACTGTAAATGTCAACTCATCATAAGTACCTCGAACTTTTGGACTTTGTAAGCGTTCAGTCCATTTTTAACGCCTTCCTTATGGTCTGTTCAATGCAAACCACTAAAAGAGGGGACTGTGGGCCTTAGTCTAGTTACTAGTAGTAAAATAGTAAGACTACAATCTACATTCAAAAGGTCCTTTTAATGGTCTATCCATACTATACTGTATACTATAATATTATAAATTCGAAAGTAACTTTGTCTGTGTGTTACCTATTCACGCCTAAACTATGAAATGGAATTCGATAAAATTTGGCAAGGAGATAGATGGCATTCCGGGGACGGACATAGGTTACATTTTTCTTAAAAATTGTCATACAGGGGGAGATATAGGGGATACAAGTTTGTATGGAAAACCCATGATTTTTTTCTTTTGGTTAATTAAGAATTACACGTAAATAGTGTTCTTTGTAAAATTACCCCTTAAAAATAAGGGATGATTTTAAAATTCACATGCAGGTAAGATAATATTGAAATTTTTGTATAGGCTCTTTTTTATGAGATTTAAGAGATTGGAAATATTGTCGTAGTCCGTACCTTGAAGTAACAATTCTTTTTTGTTTCATTAAAATAGGGCCACTCGGTCCAAAGTGTCAAAGGCAGCGCTAGAGTATTTCAAATTCTTAAAAGTCAAAAGTTAAAAATATTGATGTTGTTATGTTAGATGAGTTGGGCGCAGCAGGTGGCCACGCCAACCGTCCTCAAAAGTGCAAGTGAATGAACACTCCAACATATAATATTTGACATTGTCTGGTCAGGAGTACCGCATTCGCACGGGTGTTGGTTCGTCAATAATCCCCCATTTTGCTAGATCGTGCTTGCAGCAGCTTCCTTGGGTCCGAATTCGTCTGATTGCCTTCCATATTGGCTACTGCAGGTCACGCCCGGGTGGCATGCTCCTGGGGCTGGACGAAGTTGGGTGGTGGCGGGTGATGTTGTTCCCACAACTTTACTGTAACTGTCCTTTGGCGATTGGTCTTGGATGAGCTGAGAACAACGAAGAAAGATCTTCCAGCTCTGTAGTGTTGTTGGATGTTCTTAGAGGAATTTCATTATTACAGTAATTCAAATTGATGTTTATAATAGGCATTAGATTTTTTTTCATAATCGTTATTGTTTAAAATATCGTAAGAGGTGTTTTTTTTGTTTTTTTGATGACCTTAAAGGTACTGATAAACTTTTTTTTTTAAGCTGATTTTAAATAAAAACCGGAAAGATAAAGGAGTTGCTGTTGCAGTAGCCTCCTCTGGAATAGCCGCCACGTAGCTAAATGGTGGCCGAACGGCACATTCGGTACTTGAACAGCCATTAAACTTAGCTCATGAGAAAATACCAGTTTGTAAAATTAGTAAAAACAGCGAGCGGGGACGAATGTTGCAGCAATATGAACTGTTCGTTTAGAATGAAAGTACGATGTCCTGCAAAAGTGTAATCGAAACACTAGATGGAACTATCAAAGATATCAAGAGCAGCCAAAGTATCACGGAATATAATTTTGGTGGTACTGCTAGACGGCGATTTTAGACAGTCTGTGGGATAATTTAAAGCTAGTCAGAAATAAATGAGATAAGTCACTACTCCGCTAGACTATGTATTATGATCCCCTTACGATCACTTACAAAACTGTTTCGAGACATTTCCTTAATTCGGGTGACCACTGAAAAACAGCGCTGTGCTGTGGGCCCCCCATAGCACAGCATCATGCTGAGTGGAACCCTTCTTGTCACAGTCATGGCGTGCCAGCAGCTGTCGACTTTTGTTTTGTGTCTCGTGATTTTTGTATTTTTGTTTTAACACAAAACATATTTTTCTTTCTTTCTTTTCTTTAATTTCCTGCGGCCTGTGGCTCTAATGCTTTGCACCGCACCGCACCGTACCTGTCGCGACGCCCCGTCGTCGAGCGCTCATTACCTTTTCATTAGCCTCGCCCAGACTCGTTGCATCGCTAACGTGCCTATGTTTGTCCGTCTGGGCGGCACTTACGAGCTGACTGCTACGTTTTTAGGGTTCCGTAGTCAACTAGGAACCCTTATAGTTGCGCCATGTCTGTCTGTCCGTCCGTCTGTCCGTCCTCGCTTAATCTCCGTGACCGTTAGCACTAGAAAGCTGAAATTTGGTACCAATATACAATCACGCCGACAAAGTGGTAAAATAAAAATTGGAAAAAAATGTTTTATTAGGGTAGCCCCCCTATATGTAAAGTGGGAAGTGATTTTTTTTTTAATTTCAACCCTAACGTGTGATATATTGTTGGAAAGGTATTTAAAAATGAATAGGGGTTTACTAAAATCATTTTTTGATAATGTCAATAATTTCGGAAATAATCGCTCCAAAAGTAAAAAACAATGTGTGACCCCCCCCCCCCCCCCCTAACTTTTGAACCATAAGTTTAGAAAATATGAAAAAATCTGAAAAGTAGAACTTTATAAGGACTTTCTAGGAAAATCATTTTGAACTTGATGGAAACAACAGTTTTTGTACAAAAAAGACAAAAAGTTGTACAAAATAATTTCTGGACTATGTTTGTAGTATAATCGTATATCCAAGCATTTTTTTTTAACTTCGTTTACATATTTTATTATATTTTTACGGACGGGAAACTACGGAACCCTACACTGAGCGTGGCCGACATGCTCTTGGCCGGTTTTTTAATATAGTAAGGTAAATGTTTTGCGGGCGTGAAAACGTGGAGATACATTATAATAATTAGGTAGGTTACAATGAATGTACCATTATATTATGTAGGTATACAAATATGATGCCAGATGTTGGCATTGTGTGTTTTTCACATTAAAGTTCGGTGACTTCTCAAAATTAGGAGAATACGTATATAATACGTACACGTGAGCAACAGCGACAGTCTGATTGTAACAATAAATTATACGATAATTACTCAATCAAATGTAATTATAGAGATGTTGCCTTCTGGTCGTTCATTCTTTAAATGCTAAGTTCCAATTACATTTCAAACAAACTAAATCTAACCAAATGCCATTTATATTGATCATCTATCAGAATACCTCATAAGACAATTTTAATGTAATGAACTTCATTGAACTAATTGCCCAATTACTGTAACTGTCAAGTGTAGCGAAGTGACGGTACCTAGCTGTCATCGCGACAGTGACGGCTCGTCTGTAAGTTAATGTGAGCACTGCACCATCCATCTTGCTGATAGCATCGCCGGCTGCTATCGACAACAACCCTCAGCGACACGAACACAAAGCTACTCTAAATTGTTTTAAACTTACTCTAAATACCCAAGTCATATTTTCAGGAAAATCTGTTGGGACTGACAAGATGGATCATTTATAGAATATTTTCTTTATAATAAGTGGGGGTGGCTGTCGTCAGGCGTAAGTTGAGATTGTATCGGCGACTCGGGCGTCATTAATCATTGATATTGAACTTCCAGCCGCAGTGAGTGTCCGACAGTTTTGTGAATAATAACTGTGTCCTTATTATGTACCTATATAAACGCTAATTATTTATATTTACGACTGTTGCGATGATTGATGAGTTTTACTAAAAACTACGAAAAAAGTACGAATTGGAAAGTTGACGCTTTAAAGGACATATAATAGGGTGACTGGTAATTAGTGAAAACATGATTGTATTCATGAAAACAAACAACAAACATCTCTCTCATCAAAAAATCCCCTACATTTATTTTCGCAGACCTGATTTTTTTCGCAACTTCAGGTTTGGTCCCATGTGAATATTGTTTGTTATCATGAGTAAAATCATTTGTTTAAGCATCGGTCACTAATATTACCAGTGTATAGTATATGGCCATTCCAATGAAACTTCTCTTGTGTATCGTTGTCCTTCACAGCGTTAAAGAATTAGTTAGGTACCTAACTTGGAACTGATACTGGAAGATATAATGTTCTCGATTGCACTGTAAGTTTAGTAAAAAACACAAAATAAATTATTGAACAAAAGCAGCTATATATAATCGGCAACCATTTTCATCACACATACATTCGATAAAACTTTAATTTTAATGCAAACTTTGTCGAAAAAATTTAAAAACGAGATGCATCGTAAAGTAGAACTTCGCACAAAGATGAAAGATGCGACTACAGCACCGTATCTCCGTGGTAAAGTGAGTGGTGATGGGTGGCCGGTCCCACAGCGTGACAGCTCAATCACGCCGCGATAGACACCCTGCTTTATTAACCCGTAACCGCTTGTGTACATGGCCTTATAATCGTCTTGAGAGCCAGGGGAACTCGTCGCCGTTTGAAGGGTTTATTAAACGAGGCTGTCTCGCAAAGTATAGGAGTTAACATGGCTTTGTATCGCGTGGCTTATTTATAAGAGTTTTTAAATTACTTACAAATTACTTTATTGTCGTGAAGAGCCATGATTTGATTGGCTGTCACGTAATGCACTGTTTTGTTTAGCTAAATCCCTGATTGCAAGTCTGGCTATTTATTAAATAACTATTCACGTTATCATTTCTTAGTCCCAGCAAAATAAGCAAAGACTGCACAGTCTTTTTTTTCCTACGCTGTATTTCCACGTTTTAATAATTCGGGCATCATAAATGAGAGTCCAATTATTGTGAATAGAACCGCCACGAATTCATGAATGATTCAAATCAAACTCAATACCCGTATTACTTATTCCAAACTGAAATAGAAATTCATTATCGAATGTGTCTCGAAATAATCTGTGGCCTTTATAATCCGCGGACGAACCGTCGAGACGGGACCGCAAACGATCTGGAAAATTTGAATACTACCCGACTAACAGATTTGCATCCGTCCTCTAATATTAATATAATCGCTTTCATAATATCTGTGTGTTTTACTATTTTGTCACGGTTTGCGGCCGGCGCGGCGCGGGCGCGGATCAAATGGATCATTACGATGTTAGCTCGTGGTGTTGGTTATATAATTAGGTACTTGTTCATTTGATGCGCGTTTCGGCTGTCACTGTTAAATACTTTATTGAATTGACTGGTGTTTAAGTAATTATTTATTTATTGTTGAATCTTTGTTAATATATTTTTTATCCAACAAACAACTATTATTTGTAAAGGCCCCGCAATCTTGGCAACTAAGTGCTTCACTTAGCAGGCAATCGACGGCAGTCAGCACTCGTCGGCTGTCGTCTTAGTGTCCGTCACTGAACATCGCCGAATTATGAACGTGACGTCATCGTCGTGACGACACGTCAACTTTTTATGACGAATGAGGAACGGGTTCAATAAAATAGTGACGCGAAAGTATTTGAGAATCAACGTAAATATATGCAGTAGCATATGATTTACAACCGCGTCGAGTGTTGCTCTTTGTTTTTTTCCTGAAGATGTTTCATTCGGTACTAAAAGAAGACTTGTGTTACATAATACGCTAATCAGTTTTGGTCCGAAGTGACGGAATAATCTACATAAAAACAATCGAACGTATTACTCACATGACACGCAGATGATGAATACAACTGGCAGCATGTTTGGTAACTGAAGCACTTTTGTTTCGCTAAGATAGTATGTTAGTAACGCTCTCACTGTCTCTCTCTTAGGTAGTTTTTAGAGCAGATCCCGTTTCTTGAATTATTCATACGTTTATATTCTGAAACACAGTGCAATGCAAATCATTAGGTATAGTTATTTAAATAATACCTCGGAACAAGTGTAGCCTTACTACAAGTACCTATGATAATGGGTAATACACAATACCCTCCATAGTTCCATCGATATCCGCAGTAAGCAGCAACTCAAACAAGCTAGCGAGTCGATCTACAACGTGATCCGAGTTATCAGCTCCATCGACCACACTCGAGGAACAAAGGACCAACTTGATGCTACTGATAAATACAGCCGCAATCTGATCCTGAAGTGATTGAGACGCGCGGCTGATAGGGCGGGTTAATAAGACCAAGTTCCTAATAGAACCGGGTTGTAAGAACCAAACGGGGGACTAACAAAGGATGTGACAATGATTCGTGTTTAACTACTTACATTAAAAAAAAAAAACATTAACGATTAAGTGTGCGAACGAACTAGTCCCGAACGTTGGGGGGTCTAAGGCGAAGAGAATTTACTCTAATTTAAATGTTTGCAACATTTTTGGCCGACATTTGTCTAACTTGTCACAGAAAATAATTGTGTTTGGAAGGATCGGACTACATTATTTAGATCTACTGAACTATGTATCTTTATCGACTTAGTTTGCGGTGCCTAGTCAACGTTGTTTATAGGATATTCACAAAATTAGTTAAATAGTTACCTGCTTGTAAAACAACTGTTTCGTTCGGTTATCACTTACAAACTGTATCTTTCACTTGTCGCCCACTGTCTTCGGAAGTCTTACATAACGTG
Organism: Dicycla oo; assembly: GCA_948252095.1. Taxonomy (NCBI): domain Eukaryota; kingdom Metazoa; phylum Arthropoda; class Insecta; order Lepidoptera; family Noctuidae; genus Dicycla; species Dicycla oo. The sequence goes on along the minus strand of OX411716.1, from coordinate 675,368 downwards.
TTAGTGAAACACCTGAGCACATATTGTATTGAACACTTGTAAATACCTAAATAAAATTTGTAGCTATGCGGAGAAAGGAAAAAGTCGCTTGTTATTTATCGCAAATACGATTCGATAATCAAGCACTGATTTACCATAATTTTGAACCATTTGTTATTCTCATTTTAAACCCCTTTGACACTAATGAATAATTCGCGATAGTTTCAAAGTAATGTATAATGTTTATACCTTTAATGAAATTAGTTTTGCAACTATGATTAATGGGAATAGTTTATTTAAAAAAAAAAAACAAACTTTCATTCAACAAGTTATCATGAAGTAATTTTCTACTTCAAGCTACGTAGTCGAACACGCGGGTAACAATAGTGCTGGGAATACAAAATAATTTTAAACAGACAACTTAATAAATTGGTGTTAATGTTACCGATCCTAATATTGTGTTACTCAATATTGACAATATGTCAACTAATGTCTGTTTCGCGGCGTTACTTGACATCTGTAATTAAATCAGCTCAGTGCTGAGTATCGCCTTCCAGCTCACGTTAGTTGGAAGGCGATATAGTATTGTTTAGCATAACAGGAACTAATATTAACGAATCACCTAACCAAGCAAGGTTAGATATTGTCTTCCATAGCTCTGCGGCCGCCTCTTATGACCAATTTTTTTATTATAATAAGGTCGTTTTGTTCCTGCATGCATACCAGTTGCATTACGTATTCCCGTGTGAAATTCATTGATTGTTTCGGCCATTAATTTAATGGTTTCGCTACAATCTGCGGGGCACCGATGCATTCTACGACGAATTGACGAGTTCACCACCGCCCTGCTGAAGCTATACATTACTTATCATTTACCGTTATATGATACCGTTACCGTTATATGATACGGATACCGTTAATATTATTTTTTTTACCTCAAGCTTGGGAACATTAAGTTATAAATATGGTGAAGACTTAAGTTTTAGTGTACTTACTAGCTCCGATCAAGATTGTTTCCGAGAAATACTTTATTATTTTATTCTCAATTAACGAGTTGCAGGCACATGAGTCTTTAACTTTGTCTCTAGGCTAATTAATACCTTCGAAATCGTACCGAACTGAAATCTAAATCGTATTCGTACTTACCATCGTCAGTAATGATGTTTATTGAGTACATCAAACAGCCTCGTTTCGCAGTAAAAGGACCAGTCTAAAATAAATATTCATTGATTTCATAAGAATCTGTAATAAAAAGCTGTTCTAACCTAAATCGATACCAGCTTCAGACAGACATGTTTAGCGACTGTATTCATAACTGTGGAACTGTGTAACTAGACTGGAATTAATTGAGACAGTATTACAAACTACAATTTTAATGAAATTGACATACTTATTGTTAAATACCAGTTGAGCCAATGAATCATGTAATTATTTTGGATCGGTCGTCATTGTGGACTTCTAGCTCTATAGGGTGACTGGTAATTAGTGACCGATACTTAAACACATGATTGTACTCATGATAACAAACAACTTTTATTACCTATGGAACCAAACCTGAAATCGCGAAAAAAAGAACAGCTGTCCCATACATTCAAATTCGCATAACTCGTCAAAATGTAGGGAGCAGCTGATTTTTTTTTTCCGCTATTTCGGGTTTGGTCCCAAGTAAAAGTTGTTTGTTATCATGAGTACAATCTTGTGTTTAAGTATTGGTCACCAACTACCAGTCATTCTATACAGGGTTATTGGTAAAACACCAACAACCTCTTAAGGGATCATTGTACTCATCATTATGAACAACTTTCACTATGGGACCAAACCTGAAATCGCAAAAAAAAATCTTCTAAGCTGATTTTTTTTCGCGATTTCAGGTTTGGTCCCATAGTAAAAGTTGTTCATAATGATGAGTACAATGACCCCTTAAAAGGTTTTTGGTGTTTTACCAATAACCCTGTATATGCAAATTCTTGAAAAACTTTTCATTTCTGCCGCTCTAATCAACATTTTGTTACATTTTTGTTTTTTTTTTTTTTATTTTCGTTCTAAACTAAACGATCTATTTATTGTATTTGTCAGCTACCCCGTTACCAAAAGCCTATTTATTCTAATTCAGTCTATATCAATATAATGGTTTTCTAAACCAGCCTGTCGACACTATAGTCAATAATTGTGCCAATTAATACTATTAATTTTCAGGCTTGTTCGTATAATTACTATTGTTTAACATTCAATAGTTATTGCCGGCTCCAATTAGTTCATAAATTAATAATAACATTAGTTCAACTAAATACGTAGATTAGGCTGTTTAGTAAAGTGTAATCAAACATAGGTAATTGGAAAATTTGTTCTGGCGGATGAACCTGGCTTGTTTCAATTTTCAATTCAAACCGGAAGTATGTAACCGTAGACAAGATACGTTTCATCATGTTTCTTTACATCAAAATCAAAATATCTTATTTCACATAAAACTACATGGGCATTGTGAAACATCAGAAGCTAGTAGGTGCAAGGTTCCAATTGGTTGTTTCCTGTGGAGAAGAGCCGACAAGAAACTACACGGTTACTCTTTTACAAATAATTGGCTTTTACAATGTTTTAAAATAACAATGTAAGTACCAAGTACATAACAATTAGGTAATTTAATCATGACAACAATAGTATGGCGACAGTAGCTGAGTTACAACTAACTAGACTTTTGACCGTCTTCCAACCCTTTACTGATCAACAGATAGCGAAGTAATGTTTAGGGAAAATACTGATATTGGTACACATATTCGATGTCTACCGGTCTTCTATCATAAATGATCAAGATATAATTTTTGACAGGCCAGTTGGCGTGGTTGGTTAAGATACCAACTATCACGCCGCTGGTCGTGGGTTCGATTCCCATCCAGGACAAACATTTGTGTGCATGAACATGTCTGTTTGTCCTGAGTCTGGGTGTAATTATATATATATAAGTATGTATTTACAAAAAAAAGTAGTGTATGTAGTATATCAGTTATCTGGTTTCCATAGTACAAGCTCTGCTTAGTTTGGGATCAGATGACCGTGTGTGGAATGTCCCAAGATATTATATTATATTATATTATTATTATAATAGACAAAAAATAGTCGTTTATGAAAATGTCGCATAATGAGGGGTATTACACTCGTGTGATACTATTACAAACCGAGCCATCGTGTTTTAATACCTAGTTACGTGCAGTTTCATATACCACTTTACTTTCACTGATGCAATAGGTAATTCCATATTTAAGAAAAAACCAGTTAGCAAAAAGTAAACAAACACAATAATGGCTCGGAAACCATTAACACGTTACTGTGGTTATGGAGCTATCATCGGTCAACCGCGCATGCGCCCTAGCGCGGTTGACCGAAATTTGATTTTTATCATTGTATATGGGGATATACAATGATAAAAATCGAATTTAAAAGTCCTTGGTCGATCCGAAGTGTACTTTAATAGAAAAAAAGTTATTTTATAGCATTGTGTTGTTAATAAATCTGTATCATAACAAAACTTTTTTTTTTTGAGTTGTACAGACGCCAGCACATCAAGCAACTACAATCTGTCAAATTTCTATAATAGATTTTCAACTTTATCGCTAAAGTATTAGGTTCAAGGTTGATTGGGAAAATTTGACAGTTTCGGGTAGCTTAACCTGCTGGCGTCTGTACATGCATATGCATAGTCTGTCGTTATGGTACTGTTTTTGAATTCATAATTTTAATTAAAATTAGAATAGAGTGTAGATAAAGTATCTAAGCGGGCAATTTTTGAATATGTAAAATCAAAGATGGCGGATACGAAAGACACTGACATTTCTGAGTGTATGACGTCACGTGAGCATGACTAGGGTATTTTAGTATTCTGCCTTTAAAGAAATGCTGCTATTATCGCCGTAAGTAATGTTTACGGTTCATGACGTGCCCAGCCTTGGGCCACCGCGGTAGGCTGCGGTGGGCACTTACCTGCCCCAAGGCAATCGATGTGCTCAATGAATAAGAGAGTAACTCGCATCGATTGACACTTAGCTAATAATAAATACTAAACGGTAGCACTAGCTCGTACTTATGTTAGTAGTGTACAACGTTATAGGTACAATCAAAAAGTAAAACAAACAACTACTAGGGTAGCTAGGCATGCTAGCTTACTCCAAATCACATGGCAAAGTTTTGTATTTGAATTGGATTCCTTTGGAAATTTTAAAATGTACTTGTTTATAAAACATATTGCTAATTTTATGAAATCAAACTAAAATGTTATAATGGCACAAATTAGTAATTACGCTTCCCATTTAAAAATATAATTAAAACACTTTAAAACTTTTCGCCTGGACAGCTTTTAGCCCTTTACAAAGCGCAAGTCCGATCCTGCATGGAGTATTGCAGTCATCTTTGGGATGGATCAGCTAAGTACCAACTAGCCGCGCTTGACTCGGTGGAACGCAGAGCTAAGAGGTTCATTGGCGACGTAAAACTGGTGAATGCCAAGCTTCACTCATAGCTTGGCTCATCGCCGCAAGGTTGCCTGCTTGTCGGTCTTCTACAGATTGTACTTCGGAGAGTGTGCTCAAGAACTCCACGACCTCATTCCACCGGCCCCCTTCTACCACCGGACATCTAAACGCGCTGCCAGTTACCATACCTACCTAGTTGCTATTCCACCAATTCGCACTAAGCGCTTCCAAATTACTTTTTAATGCGCCAGTAAAAGAGTGGAACTCACTATCGGCGTCTGTGTTTCCGAACGCATAAACCCTAATCTCTTCAAAGTGAGAGTGAACAGGCTTCTTCTGGGTAAGCTCACTCCGTCGTCGACTTTGTCTCTGTCACCTCTGACCTAGACGACAACTCAAGACTAAAGTCAAGAGCAAACCCATCTCAAATAAAAAAAAACTGTTACTGAATATTTAGGAGTTGCGTTGCTTCGCACACAACTTCACATTCATTCTTTACATAGTTAACATAAGTGAACCGGCTGCTGTGTGTCACTTGCAAGTATTCGCAAGTATTTACATAATTGATACAAACTATCATAGCGTCGTTACAAGTTGCTGCAAGTTTCCGCAAGTCTCTGCAAGTTACATCTACGTAACTCATTAATAAAATGAACCGTTTTTCAATAAACTAAGTTAAATTAGTTTGGCTGAAAGGAGTTTCAATCTGAGGTTAACTCACTCACTCATTTGTACAAAAGTGAACTTACTTTGCTTGTGGGTGATCACTGTGATTAGTCTCTTTTATTATTCGCCTGCAAGTGTTCCTACTTCCTGGTTTAAAGTTTTTAATTACCTTCCATTAAATCAGGAGTACCGAAAGTACTAAAAAGAAGGAGAAAACTTATTTATTTCTTTTCCAAATGTCTTTTTATAACCGTACTGAAATTGATCCAAACTTTCATGTTATCAAAAATTCGAAGACATGTGACGTTCACCAAGACGCTCTGGACTGGCGTGGTGGACTGTGACCCACTCCCTCGCATAAGGAGCCGGTGTCTCAGCAGTGGCTAATCATGTATAATATGTCACGTTAGTTATGTTGTCAAATGCTACCTGTATGGAATTTCTCCAACACAACCGTGTGAAATACGAACAAGTTTATAAAAGTTCGCTTCAGTGTGTAATCTCCAGTTAGTTAATAGTTGCTCGCTTACAATAGTTGCTCGCTTACAATAGTTGCTCGCTTACAATAGTTGCTCGCTTACAATAGTTGCTCGCTTACAATAGTTGCTCGCTTACAATAGTTGCTCGCTTACAATAGTTGCTCGCTTACAATAGTTGCTCGCTTACAATAGTTGCTCGCTTACAATAGTTGCTCGCTTACAATAGTTGCTCGCTTACAATAGTTGCTCGCTTACAATAGTTGCTCGCTTACAATAGTTGCTCGCTTACAATAGTTGCTCGCTTAAATAGTTGCTCGCTTACAATAGTTGCTCGCTTACAATAGTTGCTCGCTTACAATTGAAATCTTCCCGTATTCCCCAAAGTTATGTAAAATATTTGTTTTGTTTCCCGCGAATATTGAATCGAGTAAATTTTGTATAATTACATTATTTCGTTTAAACTTCGTGTATAAGTTATGCCTTTGTTACCCACACATGAAAACAAAACGTATCGTTCGACTTCATGAAAAGTAACCATAAATTTTTTCTAGTATAAGTTTACTAAATAAACTTTTATTGATTGACTAGCTGTCGTAGGAACGACATTACAGAATAACTAGAGTTTTTGGTGAATCGAACAATAAAATGTAAAAAATGATTCTCATACATGTATTTGTATAAACACAACTAGTGAACTGGCCTTGTTCGACGACAAGTCGGCAGCCGCAGAACGAACAGTTAACATAAACAAACACTTAATCCTAGTTACTTTTCTAAAGATAGTTTTAAATTAAAACGACGAAGCACTCTATATAGTTCCGTGTTCGACATCCGTATTCCGGCTATTTTTAACAAAATGTTTTCTTTGTATTTCAGGTAAGCCATTCATCTTCTCCTCCTCACTGAGGTAAGCCATTCACCTTCTCCTCCTCACTGTGGAGTGAGGCGTGTCCCATACCAGCCGCGATAAGAAGCAAACTTGTTTTAATTAATTTTGTTTGCGCGGATCGATTACTAATCGCAGTGAGCCGATAATAACCGACTCGATTCGATTGAGTCTATTCGATTATCGCTATTAACGTGCGATTAGTGACGGGTCCTGCTCCAACCTACGCAGGGTTGCCCCAATAAGTGATCCTTACAGAGAGGCCTTAAGGAGACGCCCTTCGTTCATCCAATAAAAGCCTACACCATCGAAAGTTTCTACAACCGAGGGTGTGTTTTACTTCTTAATTCGATCATTGATGATTAATTTGAGAAATAATGAGGAAATAATCGGATCCTAGCTTCTACATCTAACTTACGTATAAACTTGACTCTCATTTAATTCAAATCCTCAAAAGAAAATCTGTAGATACCGTCCGTAGGCACTGCTTAGACACCGTGACTCATGAGCGACGCAGGTGATCGCCACAACAGACGCTCGCTGTCGCGCGCTCACGTGCCAGCCCTGGCCGAGGATTACGATTGTCTTACACGAATACAAATAGTTTGTTTGAGCTGCCTCCACTCCAGCGCACTTCTAAATTCAATAAAGTCTTATTATCTCCACAATAGGATTAGATACAGGTGACGAGATTTAATTCTTAACCAGATTGAAGCTATCATTATAATGAGGATTTAAACTTTGCAGACTTCATTAGTAATCGTGATTATTCATATTCCGCTCTCAATTAATTCATAACTGACTTTAAGAAAACTGTGTTGTTGGCAACTCTGTCTCTTTCAACATTGATTTTCGTCTCATTATCTACGACATTATATGCTTTACTTCTCTCGTGCAGATGTCAACACCGCAGCAGAACATCAAAGTTAACACTCCACTTTGCTATAGTCGTTTAATAATATCAACAGATGTCGGGCAGCCCTGAGAGCGGCGACACAGGTGTCGCTCACCCTGGAATGTTCCACGTGATCACATACGAGCCACATGACACGGGTCCCGCGGGGCGCATCCCGTTGACACATTGTATTGTTATTGAATTGCCAACTTCTTGAATGGTTTGACTAGGAACATTGAAAGATAGTTTTGTAATAATATATAGATACATAAGGAAATTTTCTTACATATGTTAAAAAGGGTTCATCGGCGTAGTTTGATGGGTTACAATTATTATTATTTGAACTAAGTAGCGGATATTTTATCTATTCCAATTGATTTACAATTCCTAAGTGTAACAATTATAATTTACAGTTAACTTACATAAAAGTTTGAAGTCAAGCGTCGAACAGAACACATAAAAAAATAAAATAAAATTTTACCGCCAATGACAAAAAAGCTCAATGAAATGAGTTTAACATCAACAAGTAACCGACATTACTTTACTGTTCAACTTTGACAATATACACTTTAGAAGTCGACGCCGACTTTTGTTTCTGAGTCGGCGACTTCGGAAGCCGTCAGTGTAAGCGGATTTTTGGCAGGTGTCAATTAAAGGAACAATGGCGGTAAGTTTGAAGGCACATAATAGAACTCAGTTATATTACACGCTTTACGAGCTTTACTTCCCACTTCTGTTAGGAAGTCTCGTTAATTCGTGTTTTATGCGTGGGTGCATGTTTCAGTGTAAAAGAAAAGATGAATTAGGCTAGAACAGGGAAACAAGAAGGTAGTCAATCAATAAGCCACCCGGAGTCGATGACACGGCATCACTTGACTGGTACACTACTATTCCCGAACGTACTAATGACTTCAACCTGTAATTACCAAACTATTTAAATATTTATACGTTTACGCATTGATAAGGGTCCGTATATCATCGACCAATCACCTCATCAATAAGTTTTCCATAAATGGATATACAGGGTGATTTTTAAAACATGCGACAAAATGTAAGGGGGTGTTCTACCCATCAATATGAACAACTTTTACTATGGGACCAACTAAGAACTCGCAAAAAAAAAATTACCTTCCCATGTAAAAGCACATACCCGATTTTGTATAAAAAGGTCGAAATTTTTTTGCGAATTCCGAGTTGGTCCCATAGTAAAAGTTGTTCATATTGATGGGTAGAACACCCCCTTAAATTTTGTCGCATGTTTTAAAAATCACCCTGTATAACGGACGGGTAGGCGGCTGAGTACATAGCAGTGGCAGTATATTTCTTACGTATCTTAAAAAAAAAAAAAATATTGCAAAAAACTTTATGGTGAAAAGACATTAAGTGCAACTCACAAGTGACGCTATTATCTAGTGATTCTGTGCAGTGTACAACACAAAAAAACATCAAAAACAGTATTCCTTTTTGGGGACTAGTATTTTTCTACCCTACACGTACAAATAATAACATTTAGTTGACAGACTTTTCACTTAGTTGCTGAAAATACTGTGTGACCATCTTTCAGTGTGTTTGCATCCTTACGGTGACGTTGTGTTTTCGTCATATATGGTGTCGTTACTTGCCAAACACCGTGATAACTGCCGTAAACTCATTTTCTGAAGACAGCGCCATCTATTGATTTCTAAGTGAACTGTTTTGTCGATCAATTGCGCAAACGAGACGATAAACTTCACTTTCTATGAAAAGTTATTGCGTTTCACATTTTCCTGATGTTCACGATTTCACGTAACCCCTTAATTTTAACATTCAAATCCTAATAATGAAAAGAAACTTTAATGTCCCTAATCTAATAATGCACTCGCAAGTTGCATGAAAACTTACAGCCACTACCGACAATGTAGAAAATACCGACCTCATCATGTGTCAAGACATACTCTAATGCGTTTATTGTAGAACAACTCATCGATTAGCATCCACGAGTATCGATACTATGAAGATGCCACATGATTACTTTCAGGAAAGTAATTTGTGAGTGAATCAATAAAAACGAATGTCAGAGCTCGAGTGCTGTCGCGTCAGTAGCGTCGTGGCCGTCATGGATATCGATTACAGTTTAAAGTAATATATACACTGCACAAAATAATACAATATATGAGTTACTATACACTACCTACTGTCATTTTTGTATGAATGTTTCAAGTTTTTAACTTCGGAATTGAGTCTCATAGGTCCTTTTAAATAACAGTACAAAATAGAGGGATCAGTGAAGGCTCTCATGTAATAGCGAGTGCTCGATACAAACGAAGCAATTGTAGCAAATTGTCTCGATCCCTCCCTCACATATGTACTGTTTACCTAACTACATAGCTACAGTGTTAACAATCAATGAGAACAATAAGTGGACCCGCTAGAGAGCCATCAGTGGACCCGCTACTTATCCAACAAAGCGAATTGAAAAGTTGATGCGATACAAGACTTAAAGCACTAGTAATCAATACAAAATAATCCGCAACAAACAGTGACACTGTAATTTGGCAAACCAGAAATTAACTCGCAAAATAAAACCAGAAAACCTGTAGAAGAAGTTTTTCCTGAATTCTTTTGATCGCTCATCATCATTCCAGCTCATAAGCCACAGACCGTAAGACTCCGTGTAGAGTTGTAGACAGCTGTAAACTAGATGTGGATTATATTTGTATAGAGCTAAGTATACAACGACACACGATGACGCAAGTAATCCCTACTTAGTCAGAATGAAATCTTACATGACGACCAGCTTAGCAGGAGCTGCGAGTCGCACGCAGTTTGTATCTTTTTATTCATTGTTACATTGAAGGGAGGGTGCGAGGGAGGTCTGGTTACGTCGGTGGGCGCACGGTATAAGTCATCGCATTGATAAACTATTTATACTGCAGAATCGACCGGCGGCAATCGATTGCAATAGGGCGCCTCTAGGAACCGCTCCCTTCACGTTAACTGATAATGATACGTCACGACTCCTGGAACAAAACATAATTATAGCGTAATGTACGGCTTGCAGCAATCAACGTAGAAGTCAAACATACAGCGAAAAGTTCGGTAAAGTCAAACGAACAAGTTTTATTTATCTTTACTCCGCACTTTTACGTACAATCAATCTATATTGAACCACAAAATTTATAAACTTTTCACCGAATCACTTTTCAAATATTCAAATTCTCACCATAACGTTTAAACAGGTATAAACAAATAAAAATTGAAATAGAAAACGTTTTGAATGTTGGTTGGTTGGTTGGTACTAACGTCAGTAATTTATAACCTTGCACGAAAGCGAGCGAAGTAGCGATTACAAAAAACCAATTTCTTGTGACATCGAAAGTGTGATGTAGCGAAAATAAATCCGCCATCTTAATTCGACTTACAGAACGGAATCGAATGTTTCGTAAACAACGCGAGCGAGGAATCGACTAAAGTACCGTTGTAAGAGGCTGGTTGGAATCTATTGGATCCAGTCAACGAAAGTCTGAACTGATCTGTTAAGACTAATATTGAGAGTTAGCTAACATACGGTTATGTGATGATCAGACTGCTCTCAACGTCACGGAAACAAAATTAAATTACAGCGCCTTACCTTGTCTCTTGTTTTAATTAAAAACTGAAGGATTTCAGTAAATTAGAACGGCCTTTATTTGCTTTCCGCAAACATCGATAAGCCGTTTGCGGTGATTCCTAAAATGTTTCGCCTTAATCCTTGCTGAACAAATGTCCGCATACTCGCTGTCAGCTCCACAAACAAATTGTTTACTCAATGACTAGACCCGTCTCTGCCGGAAAAGGTTACATTCAAGGAGGTTGCTCTCCGTATAACCTTTTCTGAAATATGCCTCAGAGCTATACTACCTACTACAAGTCAAATATATATGTATAAGGCTTACATAAATATAAAATATTCTTGGTACGTACCTAAATTACCTTTCCTTAGCTCACATTGAAATAAACAATGATTCATACACGAGGTATTCGAGTACACGAAGTACACAAGTTCATTAACGAACTAACTTTATTCCAAAGTTTTTATTTTCACTAAGTGATATTCCAGTTGCCACCAACATTTTGTATAAATTCTTCTCCAGTTAAAACGACGTTAAAACTTGTAAACACACAACTCACTTTAAGCTCCCAGCAGTTGGTCAAAGCTCTCATTAACTTACACTGCGGTGCGAGGAGGGCCGCGGAGGGCGCTTTGTTCTGAACTTAGATAATGAGCCACAAATGCTAAATAGCAAACTTCATTTGTAAGTAGAATTTAAGTCGGTGTTAAGTTATGCCTATGTATTGATATCAAGCAAGACTGCATTTTTAGCCGACTTCAACAAGAAGGGGGTTGAACAAAATCACTACAAAGTGAAAAGAAAACTTAAATTTTGGAAGGCGGTCTCTTTGTATTTTCGTTTTTTGCCATCGACTTCCAAATGAAACTTATTTTTGACTTTGTAGTTTTTTTTTTTTGAAGTCAGTTTTTTTTTTTAGTTTTTATTTAGTTGTGGTACCTACCCCACACAAATTCGAAATAAATTAGAACATCATAAATGGGAAAAATACGTATTATTGAAGCTAACTCAAAATCTACCTCAACAAATTTAATTTTTATATGGAAACAACTTCGAGATATATCCTCCCCAACAAATTTCACGAGTTATGCGAAAATTAATATATGGGACAACTGATTTTTTTTTCGCGACTGCCGGTTTAGTCTCATAGTAAACGTTGTTTGTTATCCATGAATAGATACAATCATGTATCACTATATTACCAGTCTCCCTATGTTACTGGTAACTCGACGTATTCCTTGCAGGACGTCATAGTAGAGTTAAAATGCAACAAATTAAGCCACCAAATGTTCTACCGAAATTCAGTTGTTTTTCAGGTTTTTTTTTGTTTTATGAAGTATGACAGAAATTACGATAAATAATAATAATAATAACCTGGAACATTATTCACACACGGTCATCTGATACCAAACTAAGCAGAGCTTGTACTATGGAAACCAAATAACTGATATACTACATACACTACTTTTTTTTTGTAAATACATACTTATATAGATAATTACACCCAGACTCAGAACAAACAGACATGTTCATGCTCACAAATGTTTGTCCTGGATGGGAATCGATCCCACGACCAGCGGCATGATAGGCAGTATCTTAACCAACCACGCCAGCTGGCTTGCCGCAATTTAGAACTTTTAATTATTAACAACAATCTGTTAGGGCATCAGCTATGATAATAACTTAATTTCCAGTACAGTCGCGCCGTAAATCATTTTTAAATTGGATTTTTCATAAAAAAGCTAAAGTAACTCCAAAACTACTGAATTTCGGGAGAACATTTGGTGGCTTAATGTGTTTCATTTTAACCGCACTGTGTCGTCTTGTAAGGGATACGTCGAGTTACCAGTAACTCTGTTTTGTTCGTCGGTTAGTAACCCGTATTTTTACATGGAGCGACTGCCTATCTGACCTCCACAACCAAGTCACTAGATAACACGATAACTCTTAGTAAGACTGGTTGTCAGATTTTCGGGCTTCTGACGACCCGTAACGACTGTCAAAGATCCACGAATGACAGCCGGGACCAACGGCTTAACGTGCTTTCCGAGGCACGGAGGGGATCTCGGTATGTAAAGATGGTCACCCATTCACGGACCAACCGCGGCAAGCGTAGCTTAACCTGTTCGATCGATCCGTGCGGCTGTTATTACTTAGCCAAGACCCCCTATAAGTAGCTACTTTTCCGACCTCTAAACGTCCCGGTTCGATAAATTTTCGCGTTGTGACGTACCTAAACATGATTTTGCTGATGCGCGTCTACTCGTACACAATCATTCTATCTTTGAAATTCAATACTTGTAATCTTGCAAAATCTATAGGCATCCAGAGACCCTATAAAATCAAACGAGTTTGCTTCAAATTAACGATAATTCCCCTCTAATCGTCCGATATTACCATTTTAATACCGTTCTATAACACTTGATCACACAATCTAGACATCTTAGTACTAACTAATAGTCTATCTAATAGTTTTCTGGCTGGCGAGTCCACTCGGTAGACCCTCCTGTGGAGTGCGGAGTGTGGAGGGCCCTCCACGTCATTTTGTAGGACGATTGACTCCTAATCACGCGGAGCATTTCTTGGTAAATTGAGGTAGCGCTGGGTCCGGTGTGTCGATACCTAGAGTTACTATGTAGTTGGGAAAGTGTTCAATGTACTAAGCTGCACATTCCTATCGTTTTGGAAAGCTTACATATCTGTATTGTAGCATCAAATTCTCTACAATACTGCAATGTTGAGAAAAATTGATTGAGGCGCACAACACTAATATGGCCTCAAAGAGATTTAAAATACTATTTAAATGTCTTTGTTTGGCCTCCATCTGCAGAATTGTGAAGACAATTGTACATTGTAAAATAGTGCTCAGAAAAAGTAAAGCCTGTACAAAAGTAAAGTCTGCATAAAATCTTGTTTTTAGGGTTCCGTACCTCAAAAGGAAAAACGGAACCCTTATAGTATCACTCGTCTGTCACAGCCAATTTGCTCCGAATGTAATGGACCGATTAAGTTGAAATTTGGTACACGTATGTAATTATGTGACCCAAACACGGACGTATAACATAAATAAATGGATTTTGAATATGGGAGTCAATTAGGGGGGCAAATAAGAAAATTTAAAAAAAAGTTTTGCAAACTGTACCGTGTGACATATCAAATGAAAGGGCTTACTCTGAGGGTCTCAAATATATTTTATTTATAATTTTAAAATAAATTATTTTAAAGTATATTAAGAAAATATACGAAAATAGACCATCCACCCCTTATTTCCGAAACTACTGAGCCTAAAATTTTGAAAAAAAATACAGTAAATACACAGTTCTATACTTATAGATTACAGGAAAACTTATAAGAAGTCCATGGTCTTAAAATAACATGGTAAATCTGACATTATTGTGCGTACAAACTTACATTTGCAGTTGGAATGTATGGGAGAACATGTTTTTCAACTACAATGTTAAATTTGTTCTTGTTCTTGGGATAAATTCACCCCAACTACGGTACCCTTCATTGTGCGTAGTCCGACACACACTTGGCCGGTTTTTTCCTTAGCTTCACGTTTTACTAAATTATTCATACGGTATCAATGTAGTTTTTCAACCATATGTAGACGACATCGTTGCCGACCATCGAAGCGTTCCGACGGGACGTATCGAACGTGCTGACAGAGCTCGCGTACTGTATGTCGTAGTACAGTGGAGAATGTTAGATAATCTCATAGTTTCTATCACATTAGAACTATAAACGAGAACGTAGAACATTGTGAACATCCGGATACACCTATAGTAGTTACAATAACTGACTACACCAGTAGTTACAATACCAGTAAGTATTGTATTAGGTACGTACTATACCAGTAGTTACAATACCAGTAAGTATTGTATTAGGTACGTACTATACCAGTAGTTACAATACCAGTAAGTATTGTATTAGGTACGTACTATACCAGTAGTTACAATACCAGTAAGTATTGTATTAGGTACGTACTATACCAGTAGTTACAATACCAGTAAGTATTGTATTAGGTACGTACTATACCAGTAGTTACAATACCAGTAAGTATTGTATTAGGTACGTACTATACCAGTAGTTACAATACCAGTAAGTATTGTATTAGGTACGTACTATACCAGTAGTTACAATACCAGTAAGTATTGTATTAGGTACGTACTATACCAGTAGTTACAATACCAGTAAGTATTGTATTAGGTACGTACTATACCAGTAATTACAATACCAGTAAGTACGTCCATAACTCAGTTTTAACACAACCAATCAATCTGCCTAGCCTTTTCCCAACTACGTTGGGGTCGGCTTCCAGTCTAACCGGATGTAGCTGAATACCAGTATTTTACATGGAGCGACTGCCTATCTGACCTCCACAACCCAGTTACAGGGTAATACGATACCCCTTGGTAAGACAGGTTGTCAGACTTTCGGGCTTCTGACGACCCGTAACGACTGTCAAAGATCCACGAAGGACAGCCGGGATCAACGGCTTAACGTGCTTTCCGAGGCACGTAGGAGTCTCGGTATGAAAAGATGGTCATCCATCCACAGACCAAGCGTAGCTTAACCTGATGGATCGACCCGTGCGGCTGTTATTACTTAGCCACGAGCTCCTCCGAGTTTTAACACAACCACATTCACGTAAAAAGGATGACCAAACTATTCTGAAACACGAAAATATCCCAATAGCTTAGAGAGGTTTGTTTGACTAATATCCCAATAGGTTTGACTTTTCAGTCGGTTAAAATTATGTAAACTACTTTAAAAGAACTTGGAAAATTATAAAGTCGGCAATATTCACAAGATGTCTAGGAGTCGTCGCGTGACATGTCGCCGTCATGTAACCAGAGTGCTGACGCTGGAGCGACAGGGATCAACATCCACGCGACGCGGCAACGTTGACGCGGCAACCCTAGCAGGACAGATTGTTCACTGTTCAATCTTTTTCAATCCGTCGCGTGTTGTTAGGATAGACTGAGCTGTTGAAATTTCACTTGTTGAGCATTTTGAGTATCAGCGTTTATCATGTGTGGTGAAGGATTGAAGGGCAAAGACATATTGCAAGTCAGATTCTATCTATTCTATTTTCATGAACTAAAAGTTTGAGATCTATTCTTAATATATTTATTGTTTGATCCCCATACGTAGACATGTACAGCCTCTTTAGAAGACTGTAGGGACTTCTCTACTGAACAAACAATGACCTGGCCTGTGGATCTGGGACGTTTTAACCGCCAAGTTGGTTTTAATTTGATCTCCCTTACATCTTCGTTTCGCGTAACTCCAGAACTTCTGATCTAGAATGATTTTACTCTAATAATATTCAGCGTATTTCAGGAATTATCCCATCCTTACAACGCAAGCGCACGCCGTAATTATGCTTAAGCGAGTAATGCCACTATTCACCTGATAATTATGTTCCTACAGTTTAATTCCAATGTCCTTTGGTCCATTGTGAGCAGTGTCCTCATGAGCTTACCGAGCACACTGAGCTTAGTGCCCCACACTGAGCCACACGAACGTGCAACTCACCGAGCCACTATTAATCACGTTTATTTCCAAATACAACATAACTAGCTCATTGTTAACTAATAATTAAAGTTCCCGCATTCGGAGGAAGCTTTTACATAATCCTACAATTTGTTATTTACACTGATTTGCGTTAAAGTTGGCACAACGGGGGATAACTAGTTCATTTTAATATGAATATGTGTGGCAATTAAAACTGAATAACCCTATTAAGTGTGTAGGCGGACTGAGGCAACAGCAGGGAGTGATGATGCTAAGTGATAGGTATAGTCAAGTTCAGCTGAACATAGTCCACCACATCTGCGAAAGGTTTCGTAGATATTTCGAAAATTCGGTAGAAAATTTGCTTGATTTAAATGAATAGGTCCAGGGAAGATACTGTTATTGTCTTCTGTACTCAAGCCTTCTGGACACCCATGGGAACAGTCGGGGGTACTGTGATAGGAGCCGCAAACTAAACAATAGATACACGAGCGATAATCTCTCACCAACTAAACTACGAGTGTAGTTAAATTGCTCTGTCACACAACATTAGAACGCGGTTGTTTAAATGAGGGTCAAGACCCGCATCTAAACAACCGCACTGTTCCAGCACACGCGCGCTTTATCACGAGACTAACCTCGCGTGCTAACCGCGCGTCGTCGCCTCCACATCGCGCGGTGTAGACGCGGCGCGACACCGCTCTACGCCCGATCGCTTTTGTTTCTACGTCAGGGATGCGACCGGTTTAATCATTAAATTTCCTGAGAAGCTACTTCAGTTGTTACGTGTACACGCAGCTGTGGGTGCCCAGCTGTAGTATTGTCTGTGTTGGAAGTTCACACAGCGCTAATTGCAAACTAAATGTTAACTGCGGCCAAGAAACTGGGCATCCTAAATAGGGTGAAGCGATACTTTACGCCTGGACAGCTTTTAACCCTTTACAAAGCGCAAGTCCGATCCTGCATGGAGTATTGCAGTCACCTTTGGGATGGATCAGCTAAGTACCAACAAGCCGCGCTTGACTCGGTGGAACGCAGAGCTAAGAGGCTCATTGGCGACGTAAAACTGGTGGATGCCAAGCTTCATTGCTTGGCTCATCGCCGCAAGGTTGCCTGCTTGTCGGTCTTCTACAGATTGTACTTCGGAGAGTGTGCCCGAGAACTCCACGACCTCATTCCACCGGCCCCCTTCTACCACCGGACATCTAGACGCACTGCCAGTTACCATCCCTACCTGGTTGCTATTCCACCAATTCGCACTAAGCGCTTCCAAATGTCTTTTATAATGCGCACAGCAAAAGAGTGGAACTCACTACCTGCGTCTGTGTTTCCGAACGTATACAACCCTAATCTCTTCAAAGTGAGAGTGAACAGGCTTCTTCAGGGTAAGCTCACTCCATCGTCGACTTTGTCTCTGTCACCTCTGACCTAGACTAGAGTCAAGAGCAAACCCATCACAAATAAAAAAAATAATAATTATAATAGTTTAATTAAAAAAAATATATCTATTTTATCTCCCGATGTCCGCTGCAAGTCGGGCTATGAGGCCGTCACCACACTTGCCAGACAGATTGGAGATTAAGTGTACCTAGTTATTTGTATAGAGCACGGAAGTCGAAGTGTCGATGTTATTAAATCATTTCTATCTAGGGTACGTCTATTGAATATTGTTTCCAGTTGTTTTCCTTGTGATATCAGATGAAAGTTGTCCTCCGTAATTGAATATTGATAGTTTCAAGAGCTCCCTAAAAATATTTTTATGAAGTTCAGCCCTAACACAACAGTGTGAAAGTTGACCAGAATATAATGGCATAGAAATTAAACAGCTCGTGAAAGGAAATAGATTCATTGAAACAAGTAGTCCGGACAAGCAGCCGGCGCGGCTCGCCCGCTGCCGGACGGACACCGGACGCCGGACACCGGACTCCAGCCGGACAACGACACTGTTTTGTATTCAACTCTAATCGAGTTGTCCTCTGTTATTGAATTTAGTTTGAAGTAATGCTGGCTATCAAAGTTTGCAGACAAAACACATCTCTGTGATTGTTTTACTATTCGTAGCTACGTGACATATGCCAGTGTTGTGTGCCCATTAACACTTTCAGCAATATTAAAAGAATTTTCTTATGTTTAAAGAACTTTCATAGTTTACGGGTCCTATTTTTAAACAATCTTATTTTTTCTACAATATGTACAAAATATATTACTTCATTAAAACAAGTTGAGACAATGACAGTCATTACTTCAGCACTACTTCAGATCTACTCTTACACCGCAAACTATTCAGATTTGTTAACTACGAGTAAGTGTTGAAGCAAACTCCGTGACAACTAGCGGACGGAGCGCCACACGCGTCGGTGTGATATGTGGCCATGACGTGCAGAAGTTACATTCCAAACATTGCTTTTAATAGTGTTGATGAATACGTAGAATTATACTTATTTACCTGCAATTGCAAGAACAAAGACAATAAATAGTCTTCTGAGAAAGCTAAAAACAATCTTCAAGCGCGCTCTAGATTGTCAATTACACCGTTGCATCCCATCAGTCGAGACTGCAGATGAGCGCGGGCTTATCCTGAGTGAAAATAACATTCTTTGTAGTTTCAGTAGTCATCTGAGACACTAGGTACTTTGCAGACACAAATGCTCGCGGTTTGAAGGATTCTTTTTTAGCTTAGTATTTTACAAACTCGTGTATGGAATGGAGATGATATTCTGCCTCTCTGTACCACGTGACCTCGGTGTGTACTTCACAACACCGGCGACATGGTCGTTAATTTATTGACAGGACACACCACGACACGTTTTAACACAATCTGTGACGCGCTCATAATTACATCACACGCACGGATGTTTGATACAACTTCAAACGAAGGGTCGACGTCTATGTAACCTTCTCTTTAATCTGGAAGGTAATCAAAACACATCTATCAATTACAAATGCGACCAATTCAGTAAGCTTTTTAAATTAAAAGTGGGAATGTTTAGGGAAAACATAGCTTGAGTCCTTCACCAGCTGCAGGATTAGCAGAGAGACGTGGCCACAAAGCTAGTGGTCAATCAAATAATATAAACAGTGTAGACTGTAGGGCGCAGTTTCTAAAATAGCCATTCGAAGCATTCTGTCGCTCCGAGTCACAATATTCGTTTCTCAACGACTCAGCGTGACTATACAACCTCCATTACACCTCTATTAGCAATAGGATTACCGAAACTCCGGACGATATGTAATAATACATCCAGATTGTCGTGCAAACGTTCAGGACTCGAGCATGACACATTGCGGGTCAGCGCGGGTCGGCGCGGGTCGTATTGGCGGCCCGATTTGTGGGACAAATGACCCTCATTCGCCGCGGGCCCTAATCTGTCGCTACAAATGTTCGCGCCATTTGAAATGGTTAATGTTAGCCGCTCACTGTGGCCATTACGGGCCACTTCCAGCAGGTAGCCATGCAATTTAATTAAAGGTCAGATTAATTACGTTACTTTCAAAATATTTTCATATGTTAATGTATTCTGTATTCAAGTCTCATTGCTGTCTACAGTTACCTGAAAGATAAAGCTTACAATAATACAATTTCAAGTCTTCTATAATATCTCTTGAGGCGGCAAAGGGTTATATTTACATCCGCTACTAATTTGTCAAAAAGTTCCACCTGGCATTCCATGAATGGAACAAAACTAAAGAAGGCAGCTTTGAACTGAATACGAACTCCTTTAGAGAAAATACTTTCTCATAAGGGTCGAATCATAAAGTTTTTAAATCAAACAAAAAATTGCTTTTTTATAAAACAGTGTAGGTACTTACAAACAGCGCGCGCTGGCTCGCAAGTTGTCTCAAAGACGCGCTGAATGCATCCCTCGCTCTGCGCCAACTTACCAAAACTTAAGTAGTCCAAGTAAACGCTTTGTGAACACAGGCATGCCTGTTGGCCTGTTGCTGTTGGCCTGTTGCTTGTCTAAAATGAAACAAATAAACTTCTTCGTTTCCTTTGAAACTCTTTTCTCTTCTCTTTGAGCTTTCATTATTGCTAAAGAAATGATGGAAACAATCTAGTAGTAAGAAAAATATTCAGTGAAGAAAGCCACATTTCAGTGAAGCACAAATATAGCGTAAATATTAGGGTTCCGTAGTGAACAAGGAACCCTTATAGTATCGCGATGTTTGTCTGTCCGTCCGTCCGCAGCTGAGCTCACAGGCTCTTAGTACTAGAAAACTATAATTTGCCATGGACATAAATATTAATCATGCCGACAAAGTGGTAAAATAAAATCATGAAAAAAATCATTTTTAGAGTACCTCCTGTAGGTAAAGTGGGGGATGTTTTTTTTTCTCGTCGGTCATGGTGTGGTGTGTCGTTGGATAGGTCATTCAAAAATATTACGGGTCTGTGAACACCATTTTTCGATTCAGGGACCCGTTTGCGTAAAATTATGCTTTAAATTGCAAATTTTTGTTAGAGACAATTCCCCCCCCCCCCTGCCAGCTAGATGGTTGCTTTTGGATATGTGAAAACATTCACGGCACTAGTTACTATAACGAAATTAAAAGGAATACTATCACAGCTGAGGACTACAACTTATAAAATGCACCTGGAAAAGTAAAAATTGTGTACAAATTTTATTGAATAATTATACTTATTCAACTACAATGTTAACTTTGTTTTGTGATAAATTCATCCCAACTACGGAACCCGTACGTGTGTGGTGTGACACACACTTGGCCGGTTTAACATTGTTAGATCTTCAGAAAATGTCACGTGTTTTAAACAAAATGTCAATGACTTCACAACAACAATATAACGTAAGATAATTGACGCGTAGCTCCACAAAAGGCACTAAATATCGCTACGTGTGAACCCGAGCTTCTAAGTCATCGCTATTTCCATCTTAGTTCACGTAAATAACCGCACGTGTCGGTCGCGCTGACCGCTGACCTATCATCGATACCGACCAGCTGACCGGCACGATATACCGCGGTGACATTTGCACGCCCGGCTCGTCTGCACACGCCTTTATTCCCACAGCGTGGACATCGCAGGTGCCTGACGTCGTAATAAAAGACGCGAACCTTCTAATGTACTGCGTATTCTGTATATCTGTAGAGTATAATTAGATAGGACGCCACATAGCTATGCCGCTGACGATCAGTTGGAAACTTGAATGAGTAATTATGGAAGTTAGATCGATTAGTTGTCGTACAAGCATGTTCCATAGGATTCATTATTTCTTCAACTACTTCGTTACGCGTGTTTTAATATTTTGCTTCATCGTCAGAATACGTCACATCTACGTCACATAAATTAACTATTAAAGAATCCATGCTCCATTTTTTTCTACTGTTACTACACAACACTGTTATATCTGTTGCCTCGAGATTAATCTCGCTGGAACTCAGCTCAGGGCTGACTTCCTCCTCAATCTGCCCTCCTTCTCTGCCTGTTTAACAACAGCGGTGCATTCATCTCAGACAACACTCGTTTACTTTTTAAATTTTACTACTGAGGCAAGGATGAATATGTTGCATGTCTGTGGACGTAAAGCTGGGGCTACACAGAGCAGCGCTCATCTTGACTTTAGTTCCGGGTCCAACGACTGATATTTCCTTTAGGTACCATTTTTAAGAACAAATTAATTGTTTGTAATTGTACTAATGTTGAATGTTTGTTTGTCGTAGATGCGTTACTGCGTGGCCGCTCTGTGGCTGTCCGCGCTGACTACCCTCGCGGTGGCGGCGACCGACGACGCCCACCCTGACGCCGCACCAGCACAGGTTTGTGCCACACAGTCCCCTCCCCCCCACCACATCACCACCAACGAAACAAATCACCACATACACAGAGCTAAACAGTTCTCGAGGACATTGTGAAATAACAAATGAATATCCTACTCCGAATGCAGGTCCTCGATCTCGTTAAATAAACTATTAAATGAAAAAACAACATAGAAAGACGTCTAGATTCAGGATCACACATTAAATTAAATTGTTTCCAAAGAAATTGCAAAAGAAATAAGAGTCTTAATTTAAATTCCTTCCCGTACATGGAAACTACAGTGAACAACAAAACCTTATTGCTTCTCTTTATTTTTTTCTGCTTACCGAAGAAGCATAAATTGTAGACTTGTAGAGCCAAGTACAGTATTTGAAAAAATAATTTAAACTGCACCTATTCTGAGGGTAGTTACTTGCTACGCGACGACCTCACGACACAATCGATCACAACATAATGGATCCGTCATTTATTTATTTATTATTCAAAGTTTACGATTCCGAACAAAATAGATACGTTTGAACTAGCGTGGATTTGTTAAGTGTAAGTACTAGGAAATAGAAAAACTTTTCTAAAAACAAATGATTACACTTAAATTACCTATCAGTAACTTTTATACATTTGGCATTTATAAATAAGTCTTCGATATTTACACATCATGTAAGTTACATACATTATTTTCTCACGCACATCAATAGTATCTTTAACATCGACCAGGCATACTTGCCCGTCGTAGGCAAAACTCCTGCCTATAACATACGACGCCACAAATATTTGACATGCTACAATCCAGTAGGTATTACAGACTTGTCTCGTCTTTACAGCATTTTTATGTTCCCACAACACGTCGAGCGAGCCACTAATAGTGGCATGAAGTCGAGCAGACTCGAGCCAGCGCCGACACAGCACATTCCCAGTAGTTACCGAGCTCGCTGTAAAAACCGGAACAAACGCAAACTCAACTATTTTAAACGACGAGGGAAAACTTATAACATCGCCTTTTAGTTGCGACTGTACAACGTGGAGCCATGTAGCCCGCGCTTTGTGCAATGTGAAGCCATGCAGCCCGCGCGTCGTAAAAATAGCTCTTTTTATAAATACGCTAACAAACGAGCCTTTAATTACTTGACTAGCAGACATTTCGCCTTGTAGGTTTTTCAATGTTCCTATAATAGCACAAAATACTACATATTTTAGGAGAATGAAATTAACTTCAAATGTGTTTGTACCTTTGTCATTAGAAATTGAAACAAGTTCTCCTCTGTAGTCACAGAGGAGCTGGCTCGGACTTCCCTAATGAAGTAGGATGCCCCAGCTACAGCCTGTACTATTCGGGGAATTAGAACAATGTTTTCTCAGGAAAAGAAAAAGTGGGGCATAAAAAGCGCATCCGTCGTTTGATGTGAACAACACAATTAACATTCCGCGGGCGACAAACGCCTCTTAATAGAATAATAAAACAACTTGTGGCTCAGTCGCGCGTGCGTACTTAATGCTGTGTTTTTTCGCCGAACAATTCCCTGAGCGAGCTTTGTTCCAGCCAAGTGTACCGATACCAAACGAAACTGTACTGTGAATAAACAAAGAGCTAATAGAATTGCTTACCTCATTGTACGTTTGAAATCTTTCAACGAGCGCTCTTTGCGCTAAAAAGTAAACTGTTGAAAGCAATTCCCTTTCATAACAGCCGCTTCTGGTGCACTGATTTAAAACAAATGTGCATGTCCACAGAACGAGAATGAAATAGAGTTAACTGAGGAGGAGAAGCGCGCGTGGTCCAGTCTGCATGGCGGCGGGGGGTGGGGCAAGCGGGGCTGGCAGGACATGAGCTCGGCGTGGGGCAAGCGCGCCTGGCAGGACCTCAACTCTGCCTGGGGCAAGCGCGGCTGGAACGACATGAGCTCGGCGTGGGGCAAGCGGGCTTGGCAAGACCTCAACTCCGCGTGGGGCAAGAGGGCCTGGCAGGATCTTAACTCTGCCTGGGGCAAGCGCGCCTGGAGGGATATGTCCCAGTCACCCTGGGGCAAGCGAGGCTGGCAAGACATGAGCTCCGCATGGGGCAAGCGAGGCTGGAACGACATGAGCTCTGCCTGGGGCAAGCGTGGCTGGAATGACATGAGCTCTGCCTGGGGCAAGCGAGGCTGGAATGACATGAGCTCTGCCTGGGGCAAGCGAGCACCTGTAAGTACATTATTTTACCATTATGGCATTACCTCCAAATGTGACTTGAAAAGTCAAAGTGTCGGGCGGCAGTACAATTACTCAAAACTACTACGATCGATTAAACATAGGTATGTAGTACATATTGAAAGTTTAAGGGCGGTAACAGGCCAGGGGTCACAGAACAATAGAGAAAGGTGTCAGGGTAGTATGTAGGGGGTGGGTGCGTGCCTAGTGCCTGTAGCAGATACCTTTTACTTAACTTTACAAGAACACAGTGGAAGCAGAGTTTGTTTTGCCTTTTATGTTCGTGACCAGTTCGTGTTATTGTGATGCCTTTTTTTGGAGGATCAAATTTCTAAGTTCCAGACTAGATATACAATAAAAATTAATGACTTAATTCGTTCCTTCCGTCTAGGAAAAGTGGGCCAACTTCCACGGATCGTGGGGCAAGCGCGCCGCGGAACCTGACTACGAAGAGATCGACGCGGCTATTGAACAACTGATCCCCATCCAACAGGTGCGTTATAGCCTATCCCCCCTTGTAAGCCCCGACTGCAGATGGGACTAAATATAGAATAATATTCTTTCCCCTTCATAGCTTATTCTAGGAAAATATTTTAACATTACCTAAGAAAACTTTTCGAAGAAATTCTTAAAGTAAAATAAGTTTTGAATATTAGCATATTTTCACCGAATTTTCCCAACTTGGGATGTAAATTGTATGCAAGAATTATTTCACCTGTCCAGTCCTGTGATAGGCAGAAGAAATAGAGTAGTCAGAGCATTGTTGTGCTTTGTTTTATGTTGTTCAGCTATCGGACAGCGAGCGAATGGAAGCGCCCGAGAAGAAGGCTTGGTCGGCGTTACACGGCGCCTGGGGCAAGCGGCCCGTGAAGCAAGGCCCGTACAACAGCGGTACGTACAGCGGCAAGTCACAGTAGAGTAGTACAATGTGTGGCTCTATAAGAACGTGTCACAGATGCGGAACTTTTGGTACAAAGATTTGTTTTTTTTACTTTCTCGGCTCCATAGACTTTGTTGTTCTCTAACGTAGATCAAGTGGTTTCATTACTTATTTAGTTATAAAGTTCGTGTACTCGATCGTTTATAATTAGATTACGCGCTAAACATTAACCCCGATTAGTTACCACTCAATAATTGCACTGAATCAGTCTAATTGAATTATCAGCTGGATAAGGTCACGACAGTCAATCAGGCAGATTATTTGAAACGCACGAAATTACGACAGCTCATAAAAGTTTAATAATAAATGTTTGGTAGTTAAATTCGTCGGTGAAACAATTACTGAATGACGTAATTATCTCGCGTCGCTCTGATTGATGGCTCGCGTTAAATTGATTGATTAACATTAACAATTGTTCGCGATACTCGTTCAGTTTATCAGCGAGTGGACAGCGCCATCAGCTCTGAACATTAATAACTAAAGTTTCGTTAGAAGATAACACTCGACTTCATTGATTCTCATTCCTCAATGGAGTTGGGAATGAGATCGTATTGTTATCGCGTGGCGACTTACTTTCGAGATCGCGTTCTATTGTTAGGTGCTTGGCATCACAATACGAGTAGTATTAGAACTTGTTCCATGTCGAGCATGCGACCCTCAAGCGTGAGCCTGTTCCCCGTGAGTGTGCTCGACACTTCCCGCGCCACCCCGTAGACTCGACATCGGTCTCGCGGTAATAAACTGCTCCTTCATTCCGTGTGTAATTTAAACTGCGCCCCACAAGCCCCTAATAAATTTGTAGCCAAGTTGGAATTTGTGCGAGCCGCCGAGAGAATTAGATAATAATCCTCTCTCGCCTTTTTAAATTAAATAGCCCCCAAGTCAATATTGCCGCCGCCGAGCGCCGAGCCGGCAGTTCGCGGAGTTTTTCACGCGTTCAAATTCATAATTTCGCATTAACGATGAACGATTTAATGAAAAATGTTATCCATTCATGTATTTATGAATATCGTATCAAATTACTTTTCTGGATTTTATTTAAGTCTATATTCGTTGGAGTATTTATAGATGGCATATTAAAACTAACTGAATATCGTTGAATTAGACACGCGACTTGTAACACATTCTCGTCGCAGTTGACGTCACCCGCACTCGATACACCTCTTTATTCGAGAAAATACTTAGATGTATTGCTATGAACCAACAGGATCGTATTACTGGAAGCGAGAGCCCGCCTGGACTAACTTAAGAGGAATGTGGGGCAAGCGCTCAGCGCAAGTGGACGTGGACGCGGTAGACGATGAACATGGTAACCACGCTCGAGACGTTTCTAGCAGCACATGCACCTGTGTTGTAGAAAGTTTGAAGACATAGTGGCACATTAGCTTTATCTCACTCACACTAGTCTGTCGTAGCACCCTGTCTATCTTACTTTCTTGTCTTCCTGTATGCTCTGTGTAGTTAATTCTTAGAGCTTGTTCTTCTAGTTTCTTCTCTCTTCTTCCAGACTTAGCATTTCCTGTCTTAAGTTGATGTTAGATATTAGTGGATAGTACGAATGTGTAAATATGTAGTTTACATACTTGAGTACCTATGTATAGTTTTCCCTAAAAGTTGTTGCACTTGAGTACCTATGTATATATTTTCTTAAGTTAGTTCCCTAAAAATTATTTAATTATCTTCAATTCCTGAAACTTGACTTCGACTCATCTTTACTAAACACTAACCTCCAAGAAATATAATATCAATGTAAATAACTAACAGCTACGTTCCTGCCGATTTCGAATAACCAATTTCTTGAAGTAATTTTAAACATGAATTACTTGAAGACGGAACGTGTATTGTTTACATAAACAACGAAGCAAAGACGAAGACAAACGACCAAGTGTTGAGAAAATATAACTTGAGACTAAATTATATACGTGTTGTTTTACAAACATCCGTGATTCCAAAGATTCAGTGAGTCGGTGCAGTAAAGTTGAGCGTCGGTCTGGAGTACACGAGTTGGAGCGAACCGGTCGAGCGGAGCGGCCGAGCGCCCGCGCGGTCGAGCGGCAATACTTACGTATCCGGAACAATGGCTGTAACGTCGTGAGCTACTGTTGCGCTGGCATTTGTTCCGATTTACATCTTTTATCGAAATGTCACAAGTCCATCAGAAGCCGACCATTTGTGTGCCAAAATATTTAAGCACGCTATAGTAACATGGATCTTGCTCTCGTAAAATTACCCACTTAAATATTTAGCTACACTCGAATTGAGACCTTTGTTAATGATCAAGCGAACGTGTGATCTCTGCCAGCTATCTCAATAACATACCTAATCTCAGCATTATCTAAGAAATTCGTTCAAAGATTATTTAGTTGAACAACCGCGGAGTAGCGGTGCCAGTGTAATCAACCGAACAAAGTGCTCAGTCAGTGAAGCCGACGCGAATTGAAAAGTTAAAACCGAAACTGTTCGTTAAGTAAATCAAACGATTACCGACAAGTATCGGAATAAGTGTTTAATTACATTATGGCTGCGGGCTTCCAGCTCACAGCGCGCAGGCGAGCTGAGCATAGAGATGCGACGTGCTGTAGGAATAGAAGTGCCACGTGCTGTAGGAATAGAAGTGCCACGTGCTACTCACAGCCGCACGGAATGGTTACAAATGCTCTGTTCACGGCGCCGGGAGTTGATTTCTTGCTTTATTTATAAAACTACTGATTTAATAGGTAGTTACATGTGTTCATAATAGTTGGATGAGGAGCTGTCCAAAGTTAATAGTTGGATGGAGAGCTGACCAACACATAATAGTTGGATGGGGAGCTGACCAACACATGACAGTTGGATGGAGAGCTGACCAACACATAATAGTTAGATGGGGAACTGACCAACACATGACAGTTGGATGGGGAGCTGACTAAAACACAATAGTTGGATGGGAGCTGACCAACACGTGACAGTTGGATGGGATATGACTAACACACAATAGTTGGATGGGAGCTGACCAACACACAACAGTAGGATGGGGAGCTGACCAACACACAATAGTTGGATGGTGAGCTGACCAACACATCCCTTAGTACGCAACACATAATAGTTGGATGGGGAGCTGACCAACGCACAATAGTTGGATGGTGAGCTGACCAACACACAATAGTTGGATGGTGAGCTGACCAACACATCCCTTAGTACGCAACACATAATAGTTGGATGGGGAGCTGACCAACGCACAATAGTTGGATGGTGAGCTGACCAACACACAATAGTTGGATGGTGAGCTGACCAACACATCCCTTACACGCAACACATTGTTAGGTCACTTCATACTAAAATTAAGTAATTCTGCTTCCGCCTACAATGGCCTACATTTCACACCGGCTCGCGGCTTGTACTCAACTTTAACATTCATTATGCAATATACCTAATTATTACAAATTATACGTATACGTACCTCGTCGTCTTCTCAAAAAACTTTGTACATATTTCGTAACTTTTTGTAAAATATTTCAGAATCTTTGTCTCTTTATCATTTCTGCTTGTAATATTTGTATTTTGTTTCCACAGAGAGCAGCGCGAGGGACGAGGCCTAAACTACTGGAACTGTGTATAATGTATAATATTATATAACTAATAAAACTAAATATTGTATAACGTCTGTCATATCTTAGCTACAACTGTCTGTCTGTCTGTCCAACCAATATATTTAGCGAGTCTTATCAAAGCTTAATGATCTCTTAAATATGATACTCTCAAATGACGCGAATTCCAAGTTGTTAGTCAGAAATTATCTTATTGTTGTGAAAAATAGTATTTTCTTCATAATTCGTTAATTAAATTAATAAAACTTTGATTTTTGTTTTATTTCGTCTGTAATCGCCCACGACCATAATATTTTTCACAAACACTTCGTTAAAACTCTGAACTACAATTTTCATTTCGCGCCATTTAATATGACAGCTTATATGTAGTTTTAATTTATAAGGCCACAGAGTATTAAGTAGCGTGTAATCCGTTTCACTTCCAACCAGTGAAACGCATTACTCGTTGGCGGTCGAGTTCCTATTGCTTACCCAGTTCCGTTTCGTTTTACACATTTTTTACTTCAGATACTATTACGAGTAACGGGACTTTAACTTCATATAATAGTACCTATAATTGAGTTTAATTTAATTTTGCTGAATTTAATTCTGTGATTATTGTTAATTAGCTGTTTGAGAGTCCCGCGCTCCGCTTTCTAAAATGTAATACTCGTACAAAATGTAGTTGTTACTATGTCACCTTCTAGTGTAACGAGATTTTTATTAAATATAATATATTTATATTAAGACATAGCGTTTATTTTTACGACATAAAATTTAATATTAAGTGTGTGAGACAGCGCCGCGCGCAGCGCCGGTGACGTGGCGCGATCTACAGTGTCGTCATGGCAACGTATGTACTGCTAGTTAGTTAGTTAATTGTATTTTATTAGTCAAGTTGGTGTACATTGTACTATACAGCTTCGCGAGAAGTTCACGTTTGTCCAATAAAAGTTTATTCGGAAGCCGAACCTTGTTTTATTTAATTTATTTTAATCCCACCACACCCACACCTAGTAGAAGAAAATAGAAAAAGGTATAAAATACTGTTAGTAAACATAGAGCATATTCCCCACACTTGGAAGTTCACAGATGGCATATTTTCAAAGTAATTTGCATAATATTAACTCTGCAGAGTTCATTTTAAACCAATTCCATAAACAAGACACACAAAATCTAATACAACTCAATAACATCAACAGTGTTTGAATGAAATAAACAACATACAACTAATAATAGGTTGGGGAAAAAGTTTCTTCGCATTTTTTAAGAAAATTCATAACATTTTTTTAATATTGTTTATTTACATTTAACTAAAGTATGTAGGTACCATTTTGTTCGATAACTTTTTGCCATCTTGTAGGTAGGGACATGATCCTATTGCTATAGAAATTTTGGGACTTCTGGTCAAAATACCGCGACAAGTGGTTTTAGCAGTCCTCTCGTGATGTTAACCTGACACTGCCTAAAGAATTCTGAAGAGACCGAAACAGGTGGAAATCTGAAGGTGCAAGGTCAGGACTATACGGTGGATGCATTAACACCTCCCAGCCAAACTCTCTTAATTTTTGCTGAGTGGCTAAAGATGTGTGAGGTCTAGCGTTATCATGATGAAAAACCACACCCCTTCTGTTGATTAATTCCGGCCGCTTTCTCTCAACTTCTTGCTTTAATCTCATCAATTGTTCGCAGTAGAGTTCAGAATCGATGGTCCTGCCTGTTGGTAACAGCTCATAATGAATAATGCCCTTCCA
Source organism: Dicycla oo (assembly GCA_948252095.1). Lineage (NCBI taxonomy): Eukaryota > Metazoa > Arthropoda > Insecta > Lepidoptera > Noctuidae > Dicycla > Dicycla oo. Next base: position 644,670 of record OX411716.1, on the reverse strand, counting down.
ATCCCACCACACACACAGCATCACCTTGTTGCGAGTTAACCCGGGTTTCGCCACAGTCTGTGAAGCCTGACCGGCCTTTGACCACGACCTTTTTCGCACGTTCTTGTCATACGTGATCCACTTTTCATCACCAGTTATCAGCTTCTTCAAAAATGGTTCGGTTTCATTACGTCGTAATAAAGAATCACAAATGAGTACACAATTCATTAGGTTTCTTTCAGTGAGCTCGTGAGGTACCCAAATGTCGAGCTTTTTTGTGTACCCAGTTTTTTTCAAATGCGCCAAAACTGTTTTGTGGTCAATTTCCAGTTCTTCAGCTACGTTGTAACTACTGATATGCCGATCTTGCTCCACTTTTTCAAAAATGGCATCCATTTTATCCGTAATAGGGCGACCAGAGCGACGTGCATCTTTGACATCAACATTTCCGGATTGAAAACGCTTAAACCAAATTTGTGCTACTCTCACAGACACTACACTAGGTCCATAAACATCGCAAATTTTTTTCGCGGCTTGAGTTGCATTTTTACCTTTTTTGTAGTAAAATTTTAAAATGTATCGAATTTCTTCATTAGATTCACTCATCTTGACGGTACGAAAAACAAATGAAAATCACACATTTTCCTAATTTGAATTTGGAATTATGTTCTTTAAAATTTAAACTTTCAATGATACCAAAACCAGCCAGATACAAATAGTATAGCCAAAGAGATTTTATTACAAGTTCATACATACTATAATGCGAAAAGACTTTTTCCCCAACCTAATATTTTTTTTTAAATTCAATCAAATGCAATCAAAACATATCTGATACAATTTTCATATTTGCTCTCCCGACCACACAACACTGGCAACAGCAACAATTCAAATATTTATCACGAAAAACAACAGACTATCAGACGGAGATATTTCCTACTAATCGATGAACAAATATACAGATATTTTTCTGCAAAACATTGAAAGATATGGACGTGTTGCTGGACCAAACGACATAACAAAACAATCAGAGTACGCACACAACACAATATCGACAACTACGCGCCAGTGAGGTAAACATTGACGTAGGGAGTGTGCAGCACTGAGTGATTGATAGCGATTGTTGTGTAGAACAGCTCAATATTATAAGTGGGTAGTGTCGGTCACTGGTTCGGCAAAGTGTCAATATTGTGCTTAGCCGGCGCGATGGGCAAGTTACTTCAGTGTGGGTCACTGGTTCAGCAACGTGTCAATATTATGCTTAGCCGGCGCGATGGGCAAGTTACTTCAGTGTGGGTCACTGGTTCAGCAACGTGTCAATATTATGCTTAGCCGCGCGATGGGCAAGTTACTTCAGTGTGGGTCACTGGTTCAGCAACGTGTCAATATTATGCTTAGCCGCGCGATGGGCAAGTTACTTCAGTGTCGGTCACTGGTTCGGCAAAGTGTCAATATTGTGCTTAACCGGCGCGATGGGCAAGTTACTTCAGTGTGGGTCACTGGTTCAGCAACGTGTCAATATTATGCTTAGCCGCGCGATGGGCAAGTTACTTCAGTGTGGGTCACTGGTTCAGCAACGTGTCAATATTATGCTTAGCCGGCGCGATGGGCAAGTTACTTCAGTGTGGGTCACTGGTTCAGCAACGTGTCAATATTATGCTTAGCCGCGCGATGGGCAAGTTACTTCAGTGTGGGTCACTGGTTCAGCAACGTGTCAATATTATGCTTAGCCGGCGCGATGGGCAAGTTACTATCACTCTGAAGTAACTTCTAAAGGCTACACGTCATCATCTCGTGATCCGGTAGAGGCTACACGTCATCATCTCGTGATCCGGTAGAGGCTACACGTCATCATCTCGTGATCCGGTAGAGGCTACACGTCATCATCTTGTGATCCGGTAGACGCTACACGTCATCATTTCGTGATCCGGTAGAGGCTACACGTCATCATCTCGTGATCCGGTAGAGGCTACACGTCATCATCTCGTGATCCGGTAGAGGCTACACGTCATCATCTCGTGATCCGGTAGAGGATACACGTCATCAACTCGTGATCCGGTAGAGGATACACGTCATCATCTCGTGATCCGGTAGAGGCTACACGTCATCGTCTCGTGATCCGGTAAAGGCTACACGTCATCATCTCGCGATCCGGTAGAGGCTACACGTCATCATCTCGCGATCCGGTAGAGGCTACACGTCATCATCTCGTGATCCGGTAGAGGCTACACGTCATCAACTCGTGATCCGGTAGAGGCTACACGTCATCATCTCGTGATCCGGTAGAGGCTACACGTCATCATCTCGTGATCCGGTAGAGGCTACACGTCATCATCTCGTGATCCGGTAGAGGCTACACGTCATCATCTCGTGATCCGGTAGAGGCTACACGTCATCGACTCGTGATCCGGTAGAGGCTACACGTCATCATCTCGTGATCCGGTAGAGGCTACACGTCATCATCTCGTGATCCGGTAGAGGCTACACGTCATCAACTCGTGATCCGGTAGAGGCTACACGTCATCATCTCGTGATCCGGTAGAGGCTACACGTCATCATCTCGTGATCCGGTAGAGGCTACACGTCATCATCTCGTGATCCGGTAGAGGCTACACGTCATCATCTCAGACTTCCCTCTTGACATAACGTCACGTCACGCCGGTATCCCCGGAGGTTGGGTTGCTGTCTCTAGAACCTTCACAAATTGTTATCAAAGCTTAAGATCCTGTTCAAATCTTGAAATTAGTTGCAGATTTTTTGCAAAGAATCAATTAGCATAAATTAGTATTACCTGGGTGAGCGAGCTCTGCTCTGATGAAAATAGAGAAAACGAATGTTCCTAGATATGAGACAGCTAGATCGATTTGTCGCCCCGTAAGCCTCTATGTTGCAACTTTCATCGAAACCGCTGGAGCCGTTTTCGGAAACGTGATTACAAATATATTAATAGGTACATTAGGCGCGGCAGACGCGCGTTTTCGGACGTTCACCAGGTGCTTGACGGCGCGTAGGCGCGTCCATACAATTTACATAACTTTCTTCTAGTGCGGCGCGCCGCACCTGTGCGTTCGTTGTCAATCAATCAATCAATCAATCAATTGTTTATTTTGTAAAACATAGGTATGGTTAATGGTTGTATATTGTGCATCTCTATTGTTTCGAAAACATCTAAAATAAGGGTCGGTAAGGGTGTAGCATAAAGAAGCGTTTGCATAAAGAATTAAGCAGATAATGTGATAAGTCCACCTTTGTATGGTATTTGTTTTTTTACTTGTGTATAAAGCTTGTTATAAATAAATAAAATTAAATTAAAATAAAGTTAATATTTATTCAATATTAAAAAACCGGTCCAGTGACCACAATGAAGGGTTCCGTAGTTGGGATGAATTTATCCCAAGAACAAACTTAACATTGTAGTTGAAAAACATGTTCTCCCATACATTCCAACTACAAATGTCCATAGTTAAACGAAAAGGATCCAACCCACATTACACCGAATGTCGGTTGGATCCGTTTCGTTTAACTATGGACCAATGTAAGTTTGTACGCATAATATTGAGAGATTTACCATGTTATTTTAAGACCATAGACTTATTAGAGGTTTTCCTGTAATCTATAGCTATAGAATTATTTTCTGTATTTTTTTTTTCAAAATTTTAAGGTCAGTGGGTTCAGAAATAAATCGGTTTATTTTCTTAAATAACTTTAAAACAGTTTATTTTAAAATTATAAAACATATATATTTGAGACCCTCACAGTAAGTTCTTTCATTTAGGATGCATAAATACATTCCTCCACCAGATAACACTAAGCGCAAAGCAAAAATGATATTCCCAACAATAAGCCATAAGACTACATTCGCCAGGCGCCAGTTCTACATTGTGAGCTCTTTCATTTACAGAAACCTTGCTAAAATTATTCAATTACCAGGGCTAAATCACCATGAGGTCAGAGTTAAGGTACAAAGTTGGCTTCAGGATCAAGACTACGTTCGAACAGAAGAACTACTCCGCCTCCAGCAGTAGCAGTATAAAACTTCTTCTATCCATTTTTACCAATCGCATTCTCATCAATGTCAGCAAGATACATAAAAATACTACCTAACACTATAAACACACATACATGCAAATACATACAACTCAATCATACACACACCCTTATGTACATTAACATCCCCACTTACACTCCTCCACATTCACACACTCTACTACACGTGCACACTCACAGTTCAACTCCGTTTAATAAATTCCTTAACTCTTTACTCTTAGTTTAATCTTTTGAAATTATTTGATTGTACTCTCAAACAGGTTTTGTGTCATGATTTTGTATGTACTTCTTAGTAAAAGGTTTTCGGTAGCACAGTGACAGCAGAACACTGACTCCTGAGTCACAGGATCTCCTAGTTTGGGAGTCAGGGTTTACTCTATCTGTATGACCTTTATTCACAGAAATTCATGCGACCTAGTATTTAAGCAATGTTTAAGGTTTTTGTATAAATAAAGATTTTATTTATTTATTTATTATTTATTTGATATATCGCACGGTACAGTTTGCAAATATATACTAAAAAATACATATTTTTTAATGTTCTTATTTGCCCCCCAAAATTGACCCCACATTCAAAATTTATTAATTTACATTACACGTCCGTGTTTGGGTCACAGAAATAGATACGTGTACCAAATTTAAACTTAATCGGTCCATTAGAATCGAAGCAAATCGGCTGTGACAGACGGACAGACAGACAGACACATGAGTGGTCCTATAAGGGTTCCGTTTTTCCTTTTGAAGTACGAAACCCTAAAATTGGTAAAATATTAACATAAAATCTTAGAAATAATTTACAAAGGTATTATAATGTTAGATGCCTGTAGGTACTAGGACAAACCTGTATCACAGGCGGCATAAATAAATAATATTAAAATAATATGATAATAATAAATATTATGTATTCAAATATTGCTCATTTCATACATAATATTAAATTAAACTTGTAATGTACCACTTACCTAGCGGGCTCCTGTCATGACATACCTTAATAATTTAAATAAGAAACTAGCTCCTGCTCGCGACTTCGTCAGCGTGGAGTTCGTGCCAGGTGTTAAGGGCCTGTAAGCCTTTGAAACGCTACCTCCGCCTCCCCCAAATGCAGAGCGACGTATTTATTTACGATGCACCGCCGACCATTTCACGGAAATTCCATTCCACAGTGTAAAATATTTGCAGTTGATCAATAATGAATTATTAGTTCAATTTGAATTGTTGTCTACGTACCTACGGTGTATAAGTTACAGTTTACGGTGCACTAAAATTATTAGTTAAAATGTCCTGTGTAACTCAGATGTATTGTACAACTCAACAATTTAAAATGTCAATAAGTTTCATACACTTCAAGTTACCATTAATATCTGTGTGTTTTATTCCCTTTTCATGGTACTTATACCACAGAGAGTTAGTGTTTGTTTTAGGCTCATCATTTATATAATATTACGCAGTAACGAATTAGATAAGCTCAGTGTTTGTCCGCGTAGATACACTTAACGTTATAAGTGTTCATATATAATTTGGTTTGTTGTGTGTATAGAAATTATTGACAAGCATCTGCTCAGATATTAATGAAGTAATGAATGTTCAGATATTAATGGTAACCTGTAGTGTATGGAACTTATTGACATTTTAAATTGTTCAGAAGTATTTGGTCACCTTGTCTGCTACAATATATCTTACAGCGACTGTTCCTACCGGGCGTTTTCACATTATTAGATAACGACACCAACCCGATACCGATATGTCGACAGCTATACCGACATCGATTCGATACCGATATAATTATTATCAGCCCGAAGATATAGGTGAATATCGATGACCATCATCGACGCAAACAACTACAGTACTGACATCGACATCTCGAAGTCGGCAGTGCGAAAAAGTGTGTTCAAGTGAAAGAATGTCCGCTCACCCCGCACTGTGTCTTCGCCGGTAGATATCGTGCCGTTATCCGTGCAACAACACAATGTAAAAGCGTTTAGTAGGTAGGTAGTAAACGTACACGATTATCTGACTGCCGATATCGTGTCGATGTCAGGTCAGTATCGTTATCGGCTATCGGTTATGTGTTGTTTTGTAACAATCAACAATTACTATAAGGATCTAAGTTACTGAAGTAATGCTTTGTAAACCCATTTTCTCTACTTATTTATTAGGCTTATGAAACAAATTATTATTATTTTTTGACATATCTCGGGACCCTGGGGTCCCGGACCTTTGAAAGGCGTACGAGGGGCCGAAGCCAACTCGCTGGGAAACCTTAGACAATTTTAAATGAAGAGGAGGCACCAACCGACGATTATCCCTATATGCACTATGCCAATGCAATTACTCCCAAGTACAACCCCCCCGGTTGTTACAGGAATATTGCAGAACGTGGAAACAAAACATATTGGGCTAGGGGTCTGGGTGGCTAAAGTGGATTGGGTAACTTGAACTATGGAAGAACTATGTCCCCTGCCTGACCAATGTTATACTGAATGATTTTTTTACCGTCTTGAAAAAAATAGGTGAACATATACGAGTATGTGCATATATTTCTTATTTAACCAATTTATTGGCTGAATTAAAACTGGACTGGATTGGACTGGATGCGATGCCGCTCGCTTACGGATTATGGCATGGAAGCCATCTACTTGTGTCAGCAGACATCGCTGAGGAGCTGCAATATCTAAGCAGTCCCATCAGCAACCTGAAAGCATTGTTGTATTGCACCCGCAAGGCGCTGACGACCCGCCGCGTGTAACTGACCCACAGGCTACATGTATAGTAGGACTGGAATAACGGCTTTGTTACCTCCTTACTACACCTAACAAACCCGCGGGCCAGCATGTTACACAGAGCCGCCAGCCCCCTGCGTTCCCGCTCCACATCCAGGTCATCAGCCAGGTCCTGTGACACTATACATGGCCATATAATCCTATGACACTCGGCAGATACTGCAGCTACTCATTTTTGGAATCGGATTAGTAGTTCTGAAGATTATCCCGGACATACAAACTCACAAATTTTACCTCTTTATAATATTATTATAAAGTGTCTTTGACATATCTCGCAACCCTGAGGTCCCGGATTTTTGGAAGGCGTATGAGTGGCCGAAGCCAACTCGCAGAGGTCCGTTAGACGCTTTTAATGAAATGAGGCACTAACCGACGATTATCCCTGTATGCACTATGCAAGTGCACCCAAGGACAACCCCCGGTTGGAGTAGGGCAGGATATGGAAACAAAGATATTGGATTATGTGTTGCATGGCTAAAGTGGATGGACCTAGAACTATGAAAGGATAATGGGGATAATGACCCCCCTACCCCTGCCTGATCTATGTTTCTTTAGACACGGAAAAAATTGACAGGGGTGACTTGCACACTCAATAATGGTCCCCCGGAAACGGCCGCTAGCACTTAGTGACGTAGCGACAAGGGGGCAACATATCCTGAGGTGCTTGAGGAGTGGAGAGGTATCCCACGGCTATCAGGACAATCCCGGAAGTACGGTCAAGATCCCTACCAGCACCTTACTGGAATACTTCCTTCCTCCGAGTACGTTTGTTCTTGCGAATCTCCTTATTGAATGAAATGAGAATGAGATTATTATTATTATTTATTGGCTAATAAAGGCAAAAATGAGGTGGGAGCTCTGTTCCTCGCCAGTGTTTACTCCAACCGGTCAATAAAGGCAAGCCAGAGATGAGGAACAAGACTTCTTCCGGGAGACAGGCTCCGTGGCGTCGCTACTGCCCAACAGCTCGCCACATACTGCCCTGCTGTTTCTGTATCTCTCTTGGTCTGGCTCCTCATCCTAGACCTGTTCCGGCAAAGTAAACTCTACCGGCCCAGACATAGAGTTCGGAGCGCACAAGCCCCACCACGACGTCAACGTAGAGATACGGCGGTATTATTATTAGTATAAATAGTTCAATTTCTACTCATAGGAAAAAATCACTTATTTTGCCATCAAATTCCCATCGTTTAACACTCAAAACTGTATTGAATTATGCTAAAGTAAGTAACACGGAGATGTCGGAATAGTAATAAATCTTTCTGAGTGAAGTGTGAGATTCAATCCGATGTGTTGCTAACGTGGGCGTGACGAACAGCCGCGACCACTCCGCCAGATTGTGTGTGCTCAGTACACCCACAGCACAGCACACAGATACACAGACGACACACACAGTACACGAGATTGTGCACGCACTGACGCAGGCGGCGGATTGGATTGCTGTTTGTTCTAACATCTGTGTACTTGTGTAGAGAATCAAGAGTGGTAAGTAATTGTGGTCGCCGCTGTTTTATTGTGAACATGCGCTGTGTCTGTGACGAAGTGGACGGTTCCGCTTCGGTGAGTTGATACTTTATCGGTGTAAGTGATCACTTCTTTGTAAGTTAGGTATGTCTATGCTATTATTAGACGCCACTGAAACTGCTGCAAGTGGTGCGCCTGCGCCCGGCGGCCGCCGACGTAACTGAGCGCGGTTACTTAGTTTGTTTGTTACACACACCTAGAAGGTGCGGTCCGTCGGTAGGGTCATGTATTTTTAAAAATTATAAGAAAAAATATATTTGAGACCCTCTCAGTAAGCCCTTTCATTTGATATGTCACACGGCACAGTTTGCATTTTTAACCGACTTCCAAAAGGAGGAGGTTCTCAATTCGTCTGTATGTTTTTTTTTTGTATGTTTGTTACGCGATTACTCAAAGACGAATGGACCGATTTAGAAAATTCTTTTTTTGTTTGATAGGGTATACTTCCGAAGTGGTCCCATATAAATTTTATTAACTTTGCTTGGGAAGTTTTTGAGTTAGCTTCAATAATGCGTATATTTCCCACTTATTTTATGTGGATGATGTGATAGTGTTTTAATAACTTCCTATCACTGTTATTTACATGGCTATATCTACAATTATTGTGGTCAATTATGTATTCGAATTAGTGTGGGGTAGGTTCCACAACTAAAAAGTGAAAAATAAAAACTTTTTAGCAAAAAATAAAACCGACTTCCAAAACAAAACACTACAAAGTGAAAAATATACTTTAATTTCGGAAGTCGGTGGCAAAAAACGAAAATACGAAACCCAAGACACCGACTACCGAAATTAAAGTTATTTTTCACTTTGTAGTGTTTTGTTTTGGAAGTCGGTTTTTTTCTTCTTATTTGCCCCAAAATTGACCCTCTTATTCAAAATTCATTTATTTACGTTCAACGTCCATGTTTGGGTCACAGAAATTCATACAAATTTGAACTAAATCGATCCATTAATTTCGAACCAGATTGGCTGTGACAGACGGACAGACAGACAGACACACGAGGTACGAAACCCTAAAAATCACAACATTTTACGTTTAGCGCTAAACGAATTAAAAATAGTAATAGTAATATTTCTGTTTCTATCAACTGTTTGAAGATGATAGGGACAGAATGAAGTTTGAAGTATGTTTAGGCCTAAACGCACTTAGTGATTTGATGGTCTTGTCCTCTGTCCACAGCACTGAAAAGTTGACCAGGAAAGTTTAGACCTCTCTCTGGATGACTCCTGAAGTGCCGTGCTTGACCGATGTGGTGAAAGCCTGGAAAGCGGCTTGCTCGGATATACATTGATCGGCAGATTGGTACGGAATAATCCTATTAATACTTCCACCAAAACTGCTGAGCATGCCCGCCTGCTGGCTGCGGGTGAGTGGCAGTCGGGCCTCTGGCTTCAGGCACTACCATCACCCAACACAGGCACTATGTTGGGTGACACCACCTTCCAGCTCGCTACTTGCCTGCGTCTGAGCGCTCCATGCGGGGCTCCGCATCGCTGCCAGTGTAGCGCAGTTGTCGACTGTCTCGGACACCATGGCCTTAAGGATCTTGCAGTAAGAGAGCAGGCCGGATAGCATAGCACGGGAGCATTAATGACATCATTCGTCGTGCCTTGTCACCAGGGTGCCAGCTGTTTTAGAACCCAACGGCTTGGCACGCGACAGTTGGAAGAGACCAGACGGAATGACCATAATGAAAGTTAGGCAGGCCTTTGGTGTGGGATGCAACATGTGTCGACACCCTGGCGCCATGTCACCGTCCTAGTACGGCGGGAACTGCTAGGGCTGCTGCTGCAGGTGCGGAGAACCTCAAACGGCAAAAATATTCCAATCTTATTGAAAGTTATATGTTCCAGCCGTTTGGAGTAGAAACACAAGGGCCATGGGGTCCGAGTGCCCACTTGGTTTTTTGAGACATTGCCAAGCGGTTGGTCGACTCTTCACGTGACCAGAGAGCTGGCCTATTTTTTGGCCAAAGAATCAGCATCGCCAAACAACGTGGCAACGCTGCCTGCCTTTTGGGCAGTTTTCCTGTTGACAGCGATGCGGACGAATTTTTGATGGCCTATTATTCCTTCTCCTCTTTTTAGGGTTCCGTACCTCAAAAGGAAAAAATGGAAACCTTATAGGATCACTCGTGTCTGTCTGTCCGTTTGTCACTGCCAATTTGCTCCGAATCTAATGGACCGATTAAGTTTAAATTTGGTACTCGTATGTGTTTCTGTGACCCAAACACGGACGTGTAACGTAAATATATGAATTTTGAAAATGGGGGTAAATTTTTGGGAGAAAATTTAAAAAAAAGTTTTGCAAATTGTACCGTGTTACATATCAAGCTTGCTGTGAGGGTCTCAAATATATATTTTTTTATAATTTTATAATAAATTGTTTTAAAGTTATTTAAGAAAATTGACCATTCCACCCCTTATGTCCGAAACTACTGAGACTAAAATTTTGAAAAAAAAAAATAGAAACCATAGTTCTACTATAGATTGAAAGAAAAAAGAAAGAAATCGTTTATTTGCTGATAATGTAGGTAAACATAGCTATACGTTGGAATATTTGTAAATTGTCCCGATTGTTTTACCTTACGGTATGCAACATATTGTTGGGTTTGAATCTATTAATAAGTACAACCATTACAATTATTATTAACACTACTCAGTATTTAATAGATACATATGTATAAATAGATTAATGAATAAAATGTATTTCTCTCGCATAATGTCATACAATCAAGAATATAAATAATGTTTAAAACGTGTATTGTCAAATATTTAGATATCAAAATATTGCGATACATTAATAACAATCACACAATGTGTATAAAATAGGTAACGTGTGGTAAAGGAAAACTTATAAGAAATCTATGCTCTTTAAATAACATGGTAAATCTCTCAATATTGTGCGTACAAACTTACATTTGCAATTGGAATGTATGGGAGAACATGTTTTTCAACTACAATGTTAAGTTGATTTTTGAGATAACTTCATCCCAATTACGGAACCCTTCATTGTGCGTAGTCCGACACGCACTTGGCCGGTTTTTTTTTTTAAATATTTAACTAGCTTTAGCCCGCGTTTTCGCCCACGTAGATGTCGAAAAAATATACGTATAAACCTTCCTCTAGAATCACTCTATCTATTGATGAAAACTGCAATAAAATCCGTCAGTAGTTTTTGAGATCATCGCGAACATACAGAGAGACAGAAAGACGCGGCAGAGGATTTTGTTTTATAATATGTATATAGATATATATAGATTAGCGACTCACAACTGATCAGGGGCTGCAGTCTCGACATAGATAGCGAACGCTTTACGACCGAATTTTTAACAAGCACGAATAAATCACATACTAGTCAACCAATTTTGACTGTCTAGAGACCACATTAGGACTTTGCGACCGAATTCGGTCGTAAAGCGATCGCTATCTATGCCGAGACTACCGGCCCAGATAGTTACCGACAGTTCCACATCAAGTGATTGATTCTTACTGTCATCATATGCTTACCTGTCTCCAACTATGTTGAGGTCAGCTTCCAGTCTAACCGGATGCAGCTGATTACCAGTATTTTACATGCCTATATGCCCTCCACAACCCAGTTACTGGGTAATACGATACCTCTTGGTTGTCAGACTTTCAGGTTTTCGACGACTTGTATAGACTATCAAAGATCGGCGAATGACAGCCGGGAACAACGGCTTAACGCGCTTTTCGGGGTACGGAGAGGTCTTGGTATGATAAGATGGTTACCCATTCACGGATCAACCCCGGCAAACGTAGCTTAAGCTGACCGATCGCCCCGAGCGGCTGTTATTACTTAGACAAGCAGCCCCTCACTCAGCCACAACCCCCCTTCACTGATTCTTACTGTAACTTAATAAAATTTTATGATCAGAAACGTTGTAAGTGTAATTTTGTTTTCGTTTCCGTCCAATATTTTAGAAACCTAGCGTAATAGAGAATAGGTTTATAGTAAAACGAGAAGCACTCAAGTAGAAATAAAGTTTGAAACAAATATGAGGACTATCAGCCGCCTATTACAGAAGTTGTTTGCTGTCTGGAGGTCAACACCGGAAGGATTTACTGCAAGAAGTGACGAGGAACAAATTAAATTACAGGTGAGTACCGATTGAACAAATCTAGAACAAATCCCTGGAACCACCCGCGCGCTGTTATGGCTCCGGAGTCGCTGCGCGCTGGGTGAATGATCATAGTAAGGGACCAGGGCCCCAAGTCTGCTATTTTTTTATTAATTTTTATTATTATTTTAATATTTTAATATTATATATATATAATATTATATAATATAATATATATATATAATATTATATATATATTTTAATATTTTATTAATTCGTCATTCCAACACGATCCCATTGTCATTTTGCTAAAAGTTCGTAATCTGCTAAATTCATAATGGTCGATCATTGGTAGGTCAGTGGTCTCGTAATAGAATCGTGGTACTGATCAAAGGAACTGTCAAAATTTTTACAGAATACCGCATACGTCAGTCTTTCATTTATCATTATAGAATAGAATAAACTTTTTTGCGAGCCAACTCATATATGGTTAGTAACATTGTTTTTAACATTATGTAAGAGATTACCATTTTAAGCCATTTCTTTCATTGGAGTGTCAGTGGTTTACCATTGGGAAGCCATAATGACGTCATTATATTAGTAGATTACAAAACTTGTCAAAATCAACAATTATGAAATCAATGACAGACCATTCTGACACTATTGTAATAGCAGACTTGAGGCCCTGGGATGTGGAAGGCAAACTATGAAAAGGCCATTAGTAGAATGCCCAGTACTAATTAACAGTTCCTATTCGTAATTAGAGCCAACCAAGGGCTTTCGGTAAATGATAAATAATAATAATAATAAGCCCCCTAAACAACCACACGTCCTGATTGACCATCGAATCACGTGGGGGGTGGACACACGAACGAGAAATTACTGGCGTGGCTAACGTGGCTCTGGAAACCCATTCAACATGGAGACACGTTCAAAAAGAAAACGTTTAGGACCGCTGCCCGGGGGCGATCGCCGGGGCGCACCTGGAGCTGACGCTGGGTGTCTCAGCATGCGAACCGTCAGAGGTGAGGAGTTGAACAGGCGGGCTCCCACCGACAAAGATGCTACAGCCGCAATCATTGACGATGGTGACAGACTGACGGACAGGACAAACACCCCTGTAGAACCGTATAGTCCAAGCACAGTATCATACACACCTTCTAGGCGATCATCACTATCCCTACCATCGTCACCTTCCATACCATCATCACCCCCCATTACTAGTTCAAATTCAGTTCAACCCATTCCAAACTTGAATGTTGCGCGGGAGGTATCTTCCTTTTTACCCGCGTCCACCAAGACTGGAAAAGCAAGAGTTCGCATGAGATGGAGCAAAGAAGTTAACCTATTCATCATGCGAACTTACCTATACATTACTAAATTAGAGACTGACCTGACCACTTACAGAAAAGAATTGCATAAACTTTTTACACATCAATACCCAGAGATTACAGTTACAGAACAAAGGATTTCAGATCAAAGAAGAATAATAGTTAGGAATAAACTCTTGTCGCAAGACGTAATAGACCAATTAAAAGAAGAAGTACGTACTCAACTACAAGGAGATTCAGAAAATACTGTGGGCGCAATCACTATCGCATCAACACAAAACACAATAGCGTTTAATCAACAAGAACAACCACAACCATGCAGACAATCAGAACCTATCATACAATTTCAACCTATCACACAATCTCAACCATACTTTCAATCACAAGCGTATTCACAAACCACGCATACATCCACGCAAACCGAAAGTATAACCATAATGTTAGAAAATGAAATTGAGACTCTAGCCGATATCAATATAAATCAGTCCACAGATACGCGTATTCAAGAAATACATGATAAATTCAAAACAGCTCTTACTCAGTATTCCGGTATGGACCCGGCAGCTCGAGCAAAACTGGCCAAACTCAGGTACACACCAAAGCTCTCTCAGCTCATTCATTTATTTAATCAAAATATTCTCCAACAATATATTAGTGAAGAAACTCACTTAATAGACGTTCATACTCTGATATATTGCACAGCGTTAGTAATTTCTGAAGAACTTAATTTTAAAATCACAGAATACACAGGCAATCCGAGACAAAGAAATACTAATAAACCGGCATGGCAGCAGAGGCTTGAAAAAGATATAGAAAAACTTAGAGCAGACTGCAGTAGACTAACCCAATATATTAATAACAATAGATCAAAGAAAGTAATTAAGAGAGTAGAAGCAATTTTCAAAAATATGGCAACCCACACGAGGCACGAAAACTATAATAGAAAACCTGAAGAATTCTTGGATACATTGAAACAGAAATTTGCCTTAAAAGTTCACAGGTTGAGAAGATATAAGAAAGCACAAGAACGTAAAAATGATAACTCCTTGTTTGCCACAAACGAAAAGAACTTTTACAGAAATTTACAGAAACCACAAACTGACACTAATTCACCGACAACAGAAAACAACGTAGAATTACCAACAGCGGAACAACTAGAAACATTTTGGTCTGGAATATGGGAAGAGCAAGTGCAACACAATGAAAAATCTGATTGGATAACAGACGAAGAAACAAAATGGAGCTCATTAGAAGAAATGGAATTCGTTGAGTTTACTGAGTCTGACATAACTAGTGTGACAGCGAGACTACACAATTGGAAATCACCTGGCATTGATAAAATTCATAATTATTGGTATAAAAAATTAGAATCATTACACAAAGTCTTAGCTAAAAATTTAACAGAAATCATCTTAGGGAAACAAAACATTCCTGAATTTATTGCTACAGGAATAACATACATGTTACCAAAATCCCAGTACTCTCCACAACCTTCTCAATACAGACCGATTACATGCCTACCCACAATATATAAGATTCTAACGTCAGCAATCACAACAAAAATCAATAAACACATAGAAAATCACAACATAATAGCAGAGGAACAAAAAGGATGCAGAAGGGGCCATATGGGATGTAAGGAACAACTAGTTATAGATTCAATAATCCACAAACATGCCACTACAAAAAATAGAAACTTACATTGCACATACATAGATTATAAAAAAGCATTTGACAGTATTCCACACTCCTGGTTAATTCAAATACTACAAATATATAAAATAAATTCAAAAATAATAGACTTCTTACAGGACATCATGTCCCGTTGGAGAACTACACTCCAATTAAATCACCAACCCAACGCTATCACAACTCGACAGATATCCATAAATAAAGGTATTTATCAGGGAGATTCTCTGAGTCCTTTATGGTTTTGCCTCGCTCTGAACCCTCTGTCCAATCTACTACATCGCAGCCAAGTCGGATATTCCTTTAAACACATCACAGAAGAAACTATCATCTCACATCTTATTTATATGGACGACATTAAACTATACTCAAAGACTGAAAAAGACATGAAAAAATTAATAGATATCACGACAGAATTTAGTAAAGACATCAATATGCAATTTGGTTTCGATAAATGTAAAACAGTTCATATAATAAGAGGTAAAATAAAACCGGGTGACTACCCTATTAATAATACAGACACTATCAAAGCAATGGAACCAACGGATTTATATAAATATTTAGGGTACAGGCAAATCAAAGGACTAGATCATTCAGCGATAAAATACACATTAAACTCAGAACACAAAAGAAGAGTGGTCGCAGTATGTAAAACTCAACTCTCCGGAAAACATTTAATAAAAGCGTTGAACACCTATGCCATCCCGATATTAACATACTCCTTTGGAGTGATCAAATGGTCAAAAACTGACATACAACAAATAGAGAGAACAACACGCACCATACTTACTAAACACAATAACCTTCACCCTAAATCTGCAATAGAAAGACTGACCATCAAATGGCAATACGGAGGGAGAGGCCTTATAGATGTCCATCACCTTTGGCAGAAACAGATAGCCAAACTAAGAACATTCTTTCATTCTAAATCACACACAAGCAATATTCATAAAGCCGTAGTTATGAATGATATCAGTTACACCCCACTTGTTAGCGACGCAACAGGCTAAATACCTAAGCAAAGAATAACAATTGTAAAAGGGAGTGCGCGGGGTCCGAGCGGGTGCAAGGGCGAGTCCCGAACCACCATTTTGATTTGCGATGACGCAGTGCCATTTCTAACGCCACGGACAGTGCGCGCTTCCTTAGCTAAAAGTTTTGTGTACCAACCTTACATTTTTTAAAATATAAATCCTTTTGCTCAACACTGCGTTGTTTATCTCAAACCACACTACATTAACAGTGGTCTTCGAGCCCGATCGCGAATGTTTAATACTCCGCCGCCGAGGAGAAAGATGATAAACACCCGCAGTACCGCTAGCAAGCAGAGAGAAAAGGAGGAGTTGGAGGCAAAGCTACAATCGGCAAGCAGACCACAAGATGCGCCACCGCCTACACCAGTAAAAAAGAACGATGATGAACTTAAAGTAAAAAGTTCTTGTGCCGCGAGTGTAGTGAAATCGGAACGAACCGGAAAACAAAATCCGCCTTCACATACATCACATCAGTCGGTCAAGTCCAAGAAACCATCATCATCACAATCGATACAAACACAGAAGAAGAGACTGGAACTAGAAGCAGCCCAGGCGAAGGCACGTATTGAAATGGAGCTCATCGATAGAAAATTAGCGGCGGACCTAGCAGAACTCGAAGAAGAATACAGTCCACCTTCAGAAATATCGGAACAGAATAACGGCGCGGGTGATATTGAAAAGTGGATGGAGCGTAGTCAACAAGAACTACAGCAAATTGACAGCGATAAACACAAGTCGTACACGAACCCGGCCGACACAGAAGGAGCAGTTCAACAGCTTGCGAGCGCAATCAAAGAACTCATCACGTCTTCCACCATCCAGCAAAACACCAAACTAATAAGTCGTCTTAGCGCACCGAAAGAACTCCCTAGTTTCAGCGGTGACCCAAAAGAGTGGCTCCATTTCGAGCAAGCTTATATGGAATCCACAGAAATATGTAACTTCACCGATAAAGAAAACCTATGGCGGTTACGTAAATGTCTACGCGGCGCCGCTCAAGAAGCTGTAGCCGGCCTGCTTATCAGTGGTGCTTCATCTGCAGACGTAATTTCCACATTGAAATTGCAATTCGGAAACGTTGACGTCATCCTTTCTCGCATCGTGTCAGATATAAAAAAGATGAGCAACTTGTCTACAGATTACCATCGAGAAATAGTACCATTTTCTGTAAAAATAAAGAACTACGTCGCAGCTGTACGAGCCCTTGGCCGCCATGAATATCTACAAGGCATGGAAGTAGTTAACATTATCTTATTCAAGCTACCCACTACCCTGCTCGCGAAGTGGACAGACTATAGTTACCCGTTTATCACTGCCGAATCACCAAAACCTAGACTAGATGTGCTGTCAGACTTCCTCACCGAAGAAGCTGTGAAAATATCAACATGTAGTGCTACTTTATTACAACCTAAAATGGACAGTTTCAAACGTAAACAAAGTGATAAAGTGAACAATATACAAACTGTTCTAGTGCAAGACGGACAAAGTGAAGAAATGTGTCGTTATTGTCGTACGGCTAGTCACAAATTACCCGAGTGTAAAAAGTTTAAAAAGTCGCTACGAAAGGACAGATGGCTGCATGTAAAGCGTAACGGTATTTGCTATAAGTGTTTACTAGCACATCATCGAAGGGACACGTGCACCGCTCCCAGCTGTGACGTAAACAATTGTGGACAATCTCATCACCGATTGTTACATTATGTGCCGCGTCCAGACAATAGTGAATCCGTGCCAGCAACAGTACAACCCGAAGTTCAAACCGATACTCAAGTTCCATCCGAAACGATAACAAATATTAATGTCAGCTGTTCCGTAATGTTGAAAATTGTACCTATAAACATTCACGGACCGAACGGAATTGTGAGCACGACCGCGCTGCTGGACGACGGCTCGACTGTGTCGTTGGTTAGCGCTTCGCTGGCGAAGAAAGTGGGGCTGCGCGGCCGGCGGGAATGTCTTCGTGTGTGTGGCGCGTGGAACGACACCGAACTAGTGTGCAATGCCCAGCGCGCAAAAATGACTTTGTGTGGTGTTGATAATAAGATGTTTACAATCGACGCGCGAATTGTTCAAGAATTAAACCTACCACAAAGCTTGTCTACAGTAAATAGTAAAAACTACAAGCACCTATGTGACGTCAGTCATAATTTATACACAGAAACACAACTACAACCACAAGTCTTAATCGGACAAGATAATTGTCACCTTCTCTTACCTTTGGAAATGAGGGTGGGTAGACCCGATGAACCCTGTGCCACCCGGACTCCCCTGGGATGGTGCCTGCATGGAAGGGTGCCTAATGTTTACTTACCTGATTCTAATGTACGTCACTCCTCATTGTTTGTCACTAGTGACGTCATAGAAACTGAATGTATATTGCGAGAGATCCAGGAGGAGGTACGAAGATCGTTCTCAATCGAGTCCATGGGCGTGTCTGGCAGGCCAAGACAGAACTCGGAAGACTTACGCGCTGTAGAATGTTTAGAACGAACTTCTGTACTAATCAATGGTCAATGGCAGGTTGGCTTACCTTGGCGAGACGAGAAATGTGTGATGCCGGACTCGTACCCGACGGCTCTGTGTAGACTGAAAGGAGTAGAACTAAAATTAAAAAGAAGCAAAGAATATGCGAAAAGATATGAAGAACGCATACGACATCTGTTTGATAACGACTACGCAAAAAGATGTACCAACTCAAATGTTACACCGCCGAGAACTTGGTACTTGCCTCACTTTGGGGTCGATAATCCCAACAAAAAGAAACTGCGTTTAGTGTTTGACGCGGCAGCTAAAACAAATGGGCTATCACTTAACGATTACTTATTAAAAGGCCCTGACCTACTGATGTCGTTATTCGGCATTATGTTGCGATTTAGAGAAAATCAAGTAGCCGTGTCTGGAGATATTAAAGACATGTTCCTCAGAGTAAAGATTCGACCAGAGGACCAGGACGCCTTCCGATTTCTATATAGAGAAGAACCAGAAGAACCTATAAACACCTACGTGATGACGTCTCTAATTTTTGGTGCTAATTGCTCGCCCTTTATAGCCCAGTTTGTAAAAAACAAAAACGCAAAGCAGTATGAGTCATCAATGCCCGCTGCGGCTTCTGCTATATATAAAAGTCATTATATGGATGACTATATAGAAAGCCTACCTAACGAAGAGACTGCGATACAACTTATTCATGACGTCATGTCCATTCACCAGAAAGGCGGGTTCGAGATGCGGAATTGGACGAGTAATAGTAAACATGTACTCGCGAGCCTACCTAAACATTTACTAGGCGACGCAGCCGTCAAATTCAAAATAGGCCAACAGTATGAAGGCGAACGCACGCTTGGATTGATTTGGCATCCAAGTGATGATACTTTGAGATTCGACGTATCTTTCAAGCGGATACCCGAATGTATTATAAATGGGACCCAAAAGCCTACCAAGAGAGAAATGTTACGTGTGATAATGTCCATTTTTGACGTATATGGCATTCTAGCACCGTACACCATAAATGGAAAAATTATATTACAAGAAACTTGGAAATTAAACATCGGTTGGGATGATTATATATCCGATACAGTGTTCGAGAAATGGTCAAAATGGATTCGTTTATTGAAATCTTTACAAAATGTTAGCTTGCCAAGGCACTATCCGGCTGCTACCACAGGAGTGAGCGAGAAGAAAAATGAAATTCCCCCGCCGTCCACCTCAAGCGCCACGGCTATGAGTGCTACGAATATTGCTACGAGCGTAGCAGACGCGACATCGGCTACGTGTGCTACAACGCACAGCTGTTGCAATATCAGTGACCGAAACATTGTTACTCAGAATAGTTATAGACACCTACAAATGCATGTTTTTTGTGATGCGTCTAACAAAGCTTACTGCGCCGTCGCGTACTGGAGATGGATTGACGACAAAAATAATACACGCGTAGCATTCATAGCGAGTAAATGTCGGGTTGTAGGAAACAAACCGATAACTATTCCACGCTTGGAACTTCAAGCTGCTGTCCTAGCGGCTAGACTAGCAGACTCAGTTTCTAGAGAACATACTATAAAGCCTGAGCAACGAATATTCTGGAGCGACTCGACAACAGTGCTACACTGGATAAGAAACGATGCTCGCGACTATAAAGTATACGTAGCAAACCGTTTAGGCGAAATTGATGAGTTGACGCAGATAGGTGAATGGCGATACGTGCCTACAGCACTAAACGTAGCTGATATTGCTACGAGAGAAAGTTACATCTGCCCGGTCCTGCAAGATGAATGGATGTACGGACCTACGTTCTTACGCTGCAAAGAAGACGAATGGCCGCATGACGTCATATCTGTTGATAGGAAAGACACGCTATTGGAGTGTATTAATTTAATAAGAATAGATGCACAAGAAAATAACTTACCCGTACCTGATGCTACTCGATTTAGTTCCTGGCTTCGCTTACGTCGATCAGCTTCTATGGTACTCAAGTTTATAAATAAATGCAAAAAGCGTACTTGTGAGTTCGACGACACTATGAAGAAGGCTGAAATATTATTACTCAAAAAATCACAAGCTGAATCGTTTAGCCAGGAGTTAACTGAAATAAAAAACTGCAGATGTGTACCAAAAACAAGTAACATAGTTACCTTGTCTCCTTACCTGGACGAACACGGAGTCATGCGCGTCGGCGGCCGCATCGATGCTGCTGCTGGCATTCTACCTGAAACTAAAAACCCTATAATATTAGATGGAAGAAGTTACATTGCGAGATTGATTGTTAAGTATTATCATTACTACTACGCACACGGAAATCAAGAAACAGTAGTAAATGAAGTCAAACAGAGATACTGGATCACCAGACTTAGACCTACAGTGAAACACGTAACATCTAAATGCTCAACTTGCAGAATAAGAAAATCCAAACCAGAAGTACCAAGAATGGGAGACTTACCTGGTGCTCGAATGGCCCATCACGAACGGCCTTTCACTTATTGTGGTGTGGATTTATTTGGCCCCATGGAAGTTACGGTGAAAAGGCGCCACGAGAAAAGATACGGCGTTTTATTTACGTGCTTGACAGTACGAGCTATCCATCTGGAAGTAGTTACTAACCTTACGACCGACTCCTTTATTATGGCATTGCGAAGGATGGCCGCGAGACGGGGATGGCCACAATATCTATACTCTGACAACGGAACAAATCTCCGAGGAGCGGATACGGAGCTGAAGAAGGCTATAAGAGATCTAGACGAAGAAGTATTGAAAGATGAGGCCTTAAATCGCGGTACCAAATGGACTTTCATACCGCCCGCGAGTCCCCACTGGGGTGGGGCGTGGGAAAGGCTCATCAGAAGCGTGAAGACCAGCCTGAAAACAATTTTAAAAGAACGCGCCCCCAGAGATGAAACTTTAAATACTCTTTTGGCAGAAGTTGAGAATATGGTGAACAGCCGGCCGTTGACTCACGTATCTGTGAACCCAAATGATCCTGAAGCGTTAACTCCTAATCATTTCTTGCTGGGATCGTCGTCTGGTTTACCTCACATCGGAAAATTTGATGATTCTGACATTTATCTGCGAAAACAATGGCGAATTGCACAAAGATTAGCTGACATGTACTGGCGCAGATGGGTCAAGGAAGTACTGCCGGACCTGCTACCCCGCAAGAAATGGCAAGAGGAACATAAAAATTTACAAGTGGGTGACTTCGTAATTATAGTTGATCCTGACAGTCCCCGCAACTCTTGGCCCAAAGGAATAATTCAGGAAGTGATCCCTGGAAAAGACGACCGAGTCAGAATGATTCGAGTAAAGACCAAGTCAGGAATGTTGACTAGATCGGTCACGCGTGTCGCACGTATACCAGTTGATGGTGAGTGCTGCTGAGGCAGCACTGGGGTGGGGCATGTTAGCGACGCAACAGGCTAAATACCTAAGCAAAGAATAACAATTGTAAAAGGGAGTGCGCGGGGTCCGAGCGGGTGCAAGGGCGAGTCCCGAACCACCATTTTGATTTGCGATGACGCAGTGCCATTTCTAACGCCACGGACAGTGCGCGCTTCCTTAGCTAAAAGTTTTGTGTACCAACCTTACATTTTTTAAAATATAAATCCTTTTGCTCAACACTGCGTTGTTTATCTCAAACCACACTACATTAACACCACTTAATCTACACGAACAGATAGATACACAACACACTAGCAATGAAGACCCACATAAGCAAAAATTAGAAGACTGGAAAAAGAAAGTGTTACATGGACGTCACCCCCACGACCTCGAACAATCTCATATAGACACAATAGCATCCAATAAATGGCTTAAAATCGGTAACCTATTTCCGGAAACAGAGGGTTTTATTATAGCAATACAGGACCAGATTATAAATACTAAAAACTACAGGAAATATATTATAAAAGACCCCACGATAACGAACGATAAATGCCGAAAATGTCACAGCCAACCAGAGACCATACAACACATAACAGGGGCATGCACAACACTCACACAAACGGACTATAGGTACACACAGGCACAATCAGGTAGTAAATGTCATCCATCAAAAACTAGCACTCAAATATAAACTCATACAAGACACAAACACTCCTTACTATAAGTATGTACCACAAACAGTTCTAGAAAGTACCACACACAAACTCTGCTACGATCGCGCCATACTAACTGACAGGACTGTTCACTACAATAGACCAGATATAACCCTTAAAGATAAAGTTAGTAAAGTCACATACCTTATAGATATTGCAGTCCCTAATACCCATAATTTACAAAAAACAATAGGTGAGAAAATCAGTAAATACGCTGAACTGAAGGAAGAAGTTACCAGAATTTGGAGACAGGAAAAAGTGTACATAGTACCCATTGCTGTCTCCACGACGGGTGTTATACCCAATCACCTCCACCATAGCCTTAAACTAATAGACCTGAAAGACGCGATTTACATTACACTTCAAAAAGCCGCAATCTTAAACACCTGCAGAATAGTGAGAAAGTTTATGCAAATTGAAGAAAACGAAACCTCTCCTCATTCTTTATAATAAAATTCACCACACACGCTACATTGACTTGGCTTGGGCCCGTTAATGTAGCTTAAACTAGCCAAAGAGCTAAGAAACAAAACTTGTTTACCAAAAATAATAATAATAATATCCTAGGACATTGTTCACACACGGTCATCTGATGCCAAACTTAGCAGAGCTTGTACTATGGAAACCAGATAACTGATATACTACATACACTACTTTTTTTTTGTAAATACATACTTATATCGATAATTACTAATATAATAATAATATAGATATTAAAATAATGGTCCTATATAAAACAATGCAACTTAATACTATTTACGTAGTTCTAACTAGATATCCAAAGTTTGGTTTAATCAACGTACACACAAAGGCACTACAAATGAATAAGAAAAATCTTTGCTTTAACTTTATTTTACGTAGCGAGTCCTCAGTGTAACTAACTTGCATACAGCGGTGTGCACTTAGTGCTTCCACCGGGTAAGTAAGATACCCGGATGATAGCATATACGACAGATAAGGAACAACAAGCGTATCCGCGGGTGAAGGTACCTCACTGGCTAAGTTCGTTAGGTGACCTGGATTAGCTAAATTAGAAGCAAATGGCATTTGTAATTAATACGTGTATTAGTGAATCACTAGCTGTAGCTATGTTAGACTGTATGAACGCGTTATGTAAATGTTATAGAACAGAATACTTGGATCTTTATTATGTAACTACCTACACCATACGAATTTTACATAGGGATATATACAGAGTATAAAATTTTACTCTGAAAAGTATGTATAATGGTATAATGGTAGGTATGTATAAACACTATACATACTTGAACTTTCTACAACAATTTTTGTAACATTCTAGAACCTAGTTTAATACATTAGGCGCGGCAGACGCACATGCACGTTTTCATAACTTTCTTCGAGTGCGGCGCGCCGCACCTGTGTGTTCGTTGTGCATCTCTATTGTTTCGAAAACATGGTAAAAAAAGGGTCGATAAGGGTGTAGCATAAAGAAGCGGTTGCATAAAGAATTAAGCAGACAATGTGTTAATGAATTTTTTTTCTTTTCTTTCGTAATTATGTCTCAACATTGTAAATAATAACCCGTGGGAAGTTGCGAGGTAACCCCAATAACTATTTTTTGCTGTAGAACAGTTGTTTGAGAAACAATAAAAACTTTTTTTTATAACAAAAAATAACAAATCAGTATTACTCGTATATCGAGGGTTCACGGGCTATTTGTATTAACACATTCTCTGCTTAATTCTTTATGCAAACGCTTCTTTATGCTACACCCTTACCGACCCTTTTTTTTACGATGTTTTCGAAACAATAGAGATGCACAACGAATGCACATGTGCGGCGCGCCGCACTCGAAGAAAGTTATGAAAACGCGCATGTTCCTGGCCGATATTGAGTTATAATCATATTGAGTTATAATCTACCTGCATTAAAAAGTGAAAACCTAATAAACTGACATAGACACTATTGATTCTTAACCGACGATAGGACCTTTTCGTAAAGAATATTGATACATTTTTTTACATTGTTCTTTTTTCCGAATAATGAAACTTTGTAAAGTTCCAAAAATGTTGCTTAATACAAATAGCCCGCGAACCCTCGATATTATAACCGGTGGCGAACCAAACAAAAAGAAATGTAAAAGGCCTTGCCATTTTCGAGTTTTTGGGAGACTAATACGCGGCAAATTTTATATTGACAAACAATAAATTAGTCTAACTCTCCAATTAACTAGTACCTACACAAAACGATCACCCGCCTCAGCAATAACTCGACAGAGTTGAGTAGTAAGTAAAATTTATTTAGTTCAAATTCAAATTAAACGTTCTATATTCCTTCCAAGATCAGCATCAACTTATTAATGAATGTAATCAGTGTAATCATCTCTACCGAGCACTGCCTCTATTATCTAATCCGCAAGCTTGCACATCAGTACCGCGACTGATTCCCGCCACGTCACCGCATCTACCTGGATCGTCAGCAGTCGCTCGAACTGCTCGCGTGGCTCGTCACGCTCCGCTCGCTTAGCACTTCGCGTATTATCGCGCAGGATTGCTCGTCAATGGGGCGGCGCGGCGGCGGCGCCCGCTCGTGCGGGAAACTAAGTATTCTTTTTTCGTTCGACGTGACTGCGAATAAAATTGGCATAATTATGATAAGCGTGGTGTTAGGTTCAGTTATCATTTTTCCATAATTATGATCAATCGGTTTATTTTTGGAATTATTTCACTTACCAAAAAAAAAAAACTCGTATAAGTGTCAAATCAAAGCGACGGGCTCGTCCGTTAATTTTGGCACTCATGCTACGAGTGTACGACGTAACCGACAGACTCTACATTGTCGTAAACATTTATATAACTTTTTATATATAATATAGACAATATATATTACATTCGGACGTACCATATCTTATGAGTAGGCGGTAGTTTTATTTCAATCATTGTGGGCAATTTATGTTTTAATTCAATAAGCTAACAACATACATTTCCTGAGTTTTGCTGTTTTGCAATCATTTGATATTTATCACACCAGATCACACCTATAAATTGAAAAATGATTACCGTCGTAATGGAATGTTTTACACTAGGTAATTGTTTGCTGAAATATATTTTGATTTTGCTTTTTGCGCTCAAATAAAATGATTAATATTGTGTGTTTTGACACAAAACAATGTTGATTTCAAATTCAAATTATTTATTTCAGACATGAGTCCATAGTGTTAGTATAACAAAATTACTTAAAAACTAGTGTTAGTAATTCAAATAATAAAGGTATCATCCTCAACTGGTGTGGATCCTTACCCAGTGACGCAGCAGAGGGGAGTCCCACCGATCTCGGAACACACTCAGGAGACTATTAGTGGCGGTGCGCAGCCGGCCGGCCATGGATGCGGTCCTTTTTCTTATTATGGCGTAAAAACAATCTGTGTGCGCCTCCGCAAACATACCGGACGCACTACAACGCCACGACAGGCCCAACAGTATCCTGAATGCGTTATTGTATTGGACACGCAGGTCGCTGTACGCTCTCTGCGTAAAACTGGTCTAAAGACTGCACGTGTAAAAAGACTGGCAGAAAGCTTTAAAAAGAGTTACCTTTACTCGATTTGTACAACGTGCAAATCTTCGAACCAGCATGTTACATCGAACGGCCAGTGACCTGCGCTCCCTCTCTATATCTATGTTATCTCTAAGATCCTCAGTGACCCAGTGACCCAAGTACTTAAACTTAGTCACCCATGCTAAAGGAGCGCCACAGAGCGAGACACTGGGGACATCTAAATAGTTTATGTCCCGCGCCTTAAACATCATAAGTTCACTCTTCGTGACATTATACTTGAGCCCATGAGTCACTGCATAGGACTCACAAATCGCCACAAGCATCCTCAAAGCGGCAATCGATGGGCTCAGCAGCACCATATCATCGGCATAACTAATATTATTCATACAACTAATATTATTCATTTGCAGTTTATTCACAATTTTTATGTAATCCGCCGAAAAACAAATTGGCGTAAAACTCCCATATTTTATGGAAATGTCATTTTATTTGTTAAAATGTCAATAAATATTCTGCGGATTTTCATCAAATTGAAATTCATTTGCGATAGTTTGTTATGTTTGCAGTCGTCACGCGACTAAATGTTAAACCATACGAACCAATTCCAACAACAATGTATTGACACCAAAAACATTAACATTACAACAAACATATGATATGCAATTAGTACACAACGCCTATGCCTTATTTAGCAGAGCTCGTCACTAAGTAATAACAGCCGCACGGGTCGATCCATCAGGTTAAGCTACACTTGCAGGTATTGGTCCGTAGATGGGTGACATCTTTACATACCGAGACTCCTTCGTGTCTTGGAAGGTACGTTAAGCCGTTGGTCCCGGCTGTCATTCGTGGATCTTTGACAGACGTTACGGCTAGTCAGAAGCCCGAAAGTCTGACAGCCAGTCTTACCAAGAGGTATCGTATTACCCAGTAACTGAGTTGTGGAGATCAGGTAGGCAGTCGCTCCATGTAAAATACTGGTATTCAGCTGCTTTGGGATAGACCGGAAGCCTTCAAGGAGCCAGTTTGTGTCCGAGCACCTTTCTCGGAGATACAAATGTTTACATGCTGCTGCAAAAAAGGCCAAATAAAAATCCTACGAGTATAAGTTTGTCTGGGTTCGCTAAAGTAATTTTTTCTATGCAAAAACTCGGTTACTATTCTAAGAAAGAACAGTGTTTAAATTGTATAACTTATTTGAATTGTTAATTTAATTCCTATTAGTCATGTTTGTTTTTTTTTTTATTTTAATGGATAGTATTTCGATTTTTTATCAGAATGTGAGGAGCATGAAAGCGAAGTCATATGAAATTCTAATGTCAATTTTAAGTTCTGACTAAAACATAATATGTCTGACAAAAACTTGGTTAGATGATTCGTCCTTATCCTCTGAACATTTTGATCAAAGATAAAACTGTAATTATACACCGTGATCGTAGTGCACAGTTTAAAGATTTTTACTCTATTTGTAGCTATTAGTAATAAGTATAATTTTGCTTATGAAACTGAGCGGCAAACCTCCTTTGAGGATGTGGTTATGTGTAAGTGCTGGTGGCGACTGTATTTATTTCTGTTGTTTATAATAATAATCCTCATCATTTAAAATTGTCTTAGGTGCCTCTGCGAGTTGGCTTTTGGCTTCGGCCCCTCATACGCGGTCCAAGGTTCCGGGACCCCAGGGTCCCGAGATATGTAAAAATAATGATAATAATGATAACCCTACCGCCGTTGACGTCGTGGTGGGGCTGGTGCGCTCCTGAACTCTAGGTATGTGCCAGCTAATTCTTTCTATGCAATTGAATTGTGCCAATTCATGACTCTCTGTTGCGGTGGTTCGAGAGTTATTTAATTAATCGTCCTTCTCAAATAGTTGCCTTGCCGGGTTATGAATCTGTACCGTTTCTCTGTCTCCTGGCTCTGGTGTTCCACAGGGCTCAAAGTTGAACCCCCTCTTCGTTTAGTATTTTTGAATGATCTTTTAGGTTTAATAAATTGCAATTGTTTAGCCTACGCTGAGGACTGAAATATATACTGTAGGATATCTGACCTAAGTGATTGTACGAAACTTCAAAGAGATCTTGATGTGTTTCAACAATGGTGTTTGAACAACAGAATGACTCTCAATGTTAAAAAATGCCAGACTATTACATTCACTAATAAAAAGTGAATTACATTAAATTATATTATCATAATAGTGGATCAGTACTGACCAGAGTGTCGGTCATCCGTGACCTAGGGGTACTATGCGATACACCCCTATACTTCCGAGATCATATAGATAGTACAGTGATTAAGGCTAAAAATGAATTAATTAATTGATAATTGTTTTTTCTTAATTTTTAATTTAATTTTAATTTTTAATTTTTTGTCTTAATTTTGGTTTTAATTTTATAAGTGCGATTTTATTTTGTTTTTCTTTTGTCTTGTATTGTGGCGTGATGCTATAGATATTTATCCAAAATAAATAATTTGCGTTGATAAAAGAATGTTTGTCTTTATAACCCGTATGTCGAAATCTTTCCGTAATTATAGTAGCATTATTTTACTTTACAATGCACAAGTAAGGAGCTCCTTGGAATATTGTTCCACTATTTTAGGCTCCCTATTTTATTCAACTTGTACTAAGAGTCTTGAATCTGTTCAGGCCCGTTTTGTTAGGTTAGGTGGTGTATGAAGAATGGAATCCGATACCTGATTACAATGACACGTTGAAGCACTTCAAACTGATTAGCAAATCAGAATGGTTACGGCTTTCTTTTAAAAAAATAACCATTCTGTGTGTTAACTTGAGGTCTAGCCAACGTAGTAAGCGTCATCATCGTACTTTTGAGCTGCCTACATCCACCCTAAATACCACATATAGCTTATGTCTTGTAGTGTTCTAGATTTAGGTCTACTAGATACACTTTTTATTGTTCTCCGTTGTCTCTAATATTTCATATGTGAAAGTCATGCAAGTCAAAAGTTGGTATTTAATTTAAATTGTTAGTAACTGTGCTGTTGGTGTGCTTATTATCAATAAATAAATTAACAAATTTTGTTTATGGTATTTCGTCATTACACAGTATAAAGGTAGTCTCCATCAATGACTTTCTTTTATTACTAGTGGCAAAGGTTTTAATTATATACAGGTGGTACAAATAAATAAGTAGGACGAACAGAAACTGGTAGTAATAAAAGGAAGAAAAAAAAACAGTCATTTGTAACAAACTACAAATATGCTCCTATTATCTCATTTTTAACCGACTTCCAAAAGGAGGAGGTTCTCAATTCGTCTGTATGTTTTTTTTGTGTGTTTGTTACGCGATTACTCAAAGACGGATGGACCGATCTAGAAAATTCTTTTTTTGTTTGATAGGGTATACTTCCAAGGTGGTCCCATATAAATTTTATTAACTTTGCTTGGGGAGTTTTTGAGTTAGCTTCAATAATGCGTATATTTCCCACTTATTTTATGTGGATGATGTGATGGTGTTTTAATAACTTCCTATCACTGTTATTTACATGGCTATATCTACAATTATTGTGCTCAATTATGTATTCGAATTAGTGTGGGGTGTGTGTGTAGTAGGTTCCACAACTAAAAAGTGAAAAATAAAAACTTTTTAGCAAAAAATAAAACCGACTTCCAAAACAAAACACTACAAAGTGAAAAATAACTTTAATTTCGGTAGTCGGTGGCAAAAACTGAAAATACAAAACCCAAGACACCGACTTCCGAAATTAAAGTTATTTTTCACTTTGTAGTGTTTTGTTTTGGAAGTCGGTTTTATTTTTTGCTAAAAAGTTTTTCTCTATGAAATGGACTGTTGGTATGTCACCATGAATTAATTGTAGCTGGTTTGTCATAACACAGTCATCTCGATCTAAGTCTTCTCTTCTTCTACATCATCGCTCGTTGTCTTGCTTTCCATTTCCTAACACATTTATCAATCGCAGTATTGATACTGGTGTACACTTTTTCATATTTTTGTTTAATCGAGAATGCCAACTCTCGACAACATTGTTGGTACGATGACGTTTACCGTATATGCACCATGATGAGCGGTACTCTTTGCTCTTTCACCAAGTCGTTTTCATATATTTCAGAAATTTTGTCATTTTTGGTGTATTTGGGATAACATTATTTTTTTATTTATTTAACCATTTATGTACACACAAATGAACAGACAAGAATAAAGGAACTGAAAATTATGTACAAAGGTGATGCTTATTTCTAAAGAAATCTGTTCCAGCATACCTGCGATAGGACAGAGGATAACAAGAGATGTAGACATCGTGTGTAAGAATAAAAGAGAAAATAAAAATACTTAAAATCTAAAAAAAAAAATCACTAAGCAAATAATAAATACTTAAATATATACATACTTATAGAATAAATATCACTAAAATAACTATGACGAAATGGAAAGATAGTGTTCTTTCACTCTTCTTTTAAATACTGCAACAGTTTGGCAGTCCCTAATGTCAGATGGAAGTGAATTCCACAACCGAACCGCGTGCACAGTGAACGAGTAGGAGTAGAAGTCAGTGGAATGGGAAGGAAATTTTAGGAGGTTTCTAAGATCGACCTGCAATGCACATCAAAAGGACGGGCATAAGAAAAGCGTTCCCGCAAATAGGAAGGTGTTTCAGGATTGTGAAGGATGTTAAATAGCAGACACAATATGCGAGAGTTCTTGCGAAAGTTAGAAACGTGATCATACTTTTTAAGGTTAAAAACAAAACGAATACAGATATTTTGTAAACGCTCATGTTTATTCAAAAGCTCCTCGGTGGCATCCAAATAACAGGCATCTGCGTACTCAATAATAGGCTGAATGAGAGTTTGAGCAAGGGAGATTTTGGTCTTCAGGAGCAAGAAGCACTGGAGGCTTTTCAAAGAATGAACAGTGCAGTGCACTTTACGACTGACTTGAGCAACATGGTCAGTCCACGATAAATAGGAGTCCAAGATCACCCTCAGGTTTTTAACCGTATTTGCGTATTTAATGTGAACTCCATTCAGACTGAGTGTAGACAGCGACGCAATATCGAGCCTATTCCGCATATATCTGCCGCCAATAATTATAGCCTGGGATTTACTAGAGTTGATTTGCAGTCCGAACATTCAGAATATAATCAATACCATTTTCAATTAGATTAGGTAA
The DNA here is from genome assembly GCA_948252095.1 of Dicycla oo. Taxonomy (NCBI): domain Eukaryota; kingdom Metazoa; phylum Arthropoda; class Insecta; order Lepidoptera; family Noctuidae; genus Dicycla; species Dicycla oo. The sequence continues at coordinate 612,951 of OX411716.1, read as the reverse complement.
CACAAGGTAAGGCCGCAAACAAAGAAAACAAAAACCAAACGAAGGATAGGATTATTCCTATCCTTCGTTCGGTTTTTGTTTTCTTTGTGGCATTTTTCCAAAGGGCTTTTGATAAATGATAGTATATTTTTTTAATTTCACTTCTGGGAAAATATTCAAAAAAGCATTAGCAATAGCGACCTCGAAATCAAGATGGATTTTTTTAGGAGTCCAGTTTGGTATTTGGGATTTAATAATCGCAAAGAGTGTAGAATTATCCAAAATTATTCTTCCTTCTTGAGAACAAAAAGGGCGAAGAATTGAATCCTGAAGATAGCACAGTATTCTTGGGCTTAACGTTGGATGCTAAGCTTCAGTGGGGCCCACATATAGATAAATTGTCAAACAAGCTAAGCTCCGCAGCATACGCTGTTAGGAAAATTCGTAATTTAACCAACATAGAGACAGCCCGATTAGTGTACTTTAGCTATTTTCATAGTGTAATGTCGTACGGTGTTCTGTTGTGGGGAAATGCAGCCGACATTCAGACTATCTTTGTTTTGCAAAAAAGAGCGGTTCGATGCATTTATAAATTAAGTCCGAGACAATCTCTCAGAGATAAATTTAAGGAGATTAATATAATGATTGTGCCTTCTCAGTACATTTTTTTAAATTTAATATATATGTATATATATATATTCTTAAATATTATCCCTACCCTACCAACCGAACCGAATGACAGGGTATAAATAAAACGGAGAGGTTACAACGTGTTCGACTCATTCTGTGTTTGGCTCTCGGACGCGACGGACGTTTTAAATAGTGCTAGTGATTGTTAAGATTATGTTCAAGTTTTAGTTCTGTGTAAATCTATGTTTGTTATTTGATATTCTCGTTAAATAAAATCATTTATTAAGAATAAAACTTTCTAGGTTGATTAGTGCTTTGTTTTTTTTTAATATTAACCGCATCTGATCCTTAAGATCAGAAGTGGGATTGCCACGTGTTCTAGACCGTTTGCCATCTAAGCATAATTCAGTGTTTATTGTGTGTAGTTCGTCTAATTACATCTCAACCGTAAGTAAGTTTTATTTTTATAAAAATGACAGGCCGTTCGTCTCGATCCAAGGGACGCAGGCATTCTCGTGGAAAACGACGTACCTACTAGTAGTAGTTCTCGCGAATCGCGTCGTGATAGTGTGAGTGGTCATCATGTGCCGTCTGGTAGCAACCGTCATGATAGTCCATCTGATCGTCGTGACCGGTCTTCTAGGCGTCGCATTGGATCGCAAAGCCCTCGTAGTTCTCGTAAACACAACAGAGACTCACGCGCTATCCGCGATAGCTCTCGCGACGTAGCTCTTGATAGGATCCTTAATAGACTAGAGGCGATTGAAGCTAGGTTACCTATATCGGTAGAAAATGATAGTCCGTCGCGTCCTATAAATCAGAGCCGTTTATTGTCCACCCCTTTGGCTGTACCGACTCCTGCTAGTGAGCCGGGCTCGGGCATGGCTGAAGAGGTTATTGAGGGTAGTGATATGAATACCAGTGGAACAAAGGATACAGAGAGCAGTATTGTTGGAGCATTGACCGCACTTTTTAAAGTAAAGTCCTTACATACATAGATGATGTTTTACTATTGTCAAATTCGGTAGAGGAAGGCCTTCACACTTTAGAGTGAAGTCTTACGGATATTAAAAACAGCGGGATTTTCTATTAATTTAAAGAAATGTACCTTTTTGGACACAGAAATCGAATACTTGGGTAGATTAATTGGTCATGGTCAGGTGAGGCCGAGTCCGGGGAAAGTCGATGCTAGATCGAAGTTAGGCGAAGTTAGATCTCCAAAACCCACAAATGTCAAGGAGGTTCGCCAGTTTCTGGGGTTAGCGGGATACTTCCGTCGTTATATAGCAGGCTATGCTTCTAAGACCGCATGTATAGCAAAATTGTTGAGAAAAGGGGAACCTTTCTTGTGGGGTGCTGAGCAGGATACTGCTCGGGACTATGTGATTCACTGTTTGACAAATGAACCAGTTTTAGCGATATTCGATCCTCAGTTGCCTACGGAACTCCACACCGATGCCAGTGCTATTGGGCTGGGTGCTATTTTATTACAAGAACACACTGGTAGAAGAAAGAGAGTTGTTGGGTATTTTAGTGGATCCACTCAGGGCGCTGAGTCGCGATACCACAGCTACGAGTTGGAGACGTTAGCTGTCGTGCGTGCGCTCCAGCATTTCCGTCACTATTTGATTGGCATTAACTTTAAAATAGTGACGGATTGCAATTCCTTAAAGTTAACGGAGCGTAAAAAAAAAGATTTGTTGCCTCGGGTCGCGCGCTGGTGGGTGTACCTACAAGATTTTAGTTTTACTTTAGATTACCGAAAAGGTTCCTTGATGCAACATGCAGATTTTCTAAGCCGTAACCCTCCTCCTCCTACCATCAATGTGTCTCATATTCGGAATCCAAACAACTGGGCGAAGATCGCTCAAACTGCTGATGCGGAGACGCAAGAGCTAATATCCAAGTTAAGAGATGGGCAACTGGATCAAACTAGGTATGTAATCAAAAACGATTTATTGTACTACAAATATACCCCAACGGGGGAAGAACCACGGCTCTTGTGTTACATCCCTAAGGGTCATAGACTCAGCTTACTAAGGGTGTTCCACGATGAGCACGATCATATTGGCACTGACAAAACGACTGACCTCATATTACGACACTTTTGGTTTCCAAGTTTACGACAGTTTGTAAGGAAGTACATAGGTCATTGTCTTATATGTTTGGCACATAAGAAAGTTCCCAGGGCTCCTTCGCAGCCGATTCAGTCTTGGACAAAGCCAGAAATCCCCTTTTCGTGTGTACACACTGATGTCCTGGGACCGCTCCCAGAGTCAAACGGATTCAAATACGTTTTAATAATAGTTGATGCCTTTTCCAAATATTGTCTGCTTTACTCTCTATACAGACAAGACACTGATGAGTTAAAACGTGTTTTTTCAAATGCTGTGTCATTATTTGGAACACCGTCCACAATAATATGTGACCGCGCAAGAATGTTTGAAAGCACAACCTTTCAAAATTGGGTCAGCGAGTTGGGCTGCTCAATACATTTCATCACACCGGGTATGCATCGAGAAAATGGACAAGCGGAGAGGTACTGCAGGACTGTTCTCAACATGCTACGCGTTGAAGTAGGCAATAAAGGCTCACAGTGGTCTGATGTACTGTGGAAGATGCAGCTCACTTTGAATATCTACAAGCAGGCTACCACACAGACTTCACCGCTGCAGTTACTGACAACGGGCATCTGAGCTCCTTGCAACCAACAACAGCGCCAGGATGCCTATGTTAATGAAGATCGGCGGCAGCCGCGCAGCTTTGCCGTCGGGGACTTTGTGTTCGTGAGCAAGGCTGCACAAATCACCGGCAAACTAGACTCCGGCATGCGTGGACCCTACAAGGTTATTCGCGCGCTACCATGCCACCGCTACGAATTAGAGCTACTAGCGGGATCTTATGGAAAGAAGACCCAAGCGGCGGCAGAGCATATGATGTTGTGGCAAGGCGAGTGGACGCCGGATGCGTGCTCAGCCTTCTTTGAGAGTGGTGAATGACGCCCAGTGGAGCTAATGTGTTTAGGCCACTGAGAGAACATACAAAAGTATGGGTCTCTGTTTCCACTTTGCTCTTATGAGAGAGTGTGTTTATGTGTCACGTAGTCGTAGTATGCAAACGTTAGGGCCTATGCTATGAATACGTGAAACTGACAAGCGAACTTGGGGCCTCTGTCATGTGGCAGTGTATGGAGAGTGATGGAAATCCGGATTCTGTCGTTAGCCATGCACTGAATTGAATTTTTTTTTATTCGTGTTAAGTCTGAAGCTATTTAATATTACAACACTTTTCGATAGACCTTTGTCTGTGGGCGCTTGAGTGCACACTTGCGCCCATGGTACGAGTAACAAAAATATATAGAAGTCCTTTTCTTTTCTCCAAGATATATGCTTCAGACTATAACACGAAACTGGGTAAATCATTTACCTGTTCTCTGTATATGTTTCAGAGCAAGAGCAAGATGATAATGACCCGGTTGCGAGAGATGGATCTAATACCAATGATGCAAGCAATGCTGCAGTCGAGGACGCCGCAGTGTCAGGAACGGCCGTCTTAAATATTATCCCTACCCTACCAACCGAACCGAATGACAGGGTATAAATAAAACGGAGAGGTTACAACGTGTTCGACTCATTCTGTGTTTGGCTCTCGGACGCGACGGACGTTTTAAATAGTGCTAGTGATTGTTAAGATTATGTTCAAGTTTTAGTTCTGTGTAAATCTATGTTTGTTATTTGATATTCTCGTTAAATAAAATCATTTATTAAGAATAAAACTTTCTAGGTTGATTAGTGCTTTGTTTTTTTTTAATATTAACCGCATCTGATCCTTAAGAATATATATATATATATATATATATATATATGTATATATATATATATATATATATATATTAAATTGTTTAAAAATACAGTGATATCCACAATATAAATTCTAAGAACAAACACAAAATTGTACCTCCTAGAAAATAGGGCTCAAGAAAATAGGTGGCTCATTCAGGTGTCAATAATTAACGGCTTTTATAATAAACCTCCAAGCCACGTACAAGATCTAGGCCTTAATAAATTCAAATCAGTTGTGTCAGAAAGCTTTTTATACCGTTAAATATTATATTGAGGACAAAAAGGCTTGGGATTGAGCTGCTCCAAATTTTCTTTTTTCTCTTTTTTATTTTTGTATACTCAATGTTGACATGAATATTTACTTTGTAAAGTATTATTTTAATTATTGTGAAAGTGAAGACTATGTGGGTCATTGCTTTTTTGTTTGTTTTATTTTTTTCTCAGTTATTTTTAATCATGGTCTGGCAGTTTGAGTAATTTATGCGGCCTACCCAAATGTCCTTCATTTGGTATCGTGAGCTCCTTAAGTTCCGATTTGAGCTGCGCGATTACTGACAAATGCGTGCACTGACTGGACAGGTCCTCTTAATCTGTGTAGTTCTTTCCTCAAAAGACCATTTTAGACACCAATCTACATGATCTTTACATAAACTGACCAAGTCTATGTCTGGACTTTATAAGAGACTGTGACCTCTGAGTTTGTTTCGGCCTTTTTTCTCAGAGTAGTCAGATAGGAAACGCCGACCTCATCTAGTTTTTAAAAAAACCAGGTTTGGACGTGTGTGTGTTTGTACAAACCTACTTACAGAAATAAAATCATTTATCAGAGTGAGTTACAGCCACTACTTACCCATTATTATTATGAATGTCTGACATAGCAGGCCTGTGTTCGTCGATGAGTTACTCGTGGTTCAACGCGATTGCGAGATTATGCATGATTATCTTCCTGAATGCTCCTCTCCAGCTACTCACTGAGAACTTAGTAGTAGTCTTATTGACTTGTTGCTGTACTATTCATTAGATGTTTATTCATTAATTGATTTCCTGCGAAGTAGGAAAGTTTAGCGGCTGTCATGGTCTCACGGGACATCGGTTCGTTTCCTTATTTTGTTTTGTTTTCATTAATCCGCCAGAAGTTTTGTTATCTAGTCGATAATATACGTATATTATGGTACTTCTAAATTGGTAATGGCTAAATTGTAAATAAATAAAAAGTTTCTTATGTTCTGTTAGAAAAATGTTAACTGTCTCTTACATCTTCTGAAGTAAATATTACCTTGATAGACTGCTGGTGAACTGTATGCACTAGTGTTAGTGTGTATGTACTGCAACACGACTGCACAATGTACCGCGGGGTCACCCGCCGGCCGCGTCGGGGTTCTGCTCCTGTAAGCTAGCGCCCCGTGTGCGCTCACTCGCGCTGCCACGATTTATGCCCCACTATTAAACAATTATGTAGCGTCCAAACCAAACTACACACCATGCATAGTAACAAAGTATTTTCAACTCTATGTCGAAGGTGATAAGTACTGTACTAGCTTCTGATTTAATGTTGTGCTTGGTTATCAATGATCGTTTAGTAAAACGGATGCGGGAGCACACAATATACGAGTACTGCTGCGAGCTGAGCTATTGTTTTGATTACCTATACAGAAATGCCTATTTATTATATAGGGTGAATGGTAGTTAGTGACCGATACTTAAACACTTGATTGTACTCATTATAACAAACAACTTTTAGTTGCGGCCAAAACTGAATTTGCGAAAAAAACAAACCGGCTGTGTGCGAACATGAATGTATGGGACAGTCATGTTCTCATAACTCGTCAAGATGTAGGGAACAACAGATTTTTTTTTTCGTGATTTCAGGTTGATCCTCAGGTGTTTAAGTATCGGTCCAGTCACCCTGTATAAATAAAGTTGTCGAGCTGCTAGCAACATTAACGCCACATTACGATTATTATTATTTTTTTGTTTTGCGTGGAGAAATGCTCACGCATACTGCACTACCACGGAGAGATAGTGCAACTATGTGAGACTTCAACCCACTAAAACTCCACGGTGTCCTACGCTGCCGCTTATGGCGGGAACACGAGCACGCGTTAGCACTCACCGCGAACCCGCCGCGGTTGTGCGTCACCGGACCCTCCTATGGGGAGTACCCCCCATCACTAGCACACCAGAACACATTGGACGCCGTGACCACCCCACGGACCAAACCAGTACATGGGCGCCAAACGACTCCATGTCTAGGCACTATTGGTCCCCTGCGATCGGTCAGTGGCCCGGCCGCCTACCACTTTTCGGCCGCAGAGGATAGGGAGAGCGGCCAACGAAATACCGACACTCCTCCTCCCGCCGCGGGCTCCAACCCTCAGGGCGCGTTCAGATGACACGCGCCCGCTACGCGCACGCCACGCGTCAGCACCCGCGTCTAACTCGCTTTGAAATTTGTTGTATATAATTTGAGTCTTCTGACACATCAATAGAGCTCAAATTATTTATCGAAGTTGACACGCCACGCACCCGCCTCGTGCCCACCTCGCGCCCATCTCGCATACGCGCTGCACCCAACCCGTATACGCCTTGCGCCCGCGCTTCGGCTAGTGTCGCATTGACTGATCAAGTTCAGTCGCGTGGCGTGTTTTTTGATGAAATAACACTAGCATAAGTGGGTGCGAGGCGTGCGCTGATGTTGCGCGTGGCGAGCGCGGGTGTTAGACGGGCACAGGGGGGAGACAGTTAGAACAAGCACTACTTTCGTAAAGAAAGAGGCGCCATCTACTTTACTTAACTGAGAAACTGTTAGTTTCATAATTATCGATAGATGTCTCTGTAATCCCAACTTAACGAAAATAAGAAAATCAAATAACTAAGTTCTCTAATTTAGAATAGATTATAAGTTTTTTAATTTTCTAGAGAATAATTGTAATATAACACCGGAGAACTTCGGATTATAAAACGGGAGGCACCATCTGGTGGCAACATTTAAAACTAGAACATACTTATTGTGGCCAGTGTTAAGTTTTCTAATAAATACATTTCGAAATTGAAATAATACCTCTGTTTACCATTGTGTCGAAGTAAAAGAGTACATAGGTACATTATATTGACATTGCCCGTATAGGAGTACAGCATTTTAGATCTATCTTCAATAGCAGTGATAGCCTAGTGGTGAGACCGTCGGACTGACAATTTTAGTGGTCTCGAGTTCGAACCCAAGGCACGCACCTCTGACTTTTCGGATTCATGTGCGTGTATATATTATAAATAAAAAAAAATCGGTGAAGGAAAACATCGTGAGGAAACCCGTGCGTGTAATTCTCTGACTTAGCATGTGTGAAGCTAAGTAAGAGGAAAATGTATATATTCATTCCTGTCATAAAGCCTTAGTTCCCGTTAAGATATGTAGATGGCGTTCCGAATCTGGCTGCTTCGAAATGACGCAAGAGGGCTCTCTTCTCCCGTATTATTATTATACTCTTTGGACGGGCACAACGCGTGTGCTGGTCCTGTGCGTGGTCGGCGCGGGTTATCTGAACTCGGCCTCAGCCGCGATGCCTCCCATACCGGCACCGCAACCTACCTGTTGGCCGCTACGTCGTTGACTTTCTGGGAAAACGAGCAGCCCCTCCTTGGGTGCCTCTTCGCTTCACCGTGGATGACCAAGCCCCCCTTCCCCCTCTTCGACAATGCCGGGAGGAACATTACGACAACTTACAATTGATAATACATTATTCAACTATTGCGCCTGCTGTGCTAAGTACTTTTGCTGAATACGTTGAAATTAATTAACAAATACAAATGATACGAAACTATCAGAGAACCATTTAATATGTTCAACAAATGAGTACGCACTACTAATTCGGGATAATAGAAGATTAGTTGGCGTGGGACGCGGGCGGGACGGCCGGTGGTGTCGGTGCTGGCATAACGAATGGCTTCATAAATACATTATCACGCATTAATTACCGCACTAATTGTTATCGGCACATTAGCCACGACAGCGGATTACTACTTATGTATAATATCTATAACGCTCACGATAAAGAGCTTATTGGGAATTGACATGATATTATCTGATAAAGCGAAGGATCACTCATTCATATACATTCATTCACTCACTGATTAATCACGAAATCTCAATAACTGCTGGACCTACGAAGATGAAATTTGGCACAGAGGTGAGATGTCAGCTAAGAAAAAAATTAAAACAATAGTTTATTTGATAACCTTAATTGTACAACAAAGGGTTTAGCCGTCCTTCCATAGGCAAACTGCCCCTGATAGGAACCTATATCGTAACCTATGTTATACTCGTATTGTAGAGGGTACTAATCGAGTTGATTGTTGAATTGAGGAAAAAAAGATTATATTACTATTTGAAAAAAAGTGTCCGGAGACGACTTTTTTTCAAAGTGACATACCTCTGTTGATTTTAAAGCTATAAAAATAAAACAAATTCCAGTGTTTATGGTACACTTTACAGTTTATTTTGTATAAATTTCCATGAGCCAAGTCTAAATAAATATATTTAAAAATGCAAATAAATGATTTTTTATTGATTTCTATCAGATCAAATTGAATTACCACTTTGAAAAAAATATATAATAATTGTCTATACCTTGCCTAACAGCATGCCAAGTTTCATTAAAATCCATAAGGTGCAACATGTTGAAAATAAATAATGAAAGTAAGTGGACCACCTTATGACCACTTTGTTGACGCTTTCATTGAAATTGTATTAGATTTTAATAAACTTTACTAAGTAGCGTTTTGACAGTTTATAAAGAAGTACATTAACGGTTGGTGGTGTCACTAGTCTATTACAATATTTTGTCTATTTTTATAGTGACTAGATTATCAAAGTACCCGCGCATGCATGTTCCTACATGATCACATTGCATAGTCGTGACTCGTGGTACGCTTTCGCTGTTATTATTTGCGCAGTTTTACGAATTCCTAATTCAGGGACGTATTGTTTGTTCATGTTTAAATATATTATATACAGTATGTTAACCAACAGAGGGCGTTCCCGTTAACCCGCAATAGTATAGCATCCATACATGCTAAAAAAAATTTACCATTCGAAAACAAAATGGTTTTTATTTTTTTTTTCACTAAAAATGTTAAATTGATACGTAAAAGAAACACTCTGTACACGCGTACTTGAAGGACGGAAACATCGCAATTTAGTTTTTATGTTTAGTGAATATTTTTATATTTTTTTGAATATTTTAGTGAATATTTTTAGCATTTTTAGTGAATATTTTAATATTAAAAAAAAATAAAAACCATTTTGTTTTCGAATGGTAATATTTTTTTTAGCATGTATGGATGCTATACTATTGCGGGTTAACGGGAACGCCCTCTGTTGGTTAACATACTGTATATATATATATATATATAACCAGTGAATAAAGCAGTGACCTAAAAATATATCGACTATGTTTGGGAAATGTAATAATTGTGGTTTTATATTGCGGAAGACTGGAAACAAAAGAAAACATTGCAAACAGAAGATGAAGTGCATAAATACAAGGTTCCTCAAATGGAGCTACTTAAAGTTGGAGATGTTCTGTGTCATAAGTGTCGATCAATTCCGTATGCTCAATCACCGGCTAATGACAACACTCACCCAGGACCTTCCCATATTGATATAGAAACATAACGATGTGATATTTTACAGTCTGAACCAGCGGACGATGAAGAGACACAAACGACGAATACCAACGCAAATCTTACTCAAGACAAAAATAATCGCATTTATGTAAGCCATTTACTATTTGCGCTACTGATGGATACATAATAGATTTCGCAGGTCCCTATTATGGAACACAATACGATGCTACAATAATGAAAATGGTATTAGACGATTCTCTTGGTTTGGAAACTCTTTTGCATCAAAACGATCTTATAACTGCAGACCGTGGATTTAGAGGCGTTGAGTCATACATAACCAGGTTACAAACTGCTCATGCCAGCAATAAAAGGAAAACGGGATCAACTTACAACTTCTGAAGCTAATGAGTCAAGGAAAGTGACAAAAGTAAGATGTGTTGTCGAAGCGGTCCACGGCGCAATTTCGTAAAAGTTCCGGCTCTTAGATAATGTTTTAGACAACAAAATATACCGAACGTAAGGTCTTTTTGTCGCATTGCTGCGTTCCTACAAAATAAATATGGTAAGAGACATATTTCTGACATATATTTACATGATAAAATAATTAAAAATATGAAAGATAACAAACTATGAAAAATACACTTGTCGACGAGGTGCTGCTTCATAACTGGGATCGGCGAAAACAACCCTTTCAACTACTTCTAGCTTCAGAAGTTCAGGGCTTCCCTGAGCTTTCTGAAGAGGAGTTAAAAATACTTTTTACTGGCACCTACCAGCTTTCACAAGCCATTTCTTATTTAGCTGAACTCATGGGGAAAGACAATAATTTTCATGTACTGCGTCAAAAATGAACCTAACATTTTAAAAGTTCAAGTACAATCGCGACACATTAATAGCAAAACCTACAGATGTTACATTGACTACAACCCCAATGGAAAAGCATGAAGATATACGGCGTTATTGCTGTACCTGTGCAAATGGAAATCGAACAGTTGGGTGTTGCTCCCATGTGGCGGCAATTATATATTATTTATCAAATGCAAGATATAAATCTCATATAGTTCGTCCAGCAGAAATATTATCCCGTGTTTTTTCTATAAATAACTATCACGTTGTAATTAATGAAAATATTGACGATGCTATTTTTTATCAATAAGCTTTTACTGAGAAAAGATCAGTCCATTTTCTTTTATACCTTTCATGCCCAAAATTGAAAAATCAAATATGTAATAAAATTTAATTAAGTACTATATTATTGCAAAATTGAAAGTTAAAAGCGTCAACAAAGTGGTCATAAGGTGGTCCACTTACTTTCATTATTTTTTTAACATGTTGCACCTTATGGATTTTAATGAAACTTAGCATGCTATTATAGGTTATTTAATTATTAATTATTTAATTATTTTATTTATTATTTTATTATTATTTAAGCAAGGTATAGACAATTATTATATATATTTTTTTAAAGCGGTAATTCAATTCGATCTGATAGAAATCAATAAAAAAATGATTTATTTGCATTTTTTTATTGTTTTTATTTAGGCTTGGCTCATGGAATTTTATATAAAATAAACTGTAAAGTGTAAAATAAACACTGGAATTTGTTTAATTTTTCTAGCTTTAAAATCAACAGAGATATATCATTTTGAAATAAAGTCGTCTCCGGCCACATTTTTTCAAATAGCTCCTCAATGAACTAAGATATCGAGCTAATATCTACTCGAAGAACTACTATTAGTACCCTCTACAATATAACATAGGTTACGATATAGGTTCCTATCGGGGGCAGCTTGCTTATGGAAGGACAGCTAAACCCTTTGAGATGAAATTTGAAAGGATTTTAGGAAACTCCCCCGTAAAGGTGTGAAATAGAGGGTGGAAGTTTGTATGAAACATTTTATTCCTTTGGTCATGCTGTTTATGAGACATATTTAGATACTTCGTAGGTAAATCAACACCTATAAGATAGTTCCCGTTAACCTAGAATCATGAAATTTGGTAAGGAGCAAATCCTCACAGCACAAGTACCTAAAGGAAATAGTCCGAAAATCTTTATCACATAAAAAGCGCCATTACAAACTTACATTTGCAAATGACAGTGACGTATATCTATGTCAGAGAGATCACTTTTTCAATTGCAAAGTTAAGTTTGTTCTTCAATCCTACTTTTCTATCCAACAGAGTAATATTCCGTCATACTTCGTCGTTTCATACTCTAAGAACTTTAGTAGGTAGTGATGATGTTCATTATTTCTCGTAATGAACATCATCACTACCTACTAAAGTTTACCACTCGTCATAACAAAAATGGACTCGAAATTATATAATATTTTTATACATCCTGACATATTATAGTATTTAAATGCGAAAGTGTGTTTGTGTGTTACCTCTTCACTTACTAATGGCTGTACGGATTTAGATGGAACATGGCATGAAGTCCTGGATGAAAAAAACACTCCCGAGCGTGTTCCTTTTGGATAATTGTCAACATTAACTCTAGCATCCGCTAGTAATATTATATAATGTTTATGAAAGTTGACGCTTGACAGCAGAAAAGCTATTATTTTGATTTTGTTAAAATTAAATTTTGTATAAATAAATAAATAAAATTAGAAAAGAAGTTGAAGGAAACGCAAAATACATAATATGTAAAATCCAAAAGCATAATATTTATGAGCCGGATGCTCGTCTTGTGGAGCGTCAGTAATGTGGCTGATGTCTCCATCCTACGCGTGGCTGACACTTATCATTGACAATTGTATTTAAGTTGAAGTACTTAGGTAAGTGGATACAACAAGTAAAACTTATTAGTAACGCTTCCGTTGTGTCTCCGTCTCAGTAGTTTTAGAACGAACTTGTGTCGAATAGGTAGCGAGTTAGTAACTATTCAGAAAGTTTAATAGTGTTACTTCATTATAACTCATTCAGCCCACATCCAATCTAACTCGTAAGTAACCGATTCTGACATTTTCATAATCTCTAAGATTAAAAGTAAAGATACTTACCCAAATCTGTGTTAAAATCCTATACAAACGTCCATTAACTTAACGATGAGTGGCCATACACATACATGTGCGGGAGTATTGTTAGTGAATCAGTGCTCGGCTAATAGCTCACCTTACCCGGCCACTCGTGGCCACTTAGCCCGGGCCGGCTACACTCGGGCCACGCATAATGTAGCCGCGCGTCGCTGCCTGCGAATTGAATCAGCGCGGCTTGCGCACGCTCACTGGTCAATCAGAAATGTGGATGAGTTGCATTATTAGTTGAGCCACCTAGCGAGCCGGATCGCTCGCCTGATTAGCTGCGACCACATTGCGTGTCCCGCCGGACGAGCGGCACCGCACCACACCGGAGCACAACGCACTTCACATTTAATAGCGACGACATGGGGGCAGTTCCGTTTGTAAACCAAATTGAGGTTAACCTGTGGGATAATTAAGTACTTAGCTTGTATGGCCGCGCGACCGCATTGTGTGTCGGTAGACACTCGCTAAACTGTTGCATTTTGTAGGTAATTTGTGAACTGTGTCTGGTTTCTAAGTAAATGTTCGTCGGTGTCAGTAAAGCCAACAGTTAAGACAGTTGATGTCCAGACGAGCGCACGGCGAGCCGCGCCGGGCAGCCGGCACAGCGCACAGTTGATGTCCAGACGAGCGCACGGCGAGCCGCGCCGGGCAGCCGGCACAGCGCACAGTTGATGTCCAGACGAGCGCACGGCGAGCCGCGCCGGGCAGCCGGCACAGCGCACAGTTGATGTCCAGACGAGCGCACGGCGAGCCGCGCCGGGCAGCCGGCACAGCGCACAGTTGATGTCCAGACGAGCGCACGGCGAGCCGCGCCGGGCAGCCGGCACAGCGCACAGTTGATGTCCAGACGAGCGCACGGCGAGCCGCGCCGGGCAGCCGGCACAGCGCACAGTTGATGTCCAGACGAGCGCACGGCGAGCCGCGCCGGGCAGCCGGCACAGCGCACAGTTGATGTCCAGACGAGCGCACGGCGAGCCGCGCCGGGCAGCCGGCACAGCGCACAGTTCATGTCCAGACAAGCGCACGGCGAGCCGCGCCGGGCAGCCGGCACAGCGCACAGCGCACAGCGGCGCATTGCGTGTAACAACTGACTGCGTATATGCAATTTAAATTGTACCTAATATGATGAGCGCGCATGTAGTGTGTATGCTGTGTAGTGTAATGGTATTCTGTCGCATCTGGTGGTGCTAGAAACAGAACTTAATACCAATACCACCTAGCCATTTGGCTACAATAGCGAAGGTGATACGATGACATACAAGTCTGCTTTCCGAGAACACGCCTGTACATAAACGCACTTTTTGCAGACATTTGCATTCCACGTTAAGAGGATTGTGAAGCTATAAATTTTCATACAAAAAGCGATAACGTTTATCTACCCGTACACATAGTCTTATTTTCATATTTTTTGGAAATTTTGTAGATATAATGAAAACCTAGGTCCGTACGTTTTTATTATAAAGAAATATTGCATACGATATAAGTTATTAGCATCTAAATATCTATATTTTTAAATCATATTGAATAGAATCACTAAAAAAGATAAATGTATTAAATGTAATGAGACCAAAAACGTCTCATTTCGTAAAGGTTTAGGGGGGTGAAAACGTTATCACCCGAAACATTTTTTACGTATAATTGTATGAAATGTAGGTAATTGCCTCGCAAGACTCGCGCCGCGTATCGGCACTTCACAATCCTCTTAAGAGGGCTGTCTCATTTTGTCATCTCTCTCGCTCACACGGGACCAATTTTTTAAGAATGTTATATAAAAATACGCTTTTTTGAAAAATGTTATCAATTGGCGAAGTAATAAATAATATTGATTTAAGAGGATTACAGGACCTAAACGCAAATAACGCAAGTTTTATAATGCCTAAAAGTATATGATCTTCTGCAGTAAACAAAATTAGAAAAATATATGATATTGTTCAGGATATATGCTAGTTAGATAGTGTGTTGAAAACATAATACAATTAATTTGATACGATAGAAAAAAATCACGAAGATACCTCTAAAAATTTCTTTTAACGATTAAAAACCATACTAATATACATGCAATCATCCAGATTTTTTTGTCAGATTATTCTAAAAGCAACATATTATCGTGATAGTGTTTTAATTTTTTAGACTAATCTCTAGATTTTTTGTAAATCGATAATTGCTTCATATTTTGCAATAAATTACCAGCGTTGTGTCATCGCGCTTCTCTTTCTTTTCTATGCAGTCCGACAGTGACCGCACTTTAGCTCATGTAGTCCCCTTAATAGGTAATTATTAAAAACACATTTTTCTATTGTGTTATCTAATGAAATCAGCTCAATATGTATTATGATCTGTTTTTGAGATAATTAAATAAATTCTACAATAAAAATGTGTTTTTAGTAATTACCTATTAAATTAATAGATATTATTTATAACTTCGCCAATTGATTACATTTTCAAAAACCATCTTTTCATTTAACATTCTTAAAAAGTTGGTCCCGTGTGAGCGAGAGAGGTGATAAAATGCGACAGCCCTCTTAAAAGCAAATCCTGTTAAGAGCGTTCATCCCACGCTGGCTGGCAACAGGTTTTCGTGATTATTTTATTAAATTTAAATCAAAGTAAGTACTATTTTTTTCGGCCAAGCACTAGATTGTTGTATTTTATTTTCATTTCTAACATTTACTCAGTAAATAAAAATATTTAATCCTAATATAGCAAGTAAAAATAATTGACAATAATTATGTTATTTTCTAAATAACTGTAAAAAAATTAATACATATTTATAAATAACATAATACCATCTCGTGCTTAGCAAAAAAAAAGTAGGTACTTTGATTTATATTTATTATAATAATCACGAAAAATCTCTACAAATGCGACGTTGCAAGCCCGCGCGGGATGAACGCGCTTAAAAATGTATCCTTATAATTATTATGGTAATTTAATGATTAGTATTTTTAAAGTCCAGGAAATAGTGTTTGTGTAGTGTCGGAACACTGCAGACTGCCGCGCTAACTGCGTGTAGAAGCTACAGATATTATTAGCAAATGTTAGCCGCGGCCGAGATAGGACGCAGGTGAACAAAAGTTTTCCATTATTTATGTTGCTAATTAAATCATTTTAAATAATGTAGCCTATTTAAAAGCTTTGTTTTATTTCGGCTTATTGTACATATTTTTTGGTGAAACGGAAAAAAAATTTCAAGAAAATCAGCAGTTCTTATTTTATAGTTTTAAAATAAGAACTTGTACAATGTAGTGTTCAATATTTCGTCATCCTGAGGAGATGAAAATCACAAAACAAAAAAACAAAATCAAAAAAAATATTTATTGTCATAAAACCGATTGTACACCAGAATATGGAATTCTCTGACTCCTGCACTAGTTAAAACTGTGTTGCAGGAGCCAGTGTCCTCCCGTAATAAAAAGAACACACTTAAAGTTTTATGTAACATAAAAAGAAAAAAAAGACACTGTTTTAAATCAAAATGAATTTAAAAAAAAATGTAATGTACAAAAATAATTGAACAAAAAAAAAAAAGGTAAAAGTAAGAAATTAAAATAAAATAGAAATTACAAAATTAGTATTAACGGTTCTAATTTCTAATTTTGCGCTAGGGTATATTTGTGTGTGTGTGCGCGAGTGTATTTGGGTGTGTGTGTTGTGTGTGTGTGTTGTGTGTGTGTGTGTGTGTGTGTGTGTGAGCTGTGTTTGTGTATAATTATGTGAGTTGGCTTGCCTGAAGTAGCGGATTAGCAATTTGGTTCAAGACGAATCGAATTTGAATTTGTGTTACGCAATTAGGGTGATGGTATTTATTACTATTTTATGTAATTTAAGTCACTACAGTCAATAGATTCTCTACCGCGTCGTAGTCAAGGGACTTCAGCCAGATGAAGATAACTTCCTTAAATTTATTGTTGCTTAATTTACGTATGGAATTAATTTTATTGCATTTGTTATACACATTGGGGGCAATGAAGTTAAAGTGCTTTTGAAAAGATGACATGTCCCGCGTTAATTTATTATTTTACAGAAATTGAAAAAAAAAACTCCACATTTTGTTGTCTTTCTAGCTTTTTGCTTTAAAATAAAATATATGTTGTGATGCTGTGTGTGTGGTGGGATTGGAAGGGCATTATTCATTATGAGCTGTTACCACTAGGCAGGACCATCGATTCTGAACTCTACTGCGAACAACTGATGAGATTAAAGCAAAAAGTTGAGAGAAAGCGGCCGGAATTAATCAACAGAAGGGGTGTGGCTTTTCATCATGATAACGCTAGACCTCACACATCTTTAGCCACTCAGCAAAAATTAAGAGAGTTTGGCTGGGAGGTGTTAATGCATCCGACGTATAGTCCTGACCTTGCACCTTCAGATTTCCACCTGTTACGGTCTCTTCAGAATTCTTTAGGCAGTGTCAGGTTAACATCACGAGAGGACTGCCAAAACCACTTGTCGCGGTATTTTGACCAGAAGTCCCAAAATTTCTATAGCAATGGGATCATGTCCCAATAAAATATATATATATATATATATATATATATACATAAGGAGTAAACTTCGATCGTGCGTAGAAGATGACACACTTGTTTTGTTCATGTTTCGTTACTAAAGCGACGTTGGCCGTAATCCCCCCTTTTTGATACACCGGTGTTACTACTTGATATCCAGTTATAATCTATATATCTAATGGACATAAAAATGTTAAACTATAAACATTTAAATTCCGTCCCTAAAGTGAATGGCGCACCCTGCCGCCTTTCGCCCCGGTGCACCCTGCCGCCCTTCGCGTAGCATTGATGGCAGGACACCGTTCAGTGATAGATCGCCCGGAGTCCTGCCAGCGGGACTATAAGTACTTCCGGAAGGACGCAAATCTTTCGATGAACAAAATTCAAATTTGCACGAAAAAAAGGAGAGTTTTCTCTCTTTCACACTGTACAAAAAACGGTTCCAAAACCACTGACGTTCAGTTAGCACGCGCTCGCGCTTACTTCAGCGCCAACATTTCGGTATTTCAGCGGAATAAAGTTTTTTTACCAGACTGCGGCGAAGCCCAAAAGGAGGGTTATGTGTTTGACCTGTATGTATGTATGTATATATGTATGTCCGTTTCTTTGTTCCCTCTTAACTCCTAAACGAATGAACGGATTTGGATAAATTATTAGGATAATTTGTTTACCGTCTTTAGATTTGTCTTGGTAGAGCGTGTCACTGGCTACTTTAAAACTAAAAACAAAGTAAAATGGCGGATTTCGGGTATCTTAATGTGGAGTTCGAATTTTTTTTTCTTCTAATACCAGCGAGTGGGATATCAAAATGAAGAGTTTTAAAAGGTGATTACAAAAACATATACAACTTATATGGTTTAAAGTAATTCGAAGAGACAAATCGTAAAAAACCTTGTAAATAACCCTCACGACCAAAACTCCTTGCAAGAAATAAATCATCTGCGAAATCTTTCACATTTGTAAACTAAAAAGCTGGAAATAAAAAAAGTAATTTAAAAAATTAAAAAACCCGGCTGCGGTAAAACTGAAAAGATAAAAAAACCCATTTTATATTAAATAAAAGTTGAAAGCAGGCGGCACCCATTCCATTTTTATATTTTCAAACTCAAATGGGTCGAGCCTGCTTCCAACTTTTATTTAATATAAAATGGGCTTGTTTTTAACGTTTCAGTTTTACCGCAGCCGGGTTTTTTTAGTTTTTTTTTATTCCTAATTTTGATTCTTTTGTGAGTACCGCGTCACTCACTCCTCCTCTTTATGAATTCTTAACTACAATACAAGCACAATATTTAAGTGCTAAACCAAAGTGGCAGATGTATAGTTCTTTACATATGTAGTTCTTTGCTTATAAATAATATTAGATAAATGTGCTCCGATAATAATAATTCATCATTTATTAAGTACGATTACATTTATTGTTATTATTAACGTATTAGTTTAATTTTAATACGCACTGAGCAGATGTTTATAACTTCTGACGAGCGTAAGTTCAACATCGAGGTCACCGTACTGCTGGAGGAACAGACCATACAACAACATACCATGCAACAACATACCATACAACAACATACCATACAACAACATACCATGCAACAACATACCATACAACAACATACCATGCAACAACATACCATACAACAACATACCATACAACAACATACCATGCAACAACATACCATACAACAACATACCATGCAACAACATACCATACAACAACATACCATACAACAACATACCATACAACAACATACCATACAACAACATACCATACAACAACATACCATACAACAACATACCATGCAACAACATACCATGCAACAACATACCATACAACAACATACCATACAACAACATACCATACAACAACATACCATACAACAACATACCATACAACAACACACCATACAACAACATACCATACAACAACGTACCATGCAACAACATACCATACAACAACATACCATACAACAACGTACCATGCAACAACATACCATACAACAACATACCATACAACAACATACCATGCAACAACATACCATGCAACAACATACCATACAACAACATACCATGCAACAACATACCATACAACAACATACCATACAACAACATACCATACAACAACATACCATACAACAACATACCATACAACAACATACCATACAACAACATACCATACAACAACATACCATACAACAACATACCATACAACAACATACCATACAACAACATACCATACAACAACATACCATACAATAACATACCATGCAACAACATACCATACAACAACATACCATGCAACAACATACCATACAACAACGTACCATGCAACAACATACCATACAACAACATACCATACAACAACATACCATGCAACAACATACCATACAACAACATACCATACAACAACATACCATGCAACAACATACCATACAACAACATACCATACAACAACATACCATACAACAACATACCATACAACAACATACCATACAACAACATACCATGCAACAACATACCATACAACAACATACCATGCAACAACATACCATACAACAACATACCATACAACAACATTTCATACAAACTGCGTACTTCTAGCAGGACTCGCGGCAGTCTTCCGGCGGGACGCTAACTCGACCTTCCGGAAGAGCCTCCTAAAGGACAAGCCACCGGGCGATCTACTCGTGTCATTAGGATTCCGTATCCAAAGGGTGCCAAACGGAACCCTATTACAAAGCCAACGTTGTCTGTCCGTCTGTCTGTCGGCGGGCTGTATTTAAGAACCGGAATAGGTAGACAATTGAAATCTTCGCGATTGTGTAGGTATTTCTATTGCCGCTATAACAAACAATAAAAATAAAATAAATAAATTATAATTTTTATTTTTACCATACAAGAACGTATTTTTTTTAAACTGAAGTATTTTTTTAGGGTTCCGTACCTCAAAAGGAAAAAACGGAACCCTTATAGGATCACTCGTGTGTCTGTTTGTCTGTCTGTCCGTCTGTCACAGCCAATTAGTTCCAAATCTAATGGACCGATTAAGTTGAAATTTAGTAGACGTATGAATTTTGTGACCCCAACACGGAAGCGTAACGTAAATAACTGCTACGCCACCAGCTGGCACTTCATACCCGAGCAAGGGACGGGGGGAGGACGATTACTTCGGGGTCGTCGCGAGGGACCTCGGCGGCGAGGTCGGAATGTCGATTTGTTTTTGTTTCTACGGTCCCTACTGCTCTCCTGGAGAAGAGTTATGGGGTCGTCGGGATCTGAGAGGACAAGCCTCGGGCGGCGGGCCTTAGCCGCCTCGACAACCAGAGGGTTGAGACGGTTGGTGGCCGAGTCGAAGAAACGCCTGGAATTGCGTTTCAAGAACAGGGAGATGGTGAGAATGTCGAGATCTACGTGGAGGTTTTTGTTTTGAACGAACCAAGGGGCTCCCGTTGCCTTTCGGAGGAAACGGTTTTGGAGGGCCTGCATCCTATGAATGAGGTGGAATTTTGCGTGCGCACACACTGAATCCGCATAGGTCATGATGGGGCGAATGCACGCTGTATAAGTGACAATTTGCTATGTGCATTCAGAACGGAGTGGAGTCTACCGAGAGCGAAAGCGGCGCGCCAACGCACTTGCTTTATGTGCTCAGCGAAGGAGAGGTGGTGGTTGAGGGTCACACCAAGGTATTTGGCTCGCGTCTCCCAAGGGATCGGCTTGCCGAACATGCTGATCGGTCGGGAGAAAAAGACTTGTTGCGGGAAAAAGTTTCTTCGCATTTTTAAGAAAATTAAAAACATTTTTTAATATAGTTTATTTACATTTAACTAAAGTATGTAGGTACAATTTTGTTCGATAACTTTTTGCCATCTTGTAGGTAGGGACATGATCCCATTGCTATAGAAATTTTGGGACTTCTGGTCAAAATACCGCGACAAGTGGTTTTGGCAGTCCTCTCGTGATGTTAACCTGACACTGCCTAAAGAATTCTGAAGAGACCGAAACAGATGGAAATCTGAAGGTGCAAGGTCAGGACTATACGGTGGATGCATTAACACCTCCCAGCCAAACTCTCTTAATTTTTGCTGAGTGGCTAAAGATGTGTGAGGTCTAGCGTTATCATGATGAAAAACCACACCCCTTCTGTTGATTAACTCCGGCCGCTTCCTCTCAACTTCTTGCTTTAATCTCATCAGTTGTTCGCAGTAGAGTTCAGAATCGATGGTCCTGCCTGGTGGTAACAGCTCATAATGAATAATGCCCTTCCAATCCCACCACACACACAGCATCACCTTGTTGCGAGTTAACCCGGGTTTCGCCACAGTCTGTGAAGCCTGACCGGCCTTTGACCACGACCTTTTTCTTGTCATACGTGATCCACTTTTCATCACCAGTTATCAGCTTCTTCAAAAGTGGTTCGGTTTCATTACGTCGTAATAAAGAATCACAAATGAGTACACGGTTCATTAGGTTTCTTTCAGTGAGCTCGTGAGGTACCCAAATGTCGAGCTTTTTTGTGTACCCAGTTTTTTTCAAATGCGCCAAAACTATTTTGTGGTCAATTTCCAGTTCTTCAGCTACGTCGTAACTACAGATATGCCGATCTTGCTCCACTTTTTCAAAAATAGCATCCATTTTATCCGTAATAGGGCGACCAGAGCGACGTGCATCTTTGACATCAAAATTTCCGGATTGAAAACGCTTAAACCAAATTTGTGCTACTCTCACAGACACTACACTAGGTCCATAAACATGGCAAATTTTTTTCGCGGCTTGCGTTGTATTTTTACCTTTTTTGTAGTAAAATTTTAAAATGTATCGAATTTCTTCATTAGATTCACTCATCTTGACGGTACGAAAAACAAATGAAAATCACACATTTTCCTAATTTAAATTTAGAATTATGTTTTTTAAAATTTAAACTTTCAATGATACCAAAACCAGCCAGATACAAATAGTATAGCCAAAGAGATTTTATTACAAGTTCATACATACTATAATGCGAAAAGACTTTTTCCCCAACCTAATATGTAAGTAAGTATATGAGCAAACAGTAACTTATCTCAATAACGTACAAGAATACCTAGCAATTACCGATGTATTTTTAGCGATAATTAAATCGCCATTTTTAATAGGAAAAAGTGTCCAATCAATTGTATAGTGTACATAAAAAAACACAATATTTTGTATTGGTCGGCGAGCCTCCTTGTGAACTAACTGATGTGTTAATGACATCAAGCGCCTCACTACTACTCTGTATAATGACATCAAGCGCCTCACTACTACTCTGTATAATGACATCAAGCGCCTCACTACTACTCTGTATAATGACATCAAGCGCCTCACTACTACTCTGTATAATGACATCAAGCGCCTCACTACTACTCTGTATAATGACATCAAGCGCCTCACTATTACACTGTATAATGACATCAAGCGCCTCACTACTACTCTGTATAATGACATCAAGCGCCTCACTACTACTCTGTATAATGACATCAAGCGCCTCACTATTACACTGTATAATGACATCAAGCGCCTCACTACTACTCTGTATAATGACATCAAGCGCCTCACTACTACTCTGTATAATGACATCAAGCGCCTTACTACTAATCTGTATAATGACATCAAGCGCCTCACTACTACTCTGTATAATGACATCAAGCGCCTCACTACTACTCTGTATAATGACATCAAGCGCCTCACTACTACTCTGTATAATGACATCAAGCGCCTCACTATTACACTGTATAATGACATCAAGCGCCTCACTACTACTCTGTATAATGACATCAAGCGCCTCACTACTACACTGTATAATGACATCAAGCGCCTCACTACTACTCTGTATAATGACATCAAGCGCCTCACTATTACACTGTATAATGACATCAAGCGCCTCACTACTACTCTGTATAATGACATCAAGCGCCTCACTACTACTCTGTATAATGACATCAAGCGCCTCACTATTACACTGTATAATGACATCAAGCGCCTCACTACTACTCTGTATAATGACATCAAGCGCCTCACTATTACACTGTATAATGACATCAAGCGCCTCACTACTACTCTGTATAATGACATCAAGCGCCTCACTACTACTCTGTATAATGACATCAAGCGCCTCACTACTACTCTGTATAATGACATCAAGCGCCTCACTATTACACTGTATAATGACATCAAGCGCCTCACTACTACTCTGTATAATGACATCAAGCGCCTCACTATTACACTGTATAATGACATCAAGCGCCTCACTACTACTCTGTATAATGACATCAAGCGCCTCACTACTACTCTGTATAATGACATCAAGCGCCTCACTATTACACTGTATAATGACATCAAGCGCCTCACTACTACTCTGTATAATGACATCAAGCGCCTCACTACTACTCTGTATAATGACATCAAGCGCCTCACTATTACACTGTATAATGACATCAAGCGCCTCACTACTACTCTGTATAATGACATCAAGCGCCTCACTACTACTCTGTATAATGACATCAAGCGCCTCACTACTACTCTGTATAATGACATCAAGCGCCTCACTACTACTCTGTATAATGACATCAAGCGCCTCACTACTACTCTGTATAATGACATCAAGCGCCTCACTACTACTCTGTATAATGACATCAAGCGCCTCACTACTACTCTGTATAATGACATCAAGCGCCTCACTACTACTCTGTATAATGACATCAAGCGCCTCACTACTACTCTGTATAATGACATCAAGCGCCTCACTACTACTCTGTATAATGACATCAAGCGCCTCACTACTACTCTGTATAATGACATCAAGCGCCTCACTACTACTCTGTATAATGACATCAAGCGCCTCACTACTACTCTGTATAATGACATCAAGCGCCTCACTACTACTCTGTATAATGACATCAAGCGCCTCACTACTACTCTGTATAATGACATCAAGCGCCTCACTACTACTCTGTATAATGACATCAAGCGCCTCACTACTACTCTGTATAATGACATCAAGCGCCTCACTACTACTCTGTATAATGACATCAAGCGCCTCACTACTACTCTGTATAATGACATCAAGCGCCTCACTACTACTCTGTATAATGACATCAAGCGCCTCACTACTACTCTGTATAATGACATCAAGCGCCTCACTATTACACTGTATAATGACATCAAGCGCCTCACTACTACTCTGTATAATGACATCAAGCGCCTCACTACTACTCTGTATAATGACATCAAGCGCCTCACTACTACTCTGTATAATGACATCAAGCGCCTCACTACTACTCTGTATAATGACATCAAGCGCCTCACTACTACTCTGTATAATGACATCAAGCGCCTCACTACTACTCTGTATAATGACATCAAGCGCCTCACTACTACTCTGTATAATGACATCAAGCGCCTCACTACTACTCTGTATAATGACATCAAGCGCCTCACTACTACTCTGTATAATGACATCAAGCGCCTTACTACTACTCTGTATAATGACATCAAGCGCCTCACTACTACTCTGTATAATGACATCAAGCGCCTCACTACTACTCTGTATAATGACATCAAGCGCCTCACTACTACTCTGTATAATGACATCAAGCGCCTCACTATTACACTGTATAATGACATCAAGCGCCTCACTACTACTCTGTATAATGACATCAAGCGCCTCACTACTACTCTGTATAATGACATCAAGCGCCTCACTACTACTCTGTATAATGACATCAAGCGCCTCACTACTACTCTGTATAATGACATCAAGCGCCTCATTACTACTCTGTATAATGACATCAAGCGCCTCACTACTACTCTGTATAATGACATCAAGCGCCTCACTACTACTCTGTATAATGACATCAAGCGCCTCACTACTACTCTGTATAATGACATCAAGCGCCTCACTACTACTCTGTATAATGACATCAAGCGCCTCACTACTACTCTGTATAATGACATCAAGCGCCTCACTACTACTCTGTATAATGACATCAAGCGCCTCACTACTACTCTGTATAACAACAAAATGTTTCACTTCATCGTGTTGTTTAGTTTAGTTCAATTATTTTCCACTTCGGCTTCTGATACACACATGGTACGCTAGTCGTGTTAGCAACTTACTTTTTGTTTTGGAGAGAATGTCCCTTTTGTCTTCTCGCATCATTATTTAAAAAGTCGAGTATGGTAAGTACTTGAGACTTCACGGCAGTCACGTAGCTCCGTAGTATATTGTATGTATTGTATTGTATGTATATATTGTGTACATATATATGTAGGATCAGGAGTGCCGAGCAGAGGTATGTCGTCAGGGCTTGGAGTTCCCATTTAATTGGGATAAACAATTACAAAGTTACACTATTTAAAAAAAAACACAATACAAATGGTAATTAGTACCAATACAGTTAATCGAACAAACCAATATGGTTACAGTTCGTATAGCAGCGTAAGCCACCCAAATACAAAGTATATCGCTATCAGTAAGCCAATACAGCTATGTCAATATACAGCAGCGCTGTACCAGGTAAACCGACAGTATTGCCGGGAGCAGGGGAGCTCTTTATGGAATCGAATCCGAAGATCGACTCCTAGCAAACCGAGTGCACGCTTTTTTTAAAGGACGATGTCTCCACCTTGCAATCTCTCCACAACAACTCTATCCGACGACACATGGAGGTACGTCATCGTATTTACTTGATAGAAAACACTAAAATGTGCTAAATCTAATAAGACACATTATAAAATAAT
This sequence comes from Dicycla oo, assembly GCA_948252095.1. NCBI lineage: Eukaryota > Metazoa > Arthropoda > Insecta > Lepidoptera > Noctuidae > Dicycla > Dicycla oo. Next base: position 586,587 of record OX411716.1, on the reverse strand, counting down.
CAAATAATACTAGAATAATATTATCGTAAATACATAATGATGATTTCACAAAATAAATCATTCTAAAATCAAAGTAACATGTGATCAATTGTTGTGAACAAAAATCAGCTGTTCAGTACATTTTGACGAATTATGCCAACATAAATGTACTGAACAGGTAATTTTTTGTTTCGCGATTTCAGGTTTGGTCCCATAGTGAAAGTTGTTCATATTCATGGGTAGAATAACCTGTGAAAATTTGCGCACTACTTAAAAAATTATCCTGCATTTCTCCTGTGATTCTGAATAACCTCACATTATAGGGTACGATTTTTCAAGTTCTTTATAAAATAAAACATCTTTCGTTTTAAGAAGGACAAAATATGTGCCAGTGAATGTTGGCTATGTTTTGTGCGAGTTAATGTTGGCTATGTTTTGTGCGAGTGAATGTTGGCTCTGTTTTGTGCGAGTTAATGTTGGCTATGTTTTGTGCGAGTTAATGTTGGCTATTTTTTGTGCGAGTGAATGTTGGCTATGTTTTGTGCGAGTTAATGTTGGCTATGTTTTGTGCGAGTGAATGTTGGCTCTGTTTTGTGCGAGTTAATGTTGGCTATGTTTTGTGCGAGTTAATGTTGGCTATTTTTTGTGCGAGTGAATGGTGGCTATGTTTTGTGCGAATTAATGTTGGCTATGTTTTGTGCGAGTGAATGTTGGCTATGTTTTGTGCGAGTTAATGTTGGCTATGTTTTGTGCGAGTTAATGTTGGCTATGTTTTGTGCGAGTTAATGTGGCTATGTTTTGTGCGAGTGAATGTTGGCTATGTTTTGTGCGAGTTAATGTTGGCTATGTTTTGTGCGAGTTAATGTTGGCTATGTTTTGTGCGAGTGAATGTTGGCTATGTTTTGTGCGAGTTAATGTTGGCTATGTTTTGTGCGAGTGAATGTTGGCTATGTTTTGTGCGAGTTAATGTTGGCTATGTTTTGTGCGAGTTAATATTGGCTATGTTTTGTGCGAGTGAATGTTGGCTATGTTTTGTGCGAGTTAATGTTGGCTATTTTTTGTGCGAGTGAATGTTGGCTATGTTTTGTGCGATTTAATGTTGGCTATGTTTTGTGCGAGTGAATGTTGGCTATGTTTTGTGCGAGTTAATGTTGGCTATGTTTTGTGCGAGTTAATGTTGGCTATGTTTTGTGCGAGTGAATGTTGGCTATGTTTTGTGCGAGTTAATGTTGGCTATGTTTTGTGCGAGTTAATGTTGGCTATGTTTTGTGCGAGTTAATGTTGGCTATGTTTTGTGCGAGTGAATGTTGGCTCTGTTTTGAATCAGACTTATAAAACTTTTTTATTAGACTTTACTGTCCCACTGCCAGGACAAAGGTCTCACTACTCTATTTCCACATCTCTCTGTCCAGAGCTGAGTTTTATTAAAGGGGTCCAGCTCATCCCGCCATCTCCGTCTGCGCCTGCCGCGATGTCGCTTGACATTAAGCGGGACCCACTGGGTCAGAAGTTTGACCCATTGATCGTCTGACATACGGCAGATGTGTCCAGCCCAATTCCATTTAAGTGTAGCAGCTTTTCGAGTGACATCAGTTATTTTAGTGATGGAACAGATTGTTGTATTCTTAACCCGGTCCACATTAGTATTTTTAATGGTTTACTTCATCAAAACGATGCACCTTCTAATTTAACTCAACCAGGTCTAGACTCGTGTACAGACTTATAGAGTTATGCAGCGTCTCCAGGCCAGACTGGTCGCCGCCAGTTTGTCTTACAACACAATTTCTAAGCTTTGTAATAAACAATGCGCTTAGAAGACTGTGTTACTAATAACTTAAGCTAAATATTCTACCATATGGCGTTTAGTTGTGTCGCTACGCTACTACTGACACGTTACCGACATGTTAGAGAATTTCGCAATAAGAGATTAAAAGTGTATATATAGATATTATCCAAGCAGCAAGCGTTAATTGTCAGTATGTTTATTGGTTATTTACTGAGTATGGAAGTACTATGAACATGGTGTGTAAGGAAAGGCTTTCATAACAAGGCACAGAAAGACAAGTCTAGGCATTTATTATTTCAATTAGGCTTGTCAGTAGTTAGTCAGAAAGCTAGTCGTCCGTTCACAAAACTAGGTCATCATGGAGAAGAGCGGGCCGGAAACTTAATGGAAACAGTATTAAAGTATTACATCAACATATTATTTATATTTCTTTAAAATTATTCTTATCTCAAAAGCAGTTAATTCTATCTCTTGGACAATGGTCCAAGAGAACCCAGAATAATAGCAAAATAATAACATTAGCTATAATATAACTACAACAACAATATGTTCATAATTAGCAATAATTGAAATATAAATTCCTTAACTTACGTGACACCTGGTCAATTTATTTCACACCACAACATCACTAGAACTAACCAGCTGAATATCCACCAAGCAACTGTCTCGATAACATCATTACCACCCTTTCTACCTCCTACCAACGTCACTTAATGGCAAACGTCAACCGCCATTTTTAACCAATCACAGTTCATTATACATTTTGGCTTAATAACTTCTGATACAGGTAATAATAAACAAATCTTATGTAGTGAAAACGTTTTAAAATATTTAAAGGTAATTAAGCCATTTAATAAGATCTGATTGGTAATTCTTAGATAAATTCAATAGAATATCAACATGTGCTGACAGTATTGTTGTACCAATCGTTTGAAACCACTTATTTTATTATAATAGCAATTTAAATTCTAAGACATAGTACAAATATATTTCAATAGTACGTAATAACATCCATATGATTTTTACAAGTTAATATTGGTATTTCCTTGTAAACACAATAACTAGTCAAATTATGTACTTCTACATTGGTCCCAAGCTTCGTGTGACAGATCTCATTATCCAACAAACAGTATTATAATATTTATAACAATTTCAAAAATAATTATCCAACACGTGCGTTCAGAAAGGAAGGAAAGGAAGGCTATATGAAATGTGTCGCTACGCTACTACCGACACGCGTGCGTTCAGAAGGGAAGGAAAGGAAGGCTATATGAAATGTGTCGCTACGCTACTACCGACACGCGTGCGTTCAGAAAGGAAGGAAAGGAAGGCTATATGAAATGTGTCGCTACGCTACTACCGACACGCGTGCGTTCAGAAAGGAAGGAAAGGAAGGCTATATGAAATGTGTCGCTACGCTACTACCGACACGCGTGCGTTCAGAAAGGAAGGAAAGGAAGGCTATATGAAATGTGTCGCTACGCTACTACCGACACGCGTGCGTTCAGAACGGAAGGAAAGGAAGGCTATATGAAATGTGTCGCTACGCTACTACCGACACGCGTGCGTTCAGAAAGGAAGGAAAGGAAGGCTATATGAAATGCGTCGCTACGCTACTACCGACACGCGTGTGTTCAGAAGGGAAGGAAAGGAAGGCTATATGAAATGTGTCGCTACGCTACTACCGACACGCGTGTGTTCAGAAGGAAAGGAAAGGAAGGCTATATGAAATGTGTCGCTACGCTACTACCGACACGCGTGTGTTCAGAAGGAAAGGAAAGGAAGGCTATATGAAATGTGTCGCTACGCTACTACCGACACGCGTGTGTTCAGAAGGAAAGGAAAGGAAGGCTATATGAAATGTGTCGCTACGCTACTACCGACACGCGTGTGTTCAGAAGGAAAGGAAAGGAAGGCTATATGAAATGTGTCGCTACGCTACTACCGACACGCGTGCGTTCAGAAGGGAAGGAAAGGAAGGCTATATGAAATGTGTCGTTGTGCTTTTCGTGTCGTGTGGCCACATGTAGGGTTTGCTTATAAGACAGTGTACTCATTTATTTATTCATTTTATTAGGTTCACCAACAACTGTTTACACCTAGTTGTAACAAAAATTACATACTTAAAACAGTCTTACAGTGCAACAAATACTTATAGGTAAACACCACATTCACAATTCAAAGAATCATAAGCTAACTTACATAGTGATAAGCGCTAATTATTAATACAATTGGTTATTATTGGCTACATTGTATAAAACAAAAATTGATAAAATAAAGATGATAAAATTGATTGAATGTTAAAATTGATATAAACGATAAGATTGATAGAATTAATACGGTTGGTTAAAATGAATAAATTAATATTATTGACAAAATTTAAAAAAAAATATATATAAAATACATCATCATCCTCTTGTTGTAACCAGATTAGCAAGTTAGAAGGTTGCTTTCTGACTTGCATTTGGGGTGTATGCTGTTAAGTACATTTTGACGTACACACACCAAATAACCAAGTGTTTGCACAGAAAGGATTATTAAAAAAATTATAACCTAACATACCGAGTAAAAGGTCTCTTTGTTTTAATTGAGCAAGAAAAACACAGAACATATCTGATAACCCACTGGTCCCGGGCGCGACCCCGCGCTGTGTGTCGACAATAAAGCCGAGTGCTGGCTCATAACAGTCGCACAATACCGTATCGATACCAATCACATCGACGATATCGATATCGCGTATCGTTCTCTAATGGCGATCGTACTGAGTGCGCTTTCTTGTACCCAACCACGACCACAGAACTTACTTATTGACTGGAAGTGACAGTTGTACGTAAGCAGAGACTCGTGTGCCTATTCGAGGTTTGTCTCTAACACATACTAATATCTGGAAAATTCACAGCATCTGCTGGCAATAAACAGTAAGCTCGCCCTCTATTACAGTAAATATCATATTATACTTCTGCCGAACCCTTCGGGAACTCTTGGTTTTGGGTACGTTATGTGAGCCCTCAATTATTTTTTTTTAATTATGCAAATATTTAAGTTAAATTAAATAAATCTGGGAACCGTACTATGTAGTACATACTAATTCCATGCTGGGAACGTATCCTTATTAGAGACTAGCACTCAAATTCAAAATCAAAAGTCATTTATTCATACTAGGCTGAGAATCAGCACTTTTCGAACGTCAAAATTACATAAGCCCACCACTTCCTAGTGCTTTAGCTGGGGAGAAGCAGTGGCGCAACAAACTCCCCAGCAGTGCAGCTGACTGTTCAGTTAAAAAAATATATTTTGTACAGCACTGCGCAAAATAATTTAAGTATTACGCAAAAATGCATTACAACCGCATAGTAAACATATTATGCAGCTTTGTGATCATAACTATTGCTTCCTGCATCTCGCTGACATTTTGAAAAAAAAAAAGTGTAAACATGCTCACTCGCCTTAAAACTATGAATTTTCAGATTTTGAACATTTGTGTTGTGAACATGTTTAAATTAAAAATACATAAACTGGGTACACAATTGCATATATTTATTACAGTTGTTGGTCTGTTTAAGTATTTTAATGTTTAGCTGGAACGGCTGCGGGCTCATGTTAGCTCGTGTTAAGTATTCGCAGAAACTATAAAACGTGTTTGTACTTTTTACATGAGGTAAACAAAGTTAACTAGGTAAACTTCAAGGCAATCTGTTGCTTACCTACCTTATAACATAGTTAACTTGGTAAGCTTCAAGGCAATCTGTTGCTTACTTACCTTATAACATAGTTAACTTGGTAAGCTTCAAGGCAATCTGTTGCTTACTTACCTTATAACATAGTTAACTTGGTAAGCTTCAAGGCAATCTGTTGCTTACTTACCTTATAACATAGTTAACTTGGTAAGCTTCAAGGCAATCTGTTGCTTACTTACCTTATAACATAGTTAACTTGGTAAGATTCAAGGCAATCTGTTGCTTACTTACCTTATAACATAGTTAACTTGGTAAGCTTCAAGGCAATCTGTTGCTTACTTACCTTATAACATAGTTAACTTGGTAAGCTTCAAGGCAATCTGTTGCTTACTTACCTTATAACATAGTTAACTTGGTAAGCTTCAAGGCAATCTGTTGCTTACTTACCTTATAACATAGTTAACTTGGTAAGCTTCAAGGCAATCTGTTGCTTACTTACCTTATAACATAGTTAACTTGGTAAGCTTCAAGGCAATCTGTTGCTTACTTACCTTATAACATAGTTAACTTGGTAAGCTTCAAGGCAATCTGTTGCTTACTTACCTTATAACATAGTTAACTTGGTAAGCTTCAAGGCAATCTGTTGCTTACTTACCTTATAACATAGTTAACTTGGTAAGCTTCAAGGCAATCTGTTGCTTACTTACCTTATAACAAAGTTCAAACTCAGATAATAAAGATTCAAATAATCCATTTACTGGCACTTTTTATTGTGAACGAGTGGTTCAGTCAGAAAGTTAAAGCCAAAGCCTATGGAGAAGAACAGGCAAGAAACTTGTTTATTTAAATCAAAATGTTTTGTTCCAAAATGTTCTTCTGTGGTTCCTCAGTACAGAACAACCATCACGAGCTGCAATGAGCCTGTCATGTACAGCGTATAATGAGGAGCAGCAATGATCCGGTGTGACCCGTGCCAGTCGATGTTGGATGTCGTTCATTGCGGCATACTTACGGTTTTGCAATTCATGAGGCCGCCGCGAGCCCGCGCCCGTTCGGTGAGGTTTGTGTGGCCAGTTTATTAATACGTTGCCAAATGGGATATTTTGTGGTTTCTAACCTATTTCAGTGCGGTTTATGAATCAAGAAATTGCTTTATTTTGCTAAATCGAAAGCAGGAAATTCTTACGTCTGACCTCTTATTTTTTTTTCATAATAAAATCTATAATAATTTTTCCATGGGTATGGGACTTGCTCGCTTGGGAATGGGACTTGCTCGCTTGGGAATGGGACTTGCTCGCTTGGGAATGGGACTTGCTCGCTTGGGTATGGGACTTGCTCGCTTGGGAATGGGACTTGCTTGCTTGGGTATGGGACTTGCATGCTTGAGTATGGGACTTGCTTGGGTATGGGACTTGCTCGCTTGGGAATGGGACTTGCTCGCTTGGGTATGGGACTTGCATGCTTGCGTATGGGACTTGCATGCTTGACTATGGGACTTGCTTGCTTGGGTATGGGATTTCCTCGCTTGGGTATGGGACTTGCTCGGTTGGGAATGGGACTTGCTCGCTTGGGAATGGGACTTGCTCGCTTGGGTAGGGGACTTGCTTGCTTGGGTATGGGACTTGCTCGCTTGGGTATGGGACTTGCTTCCCTGGGAATGGAGATTTTATGTGACGCTGCTGCACTAACGAGTGAGAAAGAAAGGTACAGGCCAACAAGAGGTAGTGTGTGAATGGAACAATCACCGAGAGGCCAGGCTTCACCTCAACACATGGGTAATTAATAGACCGATTTCTAGAGTAATTTATGAAGAAATGTGTGATGCTCGAAAAATTTTGAAGGGTCGTCATAAATGGTGCCAAAGAAATAGGGAACAAATAAAACTGGATCCTATAGCCAGGCAAAGAGTGATGAATAATTTTAGTAAATTTTAGAAAGCTACGGGTAAGCGCGATATTAGGCCTGGGCTACCGGTGAGCAATCAATCTGCCTAGCCCTTTCCCAACTATGTTGGGGTTGGCTTCCAGTCTAACCGGATGCAGCTGAATACCAGTATTTTACATGGAGCGACTGCCGATCTGACCTCCACAACCCAGTTACTGGGTAAGACTGGTTGTCAGACTTTCGGGCTCCGCACGACCCGTAACGACCGTCAAAGATACACAAATGACAGCAGGGACCAACGGCTTCACGTGCTTTCCGAGGCACGGGGGGTCTTGGTATGTGAAGATGTCACCCATCTACAGACCAACCCTGGCAAGTGTAGCTTAACCTAATGGATCGACCCGTGCGGCTGTAATTACTTAGCCACGAGCTCCTCCAATCAGCAATATTAAACCATTAAAATTTAATTAGATCTACAGTTGTATGTATATAAAGTACATGAAACAGTTAACTCTATTGATATGTTGATTTGAAAATATACATATAACTAAATAAATACCAATTTAAGCATTCAAATAATAAAAAGTGTGCGTCAGCTCCGACTGGAGTGTACGCCTTACGTACGATTGTCTCGGAATATAATATGTAGATAGATTGAGCGCTACAACAGACTGGCCGAAAAGAAACAAGTACCCACATAGATTTCAAAGTGAAAGGTGCGCAAGGTACGTAGCGCACGAAAACGTTACGGTTTTCAGTTAACGCTTGTATTAATTTCACTCCTCATAAAATTTCCATACCGGGGGCCTTATATATGAAAATCGATTATTAAGTACCGGGTTACCGGTGAGCGTTGGGGGAATAAATGATCCAGAGGGAATCGCAAACATGTTCATGGAACACTTTAAAGTGCGGTCACCACTTGGTCCCTCAGTTACGATCACCGGTGCTGAGTCCTGTCATGAGGGAGTGGAACCGGTACTGTATTTTTCGGCTAAACAGTTGAGAGTTACAATAAAACACATGAGTAGAGGCAAATCTCCCGGACACGATGGACATCGAGCATGTTGAGTATGCAAGTGTTCATCTGCCGTGGGTCCTGTCCTTGTTTTATTCAGTGTGGTCACTCATACCTACCAGCTGAACTAATGAAAACTATAGTAATACGTATACTCAAAAACAGGACAGGAGATATCTCGGACAAGGGAAACTACCGACCAATCTCAGTACGCTTGATTCGTGCTTGAAAAAACATATGTGCTTGCATGATGCACAATTTGGGTTTCAACCTAAACTTTCAACCGAAAGTGCAATCCTAAGTTTCAAAAATACTGTCCAATATTACACTGAAAATAAAACGCCGCTATACGTCTATTTCTGGTTAAAGACATTTAATTCTCATAAAGAAATTTACATTTCTCTTACATGAGATCAAATTTAAACATACAAGTATAAAACTAATCATTGTCCTTCGACACTCGGACTTACATTTACCTGACGTATTTGATTACAAAATAATTATTTAAGTTCGAGGGTACTCCCAAAAATCCAACACTGTACCACTATGCGTAAACTACCGTGCCTTGAGATGAGATAAAGAGTGCGGTCCCGCTGTCACATGCAGATACATTAGTCACTAGTATAACTTTATGTTTACTGCTATATATACATATGTCTTTTATGGTTAATTAATACTGATATTTTGAAGAACATTTTTTTTTAGTGGTTTTAAAAATATTGATCGAATTCCTGGATCTTTCCAGGGCCTTCGACCTTGTGTCATACGATGTGCTCTGGAAGAAGTTGGAGGACAGGAATATGCCGGCGGAAGTTCGTTAAATCTTGCAGTATTGGTACGCGAACCACACTAAAAAAAGTGGTCCAACACACTCTTCTAAATTCACACTCACTTCTAAATTCAAATGAATTTTAGTTTAAACATATGAAATTCTATTTTCAAATTCAGTCATTTGTTTATTGATTATAGTGTTTTGTTTTCACTACATTTGTATCTTTTTCTTCAATATGGGCACGATAAATACAAGTTGAATGAATACAAGTTCCGTCGCGGTAGCAATGCCGCACAAACGGCTCACAGCATTAATACGTGCACGGAGTGAACACTACAAACGAACGCACGACTCGTTATTGGTTTGAACGCTTCCGACATGGAAATTTTGATCTAAAAAAGAACCCCGAGGTCACCCGAAAACTAAAGTCAGCAACGACGAGTTAAAGGCGATAGTAGAAGCTGACGATACTCAATCTACGGCTGAGTTAGCAGCAGCTTTCAACGTTAGCATCAAAACAATATTGGTTGGACAGACTTCTACTTGTTCCAAAATATAAGGTTGGGGAAAAAGTCTTTTCGCATTATAGTATGTATGAACTTGTAATAAAATCTCTTTGGCTATACTATTTGTATCTGGCTGGTTTTGGTATCATTGAAAGTTTAAATTTAAAGAACATAATTCCAAATTCAAATTAGGAAAATGTGTGATTTTCATTTGTTTTTCGTACCGTCAAGATGCGTGAATCTAATGAAGAAATTCGATACATTTTAAAATTTTACTACGAAAAAGGTAAAAATGCAACGCAAGCCGCGAAAAAAATTTGCGATGTGTATGGACCTAGTGTAGTGTCTGTGAGAGTAGCACAAATTTGCTTTAAGCGTTTTCAATCCGGAAATTTTGATGTCAAAGATTCACGTCGCTCTGGTCGCCCTATTACGGATAAAATGGATGCCATTTTTGAAAAAGTGGAGCAAGATCGGCATATCAGTAGTTACGACGTAGCTGAAGAACTGGAAATTGACCACAAAACAGTTTTGGCGCATTTGAAAAAAACTGGGTACACAAAAAAGCTCGACATTTGGGTACCTCACGAGCTCACTGAAAGAAACCTAATGAACCGTGTACTCATTTGTGATTCTTTATTACGACGTAATGAAACCGAACGATTTTTGAAGAAGCTGATAACTGGTGATGAAAAGTAGATCACGTATGACAAGAACGTGCGAAAAAGGTCGTGGTCAAAGGCCGGTCAGGCTTCACAGACTGTGGCGAAACCCGGGTTAACTCGCAACAAGGTGATGCTGTGTGTGTGGTGGGATTGGAAGGGCATTATTCATTATGAGCTGTTACCACCAGGCAGGACCATCGATTCTGAACTCTACTGCGAACAACTGATGAGATTAAAGCAAGAAGTTGAGAGAAAGCGGCCGGAATTAATCAACAGAAGGGGTGTGGTTTTTCATCATGATAACGCTAGACCTCACACATCTTTAGCCACTCAGCACAAATTAAGAGAGTTTGGCTGGGAGGTGTTAATGCATCCGCCGTATAGTCCTGACCTTGCACCTTCAGATTTCCACCTGTTTCGGTCTCTTCAGAATTCTTTAGGCAGTGTCAGGTTAACATCACGAGAGGACTGCCAAAACCACTTGTCGCGGTATTTTGACCAGAAGTCCCAAAATTTCTATAGCAATGGGATCATGTCCCTACCTACAAGATGGCAAAAAGTTATCGAACAAAATGGTACCTACATACTTTAGTTAAATGTAAATAAACTATATTAAAAAATGTTTTGAATTTTCTTAAAAAATGCGAAGAAACTTTTTCCCCAACCTATTATATCTGGTCTCTGTGTTTATAGTCTGGCAACACAGTTAGCAGCAGTGTTCGGGCCGGTGGAACTGAGCTCCCCCACAGGCCTATTTATTATACATTCAGCATCGTTTAAATGGAATCCCTCCCTCTGCTGTCCTCCTCACGAAATGTTATATTTTATAATTGTAACACCGCAGCTGATACCTGTTGACGTATTTAAAATATCTTTGTTTTCGTGAATATTGATGATTTTAATACAAAAAGGCGTTTTCAGCTCTCTTGATAAGCTAGCTCTAGAGATCTGTAACGAAGGTATTGCGGTTGAGTACCGTTTGAGTGTCAACACTGGCGACACCGACGGAAGTCGTAAACTTGTCATAAATTAAGTAATATTTGAGTCGCATTTCCTCGCGCCGCACCGCACCGCACCACACCGCACCGCCCGCACCGCCCCGCACCGCCCCGCCCGCCGCCGGCCGCACGTTAGACATGTTTATGACCCATTACGTTTATAGCAACATCAACAAATTGGTGATGAACGTAAAAAATGTTAACTGATCTACTTGCGTTATTGATAACTGAGAATATACGTTCGTATCGAAAAGTATCTGTAGCATCCCAGATCACCTCTGATGGACAGCATCATCATTTCTGACAAAAAGTTCTTTGACCATAAGCCGTATGAGCAGACCTCCAGATCTAATTTCTCTCCCACACTAAATAACCTTCCACACGATGGTACAGTCAACTACACTATCCAGTAGGTGGTGACACTTAAAAACAGTTACCTTGGGCGTGCGGTCGACTGTACGATGTAATTAGTAAGCCAAGCTTAGCTCCTGACAGCGGGCAGACACAGCGGCGGCGGCCACTGATAACGTCACGCCGGACAAATGGCGCGCGGCTTATGTTAACTAGCAAGAACATGCAGCCTCTCCTAGATCACTTATTTTTTTAATGCCAATAAGGCTAAATTTACGAAGTCAAGCATGTCATTTTCAAAACTCATCTTTTAGATTAAAATAGCGAGCATAAGTTTACTTAGCATACTCAGCGCACTGCTGACCATACGCCATGACTACATACTCGGCGCACTGCTGACCATACGCCATGACTACATACTCAGCGCACTGCTGACCATACGCCATGACTACATACTCGGCGCACTGCTGACCATACGCCATGACTACATACTCAGCGCACTGCTGACCATACGCCATGACTACATACTCGGCGCACTGCTGACCATACGCCATGACTACATATTCGGCGCACTGCTGACCATACGCCATGACTACATACTCAGCGCACTGCTGACCATACGCCATGACTACATACTCAGCGCACTGCTGACCATACGCCATGACTACATACTCAGTGCACTGCTGACCATACGCCATGACTACATACTCAGCGCACTGCTGACCATACGCCATGACTACATACTCAGCGCACTGCTGACCATACGCCATGACTACATACTCAGCGCACTGCTGACCATACGCCATGACTACAATCCAACCATGATCGCCAGCAATCAGATTAATATAATCTGTTAATCACTTCCTTCACTTGCAGGACGACTAAGAACAGCTGAACCACAGCCAAGATTAAATAAATGTTGATCGGAAAATAACACGAGTGAATCATGATAGCTTTGATGTCTCTATTACAGGAATGGTTCCTGATTCCAGACGCTACACACGATGCATTGCGGGGACACTGTAGTCAACCGACCGAAGAACATCGACAACCTCCCACATCAAAATGATAAAGGAAATTTTTTTTATTCGTGATGGGTTTGCTCCTGACTCTAGTCTAGGTCAGAGGTGACAGAGACAAAGTCGACGATGGAGTGAGCTTACCCAGAAGAAGCCTGTTCACTCTCACTTTGAAGAGATTAGGGTTGTATGCGTTCGGAAACACAGACGCACGTAGTGAGTTCCACTCCTTTGCTGTGCGCATTATAAAAGACATTTGGAAGCGCTTAGTGCGAATTGGTGAAATAGCAACCAGGTAGGGATGGTAAATGGCAGTGCGTCTAGATGTCCGATGGTAGAAGGGGGCCGGTGGAATGAGATCGTGGAGTTCTCGGGCACACTCTCCGAAGTACAATCTGTAGAAGACCGACAAGCAGGCAACCTTGCGGCGATGAGCCAAGCTATGAAGCTTGGCATCCACCAGTTTTACGTCGCCAATGAGAGGCTCATGAGCTCTCCGTTCCACTGAGTCAAGCGCGGCTAGTTGGTACTTGGCTGATCCATCCCAAAGGTGACGGCAATACTCCATGGAGGATCGGACTTGCGCTTTGTAAAGGGTTAAAAGCTGTCCAGGCGTAAAGTATCGCTTCACCCTATTTAGGATGCCCAGTTTCTTGGCCGCCGTTTGGGACTTGTATTCGATGGTGGCGCCGAAGTTGAGACCAGATGACAATGATGACACGCCTGTGTTTTGGTGGCGTTAAAAGAGACCAGATTATCATCACCCCACTGGGAGACAGAGCTTAAGGTAAAATCTGTCCGCTCTACCATGGCCTCTCTCAAGGAACGAACTTCGGCCCCGCTGGTTTTTGTGCTGGACAAGTATCTCTCTGAAACTGTACTGTCATCTGCGTACCCAACAATACCAGGCCAAAGGCTACTCTGATCGACCGTTCACTAAGGAAATCTGATATCCAGCTACAAAAAACAGCTGGGATGCCATAAGCAGGAAGCTTGTTGAGCAGATCAGTGTGCCAGACCCTGTCAAAGGCCGTCGAGATGTCAAGCGATACAGCCAGTGCTTCGCCGTGTTTCTCGATGGCTTCGCCAAAGCAGTGCGTGACATACACAAGAAGATCACCAGTTGACCGTCCCCGGCGAATGCCATATTGACGGTCACTAAGGAGATCATTGTCTTCAAGGTAGGTCAGCAACTTATTGTTCAGTACCCTTTCCATAACCTTGCCCAGAATGGAAGTAATAGCGATTGGACGGTGATGAGCAGGGTCTGCACGGTCGCCTATATTGGGCACTGGTAATATAACCAAAGTGTATCCGTTCGCTTAAATACAGGTTGGTACAAAACTTAACAGATCATTAACTAGATAAATAATTATTGATCTGTTCTCATTCCAAACAAATGTATTCCTCGGTTTTCTACCGGTTCTCGGTTTAGTATCTAATTTATTACAGGTTTGCGCCAGTTCTCGTTAGCCAAGGACACACGAAACAACACACACAAACACATTTGTCCACACGAAATTACATCCTGATGGCGCTACTGAAAGTTTCGGTTACCTTCAGTAGCTCCATCAGTTGAAAGGACTGTTGGTAGACAAGTGATCGATTTATTATTATTTAAATTTTGATTACTGCAGGTGGTTAACAAATACATCTCTGGTCTCTACAGAATAGGTACCGCAAGGGTGTATAAGATAAGAAAATAAATAATAAGAATATTCTAACACGGATGAACAGAAAACTAAACTAAGTACTTACCTACAAGAACTGTTCTAAATAATATAAGGAAAGATGGGAACGTAATTTGATTATTTGCAGCTGTTAACATTTTAACGATATTAGAACCTATTCTTGACGGCCAAAGTTGATTTTAAATGGAGTTCCAGATCTATTGGCAGAGTGGGCGTTCTGTACTTCTCTGTCTTTTTATGCAATATCATTACCTCGCCGCACCTCGCCGTACCGCACCGCGCGCCTCGTCGCGCTGATCTTCTAATATCCGGCCACGTTCGAGTCCGCCGGACGACTCACCTCAATACTGTACACAATACCTAATAATGAAAAAATACTTCCACTTCAGAATAAGTTTATTGAGTTGAGACTTCGTCACGGATATTCTTATATTTAAAAATTCATTCGCTGTGCGATGAAGCAAACTTTTACGTGCACATTTTTAATAAGTTCGAAATGTTAAATTGTGGGACGACAACTTGTGACAATGGTTTTATTTTCTATTTTTTTCTGCAACAAAGCAGCTTATTAAATACCTAGTAACTGGGTTAGTAGGTAACTATATTATTATTAGAAACCCTTTTCTTTTAAAGTCCTGTGTCAATACGGTAGGCTCAATGGCGACGTTATTGGCTATTTATTAGTAAGTATATACCGCGGCTCAGCTCTACCCTGCGACCGGGTAAGACGCGGGAATCCGCTCACAAAATGTACAATGAATGTAAATAACTAAATCCGAACCCTTTTGTCGTTCACAAACAATAAACTTGAACGTGAATGTTCCTCGTGAACACGTAGCGCCATCTCTCGAGTACTGGTTGTACAAAATTTTCTTTGAAGTTAACATTCAGTTGGGCGATTGGGCGAGTTTTTCTCAAAATATAACTCTATTGTCCCGATATGTTTCGTTACGAATCCTGAAACATGTTAAGTTATAATAACAAACGTGATAATATGTATATGTTTCCCAAATGCTGCCTTTTTGTGCCGCGCCGTGTGATCTTCTAGGGGTTCACAATGTTCACATTTTGCGTAAAAACGTATCAGAAAATGCCAGCCACAAGGTTCTTGTGTACTTTTAGGATTTAACCACATACTTTCGTACCTATACATCACGTCAAAGGAAAATTCCATGCCTTCCTTCTCCAGCATCCTCCTCCTGTATAAAGATTAGGGATTGCTGTGGTGACAGCTACCAAGCTAAGTAAAGGTTCGGCAAAAGTGAACTATATGAATCATAGAATGATTCACATAGTTCACTTTTGCCGAATCCTTCTTAATAAAAAAAATCCATACTTAAAAATTAAATTTTAAATTTAAAAAACCCCCAAACGCAAAAAATAAAACATTTAAAAAGTCAAAAATAATACCTATCGTTAAGCCATCAAATTCGATTGAGTAATACCTATATAATATATGACCCTTCATTTGATTGACCATCTACATATTACCCACACCGTTTGTATGTAGGTATGTATGTTTGTCCACGCATTTCTCCGAAATTATTAATCGGATTGTGACCATTATTTTTCTGTTGGCTTACATTTACTTCAACTTAGGGCACACTGAAAGTTTCATCAAAAGCGGTTCAGTAGTTTTCAAGATACTGGACTAATACGTATAAGTGTGACGGCCTGGCTTATTGATACGAGCTACGGGTGTGGTGTCAAAGGGAAAACATCTCAAAACCTTGGTCAATTTCTAGTGCAATATTTATAACAAAACTATGACAAAACGCTACATACATACACTACATACTTATGACGAACAAATATTCCAGTTTTTACTAAAAACTAAAAATTACGAAATAAAAAATAATTTAATAAAATTTAATCGACTTCAAAAAGAAATTATCTCAAACTATGAACTAACTTTAATTTCGGAAATCGGTGGCAAAAAACTAAAATACAGACTTTTGTGAATACATTGTGTTACTCGTAATCTGTGAATACATTGTGTGTTAAATAATTCTGGAATAAGTCTGGGAGTGTTATGAGTTTGCAATATCCTTATTTTAGCTATTTCGTTAGTTACTGCTTTAAACTTAGCGGTACCCCGGCGCGACAATATAGCGCCATTTCAATGAGCAAACCTTATCGAGCCATCCATCAATTTTTATAATTAAAATATATATACTCAATCGAATTTGATGGCTCAACGATAGGTATTATTTTTGACTTTTTAAATATTCGCTTTTCTTTTTGCGTAGGGGTTTTTTTTTAAATTATTATTTTAAATATTTTAAACTTAGTTACAAAAGAAGTTATGATAAGTACATTTTTCTTCTAAGTCATCTTTGATTTATCTCAATAACATTTAGTTTTATAGCTAGTCATAATTTAGTAATAACAACGCATTTCTATATTGTTGAATTGCGTTAACTTTTAGACATAGGTACTTATGTCAAAAAGTTAACGCAATTCAACAATATAGAAATGTGTTGTTACAGAATGCTACAGAATGTTAAGTTTCTCTACACATAACATTAACTTATACTGATGCCACTACACACTGTACTGTAAATAGAATTAAATACTTATAATAAAAAAACGAATCCAAACACTACATGTCATATCTGCTTTTTTTAAAGAGTACTAGTGCGCTGGATTCCTGGCTGCAGCATCAGCTCATCGTGTGGCCACTATTGCATTGTATGTAGAGTCAAATACTGATCAAAACGAAACAAACACGACATATCTGCCATTATTTTTTCAAGAGTGTACTAGTGTGCTGGATATCCTGGCTGCAGTGTCAGACCAAGAATCTTGTATAGTGGACATAGGGGATATAGCATACATGGGTGTTTCAAATTTTAGGTCACACATATGTTTGAAACTAAAGTAAAAACACATTATGAGCCAAAGTTCCCTACCGCAGCTGACATAAGAGCGGATGACCTTGAAACCGCAGAATTGATTTTAATAAAATATGTCTAAAACCCACTGCTAGGAAACCTACTTTCAAATAAAAAAACCGTATCCAAATCGGTTCACCCGTTCAAGAGCTACGGTGCCACAGCCAGACACACAGACACACACACACACATAGCGGTCAAACTTATAACTTCCCTTTTTTTGCGTCGGGGGTTAAAAAAGAGTACCGTCTGAACTTGGTCTGAACACTTTATCCGGCCGAAGTTACACTAAGCGACCTCATACCAAACTATGCAGGTCGGGTCAGTACACTATGTATCTATGTGACTTTATTTCATAACTGACAACTGTCGGTACCTCAACCAGTAATCCTGGCTTCCCGGGATTGAAAAATTTTGTAAAAACAACTATAACAAACTTAATGAAATTATAGCAGCGTTTATTTTGATTTAGTATCTTTATTTTATTCAAAACAAATGGAATATGAATAAAAAATGATAATGTGCACAATGTGGTCAAGTAGTGGAAGCTGATTTATCTATCTAACAGATTAGTGATCGAATCGACTAATTTATTATATTTTATACGAACAGAAGACTAAAATATATATTTTTTTAATATTTATATTTTTGAGTACTAAAAAAGTTCACAGTTGTATTTTTAATTATTGATATTTCCAAGCAAGCAACACAAAAACATCAGAGTCTTTTATCCAAAATCTATTCGTACATTCTGAAAGGAACACGGACATGCCATATTATTCTTTCGTGGGAATAAAAGTGAAGTTTAGGTATATTAGCGCCTGATTATCCAATCACTAAGTGACATCACATTTGACATGACAGGTGACCATCTTCACATACCGAGACTCCTCCGTGGCTCGGAAAGCACGTTAAGCCGTTGGTCCCGGCTGTCATTCGTGGATCTTTGACAGTCATTACGGGTCGTCAGAAGCCCGAAAGTCTGACAACCAGTCTTACCAAGGGGTATCGTATTACCCAGTAACTGGGTTGTGGAGGTCAGATAGGCAGTCGCTCCATGTAAAATACTGGTATTCAGCTGCATCCGGTTAGACTGGAAGCCGACCCCAACATAGTTGGGAAAAGGCTAGGCAGATTGATTGATTGATTTAAGTGACATCACACTAAAGCGAGTCACTACGCAGATACGATAATATTTTATCTGCGTATAAAAACTTAATTATCTGAAAGCATCATACACTACGCAGATACTATAATATACGAGACGATACATTTACGCAAAATCCTTCAAACTGAGTCCTTCCCGTCCCGAATCCTTCAATGAGTTCGCGTTTATTACTTCTGGATTTACTAGACAGCTCGACAGAAGAGGATTCTGATTTTGAATTTGATGCACTTGTTGCGTTAGAAAGGCGAAGAATTTGGATAGAACGTCATAAGATGTCGTGCCCACAGATACTTTACGATAAAATATAAATTATCTACGCTGTGTAATTGTGTGCAGCTAATACACAAATATTAGTTCATTGAATTATACAGAGAGCCATATTAAAAGATATACGCTCAGATACAGATATCTTACCATATCTACGTAGTGTGTGACTCGCTTTACGTTTCTTTTCAGAGAATGCAAGTCCATCAAGTGGGTAACTTCTGAGCTCAGAGGCGTGTGCGGAATCAATCAGGCGGGCGCCGCGGGACGCCCTCAATTGTGACTGATTTATATCGCAGACTCCCTGTACGCTGACACCGCTGACATATTGACTTACACGCTGACAACACCCGCAATAAAACGGATTTCATAACACAGCGGATGAGTTATAGGACCGGAGTACCGGACACGCGAGGTCGTGTATCTGATGTTACGAAACATTTAAATACCATTTTAGTCAAACTTTCGAACAACATCTGCAGTCTATGTGCAGAATACGCATGAGCAGCCTGGCATGTACCCACTGCGGGGACACCGGCCTCCTCTGTGAGAAGGGGCTGTAATCCACCACGCGGGCCCAGTGCGGGGTGGTAGATATCAGTCATTTCATCGAATTTTTGGTTCTAGGGCATGCCGGTGACCTCACGATGTGTTCCTTAAAAATTTTGAGAGCAGTTGTGATGTTTAATACAAAAAAGTACAGTGGCTGCCTGGCTTCAAAGTCACGACGTATATACAACTCGTAAGCCGGGGCCGATACCGCTGGACCACCGCTGTTCTTGCTACCATGTTGCGTCAGCACAAAACTTTTGAATGAAAGACTAGTTTGACGGAAGCGGCGGAACAGCACGTACAGTCACGAACCGGGATTGTTGAGCCACTAGCTTATCATCCTAACTTGGTTGTGTTACACGAATGGCGCCCGTTTTTTGTTATTGAAATGTCACATGTCAAATTTCACGGGCGGCATTCGTGTAACACAACCAAGTTAAAATGATAAGCGAGTGGCTCAACAATCCCGGTTCGTGACTGAAACCTACGCAAGCAAGCGAACCCAAAACAGATATACGAGTATGTACATGAAACAAGAAAATAAATAACAATAATCCTACTAATATGATAAATGTGAAAGTTTGTATGTTTAAAAACGGCTGAACGGATTTGTATGAAATTTGGTATACAGATAGTTTATAACCTGGATTAAGACATAGGATACTTTTCATCCCGGTAGAAGGTTCCCGTGGGATAATTTCCGACATACACGCGGGCGAAGCCGCGGGCAAAAGTTAGTTTCATATAAATAAATCAGTCCGATTTGTTTAATGATTAAGTGTCTTTATGCGTAAAATAGGAGCTTAAAACAAGCATCAAGTATCATTACTACCAGTGGCGTGCACAGAGTTTTTAGACAGGGTAGGCAGAAAATTTTAAAAGCCAAAATACTTACTGCATGTTGGTTTTGTAAAAAACGTAACGTAAAAAACTGTTCTGCGCGTATTCTAGATCTAGTTTTGTCAACAATATCTTCGTGCACTGTGAGTGGATCTAGTTGTTCTTTAACCGATGTTGATAAACTACATCCTCCGCTTGATCTTACTTTATCATTATTAAATGAATCCAATCTCCCATACAACAATATCAACAAGAGAAAAAACTTTTATAAGGCAAAGTATGAGCATAAACGAACATGATTGGCCTCAATTATTTTCGAACAGCAAAGATGTAGATAGTACGTTAAAGGTGTTCTATGAAGTGTTAAACACTGCAATAAATACATTTGTCCCAAATTGTAAGTCAATGACTTGCCGTTATCCCCCATGGTTTAATAAAGCAATTATAAGAACACTCAAAGAGAACAATAAATTAAGACTGCGCTTTAGGAAATATAAAAACCCGTTAGATGAATTAGAACTTAAATTAGTTTCAAAACGTTGTCAAAACCTAGCCAGAACTTTGTACAGTACATATATGGAAAACTTAGAGTCAGAAATTAAAGAAAATCCTAAACTATTTTGGACTCACGTAAAGGCTAGACGCGGTGGGTCTAGTGTCTATCCACAAACAATGACTGATGGCCAAACTATTACATTTAACGGCTCGGAAATTTGTGATCTTTTTGGTAATTATTTCGCATCTGTTTACACCCCTTAGCATGACACAGAATTCAAGGACTCAAATTTTCTTGAGACTTTGGAAACTAATAGCCAGTGCCTAACAATGTCCGAATTGGATAGTGATTCCCTACTCAAAAAGTTACAATGTGTTGACACCAGGAAGGGAGCCGGTCCCGACGGAATCCCATCCTTATTTATTCCTGCCTGTGCATCGGCCTTGGTTACCCCACTCTTAATAATATTATAAGGTGTCGCTAGCCACTGGAACCTTTCCATCCGAGTGGAAAAAGGCCAAAGTCGTTCCTGTGCACAAGTCAGACAAAAAATACACTATTTCCAATTATCGGCCTATCACGATTTTCTCCGCGTTTGCCAAGATATTTGAGTCGATGATCTGTCCTCACATCCAGCGCCATTTCAGACTTTATCTTAGTGATCGCCAACACGGCTTTGTTGCCTCAAGGTCTACTGCCACAAACTTACTGTCCTTCTCTGAGTCCCTAATAGAATCTGTTGACTCAAATAAGCAATTTGATGTGTTGTGCACCGATTTCAGCAAGGCCTTTGACAAAATTCCTCATTCCATACTAATTCACAAACTAGCAACTTATGGTATCACTGGTCCCTTGCTGAAGTGGCTGGAATCATATCTATCAAAGCGTGAATTTTATGTTGTAGTTAACGGTTTTCGATCTGCCAGCAATTATTGCATGACTTCCGGTACCCCACAGGGATCTTATCTGGCTCCTATTTTATTTATCATATATATTAATGACCTTCTCCAAAGCTTTTGTTGAATGGTGTGAGACTAACAAAATGGAACTAAATTTAAAAAAAATGTTACCATTTATCATTTTCAAGAAAGTCTCACTCGAAATACTTTATAGGCAATAAAAAAATACAAGAAGTGGATGGAATTAGGGATCTGTAGGGAGTACTGTTTGATAAAAAAAAATTTTTTGTCCCCCACATCGAGAATATTATTAAAAAAGCATCGAAAATGTTAGGGTTTGTGCTTAGAAACACTGCGGGATTTAAACAGGTTGGTTTCAAAATAATGCTATACTATAGTTTTGTACGAAGCGTTCTGGAGTATTGCAGTGTTTTATGGAGACCACACTACGCCACGCATAAGTTACTTTTGGAAAGAGTTCAAAAACTGTTTCTGTGGCACCTCGCATTTTCCAGAGGAAAAAGTAAACAGCTGCTCTCCTATAATACTCATCTCAAATACTTTAAGATACATTATCAACTCGAAGAGAAGTTATTGATGCCGTGTTTCTCTATAAGTTACTTAGAAATAAAATTGACTGCCCAAACTTACTGAGCCTCGTGAAGCCCGATATCCGCGAAAGCCTATCACACCACAATATCCACCTTGGCGCAGAACGGTTCTTGGTGCTAACTCCCCGATTTCACGCCTGTGTAAAAACCTAAGCAGTTGCAGTGATCTTACTGATATACATCATGACGGAGTAGGCAAATTTTATAAAATAATTACTGAGCACTATACTCACAACAATTGATCTCGTTACTGAATATTATTTTAATTTTAACATTTAATGCATTGTAATTATGTAATGAGATTTTTATTATTATTTTTATTTTATTTTAATTAAGTAATATTGATGCTACAAATTTGTTTTTTCTGTTAATTTATTTAGAATGAATTGTTTTTTCATTATTATTTTTATTCCTGTTACTTACGCATGAATTACCAAAAATTATAGAATATCTTTAATTGTAAATATTATGTAAAACCATAAATGGTGCATGTTGTGTTAGCCTGTAAGTAATTGTTGCACTTATAAAAGTATATACTATTCGATAAATTATATTAAATGTATTGTGTGAACAATTGTTGGCTAGCTTAAATAAATAAATAAATGTTGTCAGCCACTACGCTAAACGTGGTCTTACACCGGCGAGGCGTGGCGTGGCTAGATGCGATGGGCGAGAATTGAATTTACGCTTACTCTTTTACACCAAAGATGACCATCGGCGTACCGCGCCGTCTCGCGATGGACAGCGCTTAACAGAGGACACCGTGCGCGTCCTCAATGACCGGTGCGAGATTTGTATATCCGTTTTACGAAGTAAACAAACACTCCATTCATCCTACTATCCTACTTCCTACCACCGTACTATCTCACTAATCCTACTATCCTACTTCCTAAGTACTAATATTATAAATGTGAAAGTTTGTATGTTCGGATGTCTGTTACTCAGTCACGCAAAACCGGCTGAACGGATTTGGATGAAATTTGACACACAGACAATTTATAACCAAAACTAACAGGATACATATACATATATACATCCAGGTAGTAGGTTCCCGTGGGATAACTTCCGACATGCAAGGCAACAGCCAGTTATATAATAAATCACACTGGCATGTGCGTCATATTTCAATCACCGTGAATATATGTATAAATAAGATCTTACACAATGCTTACTGTGAAGCAGTTTCATCCAAAGCATTTCAGCGGATTCCTTTCAGACAGAAGTTTATCTGAAACTGTTGTATCGTTCGATAACGTTCCACCAAACGATCGAGTGTTCTGGCGCAAAAATTAAAATCTTCGTCAAGCCTGAGCTCGGAGCTAATCTGAATGTTCATCCGTGAAGGCGGGAAGATGAGCCACAGTTCGGTGGAAACGGAGGGACGGCTTTGATAGTCGCTTTTATGTTATTAATTACCAAATTTATAGCTGGAGTAGAATTCGTTAAACTCGGTTAAATAAAAAATAGGTTGAATCTGCGTAAATTACTGTTCTATTCTACAATCTGAAACTGAGTTATTTTGGGTGTCAACTGTCAAAGCAAGTCTGCACAGTTTTGGCAGATCGTTCATCTAATAACTCAGTTGTTAGTGTTAGGTTTTGAAATAACTTTAATAAATCGTTAAATTGTCTTAGTTGATTATTGAGATATTGTACATATTTGATAAACTGGCATTACTAGTTTTAAAAATGACGTTTGAAAATGACAGTTGAAAAGGCGGGAGTTAAATTGACTCTGCCTATTTGCTCGGGGCCAGCATCGTGGATAGACGATGTTGGCATAGAATAGATGGAGATCTACTGTAAATTAAGGTGACCTATTCGTTTTATTGGAAATATTAGAATATTAAATAAATAGTGATATTATGTGGAGAATAGGAGATGTGATGGTATGGTGTAGATATAGAATTTTATGTTGACAAAGATATTAAATGAATGACTGTAAATCTTGGTGCTTCATGTTATTAACCTATTTTCTGGGATATCGTAAATGCAGTTTATGATTTTATGAAATTGCGGTAACGACTTGAAGATCCATTTAAACTACCTGTTGTAGAATAGGTAAGGGTACACCTTCCTTACATTAGGTAACTTTATCTTAAATTCTGTTTGTGTGGTTAATTTCGCAGAAGCAACAAAGTATTGCATAGGCATCTACTTACTACACTATCCTAATATTATAAATGCGAAAGTGAGTTTGTAATTGTTTATTTGTTACGATTTCACGCTAAAATGGCTGAACGTATTTGACACATGGGTAGACCATAACCTGCACCCTAATTGCTTAACATACTATCAATCAGAATCTGAATCATTTTGAAGCAAATTGCTAATACGTTGCTTCATATGTTCAAAAATTTTGTCTGCTCGACAACGTAAATAACGTAATGAGTGCAGTTGCACTGTCAAAATGAATCCGATTCCGATTGATAGTGTGATCCGCAATTGCTTTGCTGGATTAGGACATAGTAGAATACTTGTTATCCCGGTAGTACGTTCCCGCGGCACAATCTACGACATCCACGCGAGCAAAAGCTAATATATAATATTTCTTACATAAGCTTGCTTTTAACAAACGTAAATATTGTAGTTTATTTATCTTATATTTTGCAAACAGGCAGATGCTCGGTCAGTCGGCCACATTGAAAGCGTCCGCCGCTCAATAGTAGTCAGAAGGCGGGTTGACGTGAAGTGACCAGAGCGGGACCCGGGGTCCGTAACTAATGGACGGACGGAGCGCGCACATGTGAAGTGGCGCAGACGACTCGGGATCCGTGTTAAGTATGTAGTGTAAATGTTAACAGTAGCCTTTGAACCTTGATTTTCTTGTAAGGTTTTGATTAAAAAGTTTGGTACGTTCAGAACCAGTTTATCTCTTTCAGACTAACATCGTAATAAAATAACATTCACTGCTCAAAACTATTTTAGATCAAGTAGAAATAAAAAGTAAGCTTCTTCAGAAGTTCTCAATGTAGGGATCCATTTATTACCTAAAAAGCAGATGGCAGTGAGAAACATTTAAAAACCAAGGGGAAAGATACATGCCAGTGATTTGGGTAGGTGTATGTGTTTGATGTGTGTTGTGTGCGTGTGTGTGTGCGTGTGTGTGTGCGTGTGTGTGTACCAGCTAGGATAGTATTGACATCGAGCCCAATACCTAGAAACAAACAAGTAATTTGATACTTAAAGGAAACTTTAAGTATGAAATTACTCAGTTTGTTAATTAAAAGGCTCGTGCTGGTATACAGTAACTAGTGACAATGGAAACATGCTATGTTAATAATCAGTTTAATGTCGCTGATAAACTCCAACTCCTCAAAATCTGCTGTCGTATTGTTGTGAGTTGGCTGTCTTAGAATACAATTCCGTTTACCATCGTCAGGCCGTTGTGGTTGGCGGTACATTAGTGAGCCGTCAGCGGTAATATCGAACTTGCCACAGTTGAGAGTTGGGAACTATTCTATGGAATTACTACACTATTACAGTTGCTGCGCATAACTCAGCCAGACTGCGGCTAGACTAGTCGGAGTACTATGGAACTTGATAGATTTGTACTAAGTAATGCCTTTCTAAGAAAATTATAATTGCCTTAAGCAAAAGTTGGCAGAATTAAACTGAAATTAATACAAAAGAAAATATTACTATATTTACTAGCTATAACATACAATAAATGTATCACAGAAGGTATTGTGCCAACGGTGTGGAAGCAGGCTAATATCACGCATGTACACAAGAGTGTATCTAAGCGCAGTGTTGAGCAATACCGACCTATTTCTATTTTATCTACCTTGTGTGTAAGTGAAGTAACGAAGTGTACTTTATCATACATAATACTATTACCTATACAGCACGGTTTTGTGAGAAAGCGATCCACGACAACTAATTTATTGGTATTTTCTAGTGACCTATTTGATAACATCGACAATCGTGTAGTTAGTTGATGCAATGTACACAGACTTTCAAAACATGCCAAACATTTTTTGGCAAGGTTCATGATCCACCTTGATTGCTGCTGAACCAAATAGCTTTCAATGGTATTCGTGGTAACTTGTTGCGATGGTTCATTTCGTACATCACGAACCGTTGTCAGCGGGTTGTTATTAATGGATACCACTCTCATGCTATTTGGGTTACATCTGGTGTCCCACAAGGCTCTATTCTCGGTCTTCTTTTATACATTATCTTTATAAATAACATTGGTAAATGTTTTCATCATTCCAAATTTTTTATATATGCTGATGATCTCAACGTATACAGACCTATTCTAGGAATAGGTCTGTATATTTTGTAACACAGCCAAGTTAAGATGATAAGCTAGTTGCTTAGCAATCCCGATTCGTGACTGTACATAGACGGTAGAGTGAGCAAATTAAGTTCCTTAAACATTGGTCTCCAACTATCAATCGATTGTAATTTGGTAAACGATCGCAAGCATTTTTTCTGAGCTATAAAAGCAATGTCTCTGTCAGTGGAGTTGCCCCAGAAAATGATAAGACACATAAGCATTATAAGCTATTTGTACTGTAACGCGGTATACCGTTTTTGATAGTTTGTACAGAACATACGCAAATTGGCTAAGCTTCTTTGACAAAGCGTCGATATAAAGTTTCCAAGTCAGATACCTATGTAAAAGCCCAGAAATTTTGTGATGTCAGTTTCAGAGTTTGCTACGTTACCATATTTGATATTCAGTTTCAGTTTATTTGTCCTTTGATTAACTGTCATTATCTTGGTTTTGTTAAGATTTATGTGTAGATTATTATTAATTAACCAATTTATTATATTTTAAGGTCATCATTTATTGTAAAGCAAATAATGTATAGTCATCAGCAAATAAGACCATCTGATGTTTACTGACCTTAAAGGTCAGCATATCATTTATGTAAATGTTAAATAATGGAGGGCCAAGAATGCTACCTTGGGAACACCGTAAGTAGTTTTCCTAGGATGTGACATCTATGTACTTTCAGCTTTCGAGCTCACACATAGCCTATCAAGCGTCGTGATTTGAGTGCGATTAGAGAGATAAGATTCTAATAGTTTAATGTTTAATGGGGTTCCTCTAATCCCATAACAATCTAATTTGTTTAGCAGTATACGATGATCTAGATGGTCAAATGTATTTAGAACTTTATATCCATGAACAAGGCCACTTCTGGAGTTCTAGCATCAACACATGAAACAATTTGATGGATCACGTCATCGCCATTTTAATGGATTTAACTTTCCTGAATCCAAATTGTTCTCTGACTATGAGACCATGCTTTTCAAAAGTTTAATATCATTCAATCAATATCATCATATCAATTTAATATCAGTTATATATCAGTTCTATAATTTTGGAAAACATAGGAATAAGTGCTATCGGTCTATAATTACCCATGATACTTTTATCATCTTTTTATGAATAGGTTAATAACACTAATTTTTAATTTGTCCGGGAAATGGCCATATTCAATGCAAAGATTGATGATATAACTCTTAGCAGGTGAGTGGTGGTATGGTGCTACCACTTTTGTAATGATGCCACCATATCTATGGCTATTAGCCACTATGTCTGCTGGTACTGTAGGAGGAATAAATATGGAGTTAAAATTAGTCTCAATATATGTATAGGAAGGAGTAGAATTATTCGGTTTAATTTCGTCTATAAAATAGTCATTAAAAGCTTGTGCAATTAGTGCTTTTGTATGAGACACTTGAACTCTTAGACTAATTGTTTGCTGTTGTTTCTAAAATACTAATTTGTTTTTTTTTTATGTTATTATAATATTAGTGTAACTGTCATGCATGAAACAGTTCACCTAGTGACTTAAGGTATTATTTACTAATGGTAATCAGTGAGTGTGAACAGCGCTGTGGGCTACATTATTACTTAAGGGGAAGCGCTAAGGTAACCCACGAAATTCAAAATATTCTTACGATTTTTGGAATTTGCAGGTGGGTAACAGTATTAATGTTGATTCAAATAAAATTCGGGACCATAACAAACATAATTTTACCTATTTCCAAAAAGACCTCAAATATCAAGATTTCATGAAATAGTAATTCAATAGAGTAATATGAACTTAAAGAATTGTATTGATGCTTTTAATGAAGATAGTTCTATAAATACAGATTTGTGACGGTCGCGGATCATATTAAAATCAACATACAATCTAATACCGACTTGTGAATTGCAAAAAACGTAAAAAAATTGAATATCGCGGGCTACCCTGACGCGCTCGCCTTAAGTTATTTATGTTTTTCTGTTTGCAACATTGCATAATGTAGCTGTTTGTTGGTCCTATTTAATAAAATAAAATAAAATAGAGCATAATTTTCTTTAGAGTTTTAAGTAGAAAAAGCTGGTCTAACTCAAAACCATGAAAATATGATAATCGGAGGCTGTCTGCCCTCCATAAAAATATAACATTTGCTACATTTACCGCCAAACATAAAGTAATTCGCTGTGGCAACTGTAGGTATTAGGATCCCTTTCTAAACCAAGTAACTGTTGATAAGATTAATTAGCAGATACTCTGCGGTTACAGTAAGTAGGTAAACAGAGGTGGCAGCGAGCAGCCCCCGGCCGCCGCAGCCGCGCGCTCGAGCGACAAGGTCGGCCGCAGCTGCGACAGGCTGGCCAAAGTTTGCAACGGCCTTAAGTTGAGGCGCTTCAGTAAAAGTAGTAGATAAGAATATCTACTATTTTTACTGAAGCGCCTCAACTTAAGGCTAGAACGTAATTCAAGTGAGCGCGAGTGTCACTTGGAGTAAGTGTTAACTATGATAGTGATAGTCAATATAAGGCTACGACCATTTCAAATCTATTCAAGTTTCCACTGAGTTTCTATTCTTTATGAAAGCTTCAGTCAGAGAATATTCAATCTCCAAAATAATTTCTCCGAAGTGACGTCTGCCACAAACACCTACAATATACAGCGCGGCAACTTCATCAACTATCGCCATCGATCTACTTTTAGATACAATATTAATTAAACACTAAATCTTGACGAACGACCTCATAACGGAGACAAATTCCTTTGAAATATGTTCGAAGTAAATGGAAAATAACATCGATTGAATCATGAAGTTGGCAGATTGACAGAGAAAGTGCTGCAGATGTAGACGTAGAAGTCTATCTTCAACAACACATTCATCACTGTTTAACTAGTAATCGATTCCATTATATTCAAGATTCAAGATTATTTATTTGTGGAAACATGAGTACACATACTGAGCATGCAAGTTATCGGATATATTAGGTTAGAAATCGATCTACCACGTTCATACACTTCTTTAAAACGCCGGTTTACAGTGTACTATACAAATTTAAAAAAAAAATATGTAAAGAACGCATAATCGTCAAATATGCTAACTAAGCAGGCTAAACTCAAACATGTAACTGAGCAAGCTAAACCTGATTATTGATGCCGGAGTTCCTCAGGGGTCTGTTCTCTCTGCAGCTCTTTTCCTGCTGCACATTAATGACCTGCTTCAGCCTGGTATTGTTGGGTACGCAAATGACAGCACAGTTTCAGAGAGATACTTGTCCAGCGCAAAAACCAGCGGGGCCGAAGTTCGTTCTTTAACCAAGGTAGAGCCGACAGATTTGACCTTAAGCCTAGTTTCCCGGTGGGGTGATGATAATCTGGTCTTTTTTAACGCCACCAAAACATAGGCGTTTCTTTTTACCGCTAAAAGGAGGGTGAAGCGATACTTTACGCCTGGACAGCTTTTAACCCTTTACAAAGCGCAAGTCCGATCCTGCATGGAGTATTACAGCCACCTTTGGGATGGATCAGCTAAGTACCAACTAGCTGCGCTTAACTCGCTGGAACGCAGAGCTAAGAGGCTCATTGGCGACATAGAACTGGTGGATGCCAAGCTTCACAGCTTGGCTCATCGCCGCAAGGTCGCCTGCTTGTCGGTCTTCAACAGATTGTACTTCGGTGAGTGTGCCCAAGAACTCCACGACCTGATTCCACCGGCTCCCTTCTACCAACGGACATCTTGACGCACTGCCAGTTACCATCCCTACCTGGTTGATATTCCACCAATTCGCACTAAGCGTTTCCAAATGTCTTTTAGCATGTTTGGGTTTAGCTTGCTCAGTTACATGTTTGAGTTTAGTCTGCTTAGTTAGCATATTTGACGATTATGTGTTCTTTACATATTTTTTTTTTTAAATTTGTATAGTACACTGTAAACCGGCGTTTTAAAGAAGTGTATGAACGTGGTAGATCGATTTCTAACCTAATATATCCGATAACTTGCATGCTCAGTATGTGTACTCATGTTTCCACAAATAAATAATCTTGAATCTTGAATATAATGGAATCGATTACTAGTTAAACAGTGATGAATGTGTTGTTGAAGATAGACTTCTACGTCTACATCTGCAGCACTTTCTCTGTCAATCTGCCAACTTCGTGATTCAATCGATGTTATTTTCCATTTACTTCGAACATATTTCAAAGGAATTTGTCTCCGTTATAAGGTCGTTCGTCAAGATTTAGTGTTTAATTAATATTGTATCTAAAAGTAGATCGATGGCGATAGTTGATGAAGTTGCCGCGCTGTATATTGTAGGTGTTTGTGGCAGACGTCACTTCGGAGAAATTATTTTGGAGATTGAATATTCTCTGACTGAAGCTTTCAGACAGAAAAGAAACTCAGTGGAAACTTGAATAGATTTGAATTGGTCGTAGCCTTGTATTGACTATCACTCTCATAGTTAACACTTACTCCAAGTGACACTCGCGCTCACTTGAATTACGTTCTAGCAAGAATATCTACTATTTTTACTGAAGCGCCTCAACTTAAGGCCGTTGCAAACTTTGGCCAGCCTGTCGCAGCTGCGGCCGACCTTGTCGCTCGAGCGCGCGGCTGCGGCGGCCGGGGGCTGCTCGCTGCCACCTCTGCTTACCTACTGTAACCGCAGAGTATCTGCTAATTAATCTTATCGACACTTACTTGGTTTAGAAAGGGATCCTAATACCTACAGTTGCCATAGCGAATTACTTTATGTTTGGCGGTAAATGTAGCAAATGTTATATTTTTATGGAGGGCAGACAGCCTCCGATTATCATATTTTCATGGTTTTGAGTTAGACCAGCTTTTTCTACTTAAAACTCTAAAGAAAATTATGCTCTATTTTATTTTATTTTATTTTATTAAATAGGACCAACAAACAGCTACATTATGCAATGTTGCAAACAGGAACACATAAATAACTCAAGGCGAGCGCGTCAGGGTAGCCCGCGATATTCAATTTATTTTACGTTTTTTGCAATTCACAAGTCGGTATTAGATTGTATGTTGATTTTAATATGATCCGCGACCGTCACAAATCTGTATTTATAGAACTATCTTCATTAAAATCATCAATACAATTCTTTAAGTTCATGTTACTCTATTGAATTACTATTTCATGAAATCTTGATATTTGAGGTCTTTTTGTAAATAGGTATATGTTTGTTATGGTCCCGAATTTTATTTGAATCAACATTAATACTGTTACCGACCTGCAAATAGCAAAAAACGTAAGAATATTTTGAATTTCGTGGGTTACCTTAGCGCTTCCCCTTAAGTAATAATGTAGCCCACAGCGCTGTTCACACTCACTGATTACCATTAGTAAATAATACCTTAAGTCACTAGGTGAACTGTTTCATGCATGACAGTTACACTAATATTATAATAACATAAAAAAAAACAAATTAGTATTTTAGAAACAACAGCAAACAATTAGTCTAAGAGTTCAAGTGTCTCATACAAAAGCACTAATTGCACAAGCTTTTAATGACTATTTTATAGACGAAATTAAACCGAATAATTCTACTCCTTCCTATACATATATTGAGACTAATTTTAACTCCATATTTATTCCTCCTACAGTACCAGCAGACATAGTGGCTAATAGCCATAGATATGGTGGCATCATTACAAAAGTGGTAGCACCATACCACCACTCACCTGCTATGAGTTATATCATCAATCTTTGCATTGAATATGGCCATTTCGCGGACAAATTAAAAATTAGTGTTATTAACCTATTCATAAAAAGATGATAAAAGTATCATGGGTAATTATAGACCGATAGCACTTATTCCTATGTTTTCCAAAATTATAGAACTGATATATAACTGATATTAAATTGATATGATGATATTGATTGAATGATATTAAACTTTTGAAAAGCATGGTCTCATAGTCAGAGAACAATTTGGATTCAGGAAAGTTAAATCCATTAAAATGGCGATGACGTGATCCATCAAATTGTTTCATGTGTTGATGCTAGAACTCCAGAAGTGGCCTTGTTCATGGATATAAAGTTCTAAATACATTTGACCATCTAGATCATCGTATACTGCTAAACAAATTAGATTGTTATGGGATTAGAGGAACCCAATTAAACCTATTAGAATCTTAACTCTCTAATCGCACTCAAATCACGACGCTTGATAGGCTATGTGTGAGCTCGAAAGCTGAAAGTACATACATATCACATTCTAGGAAAACTACTTACGGTGTTTCCCAAGGTAGCATTCTTGGCCCTCCATTATTTAACATTTACATAAATATATGCTGACCTTTAAGGTCAGTAAACATCAGATTATATATTTAGATTATAGATATATTTAGATTTTAGATTATATTATACATTATTTGCTTTACAATAAATGATGACCTTAAAAATATAATAAATTGGTAGTTAATAATAATCTACACATAAATCTTAACAAAACCAAGATAATGACAGTTAATCAAAGGACAAATAAACTGAAACTGAATATCAAATATGGTAACGTAGCAAACTCTGAAACTGACATCACAAAATTTCTGGGCCTTTATAATGTACGTTCGAGGAGCTTGTAAGGATGCGGGGGCTGGAGCAGGTGGGCGCGGGGCAGGGGAGCGCGGGCGCACGACGCGAGCCGATCCGCGAGCAGTCGTCCATGTTATCAAGGCAGCACGCACGTACACCCTCCTCGTCCGCGACATTTCAAAAATCTATCTTTCTCTTGGTTTCTTCATTGCCTCCCCTACAATCAGCTTAGCATTTTTTTATTAAATAAAAAAGTTAGTGAAAGTATATAAATTATTAGAATACAATTTTAATTTACCTTGCGCTCGAAGTCCCTACCCTATTTATTTTGATTTCTTGTGATCCGAACAGTATACAATGTGTCCGGGCATGGACTAGCGATATTCTAAACACTTAAATTTAAGCTATTTTAAAGTACAATTACACTCTAAGCTTGGGTCCAAATCACTTCCCTGCTACGTGGCAGCCATTTTGTTTTTTTTGTTAAAATATTCCATATGAAAGTACAAAAAAAATCATATCTCTCTAAGTTTTTGTCATACTGAGATAAAAATAGGCTTATTTGAAAGGCAACAATATTGTCTACCGTTAGCATTACAAAACAATGTGTTCTCCGTTCCATAACTTTTGAAAAAAATGTGAAAGTCGAAAAAATAAACAAAAAAATACGCAATTCAACCAATAATGGTTAATTACTATAAAAACACCCCCGACAACATTTTTTATTTTTTTGCTAGATCGACAGATTTTGAAATAAGCTACAATACAACATAAAATTCACAACTGTATGTCAATTATTTTAAGAGTTATTGTTGTTTGAACATAGCGTTTGCGCAAGTACAAAAGGCCTTTGTTAAACGCTACAGTAACATTTATGGTATTCATTGTTTCCATCTGGGAACAGGCCAGAAATACTGTTCGTTCCTACCGTTAGTGAGCGAGATGGAACATAATTAGTCAACTACCTGGAACAAAATCACAGTTTTAGGGACAAATGATTAGTTGGGTGAGTTGTCCCTCGCCCTGCGTTGTGATCGCTACTTTCACTTACCGTTCGTACTGTTTACGTGCTGTGTTAGTGTGATACCTCTTTCTGCTAATCTTGAATGTACGTCGATAAAAGTTTGGCGACTCGGTGTAGGCCTATTAGGGTACCTTCGTCGATATTCTTGTACAGCCAGATTTGCACTTCCATTGCAAAAGCCATACACGAAGTGTATGTCAGCAATATGTTGCGCTGAATATTGACGGTGAGCCATTTTTATCACACTTAAAGATAAACACTAACACAGCACGTAAACAGTACGAACGGTAAGTGAGTAGGTAAAAATTGGGGTTTCCAGATCAGATAAGATCTGGAAACCCGCAATTTTCCCTCATTCATCACTTCAATCATGACTATTCATATTAGATCCTAAAACCCACAGTTTTCACCACAGCTCTCTATTACCACTTTTAAAGACAGGTTCTAGAATGTTTCCCGAATTTAATGCATCATGCATGTGTTCTGATTAATAATTTTACAAATGCCTTCAGAAGTATATTTCACTGAATTCTGTTAATGATCCAACCTTTTAACCACAATTACTGTTAGTAATCTATGTTCTGTTACTAATCTAATGTTCCTCCACTTTAGAATAATTTCATATTTTTGTTTCTTTTAAAAAGAAACGTTTTGATTTGTCAACATAATCCGTTCCTTTCACAGCGTTCAAATAGCAACATTGAGGAAATTGTATTGTATGTTGCATCCAAGGATCATCGTAAATCTCCCAATTTTCTATAACACCTCCACATGAGAAACATGCTGCTTTATCGTTTACACCATTACCACAATAAAAAAATCCAGCGTCAGCCATTTCCATTACCAATCTTCTCCTTGAATCAGCCGTGGCCCAATAATAGCCAAATGATAATTCACGCATTTTATATGAATTATACAAGTCATATCGAGGATTGTATTTATTTTGAGACATGTTCTATTTACTCATTTCCTAGTTCTTGACAAACTATAAAAGTAGAATGACATCGCACAGCTGTTGCTAGCAACTTATAACGATTAACTTTGGCAGGGATTGGTAGGGATATGAAATTGTTACCCAATTGTGAAAAATTAAACAAGAAAATATTTATTTCAAAAATTTATTATCTATACACCATTTATTTAAACATATTACATTTTTTAAAGCACATATTTTATCATGATAAATACAACTATACACATCATGAGAAAGTTCATATTTATTGTACAAGCTTAATAAATTAGGACAACCTACATCTTCTAAATTATTTATATTATTATTCGAAATATTTTTTAACCACAAAACTTTTTCTAAACCTTTGGTGTAAACACTTTTATCTCGTAAAATATCTACAATCAAATTCTTATGATTTGAGTAAGGCACAAATCCGTCTCTCCAGTATATCTTTCTACATATTACGTTCAATCCAACTGACTAGCCGTTTTTCTGGTTTCGTCAAATCGTAAAATGGAAATGGTGGCTTAATTAAAAACACCTGAATTTTTTTATTCCATAATATAGCAATTTCTTTAATGATAAATTCATTTGTTTCTGTTTTAAAACCTTGAACATCTACAATGGCAGTCATGATAACCTGCGCACTATGTTACTCAAAGGTTTGTATTCCACTAGTCGATCGTTAATAATTAA
This sequence comes from Dicycla oo, assembly GCA_948252095.1. NCBI lineage: Eukaryota > Metazoa > Arthropoda > Insecta > Lepidoptera > Noctuidae > Dicycla > Dicycla oo. Next base: position 551,033 of record OX411716.1, on the reverse strand, counting down.
ACAATATCCAGTTGTGTTATCTGGTATTGGCGCTGCACATTCAATCTCCAGCCGCACATCTACAGGGCCTGTTTTTAAACTATCGTTTTGTCTTGAACAGTCTATGATAAAGAGAGGAGCCTTCTCCTTGAAACCGATCAAATCAAGCAGGGGGTCTGCAGGACTGTTGTAATACGACTGACGAAATTTCACATACATTTCATATAATATATTGTATTTGTTCTCGGAAAAATTTAAGCTTAGAGGCTCGTAAGGATAATACTGTGAATTCAAAAATAGTGTTACGTTCGTAACCCCACAGTGATCAAACAGAGAACTGTCTTTGGTTTTATTATTTTTTCTGTTGGTTTGCAAGCAAAAAATTACATACCGAGGTTTCTCTAATTGCGATGCAGTCTTAACTGACCAAGAATGTTTTGTAGTTTTAGGGAGCAAAGGATACTCATATAAATCCCAATTTCGAAACGCTATTTGAATAGGTTTATCTCTTTCCAAGTGTTTTAGTAGTGTCAGTCGTTCACGGTCTGACACTTTTATATGTGGTACACGCCATTGCAATCTTTGTATGTCTATTTGAAAATGCGCAATATCATCAGTCGCTATGATACTGTTTAAGTTAGAGTTACTTCTATTCAGAATAAGTTCATGTTTACAATTTATCACAATTTTATTGTAATCCTCCGCAAATCCTAAAATCTTATTAAGAGGTATAATAGCACTAAAATGACCATCATTTTTGAATCCATCTGTGTTCCAACCCCACAAGGCAGCAACTTTATTTTCTCCATCATTCATTGAAACGTATGACTTTATTGTCGACGTTATTCCAGAATTTTTAATGCGATCTATTTCAATACCATTTATTTCGTATCTGATATCTTGAAACAAAAACATAACAGGGTGGTTACTGAACGTAATATTTTTCTTAATCGCTTTTCCATCTTTGTCGAAGAACTTTGCTTGGCCCTCGACGTAAATTGAACTGGCTGACGGTAACACGTATATGTCTTGTTGGTGTATGGGAATTCGGATTTCATCGTTTTCTCTAAAGCTGTTAGTGTAGGGATTGTATGAGTGGACTTCATAGCTTTCAATCGAACTATCGAAGTGGGGTAATTCAGCAACTTGTAGTATATTCATACTTTAAAACCTAGAGCTTTAAGAAAATCTTTATTTGCTTCACTCAATTTTTTCTTACGTCTATGCACCTTAATGGTCGTAGATGGAATAAGACGTTTGATTTTCACTGGAGCGTTTTTATAATATACTATCATTTTGTTTTCCTTAAATGAAGGCGTAATTGAATATGTTCTTCACCAAAGTTAATACAGTTACCAAGTTGATTAACAATCTTAACAGATATAGATGAAATTATATTTCTGTTTACTGGAAAGTAAATAACGTTTTGCGGTATTTCTATGTATCGGTGACCTGGAGCAGTATCACATACAAATTCGTGAATAAAATGAGTTGGTAATCCGTTGCAATATGAACCGTGAACAAGATCACATTCGATTCTGATTACAGACAGATTGCTATTATTGTTGGTCGCATTTGGTCTATAATTTATTACTGAAAAGTATAGCAAACCGCACTCGTATTGATCAGATAAATGAAGAGGTGGTTGAAAATACGAAACCAATTCAGACTTATTACCGGAGATGGTAACCGTAGTAGACATGCTTTCATACTGAAGTCTTAAAGAACATCCTGTTCATTTTATTCCTTGACTACACCAAAAACTCTTTAAGAATTCCAAACATAGATGTCCACAATTAAAAGGGTGACCACGTTGTATATTTTCATAATTATATCGGACTTTAGGCCCTAAGTATTTTATAAATTCCTTGGGAGGTTTAAGATTTCCGTAACTGTCGAAATACTCAATATAATCATTATATTTTACATAGGCTACCCAATGAGAGCCAGGGTTTCTAGAACTATCTAAATTAAAAACTCCACATTCTTTTTTAAAAGGACATTGAGGGAGCTCATCTCTCATAAAGACACCTCTAAAATAAGGAATACTATGTCCATATTTCAAAATGTCAAAGTTAGTTAAGGCTCGTTTGGGTAGCCGATATTTTAGTTTTTTTCTTTCGATACAAAAATTCCAAGCCCATCTTTATGCGGTTTAAGGTGTAATCCTTTCCCAATGCAAAGCGCTTCCATTTTTTCATTGTGTCTCTTCGATTCATCGAACAATTTTTTAGCCATCTTGAATTCGTTGATGGTTTTAGCAATACCAGCTGCACCACCTGCTAAAGCCCCTGCCGCTGATAATCCAGCAAAAATAGGAATCAACGGCAATACTCCACCAGTTTTTGGTATAGGAATAACACGAGGAAGTTTAATAGATGAATCATCAGCTAATTTTCTAGCAGCGGCGATAGCCAATTCTATAGCCATTTTTTTACTTTTTGGTTTTAATGTTTTCATGTGTCTCTTGGTTTTAGAAATAACATTTTTTAATTTACTTTTTAACCCTTTTCCAGACGTAACTTTTCGGTAGGACTTTGTACTGCTACTTTTCAGACCAGAACCAGTTTTAATTTTTGTCGACATAGCCCGGCTTACTAAGCGTGCTGCAATTTTTTCACCTACACTCGCATCCGAAGCAACTGCTCGTTCTTTCGCCATACTTAACAAAATTAAATCAGCTTCGTGTCGATCCTTTAAGTTTAATGATTTATGATTGGCAATGTCGTGATCTTTGCAATACTCGTCTAATTTGTTAATTCCGTTATCTCCTTGTGTAAGCCTTTTAATTAATTTTGTACCAGGACCACAGTAATTGTATCCTGGTAAGTGTAATTCAAAAGGTAAGTGATTTATAATCCAATTGAGAAGACTACTCTCTCCAATACACATTATAAGACTGATGAGTCTCGATTGAACACTTTATTAAATACTTATAATTTGAATTGTAGTTAGTTAATGTTTTAATATTTATTTTAATATATTTGATTTATCAATCCAACTATTTTCAGCTGAAGACAAACCTAACCATTTTACTAAAACCCTGTTACCTTTTCTTCTAAGAACTTTCTCGACTAGATACAAATTGGGATGTTTTGTTTTTTGAAGCTCTTGTGCATAAAATGCACCTAAAATAGGCTGACCTCTGATCGTATCTTCTATTAAGTAGGTGATAGGAGTTGTATTTTGTATCATTCGAATTTTAAATATTTCTGTAGACCAGTTGGGAGTGTAACCTTTTTCAAATGTGCCTTTGTACTTACTGATACGCACAAAATCACCAATTTTATATTTACTTCTCATATTATGATTTTTTACTAATCTTGAATACCTTTCTAATATATGTTTTTTATTAATGTTATTCACATTAGCGGGAACTTCATCAATTGTGCGATGATAAGTGTGATTGTATTTGCAAATAATATTATTAAGCGTGCTATCTATCCAATTATAGCTGCCTATTAAACTAAACTCCTTATAAACTTTCGATTTCAATGTCCTGATAAATCGCTCAACTATTGAGGCCTTTTTTGTTGAGAAGGTTGAATAATGGTTAATGTGGTAAGTTTTCATAAGCTTTTGAAATTGATTATTGTAAAATTCTGCTCCATTATCCGTTTGCAGATTTTTAGGAACACGCCCTTTATCCAATAATTTCTTAAAAGAGTTACATACATCATTTTTGGTTTTACTTTTTAAAGGAAATGTCCAAGCATATTTCGAGAATGTGTCAATAATAGCAAGAATAAATCTGTAATTTTTATTTTGCTTGAAAATTGATTGCATATCGATTAAGTCTGCTTGCCACAGGTCATCTATACCTTTCATAATAACACATCTTCGTGGAAAGTTCACCCTTGCATTTTTATGAATTTCGTTTACCACGTCGGTTTTGCTCATGTTCTCAATTCAGTACATTCGGATTGAATCCGTCTATTATACTGAATGAAAATTTTATCGAAGTGAGTATTTATTCTTTAATTATGCCAGCTTCTTTCAATTCTTCAACGATCGATAATATTTCATTATCATGGTTTGTGTTGCCAGCATCTCTGGAAGCAACTAATAGTTTCAATCTCTCGACCAGTTCATTAGGGTCATCCCAATATACCAATTCAGTGTTATTTTTGTATTTCTTTAGGGTTGGTAAGCTTCCTCCAGTGTGAAAATTTTCATTTAACAATTCGGAAAATAACGGTTTGATTACTTCACGATATTTTATTCCCTTATCACCTCTTATTTGCCCATCAGGATTAAAATCTCTCTTATGAGCATTTGTATAATGCAGAATGTCCTTATAGACAAGTCTGTCTTTGCTCGATATTAATTTTAAATCAGGTTTTCTTCGAAGTAAAAGTTCTTTCAAGCCAGGGGTTAAATTATAGGATTTGTCACCGACTTTAATTAAAATTACACTGTTGTCATTCAAATTATCGATTTTAGAAAATGAGACTGCTGAATTACCTATAAGCAATGTTTTGTTTAGACTTCTTATTCCAAACGGGATATTTACACCATCATAAATATCATGGATATCAGAGCCCTCCAGCGAAATTTCTAAATCATCCGGTATTTCTTTTGTAGGAGACTTTTTAAGCACTTGTGCAGAATTTGGTTTTGGATCGTAGCAGTCTTCAAACTTTGTAGACGAACTAGTATTAATGTCATCCAATTCAATGTCGCCAGAATTTGGGGGTGTTGTATTTTGTAAATGCTTTATTTTTTCCATTGATATATTCGAATCTACTAGTGCTTTAAGGGGATTTGTGACGGTTTTTAGCATTTTATCAAGTGACAAGTTCATAGAGTGTTCCTGGTTCTTCATTTGTTTTATTTTATTCTTTATGGAGTCTACAGACTTCATTAATTCTATTTTAATATTCTTTTCCATTTTGTAATATAACAAGTGTACTCAACCAAAGAAGATATAATACTAAGTTAGATTTATATGTTATTGATTTATATAATTACACTCAAAATTTAAAAAAACTGTCTATATTCTGTCTGTACCTTCCATTGTTTAATGAGGAGTCTTTGCAAATACAAACAAAGTTATATGGCTCTCTCCAAACTGTATTACAAATATTCTTGAATTGATGCCAGGACATATCTGAACTAACATGCTCTTCATAAATATGTTTCAAGTTTACATCGTCTTGTTTAAATATTATAAGAAAGTTTGCATTATCACGCAGCAACTGTTTCGGAATTTTAGAGTATGTTTGACATAAATAAAAGCAATCGATTTGTTTATGTCTACCCATAGAGAAGTAATTACGAATGTTTATTTGATTTTCACATGCCACATCATCGAAAATAAATACAGAATTGGTTAGTGCGTCGTCCGGGGCTATGACTTCTTTATTATCATTAAATTCATAAAACTTAACCTGATGCACTCTCTTTATAACTTCTCGTAAGAACATGTATTTTGGTTGAAAGTTAGTTTTCGAATACAGATAAAGATTTTGAAATTTTAGACCATTCTCATGTAACAATAAACTAAGCACTACGTTTGTTTTCCCACAATTCGAGGGACCACATATAATACAACGAATCGTATTTGGTAAGAGAATGCTATGCCTAATGTGGTTATCAGAGTCACCCAGATTTATATGATTAACATTAAGGGATGTGTGTTGTTTGATCAACTTCATTTTGACTAATAATTCAATTTGACCCATACATAGATATATAAAGCCTAAGTATAATAAAAACAAATGATTGAGATTGGTTTAAAGTTGGCATGTTAAATGTAAAGCGAACGTATTATTCGGTATACCTACTTATAGTGCTTATCCATTTCATGTTTATACCTGCTGTAAATGATAAGTTAATATGGTATTTATATTCGTGATCACTGATCTGATTAATAAAATGAAGAATACTGTAAGACCATAAGAGGAATATAAAATCATGCATCAGTTATAAATGTTTTATTCAGATATTATATATTTAAATACAAAAATCAATACATATGCTACACTTATACTAATCATAAACAAAGATTACAATAACATTACAATTTATTCATATAAACTTATTTATATTTATAAATTAGTTCTCAAAATAAAGTTTCACAGTGACCCCAAGGTAAAGTTGCAATTTGATTTGTGAGTATTTGTCTCTTATCGTCATTTCTATTTAATACTATTTTATGAATTTCTTGGGAGTACAGTATATGCTTAAGTGATTTAATTATATTCATTTTACATTTGAAATTGGCATTATTTGTTAAAGCTTTACTGTAGTGAGATAATTTTAATCGATTTGTAACAGCTTTAGATATTCCTTTTGCTTTTGTGATGCGAGTTTTTGAAGTGAGTATACAATATAATTTAGCTCTCAGTCCTACAAATTCGCTTATGACGTCACCCCCTAGCTCATCTTTAAATAGTCCTGGAATTTTAGTATTTACTCTTGGCATGCTGTAACGATTATCAGTCTGGAAATTACTTGTATCAAATTTTGCGACATCATTTTTTATGTCTTCATAAAAATCCTCTGTATTTATAAAATAAAGGAGGCTGTCTGTGTCTGTATAACACAGTCTTGCGCGAGTTTTATATTTATTTTTAATAAAGTTGTAGTGAAATTTATACAAATGTTCCTTTGCGAATTCTAGAACTGTAAACCCGATGTAGATAGGGCGATCTAAAATAATTTTTTCAGGAGTTAATTGAATAGCAACAAAATTTTCAGAAAAGATTGCAATACTTTTCAGATTTGGTTTTGCAATTAATTTTTCTGCACCGTGGTGCTTGTTAGTTTTATTATTGTAATCATCCCACATGGTAACTAATTTGACATTAACCTGTTTGCGTCTATTTTCAATCGTTTTCCCAAATATAGCATTATTAAGGAGTTTGAAAAAGTCTTTCTCAAATACGGTTGTTGAAGCTTGACGTAATGTAGTATTCAAGTCAATATATTTTTGTAAATAATTTTCTTGTCTAAAAGTTAAAATACGGTGAATTTTTTTCAAAATTAGTCCATTCAATAAACATGCCTTTAAATGAACATAATGTATTACATAGTTGAATTTGTCGTATAAATTAGCAATTAATTTAGGTGTTTTGCCTCCAGGAGGTGTGAACCTCTCAGGCGCAAAAGGTAAATCACAATGTGTATTATGTAAACTCTCAGGATATATTAAATCAACTTCTAAAATATATCCATATTCAGAATCATCTGATATTGATAACACATTTATTGTTTTAATCTCATCTACTGTTAAAAAACGGAAATTTGAAATAGGCATTTTCTTTGTCATTGCGTAGCCATATAAATTGTTACAGTCAAGATAAACCAAATAAGTTGATTTTTGAGAAGCATCATAATTTGGTAAATATTTATTATTAGCTTGAGCATGGCGAAGAGAACATTGTGCCAAGCCTCCACGTATTCCCTTTTCCAAAAATTCATACATTTCTAAACTATGAATTAATTCTAATTTAACGCCTGTGTACAGTAGCATCGCATCCCAGCTTAAACTAGGTGCAGTAATGTAATACGTTGGATCAAGTTGATAATGATCCAGACAAGTCTGTCTAAATTTTTCGAATACATCAGAAAGAAGTAATACGTCGGTCTTTAAATATAAATCGGTATATTCTCCAAGTGATTTAATATTAAATGACTGCCAAATAGATTGTGCGTGTACGTATTCATCATCGCTAATATGTTGACAATTCAAACTGTTATAGAAACAAACTTTCGATGGAAGTTGAGTCTCGGTATATTTTGAGTATGCATTCATATAATCATAGGGATAAATTCCTTTTTGTCGTAACAACTTTAACTGAGTATAACTAATATCTGGAAATTCTTTTGATAAATTAACAAAATCGGTTTCATTCAAATTATTCACTAACGTGCTTAAACTTGAATTAAGAAATTGATAAGAATCTATGAACTTAACTTGAATAGGCCTTGATTTTAATGAATTCTTAGTATGGAGTACTTTTGTGATTGACATATACCTTTCTTTAGTTTTTGGTATAATTTTAAAAGCACCTTCATACTTCGATAATTCTTTTATAAATAGGTGAGAGTCATATCCGGATAGGTTATGAAAAATAACAGGCACGAAAGGGCACACTCTTAACATTAAATTACAATGAGAGTGTGCTGCGCCTCGGTATTGTGATGTAATGTGATCATGATCCATTACTTTATCGTCAAAGAGCAAAGAACTACAGATATGACATGTAGTGGCATTTTTGTAATCATTTTCTTGGTCCTTAGTTAAAGGTGCCATAGGTATTTTATTTAATAAAATACTATGAATGTGCTCCAAATCTCTTATTAAATATTTTATAAATAATTCTACACAATCAGCTCCTCTATAAGTAACATACTTATTCAGATCCGTATTGTGTGAACAACAAACATAGTAACCAAAACATGAAGGTTCGTGAACCTTATAGGTACGAGTATTTTCAGTTACATTTATGTCGCAGTTTAGTAAAAGACTTTCAAAATCGGCGTATATAACGAAATTAATTTTTTGTTTTCTTTCGAAATTCTTAAATTGGAGAATACTATTTTTTTCAGGTAACATTGTCAAAATCTTAGGACACTTATTATGAGTACTATATCTCGTTTCACTTGTGAAAACTTGTAAGCACGTCTCACATAGGTACATTTTACCTTTATGTTTACTTATTTGACGTTTAATCAATCTCAATAGATTTTTTATTAAGCAATAATGCCCGTTACCATTCTGTTCAAAGTACAATAAATTGACATGCTGGTTTTTTCTTAAACTTGTCACATATAAAGGACCAGTGACCATGTTTTTATTATCTAATCCATATACAATATTAATACTTATGTGGGGATTTAAATTTTCAAATATTTTAATATCTTTACATGATGGGGGAAATGTTAGACCATCTATCTTTAAAACTTTTGAAAAATGTGGATATGAACTTGTTCTGCAAACATTAATTTGGGTGGGATATAATGCTGCGACAATACTCCATAAAAAGCAGTTGTTATCGCTGTTTTTAATATTTAAACAACTTCTGGTTTTTTTTATTACTTGCGGCAAATCTATATAGGTGCCGCCTTTCAATGGAGAGTATTTGTTAATGTTAATTTCTAGATGACTTATAAAGAAACAAGACCAACCAGAGTCACGATGTTGGAACTCTGAGAGCTTTCTGTCAAATATATTTATTGTTTTCAAATATATTTCATTTATATCTATATTATTATGATATACAATTTCATATTTTGTGTTAAATGATTTAAGCTGTTGCTCATCAGATTTTGGAAGAATGAAATAAGCAAAAAGCTCAAAGTTTAATTTAACACAATTATGTTTTATCAAACAATCGTTAATTAGTCTTATGACATTACGCCGATTATCCATTAGGAATTCCTCAGGTGTTAAGTATTCCATTGATGGATTCAGTTTGTAAGTTATTATTCTCTTTTTAAAAGCTGTAGCTATTATATCAATATTTTCAATTTCAGTTTTGAGTATGCAATTAGATTTATGTAAATTGGTTCTCAAATGATGCTGATATTCATTTTTTAGGTATTTCAATGTGACATTTTTGACATATTATTATATCGTTGTTATTTGTTCTGATTCCATGTCTAGGTGTAACTGTAAGAAAGAAAGAAAAAAAACCATGAAAATTAAATCAAATTTGATGTAATATGAATTACTACAAATACTTAATTTCTATAACCGATTACATGATTTATTTATATGCAGAAGTAAGTACCGCCTAAGGTTGCTAAAAAAAAAAGATTAACGTCTTAAATCTATTTATTCTTATTAATTAGTAGATTACAAAAAGGAAAATAATAGTAATAATAATAGATTTATAATCATCTAAGTATAGCAATAGTGTCTATCTATAATAATGTAAACGCGTTCTGCCAATTATTTGTTACATAATTATACTATTAACCGATTTGATAAAACTTGAAATATAAAGACAATTATAAGTACCTAAAGGTAATAATTAATAATAATTATCTAATTATTAGAAGAGAGTAATACAAAAAAAAGTGTCTATGTGAATACCTACGAAGTGAACCTATAAAGTACCTACTTTTTTAATTAAGTACTATTTCAATAATAGTTACTTACAAATGTTGGTGGGCACTTAACATACTCTTTTCGTGTAGCCATAATAAAATTAGACAAATGTTGCCAGGCATCTGTATTGTCAAAGGTTTGATTTTTAAGCGTGACAATTGCTTGGCGCCACCTATTCATTGGCGGAACTTTCTCTATTTCATCGCACCGGTATATTTTCAAATCAATATAGTGCGTTCCCGGCTTGTTTTCGTGGGTTTGGCGCGAATGGCCGTTTGCAAGGCGTCGTGTTATATATGAAGTTAACGGTGTTTTACCAGTAACTGCAGGGACCTCTTTTTCGTCGTCCTCGCTATCGGTTCCAAACAGATCGTATACTGTGCACTTCTTCGGAGGGATGGGTTTGATATACGGCTTCTTTGAAGCTGATGGACGGGGCGACGGCACGGCAGGCGTCGTGGATGTGGACGGCCCTGGCATCGGACTTGCTCTCGATGGTGACGACCACGACCCTCGTGCCGGCTCCGTCGTGCGAGTTGATGCGTGCTTCCTTTTTCGCCCGTCGTGCTTCTTTTTTGAAACCTGACGTTCCTCGTCGACGTCGGAGGGAAAAAGGGTCTCGGCGTTTTCGTGCGACCTGAAACAAATAAATAAATAAATATTAATACTATCAAATAATTGAAGCGCACATCCCACTTTGGAATGTCAGGTAGGTAGGTACACTACTCTAATTAATTATTATTTTATTATTGTCTACACCTAATATTGAAATACATCTTTTTTAGAATACTGAAACATAGTCATCGCAGAAATAATACTCTATTAAACCACAATACTATGTATATCCGCTAGATTAACTGTACGTCATAAATAGAAGAGCAGATTTATTGGTATTACGAATAATAGCTCATTGCTCGATTCAGGAAGATCGATCCCTCTGGCGCTTAGCTGTTGCTGCAACTACTTACAATACATTGCTACTACTGCGTTAGTAAAAATAAGTTAATGTATATTTTATTAAAGAACTACTTACATTTTCCTTATTGTAGGTTGATTCTTGGTAAGTACCTACTTGATGTTAATCTGGAGCTCCTGGTAGCTGAAGTGATGCCCCTAATTCACTCTCCAATATTTATATAGCCGGGATCTACGTGAGGTTTTTCCATATATGTAATGCACGCGTGACCCTAAAATCCTGACTCAGGGCTTGTTCACGGGACAAATGCTTTGCAATCATAACTAAATCTACAAATCTCAACCTTAAATCATGATATCTAAAGTGTACATTAATATTTGACTAGGTATAGTAACTACAGTCCAGGTCTTACATACTAGTTAAATACCGCGACTTCGTTTATATAATATTTATTTTATTACAACAATAGCTTTTGCCCGCGGCTTCGCCCGCGTGAGGTCGGTAATTATCCCAGGGGAACGTACCTACTACCGGGATAAAAGTATCCTATGTGTTAATCTAGGTTATAATCTATTTATGTGCCAAATTTCATCCAGATCCATTCAGCCGTTTTTGCGTGATTGAGTACCTAACAAACATCCAAACTTTCTCATTTGTATGCGATGGTTTTGCTTGCCGAAATTTCTCAATAAAATGTATGAAAAAATTACAGTGAACAAACGTACAGTAGTGTTTATTGTATCAATATATATTTATAGTAAACAATAAAATGTTTGGCGCCGTGATGTCTTGAGGTTTCAATTTCAACATACCATTTTTGTCTGGGATATCAACATCTAACAAAAATGTACGACTTTGAACTCTATTGATTAAAATTAAATTATATATAAATTGAAAAAATGTATTAAAATCGGTCATTTCAATTTCTGGTCCTGCTGAGTTCCGAGTCCTGACGGGCTAAAAACGGTATAATTGTGCAATGTCGGTAAGTGTTAATATTTTCTTTAGCAGTATTTTATCTAACAATTAAAAATATTTCATTATTTTTATCTAGGTAAGAAACATATTATTTGATTGATTATTGTAGCAGCTCAAACATAGATAAATAATAGGTCCTTGACATCATAGTTTTCGAATCAAACGTATGTTTGTAGGTATACCTAATACAACAGGACTTTAATTGCATTTTGTATTTTTATTTGAAGGACTCCGAAAACGATCTCTTCAACTTCGTTCCTATGAATATTGCGGTGGGACAGAAAAACGAAAAGCAACTGAATCTGGAGGGCCCCAGCAGCAAACAGCTCAAGAGATGTTCAACAGCTGCATTCACCTGTGTAAAAAAACTCACGCGTGGTGCTAAAGTGATCAGGATCGAAGTTTATGATGTGGAAATTTTTTCTGAAACCATAAGTTCGCTATGTAATTGTAATGCCGAATTGTGCGTGCAGCATGTAGTTAAAAACATATTCATGGACGATATTTATAAATCGGTTAAAGAAATTGCTGTAAAAGTATCAGATAATATGCCGTAAATAAATCATAATCATTGTTAAGTGATAAAGTATTTTTATTTAACCTTTCAGATAAGCACCCACGTTCTTTTACATCACGAAGCGACGACGTCATGTAACTTTTTATGTCTACGAGGATAAGGTTGAAAGTTGAATAATTCATGTCGTTTCGTGAGATAAAAGAACTCTACCTATAAAACACGTATAAAATAGTTGATGTAGGTAAAGCACTCTCTAATACAAATATCAATACTTCACCTACATAGCCCAGAATAAAATTATCTTCACGCCTGTAATTCCTAAGCCGGGAAGGTATACGTAGGGCAGTAACTTAGACACTTATGGAAAGCGAGCCTGTTATCATTAATAAATTGGACATAATTTTATATAGGTAGGTACTCGGCATGTATGTACCTGTGTTTGCTTTTTTCGCAACAGAAAACCATAGTTAGGCTGCCAACAGACGGACCGCACAGCAGCAACCGCACGCAGTCGATATATTCAACTGCATGCAGTTGTACGTTTCACCGCGTGAAATTGAAGTCACAACTTCACGCGGTTGATCGCTAACCGCATACGGTTAGTGTGCAGTTCACGCGGTCGGATGCCGACCGCGTGCGGTTGAAGTCACGACTGTATGCAGTTAATATCGACTTCACACGACTGCAGCCGATCGCGTGAAGTTGATATCACGACTGTACGAAGTCGAACGTACAGCTGCATGCAGTTGAATATATCGACTGCGTGTGGTTGTTGCTGTGCAGTCCGTCTGTTGGCAGCCTTACATTTTATTCAATCGATGAGTCAAACACAGGACCTCCCAGGTAACAGTAACATTCTGATGCGCATAAACAACCTACAAACCTAAGTAAGTATAATCAATTGATGAACCGCGACGCAGTGACGTATACCTATCAGAAATCCGATATAAGACGACATCGGAGAATGTGTGTAGCGCATTCAGCTATCAGAATTCTAATGTGCTGCACATGGTATTGTGAACTATCAAATACACAGTAATTGAAAACTTGCATGGAGATAAGTCTATACCGGTACGCTCTACTGATTATCTTATATTAATTACGAGAAAACACTCATTGTCTTATATTCAAAAGTACCTAGTCATGATGAGGTTCCTGTTATGTTTATTCAAGTTATCGGCATACATACTGCTCATAAAAAAATCGGATGCAGGATCGTTGAGGTATTGATACCTACACAAAATACTTAGTTAGGTATTTGAGTTTTAATAAATTATCACTTTAGATTGAATGAATGAATGATGAAAACTGTGGGTTTTGGAATCTAATCTAAGTATATAAATTGTGAATAATATAAAATTGAATGAATGAAATTATGAATGAGTGAAAATTGGGGGTTTCCAGATCTTATGTGATCTGGAAACCCCAATTTTTACCTACTAATGCTTACTGTGAAGCAGTTTCATCCAAAGTATTTAAGCGGATTCCTTTCAGACAGAAGTTTATCTGAAACTGTTGTATCGTTCGATAACGTTCCACCAAACGATCGAGTGTTCTGGCGCAAAAATTAAAATCTTCGTCAAGCCTGAGCTCGGAGCTAATCTGAATGTTCATCCGTGAAGGCGGGAAGATGAGCCACAGTTCGGTAGAAACGGAGGGACGGCTTTGATAGTCGCTTTTATGTTATTAATTACCAAAGTTATAGCTGGAGTAGAATTCGTTAAACTCGGTTAAATAAAAAATAGGTTGAATCTCGTTGAATCTGCTTAAATTACTGTTCTATTCTACAATCTGAAACTGAGTTATTTTGGGTGTCAACTGTCAAAGCAAGTCTGCACAGTTTTGGCAGATCGTTCATCTAATAACTCAGTTGTTAGTGTTAGGTATTGAAATAACTTTAATAAATCGTTAAATTGTCTTAGTTGATTATTGAGATATTGTATTTGATAAACTGGCATTACTAGTTTTAAAAATGACGTTGGAAAATGACAGTTGAGAAGGCGGGAGTTGACTCTGCCTATTTGCTCGGGGCCAGCATCGTGGATAGACGATGTTGGCATAGAATAGATGGAGATCTCCTGTAAATTAAGGTGACTGTTTACGACATAATTATTTGTAAAGCTTCCGGCGTGCTCGATAGATGGCGTTGGCGTCAAATTAGAAGTCGCTATGGTTTCGTTACCGCGTTTAGTACATAAGCAAACAGTTTTTTTAATTAAAAGAGCTATCAAGTAAGATCAGTACACAGTGGTTTCATTTACAATTCTCGCTAGTGTACCTTCCAGGTCAACTTTCCCCAAATACCACCAGGTATTTAACATTGGTCCTTCGAGCCGGATCGTTTGGACAGGTTTTTTGATAAAGTGGAGCCACCGTTGGCCCACTTTTCCGTCCCGTGTACTTGCAGTGGATCGCTGCAGCAAGGTACACGGTCCTCCGCATTAGCGGCGACAGCTTTACCCAGCATTGGCGGTGAGCTGAGTCAGCATTGGCGGATTAGTACAAAGAAGTGGCCACAGAGGGCGCCACTCTCAGATCAACACTTCACTGGATGACAGCAAGGTGACGCAGGCGCAGCCATCACGAGACGTCACAGTTGACGTCACGGGCAGTTCAGATAGCGGCCACAGAGGGCGCCACTTGCAGGTTGAAAACGGTGTTTGTGTGAAGTGCAGTCTTGTGAGTACATTTTATTTATTTATCATGTCCACGAATTGGACAAACAGGTCGAGTCAAACGATTTTGAACTCTATTCCAACGAGAAGTTAAACTTGAAGATATAGTGAAGAAGTTTCGACTTAGAAAAATATTTCGTAATCTTGGACTTGTAAAATTTTTACAATATTTTTAAACTTAGCATTTTTGTGCATGTTAGAATAAGGTCTTAGAATATTTTATAGAAAACGGGGGAACGGGGAACCTATACTCGATTTCCACCAGATTTGTGTGTTTACGAAACACTTGTAAAATTTTAAGTAGTGATTTGGAATTTTTATTATTTTGTTTAATTTTAGTCGGCTGTTAAGAATTTATAACTTTACTGCTTAAGTTTGCAGCAGTCAGAAATTTTGCATATTTATTTTATCTCTTTTGAGAAAGTTGTCATTCATTTGAATACTTACATTGATTTTATCAACTGTTGTACACACTTGTTGTGTTTATAAAAGTTTGATCAAGTTAAAATCAATTTAAACGCATTTTATTTATATATTAAGTACAATAATCAATTATAAAAATGGATGGATTAATTAACGTTTTAAAGGATCAACAGAATGTAATCACAAAAGGATTGATAAATTTTAAAAAATGTGGTAAAGATAGATTAACTTTAGAATACATAGAAACAAAGCAAGAATTATTGGAACGGGATTGGGCATTGTTTAAAGAAAATAACACTAAATTATATGAACGTTATAAAGTAGAAGATATAGTACAGAAAGTGGTTGATATCTATGATGCGACAGAGGATACTTATGTTATTTATAAGAGTTTAATGAAAACAGCTCTTAATAAAATTCGGTTAGCTAAGGATTCTGTACATCAAACCGATAATGCTTCAACTAGTACAAATAAATCAAGTAGTTCTTTTGTAAAGTTGCCCAAAATATCCATTCCAACATTCTCAGGAAAATATGATGAATGGACAACATTCCATGATCTTTTTACATCATTAATACACAAAAATGATACTTTAGATAATGTGCAAAAGCTCCATTATTTAAAAGGCCACCTTTCTGGCGAAGCAGAGCAATTAATACGTCATACTCCTGTAACTGATGCCAATTATATTCAATGCTGGACTCAGTTACAAAAGCGTTATAGTAATAAAAAATACTTAACAAATTGTATTCTTAGGAGGTTGTTCGGTCAAAAACGTTTACATATGGAATCAGCTACAGCTTTAAAGGAGTTGCTTGATACCACGTGCGATTGTCTTAATGCCTTGAGGAATTTGGAGATTAACGTTAGTACATGGGATGTCATTATCATACACATTGTTACCTTTAAATTAGACAACGAAACGCGTAAACAATGGGAGCTTAGTATTTGCAACAATGACTCCAACAATGACTTACCAACTTTCAACCAATTTAAGACTTTTATAGAAAATCGGTTTCGTGCGTTAGAGTGTTTAGAGCCTAAAAAGGCACCAGTTCATCAGGGCAACAAAAATAGTAAAGGTTCAGGTGATCATACTCCAAAGGCAATGTTGGCTACGAGTTCATCAAAACAATGTGAATTCTGCTCAGAAGGACACAAACTTTGTTTCTGCAAGAAATTCTCAAAGCAGACAGTTGAACTTAGACGTGATTTTGTAGCAAAACATAAAATTTGCTTCAACTGTTTAGGCGGCAATCACATTGTTTCTGAATGTAGAAAACCTACCACATGTAAGGTTTGTCAAAAGCGCCATCATTCGCTGTTGCATTTAGGTCAGGAGTCTGACAAAGGGGACCAACCTTCGACATCAGCGGCTATCGACAGTGTTAGTTCACCTAATACTAATCCGATAGTTTCGTGCCTGTCGACAGGTAATATCCCTAAGCCCAGACAGGTTTTATTAGCCACAGCGCTAATAAAAGCCGAGTCACGCTCTGGTGAATTTCAGACTGTCCGAGCTTTGCTCGATCAGGGTTCGCAGGCATGTTTTGTAACAGAGGCCGTAGTTCAGCTACTCAACCTGAAAAAAATCCCTATTCAAGGTACTATTTCAGGCCTTGGTGGTAATAGTTCAACCATGGCAACGTACATGGTACATTTGGATATCCAATCTCGGGTTGATTCAAATTTTACTCTTAAAGTTAATGCTTACGTAATAAAGAAAATTACATCCTACTTACCTGAGTGTAGAGTCGACACTACCTTAGAATGGTTAAAGTTAACAAGCTGCAGCTTGCAGATCCAGAGTTCAACATTCCCAATAAAATAGATGTTTTACTGGGCGCTGATGTTTACAGTTGCATTATTGAGGCAGGCATGGTTAAGAGTCCGTCAGGCACTCTGATTGCTCAGAGCACTACCTTAGGGTGGATCCTGTCCGGTGCAATTAGTAGGGACATACCTAAAAGTTCACCTAAATTTAATGTGTTGCATGCACAAGTTAATGAAGACGAAATATTAAGAAAATTTTGGGAAATTGAAGAGCAAAATAGTTCAAAGAAAATACTAACACCTGAAGAAAAGAAGTGTGAAGAGGTTTATACTAAAACTACAGTAAGGGATAGCAGTGGAAGGTACGTAGTGAGATTACCTTTCCGCGATGAAAATCCTTCTTGTAAAGGTGGAAGCTCTCGTGCTATCGCTGAAAAAAGACTAAAGTCATTAGAAAAAAGGCTAGAAAGAAATACAGATCTAAAGGAAAAGTACAAGCAGGTATTAGATGAATATTTACAACTAGGACACATGAGGCAGGTAGACAAGAATGATAAGAATAAGGAAGTGGCGGTGTACTTACCTCACCATGCTGTAATTCGGGAAGACAAAATTACCTCGAAGGTACGTGTTGTCTTCAACGCGTCCGAGAAGAACAACAATGGAATCTCACTCAATGACACGTTGATGGTGGGACCTACATTGCAGTCTGATTTAAGACACACAGTGTTAAGATGGAGACTTCATCCCATAGCACTGGTAGCGGACATCATCAAAATGTACCGCCAGGTCAGGATTTCTGAAGAAGACGCAATGTTTCAGCGCATATTATGGCGAGACAGTCCTGAAACCGAAATCAAGGATTACGAGCTGGTGACGGTTACCTTTGGTACGGCATCGGCACCATACCAAGCTGTTAGAACCTTACATCAAGTCGCCTACGATGAAGGTAAAAATTACAATCTTGCTGCCGATATGGTGCTGAAATGCTTCTACATGGATGACTTGATGACCGGTTGTAATAACGTAGAAGCAGGCCTGGAAATCTACAGGCAAATGACAGCGTTATTAGGAAAAGGTGGATTCACGCTCCAAAAATGGAACAGTAACAACGAAGAAATAGTAGACAGGATACAGGAAATTGAAAGGAACACCTTGAAAGGACAAATAGATCAAATAAGGACAAAGGACAACATGAACAAGGACAACACAAATAAGCACAAAATCATACGGGACATAAAACAAGCAATAGAGTACAACAAACCAAAGAAACCAGAACACAAAGAAAAGGAAGTAGAAATAAAATTAGATAGTACCATCAAAATTCTAGGACTTACCTGGAACCGCACCGCAGACACCTTTCAGTACACGGTGAATCTCCCGCCGCCGTCGACCGCACCTGTGACTAAAAGATCCATTATTTCTGTGATAGCACGACTTTTTGATCCACTAGGCTGGTTAGCCCCTAGTGTGGTTTTAGCGAAAGTATTTATCCAGAAATTGTGGCTGGCAGGTGTTGGTTGGGATGAGGAGCTAACCAACGACTTAGTAAATGAATGGAGATCATATCGTGAGGAATTGTTACTACTCACCAAAGTTCGGATTCCGCGTTGGCTTGGCACCAAGTCGAACGACTATCTGGAACTTCACGGTTTTAGTGACGCCTCCAAAACAGCGTACTCAGCTGCGATTTACTTGCGGAATGTAGACTCAGATGGCAATGTTCAAGTGTCGTTGCTGGTTGCTAAGACCAGAGTTGCACCAGTAAAGCAGATAAGTATTCCGCGGTTAGAGCTGTGCGGAGCAGTCTTGTTGTCACAGATACTGTCTCAAACATCTGAGATCTTGAGTATCTCCCAAGACAAGGTCAAGGCGTGGACGGATTCCACTGTGGTGTTGGCCTGGATAAATAGCCACCCAAGTAAATGGAAGACGTTTGTGGCCAATAGGACGTCTGAAATATTGACCTCGATGAAAGCGTCGCAATGGTTTCACGTCCCCACTAAAGATAATCCAGCAGACTGCGCCTCTAGAGGGATACTTCCCAGTTCACTGCTAGAAAACGATTTATGGTTTTCTGGACCATCGTTTCTTAAATTACAAAACGTAATTTACGAGAGGCAAAATAATTATTGCAGTACAGATTTAGAAGAGTCAGCAAAGGCACATGTAGCGATCATTCCAAACTATCCCTTCTTCGATAAATATTCTCAGTTACGAAGATTGGTTAGGATTGTTGCATACTGCCGAAGATTTTTAAAGGAGAACAAAATATACAGGAAAGGATATTTACAAAAAACAGAACTAGACGCTGCACTCGAATGTTGTATTAGGAAAACACAGGAAGAACTATTTACAACAGAATATAAGGAACTAAAGGACAAAGGGTATATACAATCAAAAACAAGTAAATTAAGGTCACTCTGCCCCTACCTCGATGATAAGGACATTATAAGAGTTAGAGGTAGACTGGAGAAATCAGAGCTAAGCGAACAAATGAAACATCCGATAGTCCTGCCTCACTCCAGTCATCCAACTCGGCTAATCATAGCTGACGCACACCATGAAACCCTTCACGGGGGTCCTCAGCTCATGATAAATTATTTAAGGACAGCCTACTGGATTATAGGTGTCAGAAATATGGTCAAACACCATGTCATCAAGTGTGTGACATGTGCCAGGCAAAGAGCCAGTACTAAAAACCAATTCATGGGTTCACTACCAGCTGTTCGGTGCACCCCCGCTCGACCGTTTTTGCACAGCGGGGTTGATTATGCTGGTCCAATTAATGTGCGGACAACGAAAGGTCGTGGCCACCGTTCATACAAAGGCTATATATGCCTGTTTGTATGCATGGTCACTCGTGCACTGCATTTAGAAGTTGTGAGTGATATGAGCACTCAGGGCTTTTTGGCTGCGTTTAGACGTTTTGTCTCGAGACGAGGTCATTGTGCCAAACTGTGGAGTGACAATGGCACCACGTTTGTAGGTGCCTCCAGGGAGCTGCAGCAGCTGACAGCTATCTAATCATCCATAGCAGAACACCTAGAAGCGAATGGTACGGAGTGGCACTTCATTCCTCCTCATAGTCCCAACTTTGGCGGACTTTGGGAGGCAGGAGTGAAGTCCACAAAGTTTCATTTGAAACGAGTGATCGGTGAAGCGACCCTCACATTTGAAGAATTGACGACACTCCTGAGTCAAGTAGAAGCGTGTTTGAACTCGCGACCTATGAGTACAATTAAGGTTGATGATCCTGGTGAACCTTTACCATTAACTCCTGGACATTTTCTAATTGGAGAGCCCTTAGTGAGTGTACCAGATATCAAGTACGAAGATTCGAATATTAATTATTTATCACGCTGGCAATTCATCCAACGAATGCTTCAGTCGTTTTGGAGACGTTGGTCTCACGAATACCTCGTTACTTTGACGAATCGTTACAAATGGTCTTCCCAAGTTGCTGAACCAAACATTGGAGACATTGTGTTAGTCAAAGAAGACGACTTACCACCAAGTCGTTGGTTGATGGGTAGGATAGTACAAAAACATCCTGGGGATGATAACATCACCCGTGTCGTCACGTTACGCACCAAATCCTCAACAATCAAGAGGCCAACATCCAAAATATGTATTTTACCCGTAGTCGAATAAGAAAGTTATATTGTATTTATTGTTTACATTTTAACTAACCATGTTTTTTTTACAACTAATTTACACCTGTTATTTTGCAACTAGTTTACTTTTGTGAACCTAAGATCAACTGTGAAAAATCAAAAATAATACACATATTTTAAGTTTTCTTTACACTGTTTACAATTTTATATATCTTTGTTTAAAGTACGCAAGTAAGTCATGTTTAGCTCTAAGTTATTGTTACCTATAATTATGTATAAGGATATGAACCATAGCTTGTCGATTTTAGTTCAAACTGTTTTTTTCATGTAGCACAATTGTTTAGTTCAACTTGATTTCGCAATGTGCCACTTTAATTCAGTTTAGAAGGACATTCCTTCAGTAACGTCCTTGGTGGGCGGTATGTTTACGACATAATTATTTGTAAAGCTTCCGGCGTGCTCGATAGATGGCGTTGGCGTCAAATTAGAAGTCGCTATGGTTTCGTTACCGCGTTTAGTACATAAGCAAACAGTTTTTTTAATTAAAAGAGCTATCAAGTAAGATCAGTACACAGTGGTTTCATTTACAATTCTCGCTAGTGTACCTTCCAGGTCAACCTTCCCCAAATACCACCAGGTATTTAACAGTGACCTATTAGTTTTATTGGAAATATTAAATAAATAGTGATATTATGTGGAGAATAGGAGATGTGATGGTATGGTGTAGATATAGAATTTTATGTTGACAAAGATATTAAATGAATGACTGTAAATCTTGGTGCTTCATGTTATTAACCTATTTTCTGGGATATCGTAAATGCAGTTTATGATTTATGAAATTGCGGTAACGACTTTAAGATCCATTTAAACTAGCTGTTGTAGAGTAGGTAAGGGTACACCTTCCTTACATTAGGTAACTTTATCTTAAATTCTGTTTGTGTGGTTAATGTCGCAGAAGCAACAAAGCATTGCATAGGCATCTACTACACTATCCTAATATTATAAAACTAATGCGAAAGTGAGTTTGTAATTCGACCGTCCCTATTAACATTGTCGGATATTCACTTTTTTACATAAATCGAATTACAATTCAAAAAAAATTCTTCACTGTCAAAACAAACTTTGAACAGAGGGCAGTTCAAAGTTTGCCCTAACGATAAAAAAGAATCTTTATGATATTAACAAGGTCAGTTCTGCGAAAGAGACCATGTTCAGTAGGAACTAAACAGTAGTCTCCCTGCAGAACCGACATTGTTAATAGGGACGGTCGAATTGTTTATTTGTTTGTTACGCTTTCACGCTAAAACGGCTGAACGTATTTGAACGTATTTGACACATGGGTACACCATAACCTGCACCCTAATTGCTTAACATACTATCAATCAGAATCTGAATCATTTTGAAGCAAATTGCTAATACGTTGCTTCATATGTTCAAAAATTTTGTCTGCTCGACAACGTAAATAACGTAATGAGTGCAGTTGAACTGTCAAAATGAATCCGATTCCGATTGATAGTGTGTTCCGCAATTGCTTCGCTGGATTAGGACATAGTAGAATACTTGTTATCCCGGTAGTACGTTCCCGTGACACAATCTACGACATCTACGCGAGCAAAAGCTAGTATATAATATTTCTTACATAAGCCTGCTTTTAACTAACGTAAATATTGTAGTTTATTTATATTATATTTTGCAAACAGGCAGATGCTCGGTCAGTCGGCCACATTGAAAGCGTCCGCCGCTAAATAGTAGTCAGAAGGCGGGTTGACGTGAAGTGACCAGAGCGGGACCCGGGGTCCGTATCTAATGGGCGGACGGACCCCGCACATGTGGAGTGGCGCAGACGACTCGGGATCCGTGTTAAGTACGCAGTGTAAATGTTAACAGTAGCCTTTTGAACCTCGATTTTCTTGAAAGGTTTTGACTAAAAAGTTTGGTATGTTCAGAACCAGTTTATCTCTTTCAGACTAACATCGTAATAAAATAACATTCACTGCTCAAAACTATTTTAGATCAAGTAGAAATAAAAAGTAAGCTTCTTCAGAAGTTCTCAATGTAGGGATCCATTTATTACCTAAAAAGCAGATGGCAGTGAGAAACATTTAAAAACCAAG
The DNA here is from genome assembly GCA_948252095.1 of Dicycla oo. Lineage (NCBI taxonomy): Eukaryota > Metazoa > Arthropoda > Insecta > Lepidoptera > Noctuidae > Dicycla > Dicycla oo. Next base: position 527,980 of record OX411716.1, on the reverse strand, counting down.
GGGAAAGATACATGCCAGTGATTTGGGTAGGTGTATGTGTTTGATGTGTGTTGTGTGCGTGTGTGTGTGCGTGTGTGTGTGCGTGTGTGTGTACCAGCTAGGATAGTATTGACATCGAGCCCAATACCTAGAAACAAACAAGTAATTTGATACTTAAAGGAAACTTTAAGTATGAAATTACTCAGTTTGTTAATTAAAAGGCTCGTGCTGGTATACAGTAACTAGTGACAATGGAAACATGCTATGTTAATAATCAGTTTAATGTCGCTGATAAACTCCAACTCCTCAAAATCTGCTGTCGTATTGTTGTGAGTTGGCTGTCTTAGAATACAATTCCGTTTACCATCGTCAGGCCGTTGTGGTTGGCGGTACATTAGTGAGCCGTCAGCGGTAATATCGAACTTGCCACAGTTGAGAGTTGGGAACTATTCTATGGAATTACTACACTATTACAGTTGCTGCGCATAACTCAGCCAGACTGCGGCTAGACTAGTCGGAGTACTATGGAACTTGATAGATTTGTACTAAGTAATGCCTTTCTAAGAAAATTATAATTGCCTTAAGCAAAAGTTGGCAGAATTAAACTGAAATTAATACAAAAGAAAATATTACTATATTTACTAGCTATAACATACAATAAATGTATCACAGAAGGTATTGTGCCAACGGTGTGGAAGCAGGCTAATATCACGCATGTACACAAGAGTGTATCTAAGCGCAGTGTTGAGCAATACCGACCTATTTCTATTTTATCTACCTTGTGTGTAAGTGAAGTAACGAAGTGTACTTTATCATACATAATACTTCTACCTATACAGCACGGTTTGTTTTGTGAGAAAGCGATCCACGACAACTAATATTGGTATTTTCTAGTGACCTATTTGATAACATCGAAAATCGTATAGTTAGTTGATGCAATGTACACAGACTTTCAAACATTTTTTGGCAAGGTTCATGATCCACCATGATTGCTGCTGAACCAAATAGCTTTCAATGGTATTCGTGGTAACTTGTTGCGATGGTTCAATTCGTACATCACGAACCGTTGTCAGCGGGTTGTTATTAATGGATACCACTCTCATGCTACTCGGGTTACATCTGGTGTCCCACAAGGCTCTATTCTTGGTCCTCCTTTATACATTATCTTTATAAATAACATTGGTAAATGTTTTCATCATTCCAAATTTTTTATATATGCTGATGATCTCAAAGTATACAGACCTATTCTAGGAATAGGTCTGTATACTTTGTAACACAACCAAGTTAAGATGATAAGCTAGTGGCTTAGCAATCCCGATTCGTGACTGTACATAGACGATAGAGTGAGCAAATTAAGTTCCTTAAACATTGGTCACCAACTTTTTATTATTATTATTATTAACTATCAATCGATTGTAATTTGGTAAACGATCGCAAGCATTTCTTCTGAGCTATAAAAGCAATGTCTCTGTCAGTGGAGTTGCCCCAGAAAATGATACCGTACTTAATGCTAGAAGCCACATAAGCATTATAAGCTATTTGTACTGTAACGCGGTATACCGTTTTTGATAGTTTATAGAGAGCATACGCAAATTGGCTAAGCTTCTTTGACAAAGCGTCGATATAATGTTTCCAAGTCAGATATCTATGTAAAGGCCCAGAAATTTTGTGATGTCAGTTTCAGAGATTGCTACGTCACCATATTTGATATTCAGTTTCAGTTTATTTGTCCTTTGATTAACTGTCATTATCTTGGTTTTGTTAAGATTTATGTGTAGATTATTATTAACTAACCAATTTATTATATTTTTAAGGTCATCATTTATTGTAAAGCAAATAATGTATAGTCATCAGCAAATAAGACCATCTGATGTTTACTGACCTTAGGCATATCATTTATGTAAATGTTAAATAATGGAGGGCCAAGAATGCTACCTTGGGAAACACCGTAAGTAGTTTTCCTAGGATGTGACATGCATGTACTTTCAGTTTTCGAGCTCACACATAGCCTATCAAGCGTTGTGATTTGAGTGCGATTAGAGAGATAAGATTCTAATAGGTTTAATGGGGTTCCTCTAATCCCATAACAATCTAATTTGTTTAGCAGTATACGATGATCTAGATGGTCAAATGTATTTAGAACTTTATATCCATGAACAAGGCCACTGCTGGAGTTCTAGCATCAACACATAAAACAATTTGATGGATCACGTCATAGATCGCCATTTTAATGGATTTAACTTTCCTGAATCCAAATTGTTCTCAGACTATGAGACCATGCCTTTCAACAAACGACGAAAGTTTAATATCATTCACTCAATATCACCATATCAATTTAATATCAGTTATATATCAGTTCTATAATTTTGGAAAACATAGGAGTAAGTGCTATCGGTCTATAATTACCCATGATACTTTTATCATCTTTTTATGAATAGGTTAATAACACTAATTTTTAATTTGTCCGGGAAATGGCCATATTCAATGCAAAGATTGATGATATAACTCATAGCAGGTGCTATTAATGGCGCTCCCACTTTTGTAATGATGCCACCATATCTATGGCTATTAGCCACTATGTCTGCTGGTACTGTAGGAGGAATAAATATGGAGTTAAAATTAGTCTCAATAAATGTATAGGAAGGAGTAGAATTATTCGGTTTAATTTCGTCTATAAAATAGTCATTAAAAGCTTGTGCAATTAGTGCTTTTGCATGAGACACTTGAACTCTTAGACTAATTGTTTGTTGTTGTTTCTAAAATACTAATTTGTTTTTTTTTTTTTTTTGTTATTATAATATTAGTGTAACTGTCATGCATGAAACAGTTCACCTAGTGACTTAAGGTATTATTTATTAATGGTAATCAGCGAGTGTGAACAGCGCTGTGGGCTACATTATTACTTAAGGGGAAGCGCTAAGGTAACCCACGAAATTCAAAATATTCTTACGTTTTTTGCAATTTGCAGGTGGGTAACAGTATTAATGTTGATTCAAATAAAATTCGGGACCATAACAAACATAATTATACCTATTTACAAAAAGACCTCAAATATCAAGATTTCATGAAATAGTAATTCAATAGAGTAATATGAACTTAAATAATTGTATTGATGCTTTTAATGAAGATAGTTCTATAAATACAGATTTGTGACGGTCGCGAATCATATTAAAATCAACATACAATCTATTACCGACTTATGAATTGCAAAAAACGTAAAAAAAAATTGAATATCGTGGGCTACCCTGACGCGCTCGCCTTAAGTTATTTATGTTTTTCTGTTTGCAAGATTGCATAATGTAGCTGTTTGTTGGTCCTGTTTAATAAAATAAAATAAAATAGAGCATCATCAAGGTCGGCCGCAGCTGCGACAGGCTGGCCAAAGTTTGCAACGGCCTTAAGTTGAGGTGCTTCAGTAAAAATAGTAGATATTCTTGCTAGAACGTGCTTTGTAAAGGGTTAAAAGCTGTCCAGGCGTAAAGTATCGCTTCACCCTCCTTTTAGCGGTAAAAAGAAACGCCTATGTTTTGGTGGCGTTAAAAAAGACCAGATTATCATCACCCCACCGGGAGACTAGGCTTAAGGTCAAATCTGTCGGCTCTACCTTGGTTAAAGAACGAACTTCGGCCCCGCTGGTTTTTTCGCTGGACAAGTATCTCTCTGAAACTGTGCTGTCATTTGCGTACCCAACAATACCAGGCTGAAGCAGGTCATTAATGTGCAGCAGGAAAAGAGCTGCAAAGAGAACAGACCCCTGAAGAACTCCGGCATCAATAACCATAAGGTCAGAAGAGCAGCCGTCAACGACTACTCTAATCGACCGTTCACTAAGGAAATCTGATATCCAGTTACAAAAATTTGCTGGGATGCCATAAGCAGAAAGCTTGCTGAGTAGAGCAGCGTGCCAGACCCTGTCAAAGGCCTTCGAGATGTCAAGCGATACAGCAAGTGCTTCGCCGCGTTTCTGGATGGCTTCGCCACAACAGTGCGTGACATATACAAGAAGATCGCCTGTTGACCGTCTCCGGCGAAAGCCATATTGACGGTCACTGAGGAGATCATTGTCTTCAAGGTAGGTCAGCAACTTATTGTTCAGTACCCTTTCCATAACCTAGCACAGAATGGAGGTAATGGCGATCGGACGGTAATGGGCAGGGTCTGCACGGTCGCCCTTTTTGGGCACTGGTTGTACATTTGCAAGCTTCCAGGATTTCGGCACCGTTCTTTTATTAAGAGAGAGGCGAAACAAACGTGTCAACACAGGAGACAGTTCAGGCGCACACTGCCTCAACACTCTCGCTGGAATGCCGTCAGGCCCGCTGGCCTTGTTCACGTCTAGACTGCACAATACTCTTCGGAGCTCTTTAATGTGAACTGCGATCTCATTCATCTCATCGATGACATTAAAGAGGTACAGTAGGTGGTTGCTTGGAGCCAGCGACCAGACCAGAGAAAGAGAGATGCAAATAAATTTGCTTTCTCAGTTGCAGAGTGAGCCAGCGACCCATCAGGTTTCGTCATTGGAGGTAAAGTGGGACGACAGAAATTCGTTTCAGCCGCTTTAGACAGGGACCAGAACTGTTTACTACCCGGAGGGTGCGAAGCCAGCCTGGCCCCAATACGTCCGGTATGGTCAAAATGAATAAAACCCGCTTGCAGAACTTGGCGGCAGAATTAAAGGCCCTCTTCTTCGCGCGAACCCTACGCGCTCTAACTTTGCGGTCGCGGCCCTTAACCCAGGCTTGGTAGGCCTCTTTTCAGGCCTCAGCGTGGGCGCATTCTGCATTATACCAAGGGCGGGGTTTGTGACCGAGCGGGATGTCGGAGAACGGAATAAAATACTCCATCCCCTGCCGAATCACGTCAGCAACCGTGTCAGCACAACACGAGCGGTCACACGAGGAAAAGTACACTTGCCGCCATGGATAAGACGCGAAAAAGTGCCGCATCTCATCCCAGTCTGCTGACTCATATCGCCATACTCGCCTCGTGCCTCTAGGACTCTGATCTGGAGGAGAGCAGGTCGATATGGATTTCACCAGACAGTGGTCAGACGTTCCCAGCGGGGCTGAGACCGATACTGAATGACTGTCCGGTTCAGATGCCAGCAGAAGTTCCAAGGAATTGGGTGTATGGCCGTCAACATAAAGTAAAAGTCTGTAAAGATAATTCAGTAAAACCACTCGAACATGTTTGAAAATTATGTCAAATGGTTGAACAAAAAGTTGCTGCCAAATTTGCCAGATCGTTCTGTGATACTATTAGATAACGCTTCGTATCACAATACAGAAAAGCTTATTCACGAAAGTGTTGAAAATATAACCAGCGCAACCTGGCGAAACACATGCAATAGTGTGATTAAGAAAGAAGCGGAATATATGAAATAATTTGATGCTGACTTTGAATCTTAACTAATATTATTTTGCGAAAGTAAGTTTGTTTGTTTGTTTATTTTCACGCCTAAACCACTGAACCGATCATCCTGAAATTTTGCATATACGTTGTCACGTGTACAAAAACGGACATAGGGTACCTTTCATTCCGAAAAAAAGTACTGTTCCCGAGGAAAACAACAATAACTTTCTTATAATAATAGATGACGCCACGTGTCTTTCAAATCATGATTGAATTATCAGGTTGGCGGAAAAATATTGCACAAGAAGTTGTAAATTACTAGAATTTTTCGGAATATTTAGTATTGATCTGGGATACGTAAGAATACTGTAGAAGGTTCTCGAAGCTAACACATCAGGGGTATATAAAGGCGCGCTAGTGAGGATTTGGTTTGTTTGTGAAAATGACTAGTGAACATCAACTTCGAACGATCATCTTTTACGAGTGGCGTTAGGGACGTCATGATGTCTTCAACGTGAGTGTGGCTACCGCTAACATCAGCAAAGCGTTCGGTGAAGGTGTTGTATCGCGATGGAAGATAAGCCGCTGGTTTGCTCGCTTTGGGAGATATAAATCTTTAGGATCACGAGCGATTTGGGCGACCATCCACCTTCGACGATGAGGAATTACTCCGCTGTTTAAAGGCTAATCCAGAAATAAATACGCGTGATTTGGCAGAGACTCTTGGCTGTCATCATTCGACCGTCGAGGCTCATGTACACAAAATCGGCTATCGTAAAGTAATGGCACTATGGATTCCACATCAACTAACTGACAGTCATCGTCAAGTCAGAGTTAGTATTTGTAAATCGCTTCTTTTTCAGCCACATCGGAAAGAGTTTCTTGAAGATCTGGTAACCGGCGATTAGAGTTGGATTCTCTATGATAACAACACACGGCACGCCGTCAGGCTTCCTTACGATGCAGAGCCACCAACGCAGCCAAACTCGAACCGTCACTCACGCAAGCATCTTCTCTCCGTTTTGTGGGATACGAAGGGCCCACTCTATTACGAGCTCCTCGCTGCGAGGACGATTACGACTTCCATTTATACTGAACAGCTTCAGAAACTGGCTAACGCAATAAGAGAAAAACGACCGAGACGTGTAAATGTTCACTTACTCCATGATAATGCGCGACCTCATGTCGCTTCGGAGACTCGACAAAAAATCGTAGAGCTTGAATGACACCCGGTTGCCCACCCACCACTAAAGCTTTATTTGCGTGAGAAAAATTTTCAAAACTACGAAGACCTCAAAATGGCAGTGGACAATTTCTTTTCTGCACAGCCTCCGGAATTCTGGGCGCAGGGCATCAACAATATACCAACTAGATGGGCCAGAGTAATAGAGTTATTTGGGGATTACATTACTGATTAATTATTGTAAATAACAAAGTTATCAATAAATTCATTAAGTCTTATATCTTGGTGCAAGACTTTTCCGCCAACCTGATATATTATTATATCATTCTGCGTTGGCCGCCACTGAGAGCGAACGTGTGTCGCTCCGAATACATTTTTTTTTTAAATTTAAAGTTTTACTTAATTCCTATTGAAGGAGACCTGGGGCCAAGTATAGACAACTTTGATTTTGTGTATTTGTTTTACTTTTAAAAATTAAAAGAAATCACATGACCTGGCACACGTTTAAATAACCATGTATATACACGGCTACATATAACCAGTATAGGCTGACCTCTCATTGTACGAAAACCCTATACAATGCGAGGTCAGCTTATACTGGAAATATATAGCTTGATATGTAGAAGTACTGGCTACCCTTGGGCCACCCACCTCCACCCATGGCCCCACCGACTTCATGTCATATGGGCCGAAGCTCAAGGAGACGGCTGCGGACATAGCCCGCTTACGCAGCGCTTATAACCGCAGTCGCTTCTTGACCCCTTTACAAATTCTTTATCCTGCCCCTGTTTGCCTTTCCCTCCTTTCTGGGGCGGCAACCTAGCGTACCCCTCTATTGGGTAGACGAAACAAGTACAGCTTCACTACCCGTCCTTGGCAGTTCCCACTTACTCAAGGCCGCTCCTCACCTTATGCCACTCATGTGCGAAGTCCCCGAACCGCCGGAAGTTGGCCTCCGAAGCCACGAGGTCGCCGTAATACACCGGTCCCTCCTCCAGACGAGTGATCCCATTCATCATCTTACACCGCTGCTTCTCGTACATAGGGCATCGCCACAGAATGTGGTCCAAGTTCTCATCCTCTTCACCGCAGTAGCACATACTTTCCTCACTCAGTTCATAGCTACCCTTGGGCCAGTACTTCTACATAGGCACCGGGCACCAAATCACTTGATCACACGCGCGGGCGGTTGTTCTTAGTTCAATCACAGTTTTAGCGGAAGCGGTTGAAGCGGATTAAAAACTAGCAGAGCAGCGTGCGCGCAACGCTGTGTCACGGTTACGCGCCACAACAGTCGGAAGCGAAGAAAAACCCACACCTTCGCCAATTATGGATAGGCGTGCTTTGCGGGAGGGAGTAAGAGATATGATCGCCTATTCTGACATTTACGTCGAATGAAGGATCGATAGGATAGTCGAGGAAGGACTATCTATGAGCGAGAGGTGGCGTTACCACCCGCACTCACCTTACTGGAAAAAATGGCCGAATAGTTACCGAATATTCGTTGCACCTCTACCTGTCATCCCCGAAGAGTTAGGCAGAGGTATACCTTTACAGTAGCTACAGCCACACACAGATAAGACACACAGCTTTAAAACCCTCCGCAATACAATACGAGTACAATAATCAAAAAGTTGACAATGAAAGTGTGATGTAATTCCACGGCGGTCTCGCGTGCTCGTCACGTGCACGCGTCGCGAGCGCTGATTGGCTCCTCCGGGACCCCGGACGGCCGGACGTGACGCAATACAACCGCACTTGAAAAATCTTGAACACACTGAAATGCTTTTTAATGTTCCCTATTTTCCTCTCGTTGGAATACTTACCTAGGTCGGTAGGTATACAAAGGTACTTACTAATGATAGGTGTACAAGAAGCGGTGCGAGTCGGGCTAGTTTCGTATGCCTTTTCGACCTGCATCCGTTCTCTTTGTGTTTTGCGCTTCTCGCGCGAATACACAGTCCATATTCTGAAGACATTCCACAAAAAGTGGAGATAAGAGTAAAAAAAATGGTATCTACCTCATAAACTCACGTACTAGAACAAACGTATTCCCCGGGGGAGTGTCCAGTCGCTGTAGGTACCTCCTGCCTCTTACACCGATCATAAATTTCAGTTAATTTGGGCTCGCAGACTATGTGTGTAATAAATTAATAAGAAATATGAAGTGGGTCGAAGCCTTCGGCGCGTAATTTTAGAAGCCAAAGAAGGATGTCTTATTAGAAACAACGAACAAACATATTACACACAAGTTTACTACACAAACAACATTTATGTCAACCCGGAAATACCTCTGATAGACATGGAAGACATCAACAATTTAACACCTGTCCAGCCGATTGATTTATCAATTGGACAACACAATACTCAATTTGTAAGAAAGGATGATGAAAAACTTCATAATTCGTTGAAAGAATTGGAAGATCAAACGAATCAGGCAGAAATGTCGCAACACGATGTGCACCACTACATCGTTTCATACACGACGATGGGACTTCTGATCTTATCAGTAGTCGTCGTGGGAGGAGCCTACGTGTACTGCATACGCTGCGGCAAAGTCGCCGCCAGCGCCGCCGCGCGTCCGCCAGACTACCGCCACAGCAGCCACCAAGAGCTGCAGCATCCACTGAAAACATCGAACTGACCACGATCAGAAATGCTACCTACGCGACACCTCATTCTTTTAACATTTAATTCACTAACTTAGAATTAATTTTATTCACATTATTTTTATGATTGTTATACGAGTATATATTAGTAAAATCCTTTTTAATAAGTTATCATAATTATATTTTTGCCCCGCCAAGATGTACGGTCAGCAACCGCACATTGTACTTTGGCCTAGTTAAAAATACTGAAAATATTGTTAATTAATAAAATGTAGTATCGTCACGTACGCAAGTACGTCAGTCTTCGGTTGTATATCGAGCTCGCGCAACATCTAACATTTTGTAACATGTTTTATAACATTTTCTATTAGTTTCTCATGAACTGAACTATTTATTACAGTAAGAAACTCTCTAACAAACAATCTAATACTAAAATAAAGTTACAAAAATAATATCCTAACCAACTCAAACTATTAAAAAAAAAAACTAAAGTATGGCGTCGAAAAATTCATCCGCATCGCTGTCGTCTGGTAATGTACCCAAGAGACTGGCGGCATTGCCACGTTGTATGGCAATGCTTAGCCTCTGACCAAGGTAAAAGCCTGCCCTTGGGTCTCGGGAAGTGTCAACCAGCCCTTTGGAGTTTTCCTTGAACAAACCATGAGCACACGGACCCCACGGCCCGAGGGTTTCAACCCCAAACGGCTCGAAAATATAGTTACCAATAAGGTAATTATACTTCCGCCGCTTGAGGTTTTCCGCAGCCGCAGCAGCAGCGCCAGCACAGCACGCTGTGCCAGGAAGATGGGAAGGCGCAAGAGTATCGACACACGTTGCGTCCCACACTAAAGGCCTACCCACCTTCCATGGAAATAAAGACATGCCGTCCGGTCTCTTGCCATCGTCGCGTGCCAAGCCATTGGGTTCTAATACAGCTGGAACGTTTCTCATTAAATACCTTCTTGAACATTAACATTTATTTAATTAATATTCAACATTATATGTAAGGGCCTGCCCTTACAGCTACCGACCCGCGCGCGTCATTCGCTAAGACGCTCACTAGCACGACATAACATACAAACACAAGTAGGTATAATAATAATCAATAAAATTGTTTATTTATCTCCACAAATTACATTCTTAAAGTACTAGACATATTATGTTGACAGCTATTTAGACATCATTTTGTAATTTATGGCAGATCTGGAGACACGCCTGACAAGCTGCGGTATGTAGGTACTTTATTTTACAGCAGCAGATTAAAACTAATTGGTTAAAGTTCCACAGAGGTGAACGTTACACTTAACTTATTTTTATTCTACCTCCTAGCTACTCGCAAGTCGTCACCCGTGAGCTAGTTACTAACACTAGATCTACTGCACAATAGATTCGTTATATAACCCGTGAGCTACTTACTAACACTAGATCTACAGCACAATATATTCGTTATATAACCCGTGAGCTAGTTACTAACACTAGATCTACTGCACAATATATTCGTTATATAACCCGTGAGCTACTTACTAACACTAGATCTACTGCACAATAGATTCGTTATATAACCCGTGAGCTACTTACTAACACTATATCTACTGCACAATAGATTCGTTATATAACCCGTGAGCTACTTACTAACACTAGATCTACTGCACAATAGATTCGTTATATAACCCGTGAGCTACTTACTAACACTGGATCTACTGCACAATAGATTCGTTATATAACCCGTGAGCTACTTACTAACACTGGATCTACTGCACAATAGATTCGTTATATAACCCGTGAGCTACTTACTAACACTAGATCTACTGCACAATAGATTCGTTATATAACCCGTGAGCTACTTATACTAACACTAGATCTACTGCACAATAGATTCGTTATATAACCCGTGAGCTACTTACTAACACTAGATCTACTGCACAATAGATTCGTTATATAACCCGTGAGCTACTTACTAACACTAGATCTACTGCACAATAGATTCGTTATATAACCCGTGAGCTACTTACTAACACTATATCTACTGCACAATAGATTCGTTATATAACCCGTGAGCTAGTTACTAACACTAGATCTACTGCACAATAGATTCGTTATTATAACCCGTGAGCTACTTACTAACACTATATCTACTGCACAATAGATTCGTTATATAACCCGTGAGCTACTTACTAACACTAGATCTACTGCACAATAGATTCGTTATATAACCCGTGAGCTACTTACTAACACTATATCTACTGCACAATAGATTCGTTATATAACCCGTGAGCTACTTACTAACACTATATCTACTGCACAATAGATTCGTTATATAACCCGTGAGCTACTTACTAACACTAGATCTACTGCACAATAGATTCGTTATATAACCCGTGAGCTAGTTACTAACACTAGATCTACTGCACAATAGATTCGTTATATAACCCGTGAGCTACTTACTAACACTATATCTACTGCACAATAGATTCGTTATATAACCCGTGAGCTACTTACTAACACTATATCTACTGCACAATAGATTCGTTATATAACCCGTGAGCTACTTACTAACACTAGATCTACTGCACAATAGATTCGTTATATAACCCGTGAGCTACTTACTAACACTATATCTACTGCACAATAGATTCGTTATATAACCCGTGAGCTACTTACTAACACTATATCTACTGCACAATAGATTCGTTATATAACCCGTGAGCTACTTACTAACACTAGATCTACTGCACAATAGATTCGTTATATAACCCGTGAGCTAGTTACTAACACTAGATCTACTGCACAATAGATTCGTTATATAACCCGTGAGCTACTTACTAACACTATATCTACTGCACAATAGATTCGTTATATAACCCGTGAGCTACTTACTAACACTAGATCTACTGCACAATAGATTCGTTATATAACCCGTGAGCTAGTTACTAACACTAGATCTACTGCACAATAGATTCGTTAAATAACCCGTGAGCTACTTACTAACACTAGATCTACTGCACAATAGATTCGTTATATAACCCGTGAGCTACTTACTAACACTAGATCTACTGCACAATAGATTCGTTATATAACCCGTGAGCTACTTACTAACACTAGATCTACTGCACAATAGATTCGTTATATAACCCGTGAGCTACTTACTAACACTAGATCTACTGCACAATAGATTCGTTATATAACCCGTGAGCTACTTACTAACACTAGATCTACTGCACAATAGATTCGTTATATAACCCGTGAGCTACTTACTAACACTGGATCTACTGCACAATAGATTCGTTATATAACCCGTGAGCTACTTACTAACACTAGATCTACTGCACAATAGATTCGTTATATAACCCGTGAGCTACTTACTAACACTAGATCTACTGCACAATAGATTCGTTATATAACCCGTGAGCTACTTACTAACACTAGATCTACTGCACAATAGATTCGTTATATAACCCGTGAGCTACTTACTAACACTAGATCTACTGCACAATAGATTCGTTATATAACCCGTGAGCTACTTACTAACACTAGATCTACTGCACAATAGATTCGTTATATAACCCGTGAGCTACTTACTAACACTAGATCTACTGCACAATAGATTCGTTATATAACCCGTGAGCTACTTACTAACACTAGATCTACTGCACAATAGATTCGTTATATAACCCGTGAGCTACTTACTAACACTAGATCTACTGCACAATAGATTCGTTATATAACCCGTGAGCTACTTACTAACACTAGATCTACTGCACAATAGATTCGTTATATAACCCGTGAGCTACTTACTAACACTAGATCTACTGCACAATAGATTCGTTATATAACCCGTGAGCTACTTACTAACACTGGATCTACTGCACAATAGATTCGTTATATAACCCGTGAGCTACTTACTAACACTGGATCTACTGCACAATAGATTCGTTATATAACCCGTGAGCTACTTACTAACACTAGATCTACTGCACAATAGATTCGTTATATAACCCGTGAGCTACTTACTAACACTAGATCTACTGCACAATAGATTCGTTATATAACCCGTGAGCTACTTACTAACACTAGATCTACTGCACAATAGATTCGTTATATAACCCGTGAGCTACTTACTAACACTAGATCTACTGCACAATAGATTCGTTATATAACCCGTGAGCTACTTACTAACACTAGATCTACTGCACAATAGATTCGTTATATAACCCGTGAGCTACTTACTAACACTAGATCTACTGCACAATAGATTCGTTATATAACCCGTGAGCTACTTACTAACACTAGATCTACTGCACAATAGATTCGTTATATAACCCGTGAGCTACTTACTAACACTAGATCTACTGCACAATAGATTCGTTATATAACCCGTGAGCTACTTACTAACACTAGATCTACTGCACAATAGATTCGTTATATAACCCGTGAGCTACTTACTAACACTAGATCTACTGCACAATAGATTCGTTATATAACCCGTGAGCTACTTACTAACACTAGATCTACTGCACAATAGATTCGTTATATAACCCGTGAGCTACTTACTAACACTAGATCTACTGCACAATAGATTCGTTATATAACCCGTGAGCTACTTACTAACACTAGATCTACTGCACAATAGATTCGTTATATAACCCGTGAGCTACTTACTAACACTAGATCTACTGCACAATAGATTCGTTATATAACCCGTGAGCTACTTACTAACACTAGATCTACTGCACAATAGATTCGTTATATAACCCGTGAGCTACTTACTAACACTAGATCTACTGCACAATAGATTCGTTATATAACCCGTGAGCTACTTACTAACACTAGATCTACTGCACAATAGATTCGTTATATAACCCGTGAGCTAGTTACTAACACTAGATCTACTGCACAATAGATTCGTTATATAACCCGTGAGCTAGTTACTAACACTAGATCTACTGCACAATAGATTCGTTATGGAACAAGATTTGAATCGTAAATTGCTGTGCGACATTGTGCACTTAAAATTTCGAGTTGGCCATGATGTTTATTGTATTTGGACAATTTCTCGGCGTCCTGCCAGATTCCTGGCTGTCAGACGGACACTATGCTCCGATGATTATTGACTGTAGCCACTTAGAGGTTTGGGAAAACAATAAATGAGGGGCGAGGACACAACAAAAACATGATTTGGAACTCTTAAATTTTATTCAATATGTCTATTATGTACAAGAAATAACTAACACAATCATTCACTTTAAAATTACTCAAAATAATTGTAACCTAACATCAACTGAACATGAACACATCTCATACACGCACACGATACGCACACATTTAATTATTTGTTTACTAGTCTAGCTTCTTGAATATTTCATTGATTCGCGTACAAACATGTGACGAGTGAATTACAAAAATATATTATCATCCATTACTAAGTACTTGCATGCAACTACGTCGACTGGTCGCCTCGACAGCACGTCGACACTGACGCGACATGTCACTCACTCCTACTTCTACTGCTCTACGTACAGAAACCTGGAATTCGTTTGACATAGTTCAAGACGGCCGCGCACACGTTATCGCTTGTTGATTATCGACGACTGCTTTGCTCGCCTGCGCTACAGAGTGCAATTCGTGTACATTAATCCTTTATAATGTGCATAACTCCAGTTTCCCATAGGTGATAGAATAATTCTACCTATGCCAATATTTAAGACATAATAGCTGCAGTCAAGTTAACAGTATTAATTTAGCTGCCACAAAAACTTCGTTAATTTGAGCCGTTTAGTGTGTGTTAACTGGAGAGATGTCACTTCAGCTTCCTCATGTAGTACAGGCGCTATAATACATAATCCTATCTTCTTTCGTTCGGAAGATATGACATGAGCAACTGAGGTGACGTCACTCCAACTTAAAAACAGTCTGTTGATCGTAGTTTCAACACTTTGTAAGTATTATCGTTCACTTCCTTCCTTCCTTGTGCAGCTGTGCAGCAGACTATAGTCCAAAACCCTAGCCACACTGGTTTGCCTGTACTGCATGAGGAATGCTGTAAACGGCTCATATTACCGAAGTTTCTGTGGCAGCTAAATTAACACTGCGAACTTGATTGCAGCTATTATATATGTATGCCTTACATATTGGCATTGGTACAATAATTCTATCATCCTTGAGGAGGCTGGAGTTATGCACATTTCTGTACGTACAAGTTTATGATGATACATTAATAATGGTGTTATTGCTCTGCTTCGCACAAAACTCGGTTTAGTTTCACAGCTTTATAAAAAATAATAAAAATATGTACATTCCATAAATCTCAATGTTAATTAAAATTAAATAAAAACCTGCACACACACACAGGAGCGGAACATAACGCATACAAATTACTAATTGTTAGCAAACCAAATGTTGCCTCTAAAAATATTTATCGTTTTCCGATTCATTCTGTACACTTGTTTACTTGATAGATATATAAATATTAAGGGAACTTAACGTAATGTTCGGGTATCGCACAGTGACTACTGTTTCTTTGTAAAATCATTTAAGGCTACACCGCGCCGATGCTGTACCACGGAAAGCTTCGATGGAACGAAGCACAGCAACATTCACTTCACCTCGTAATAATCGGACAGCGTACAAATTTGAGTCGAAGGATTCGGTAAGAAAATATAAAGTTTTATAAAGACACAGGCCGCGAGAGCGAAAAGTCTGGAACGTGCGCCTCACGTCGGGTCGTCACTCGTGGAAGGTGAACGCAACGGCGCCCGCGTCGGGTCCTCACTCGTGGTAGTTGAAGGCGGCGGCGCCCGCGTCTTGTCCTCACTCGTGGTAGTTCAAGGCGGCGGCGCCCGCGTCTTGTCCTCACTCGTGGTAGGTGAAGGCGGCGGCGCCCGCGTCGGGTCCTCACTCGTGGTAGGTGAAGGCGGCGGCGCTCGCGTCGGGTCCTCACTCGTGGTAGGTGAAGGCGGCGGCCCCGCGTCGGGTACTCACTCGCGGTAGGTGAAGGTGGCGGCGCCCGCGTCGGGTCCTCACTCGTGGTAGGTGAAGGCGGCGGCGCCCGCGTCGGGTCCTCACTCGTGGTAGGTGAAGGCGGCGGCCCGCGTCGGGTCCTCACTCGCGGTAGGTGAAGGCGGCGGCGCCCATGTCGGGTCCTCACTCGTGGTAGGTGAAGGCGGCGGCGCCCGCGTCGGGTCCTCACTCGTGGTAGGTGAAGGCGGCGGCGCCCGCGTCGTATCCTCACTCGTGGTAGGTGAAGGGGGCGGCCCCGCGTCGGGTCCTCACTCGTGGTAGGTGAAGGCGGCGACCCCGCGTCGGGTCCTCACTCGTGGTAGGTGAAGGCGGCGGCCCCGCGTCGGGTCCTCACTCGTGGTAGGTGAAGGCGGCGGCGCCCGCGTCGGGTCCTCACTCGTGGTAGGTGAAGGCGGAGGCCCCGCGTCGGGTCCTCACTCGTGGTAGGTGAAGGCGGCGGCGCCCGCGTCGGTCCTCACTCGTGGTAGGTGAAGGCGGCGGCGCCCGCGCCGGGTCCTCACTCGTGGTAGGTGGCGGCTAGCACGTAGAAGCGGTGCGGCGCCTGCAGCGCCAGGCGGCTCACGTACTTGGTGAAGGCGGCAGCGCCCGCGTCGCAGTACACCAGCGACAGCGCGTTGTGCGCGGGCGGTACGGACACCAGCGCCGCGTCCAGCGCGCCCGCGCCAGCCTCCCCCGCGGCCTCCTCGGGCGCCACGTACAGCGTGCTGCCGCCGCACGTGCGCCCGCCGCCCAGGTGCAGCAGCGCCTGCAGGCGCGCCTGCTGGTAGGCGGCGCGCGGCGGCAGCAGCGAGTAATCGCCGGGCGCCCAGCGCTGCAGCTCCAGCGCAGAGTAGCTGGTCAACGCCAGGTCGGTGCAGTCGCCCAGCATGCGCACGAAGGCGGCGCTGGAGAAGAGGCCGAGCGCGCCGCGCACCACGTGCGTCGCGGGCGCCTGCTCCAGCCAGGCCGGGCACACGCGCCGGTAGTGGCGCTGGTTAGCCGGGCCCACGTCCTCCCACGGCAGCTCTGTGAAGAATCAAACGACACATTCACCAAAAAAAAATATATTATTGGATATACCAGGTCTCTTTGTTGTACCGACTTCAAAAAAAGGAGGTTATTTTTATTTTCGGAAGGCTTACAGACTAATAACATTATATAAAGAAGCTGTGCGTAATAGCTAAAATATTTGAGAGGATTGTTTTTAATCAGTTATATTCCGCCCTTGCTAACTCTTTCAGCTCCTTTCAGCATGGATTCTTGAAAGGACGGTCTACCACTTCTAACCTGATTTTATTTAATGATTACATTACGGATGCTATGGATAATGGTAAACAGGTCGATGTGGTTTATACAGATTATAGCAAGGCATTTGATCGGATCGACCATGATACCTTGATAAAGAAGTTAAACTACGAGTATATGGGCATCCGTGGGGACCTCTTGAGGTGGTTTTCTTCTTACATTGATAACAGGTCACAAGCAGTAGTACTTAATAATTATATGTCCAGTTGGGTAAACGTGCCCAGCGGAGTACCTCAGGGTTCATTGCTTGGTCCTTTTTTATTTGTAGTCTATGTGAACGACATCGACCAGTGCCTCCATTCATCCAAACTATTATGTTTTGCCGATGACATGAAAATCTTTGCCACTATTTCAACGCTCGAAGATAGAGTAGCACTTCAAGCTGACTTGTATCGGCTTGAAGAGTATTGTCGGGCTAATAAACTTGATCTCAACCCATCCAAGTGTTCGGTGATCACTTACACTAGAAAGCGTGCAGTCCTAGCCACTACTTATACTTTGGCGGGCCAGATCTTGCCAAGGTGCTACTATACTATTCGTGATTTGGGCGTCCATCAAGACAGTAAGTTACTTTTTACACACATTGACGCAATTGTTAAAAAAGCTTCTAAACTACTTGGGTTTATAATACGTCTCTCTAAGTGTTTTACTGATGCTAAAACACTAAAAATATTGTATTGCACTTTTGTAAGAACTCAGCTAGAGTATGCGTCTCAGATATGGAATCCTCGTTATCATAAATACATTGACCGCATAGAAAACATCCAAAAACGCTTCATAAAATATCTTTGCTTTCACCAAATGATTCCATATCATTCAACCGATTATCTTGGACTTTGTAAGAAGTATCATTTGCTACCACTGGTAGATGGTAGATCGACGTAATATTGCAGATTGTTTATTTTTGTTGAAAATCTTCAATAACAAAATTGATAACCCCGAGTTATTGTCAAAATTTTATTTTAATGTGCCAAAGAAAGCACTTCGTTTTAATCCACCCATACGTTTACCTCATACATCTTCGAATTATAGACAGAACAGCTACATTGTGCGCGCAAGCAAAATTTTCAATGATATATGCAAGGAACATGATTTTGATCCATTTTCAATTAGTGTGAATTCGGCCAGAAGGTGTTTAATAATAATAATAATATATCTTTATTTCAGACATACGTCCATACATTTTTACCAAAAGAAAAGTTAGTAAAGTTGTTAGTAGAACACATAAAAATACAAAAAATACAAATAACAGGGTGTTAGTAATTTGTTAGTACAAAATCGAGATCATTATATTGCAGTCTATTTCCTGTTTCTTAGTAAGTGCACACTCGCCCAGTAAACAGTAAACGGACCGTTTATTTTGCACGCTAACGTTCTGAGGACAGTGTTGGTGCTACCACGGACCCTGCTCATCATCGATGCGGTTCTTTTCCTAATGATGGAGAAAAAATCATCGATGAAAGCTGCCGCAAACATTTCTGAAGCACTGCAGTACCTGGGTTTCCTCAACACTGCCCTCAGAGCGTCATTGTACTGAACACGCAGGGCATTGAAAGCCCGCCGCGTATAGTTGATCCACAGACTGCACGTGTAGAATGACTGACAGAAGGCTCTGAAAAGTAACAGTTTTACATCTGTAGTACATCGTGCAAATCTGCGGGCCAACATATTGCAGCGGACTGCCAACGCCCTCCTTTCCCTCTCTAAGTCTGCATCATCCTGTAGGCGATCCGTCAGCATGTGACCCAAGTATTTTGCTTCAGTCACCCTTACTAGTGACGCCCCCCCGATCCTAATTGGTGGCACATTTGATGGAGCTTTGTTCCCCGCCTTGAATACCATGAAGACACTCTTACTAGCATTATACTTGAGTCCATGCGACGTGGCATACGCTTCACAAATGCCCAGAAGTCTTCTAAGCGCACTCACTGACGGGCTCAGCAGAACCATGTCGTCCGCATAACTAATATTATTTATCATGGTTCCATCTATCGAACACCCGACCATAGCTCTGCTGAGCCTGCCAATCAGCTGATTAACAAATAAGTTAAACAAGCTCGGAGAAGTCAACCCACCTTGTCTGACACCGCATTTCAGAGGATATTCCTGACTGAGCGAGCTGACCCATTTGACCGCATTTTTTTGATTACTGTACCAGTACTTGAGGAGGGATACCGTCTCCCTCGGCACAGTGGTTTCCTCAAGTAGTTTATGCCACAGAATATCATAATTAACCAGGTCGAACGCCCTCGACAGATCAAGAAAACACGCATATATCGGTGTATTCCTGTCAGTATAATACCTTACAGTTTGTTTCAGACACATAATCGCCATTTCCGTTGACAGGTTGGGTCTGAAGCCAAACTGCAAGTCATGGATCTGAAGGTGTTTACTCAGCTGTGCGTTCAAGAGACTGTCGAGGACCTTCGCCACGGTAGTAGCCAATGATATCGGGCGGTAGTTACGCTTGTCTGATGGATCCCCAGTTTTGTTCTTTACTATAGGAACTACTACTGTTTTCAACAAATCATCCGGAATAAAAGAATGACCTACACAAAAGTTAAACAGTAGACTCAAGACTCTGGGCAGATGTACACCTGCGTATCGCAAATGTTCTATACTTATGCCGTCATGACCTGGTGACTTTCCACGTTCCATCTTTATTATGACATTCCTCACGTCTACTGGCCTAATCCGAGTATAGTTATCACCAGGTCTGATGTCTGGTTTACATAAGTTTTCACTATCACAGGGCATTGGTTCTACAGTAAACAGATCCCTAAAAACATTTGCAATATTTTGATCACCTACTACACCATCAACACTCACAGGAATGCTCGGCCCAGGGTTCAGATGCCCCGTATTTTTCCAGAAACTGCAAAAATCTTTAGCCTTGTGCTTTGCTGCCAGTATGTCCATTTTTATTTGCTCGGCATTATCCTGGCACCATTTTAATTTTTTCTTGAACACTTTACGTGTCTCACACATATCTACATAATGTGGTCCTGCACGCGGCTTCCCTAGTAAAATCCAGTTACTGAAACTAAGCCGAGCTCTCCTATGAAATTCACTTACATGCTTGTTCCATCCTACAATACACTTCCTTTTATTCCTCTTACTGACACTTCGAGTTTTTTCAGAGGCATCACTCAAGATAGACTTAATGTTCGCGTACATTGCATTAATTATGTTCCTATGATCTACATTATCACATATGTGGTCACAGCAATCCCGCAATTCCACAGGAAAGTCTATATTTCGTAATGCCTCGTTACATAACTCCTCAAATTTAAGCCTCAAATTTTTCAAGTAGCGGTATGTAATATTGTTTGATTTTGTTATTTTATTATTTTCTCTATTATATTAGTCAAATTATTGCGCATTAAGTATTTTAAGTGTATTACTTCAATTTAGGCGATGTGTTTTTTGTGTTCACACTGTAAATTATTATTATAAGTCTATACGTGAGGTCTTGTAATTGGCTTTCGGGTGTCTATGGTATCCTTTATGTATTTGTTTTTATTAGCTGTAAGTCCTCCATGTACTAAAATAAATAAATAAATAAAATAAAATTGCCAATTACAAGCCTCCACAGATAAATACACAAATTATTACTCCTATAGCCTAAGTTACATCTTATCTATTCTATTCTATTTAGTTGTTCCCTCGCACGCAGGTGCCTCTTGTACAAAAAATGGCCTTGCTAAGAGCTTCCTTAGTGAGCTTCCATTGGTGCAAAAAAGGTCAATGCCTTGTTCACAATGAATTTCGTTAAAACTGCGACTGGCTCTCAGAAAGTATGCATTACGTGTACAATGAGTGTGTGCATAAGGTACGTGTAGAAGCGGTCGCAGGTTCAGAACAGTCAATTTTACCATTTGCTATTATTAAACAAGCAGCATAATTATATCATTAATATGACGTCTACGGTCAAGCGGTAGAAAATGGTACCTTCTGCATCGGTGAGTGTAATCAACAGATATTTGTTTCGTCCTATAATCTAGGTATTTAACAAATTTTCTTTGAATGCCCTCAATACGGGACTTGCAGATCTCCTACTGAGGGTTCCAGACTTGTGATGCATACTCGCGTGGCTGCGTAAGAACGAACAAGGCTGTGATCGGTTTTAGTGATCGGAAACATGCTGATGAGGTTCTCATTATGAAACCAAGTGCTCTCGACGCCTTATTTACTATGCTATCAATGGGCTGATCAAAGAGTAGCTTGCTGTCTCGTATAACCCCAAGATCTAATACTTTGACTTTGCCAATATTGGTATTGTACAGTTAGTATGTGGAATCTATTATAGACTTCTGGCGTGTAAAAATCATATGGAAACATTTTGAAACATTCAATTCAAGCCTAGTATCAGTCACATAATAATATCAGTATCACATATGTTTCGGATAGTTTTATGAACCTGCATATCGTCAGCATAAAGTAAAATATAACAATTTTAAAAATAATATAATAATCTTAAAATGTACTTTTATTGAAGTGAGATAAACAAGATTAAATTGTTTTTTAACAAAATGATTGACTTGTTCGATAAAATGCATGTTATTCGGAACCGTCTGTTCAGGAGAGTTGACGGCAGTAGCGCTAACATTAGCATCTAGCAGCCTCCATGCCTGGCACTCACAGAATCACGATAACACATTTCCAACCGAGAACAACTCCACCTGCTAGTTACCTCAACCATACTCTATTCTAAGTGAATGTCATCCTTGTTCAGACTGAAATACCAAGTAAGCGAAGTTTCTTTTTTGATCACGTAAACTGATGATAATGATTACAATTTACGCTGTTTTAAACACATGTTTACTTATGATACAGTTTTACCTAAAACAATGTCTACCTTCTCAATTATGTTTTTTTTTTATATATAATAATTTATTTATATATCAGACATCAGAGGTCCATGGGTTAGTTACAGAACACTTATAAACTATGTTAGTAAAACAGACAACTCTAAAAAAAAAAAAAAAATCTAAAATTATTCTAGCCTCAGCAGTATTTGCATAAAGTGTTGCAGAAAAGGTGAGTCAAGTTTATTAGTTAACATCCTCAGAATGCCATTTGAGCTCGATCGCGCTCTTTGCAAGAGTGAGGCTGTCTTTAGTCTCATCGTGGCATAAAAGTCATGGGTGTGAGCCTGTGCGAACATGCCAGAGGCACTACAAACACGCGGCAAGCCCAAAAGCATTCTGAAGCTGTTATTGTACTGGACTCGCAGCTTATGCAACACTCCACGCGTATAACTGACCCACAGGTTTGGCAATACGCTTTAAACAAGGTTAGTTTTACCTCTCTACTACAACGAGCAAACCTGCGGGCCAACATATTAGCTGTCACAGCGAGAGCTCTGCGTTCCCGCTCAATATCTGCATCTGATCCCTAAGGTCGTCCGTTACAGTGTCCCAAGTACTTATATTGTGTCACTCTATGCATTACCTGTCCATTGAGTGTAATAACTGGCTCAAGAGATCATTTGTTGCCGACTGCCTTAAAGATCATGTAGACACTCTTTTGTTGACAGTTGTACAGCAGAGCATGGCTTGCAACGTATTTGGTACAGCTGTGTAAAAGTTCCCGTATTGCGCTGGCAGTTGGGCCAGCAGCACCATAGCGTCTGCGTACTGCCGTCAATTCAACGTCCAGTACGCTTGCTGCTGAGCCCCACTATCAGCTCATTCGCATACAGATTGAAAAGCTTCGGTGAGGTAAGTCCCCCCTGCCTCACCCCGCATTCCAGTCTGTATGCGTCAGAAAGCGTGTTTTGCCATCTCACATTATTCACTTGGTTGGAGTACCAATACTGAAACACACGAACTATTTCAGGAGGTACGCGCGCCTCCCTGAGCTTGACGGTTTGCTTTAGACTAAATATTGCGCTTTCAGTGGAAAGTCCTGGCCTAAACCCGAACTGAGCGTCATGTAGATTTAAGAATTTATCCAATATGCTGTCCAGCAAACCGTCAAATACTTTAGAAATCACAGCAGCGAGTGATATAGGCAGTGGCGTGCACTCCATACATGCAAATAAGCACTGCATATCCTGTAGTGCCATACATACATGCCCATCTAATTGTAAATGATAAATAACTATAGTTCAAAAAAAAAAATATTAATCTAACTTATTCCCCATTCACACTGTGGGTTCCCACATTCGCTTCCAGTGTTTACAGCGCGATTTACGCGCCATCTATCGCAAGCGCAGTGAGTGAGTGAGCAAAAGCATTATTACGTCGTGCTTATTTTTCATACAACGCAAGATCTCGAATATCGTGTAGTACACAGCAAAAGTGTGTCTGTGTGCGTGAAAACGTGTGCGCGTGTTCGACTTTTGGAAGCACTGCTTATATTGCAAACCGTCCAAATTGAGAAGCCGTAAAAGAACCGCCTAATTGTTGATTGCAAAGGGTTGACATTTTTTAGTCGGATTGGCCGACTAATTCATTCGTTCGTATTAGTTCGGAACGTAATTGCAAAGTTTTTTCGCCATATTGTTTATGTTATTCTCGGCGCAAGTAATTGACTGTCTAAGTGATTATTTAGTAAGTTTATTGTAAAAAATGTAAAATTATACCTGTGAGTCCTGTGCTGGCAAAGTGTGTTTAAATTAATTAACATCTGCAGCGTTTTTGACGTTATCTTTTGAGGAAAAATTTAAATTGATTGCAGTGTGTGGGTTGGATTTAACTCAAAAAAAAGTAATGCTGCTACTCGTTACTTTCATGAAAACTTTTATGATAATTATCACTGGCTAACAGGTTGTGTATGTACTCACAAACATATTGTACTGTTTTCCTTGCATTTTGTTTACAAACCAAGATAAAAAGAATGTTTGAACATATAACGGATTAATTTTCAGAAAGCGGCTGCTAAACACGATTCTTCGGAAAAAAACATTTGGAATCCTGCTTGAAGTTCCAAACTTTTGGTAAATGTAGAATAGAGACTAGTTTGAATTGCCAGTTTAAGTTAGATATTGAAAGGCACAACGCGAAAGTTGAGAGAAATAGAAATATTTTCAAACGATGTAGTTTGTTTTCTTGGTAAACAAGAATTAGCATTCCGTGGTCATGACAAATCCAGGTTGTCTTTTAATAAAGGCAATTTTCTAGAAATTGTAGATTTGTTAGCTAAATATGATGGAAATTTGGAAACCCATTTACAAACAACATCGGGTGGCACATTCACAAGCTTATCGAATAGGACCCAAAATGATTTAATTTCTAGTGTTGCGTCGGTAATTTAATCAAAATTCAGTAGCGCTTCGACCGAACGATCATTTTCTAGTCTAAAACGAATTCATACATATTTACGAAACACACAGGGCCAAAACAGACTCACAGATTTGTCTATGATTGCAATTGAAAAAGAACTTTTAGTATAACGATGTACGTAGCAGTTTTTACGACGACGTTTTGCAAAACTATCCGAAAAAAAGAAAGGCGCGTCGATTTGATTTATAAACATTAACTTGTAGAAAGTAATCGGTTAACATTAAAGTAGTAATTTATTTTGAATTTAAATTCATTTGCGCAAAGAAAACAAAATAAACATCCCACGGCCTTTTTAAATACCACTTTGCATATCATATAAGTGTCACTTATTTAGATATTCATAGTGGTCGCAAACAAACGTCATGCGAAGCCAAAGGCTCCTGTGGTAAAACTCAGATAGGGTAGGTAGTCCTAGTCGTTGGGCCACCGACAGCAACAAGCTGAAACTGGTAAGTTTTTTTTTAGCTGTGCATACCCTGTCTGAAATCTCTGTGCACGCCACTGGATATAGGCGTATAGTCATTTACATCTGAGACATCACCAGTCTTATTCTTTATAATGGGTACCACCAGTGTTTTCATTAAATCTGGTGGTAGACAAGAGTGACTGATACTTAAAGAATAAAACATAGACAACACTCGAGTACAATGGAACCCCGCATATTTTAGGTGCTCGCTACTGAGACTGCCGTGCCCTAGAGATGTTCCGCCCGTCATTTTTTATATAACGCTAGATATTTGTTAACAGGGCTGTTCTGACTAGTCTCAACATCGACCACCTCACCCGAAGGGCCCATCTGCGACATCACAGAGTAAGTAAAGTTTGCCAAAAGTCAGTTATCAAATGATGTTAATTTTATTGTGCTATTATCATCATGAAGATCAATAATTCCAAACTATTGTCATACAAACTACAACGTTGTTTCAACATTGTATAACTAATGATTGTGTAGCATAGAATAATCATTGTAAACATGTTAAAATAAATGTTTATTATTTATTTATAATTATTATTAATTCCGGAAGTTGGCGACCAAAACCGAAAATACAAAACCAAATATATTTATGAAATCAATCTTATAGTAGTACTAGCAGACCCGGCCACGCGTTGCTGTGGCTAAAGTTATTGTTATATTACATTGTAGTATACAATTTAAGAGGATTAAGAGGAACCAATTTAAAAATTAATTCTTTTGTATTGATTTCTGCTCAATATAAACTGTAAGAAAATTTTAATCAGTCGTGTTCAACGTCCTTCCCTTCAAATCCCAATCCCGTAAATTTGTGTACCAATTTCAACATTTCCGTCTTGGTTCGTAAATAATTTCATTGTACTAAAGGGTTATAGTCGTAGAAAATCTGCCATGGAGGTCACCATATTTTTTTACAAATACCATCTATGTAAAAAGCATGGTGGTCCCCGTGACTGATGTTCTCCTACCGTTCCTCTTAATCCTCTTAAATTGTATACTACAATGGAATATAACAATAACTTTAGCCACAGCAACGCGTGGCCGGGTCTGCTAGTTAATATTATAATTATGTGATAATACTTACATGTATATATTTTATATATTTTATAATTATAGAATTTTGAATAATGAAGCACAAATAAGTAAAAAGCAGAAATAATTTCACTGTATTATCGTCACTATAATTTGAATTTGATTTACACTTCGGTCTAAGTAACACGTGGTTGGCTATGCTAACACCAAAAATTAAAAAAGTAGAAATAATTGAATTTCACGGTATTTCGTTTACTACAAAATAAATTTAATTTATACTTTAGCCTCAATAACACGTGGTAATCACGCTATTGAATTGGAGCTTATATGACACGTTTGTCGGTTTACCATAGCAGTGCCGTCTATTGATTACTTACTCAATCCAGTCGAAAAGTATCGACATCTGTTGGAATCTTTTGGAGTTAACAGATAATTGTGACTGTCAATTAATTATAGACAAATAATTTGCAATAAAATAAAATTGCGACTATAATTAAAGATCTAAGCTATCCTATCTCTCAAGTTGGAAAAAAGCACACATTTAAAAAAAAAAATCATTAAAATCTGTTAAGTAGTTTAGGAATCCATCGCGGACAAACATCGTGACAGGAGATTTATATATATTAGATAACGCACGGTACCTGGGTCGTCGAGCGCCTGCATGAGCTCGGCCAGCTGGTCGCGCAGCAGCAGCTCCGTGAGGCACACCTCGCTCTCGCGCTCCATCTGCGCCTGGATCTGAATGAATCGTGTAGTAGTATAACGCACGGTACCTGGGTCGTCGAGCGCCTGCATGAGCTCGGCCAGCTGGTCGCGCAGCAGCAGCTCCGTGAGGCACACCTCGCTCTCGCGCTCCATCTGCGCCTGGATCTGAATGCGCGAGCGCGGCGACATGTACGTCGCCTCCACCCACTGGTTCAGCACCACCTGCACAACGTTGTGTTGTATGAAGGACCACATATATACATCACACGAAACTAAACTTAATGTCTAGAATACAGTTAATCACTCATATTATGTGGAAAGTTGTGTTTTATTAACTTGAAGTTTCCCTAATAAATAACAATGTGGTGGTTTCAGTTGAAATACTTCTATTTATACAAGTCTAAAATGAATTCATTCACTGTCAGACAACGCCGCAGCCGCAGCCGATGGCTCTACAATTACTAAATATTAAAAGCCTGTGACGTCCCGTTGCAGGGCAAATGTCCCTACTCTCTCTCCACTTCTCTCTGTCTAGAGCTGCTAAGGACCAGTTCTTGAAGAAGGAGTCCAGCTCATCCCGCCATCTCCGTCTGGTCTGCCGCGATGTCGCTTGACATTAAGAGGGACCCACTGGGTCGTAAGTTTGGCCCATTGATCATCCGACATACGGCAGAAGTGTCCAGCCCAATTCCATTTTAACGTGGCAGCTTTCCTAGTGACATCAGTTATCTTTGTGATGGAATGGATGGTCGTATTCCTAACCCGGTCTATTAGTTCGATACCCAGAAAGTATTCTAACGGACGGTAAGAACGGAGTGCCGTTCCATAGCCCTCTGGCAAACCTCGAGCGTGGACCTCTGCTGATTTGTCAAAGACCATGTTTGAGTACCATATGTGAGGATGGGAAGTATGCACGCGTCAATAAGTCTTCTGTTAAGGGACAAAAGAAGAAGCTAACAGGGTGAGGAAATTATTGGCGCAACAGAACACACCCGGCCCAGTGAACGTGAATAAATATGGAAGTATTTCTTGAAGGGAACTAAGCGCGCATCTTGACACAACATCCAACAATACAAGTCACTGCGCCCGCTATTCGTCGCCCCGGATGTTTTATATAATAAGATGAAAAGCAATGAGTGAGCAAAGTCGTGATATTGATGATATTAACATATAGATATGTTGTATGAACTGTATGGCAGCGGCACCGCCGACACTTGTTCTTAGCTCTGTAAACAGCAGGGTTTAGGGAGTACTATGTATGTATGCTAAAATTATAAGGTAAATAAAATAATGTGTGGTCTATTTTAAATTTACAATTTAGATATACATTAAGAGGATTGTGAAGTGCCGACACGCGGCGCGAGTCTTAGAGGCTATTTATCTATTAAATTTCATACAGTTATTTACATAAATATTGTTTCCGGCGATAACGTTTGCACCCCCCTAAACCTTTACGAAATGAGATAATATTGCTCTCATTACATTCAGTGCACCTTAATCAGGTCTGTACGTTTTTCTTTTTTAGTAATTCAATTTATTTTTATTAAAAATAATAAAAACGCTCGAGGAAGTTTTTATCTCAAAAATATAGATATTTAGATGCTAATAACTTATATCGTATGCAATATTTCTTTATAATAAAAAGGTACGAATCTAGGTTTTCATTATACCTACAACATTTCCAAAAATTATGAAATTAGACAATGTTTACAGGGAGAAAAACGTTATCACTTTTTGTACGAAAATTTACAGCTTCACAATACTCTTAATATCGTATTATATTGCCAAATAACATATATCACTGTTTATTTGCTCACTGTTACGTATACCTACAATAACTTAGTTTATTTTGCATAGTGCCGACCCATAAACAAAATTGGTGTGTATCTTTACATTATAATAAAAATAATACCATAAGCGCCGCCTACCGCAGCGCAATCTGCGTTGGGTCATTTTCTAGAGCTAGGAATGCTTCCATGTTTTATTTGCGTTCACTGACCTGGACCCACTACCCTCCGCAATCCTGACAACACACTCACCTCCTTGCCAAAAAAACGAGACGCGTCCTTATTGAAACTCACTTCCCTGGATGCGTCTCCGCGCAGGTAGCCGACTGGCTAGATGTAATATTGTGGTTGTGTTACACCATCAGACAATGATTGGCTCTACGCACGCAGGGTGAGCACGTTGGAGAAATTCTAATGGGCCATTCATAGTTTCCATCCTTTGAAGGCAGCTGGTCCTGATGTAGTTTTCCCCGCCTTACTACAGTGGGGGGGGCGGGGGGGGGGGGGGGGGGCTCTGTCGCAATAAGACCGAGAGAGCGTGTCTGGCTTTCAGATACGTTCCTAAAGGATGGAGGAAAGTGAAAGTAGTATTCATCCCTAAGCCAGGTAAGGGTGGCTGCACAAATGCTAAATCCCACCGACCTATCAGCCTGGCCGCCTTTCTACTAAAGACTCCGGAAAGGCTGCGTGATAGGGAGCTGAGGGCTCTGAGAAGCATACCGCTACACGGAACCAACACCACTGAAGAGCGGATTCCGTTGACTTACTCGAACTGAATAGCTCGAATAAGTCGACCGAATCTACTCTTCATCTAGTAGTCAGCCAGACAGAGGAAGCGATTCATTAGAAAGGCACCTGCCTGGGCACTTCAGACATCGACGGAGCCTTCGACAACACTAACTTCTCCAGCAACAGCAGCGCCCTCTCCAGATAAGGAGTAGAATAGGTACTAACGGACTGGATCACAAACATGTTAAAGTAACGAGTGGTTCGCCTTGAAAGTGAGCAGCAGTTGGCCATGACAACCACAGGGAGGGGTGCTGTCGCCCCTTCTATGGAATCTGGTGATTAATGACCTCATCACTAAACCCAACGCCAACCGCTATTACACAATAGGTTGTGCAGACGACCTCGCAATCCTTGCCTCGGAGAAGGAGACAGGAACGATCTGCAACCTCACTCAGCAAGCGCTACGCATTGTAGAACGATGGTGTAGGGAATGTGACCTATCAGTGAAGCCCACTAAAACTGAACTAGTCATGTTTGCCCAGAAACGAGCATTAGGCCCTTGCCGCCTAGCAACACTGTTCAATACAGAAACAGTATCTGTATTGAACAGTGTTGCTAGGCGGCAAGGGCCTAATGCTCGTTTCTGTATTGAAGCCCACTAAAACTGAACTAGTCATGTTTGCCCAGAAACGAGCATTAGGCCCTTGCCGCCTAGCAACACTGTTCAATACAGAAACAGTATCTGTATTGAACAGTGTTGCTAGGCGGCAAGGGCCTAATGCTCGTTTCTGTATTGAAGCCCACTAAAACTGAACTAGTCATGTTTGCCCAGAAACGAGCATTAGGCCCTTGCCGCCTAGCAACACTGTTCAATACAGAAACAGTATCTGTATTGAACAGTGTTGCTAGGCGGCAAGGGCTTAATGCTCGTTTCTGTATTGAAGCCCACTAAAACTGAACTAGTCATGTTTGCCCAGAAACGAGCATTAGGCCCTTGCCGCCTAGCAACACTGTTCAATACAGAAACGAGCATTAGGCCCTTGCCGCCTAGCAACACTGTTCAATACAGAAACGAGCATTAGGCCCTTGCCGCCTAGCAACACAGTTCAATACAGAACTCGCGTTAGTCAACGAAGTCAAGTACCTATCTCGGAGTTATTTTGACAATAAGTGAAACTGGATTAGTCATTTAGACAGCAAATTAAACAGGGCTTGCATCACCTTCTGGCAGTGCAGGAAAATGGTAGGTAAGAAGTGGGCAGTGATCCGCCCCGTGATCACCTGCAGGGCTGTGGTCTGGTGGCCGCGCACCACACTTGCTACAGCCTCCAATAAACTACAACGCGTGCAAAGACTAGCCTGCACGACGACTACGGGCTGCATGAGGACTACTCTGACTGCAGCAGTAAAAGCCATGCTGGGATTACCATCACTACATCTGTTCATACATCAGGGAGCAGCGATGGCGGCGGTTAATGCACTAAATATCTGGAGTAAGAGTGACACACCACACACCGCGCTGCTTAACAAGGGTTTCGCCATTAGGAAAGCCATAATTGACCAGGTACCCAAACCGGGTACCCGACCGGGTATCTTTGATAAAAAATACAAAATCCAACTTCACGAGGATCGCCGATGCGAGAGTTTGTGCCCCTCAGAGCTGCGCGTCTTCACGGATAGATCTAAAACAGGTAGTGACACAGGTGCTGGAACCTTCTCGGAGGACTTTAGGGGGTCCATAACACAGTCTTCCAGACCGAATGCGTGGTCTTTCTCTGGCCGCTTAAGCCATCATGGCCAGGGAAGTTACGGACCACTCGATTCACATTCAGACAGCGTGGCTGTCGTACAGTTACAGCCGCTATAACTGGCCACGGGTCATTTAACAAGCACCTCTTTGTCACAAGTGCTGTGCAGGGCCTGCATGGAAAATGACGAGACAGCAGCTCTTGTGCTTCTGCCGGTGGTCGTCACATACAGGGCAAAGTACTTCGGTAGCCCAGGTACCCTCCGTGAGGTTGTCAGTCACACCAAGGCGCTGCTGGCCTACTTTGAGGAGCTGGGGTGGATCGAATAATCGATTTTCCCACCCATGCGCAAAATACGCGCACTGACATGGAGTCGCGGATACCAGCCGGTATTACCTATCAAGGGACTAATGAAGATCACCCTTCGTTAGATCTTTCATAGCCCAATAGCTCTTCCAGGCATTTTCGGTGCGTCTTGCAACTTGTTTATTTTGTATTGCCTGGAAAGAGACTATTTGACCAAGATATACTCATCAACGTATTCAACCTCCCCACCTGCCACAGTGATCCTGCGATGCGCGCTGTTCATTATTAATTTGGTATTTGACATATTCATCTGAATTCCGACCTCCCAAGTAAAAGTAAAAGATTTAATTTGTGTTATGGATACCAGAATTCTCTAATTAAATACGAAATTGTGTTTACCAAGTGCCGTTCTACAGCGTTGAGTAGGACATACCCTATGACGGTGATGCTTTTCTTAAGAACTAAGACTGTAAGAGGGAAAAGTTGCCTAACAGTCAAAACTTGACATTCCTCATATAAACGTGACGTGGAATGTCGGAAGGGTTTGAAGAATCATGTCTTTCAGGACAGCCCTTTGCGCTCGCTCAATTGGAAGAAAGTATACTTTAGCACCCCCCCCCCCCCCCCCTCCCCCATACAGTAACTAAGTAGTAGTAGTGCGATCAGCTGAGTGTCTCAATTTTATAAGTATATAAATCAATTTTCTTACGCGCATAGCAAGACCATCTCTATATGGGATTTCCATTTTAATACACTATCAAACTGGATCCCCAGATATTTGACAATAGCAGATCTTGCTTAAAGCGGGCAGGAGCATTGTGTGTCAGACGATGATGGAGAGCAAGAGTGAGCTTTTAATGTAATGGAGTTTGGAGCAGGCAACGAGGCAGCTTGCAAAGCAAAGCGTAGGAAAACTGTCTTAGATAGGTTAACGCTAAGTAGGTTATCATATAGCCAATTCATAACTGATGCAAGGGCATTTTCAGCATGGGTTGTTGTCTCATTCCAGCTGTCACCATGTATTAGCAGTGTGGTGTCTTTAGCATATGCGAAAATAGAGCAATTAGATGAAAAGGGGTAATCAAGTTATTAGGGGAGGATTTTAAACTGCGTGCTTCGATTAAATCGACAATTGGTATAAATATTGTTAGGATGAGTGGTTACGTACGATGTCGGAGTGCGGCTTGCAGGGCGCGGGCGCGGGCGCCGGCTCGGGCTCGGCGGCGCCGGGCTGCTCGCCGGGCGGCGCGGGCCCGTGGAACCAGCCGTTGATGGACAGCCGCGGCAGCTCCAGCGACAGCACCTCCTCCACCTGCGACACACATCAGCCGATCTCATCATCTGCCTACCAACTATCTCGGGGTCGGCTTCCAGTCTAACCGGATACAGCTGAATACCAGTATTTTACATAGAGCGACTGCCTAGCACACCTCACAATCCAGTTACTGGGCAATACGACACGCCTTGATAAGAGTGGCTGTCAGACTTTCAGGTTTCCGACGCCCTGTAACGACTGTCAAAGATCCAATGACAGCCGCGACCCACAGTACCACGGGTAATGACCACTATGTACACTTTTTATTATTATTATTTCCTTTATTCAATTGTTAATACATATATAAATTATATTTTTAAATATTAGAATAAAAAAAAAACATTTAAAAATATAAAAAAATAGTAGCCCACCGGTATCGGGAACAGGGTCCAAGCTACCGGCGGTCAGGGCTCCAGAGAGGAACCTCCTAACAATACGTGCCGTGTCCAGAAGTACCGCTTTCTGAATCCAGCCCTTGATCCAGCTGCCCAACGAGAGCCTCCTTAGGTGTTGGTCGAGGCTCTTGGCAATTAAGCCATTGGCTGATACGACTATCGGCACAATGATCGCTGAGTCCACATCCCACATGTCGACAACCTCGCGAGCCAAGTCAAGATACTTGATTTGTTTATCTTTCTCGACTTTCACGAGGTTCCC
Organism: Dicycla oo; assembly: GCA_948252095.1. Lineage (NCBI taxonomy): Eukaryota > Metazoa > Arthropoda > Insecta > Lepidoptera > Noctuidae > Dicycla > Dicycla oo. The sequence continues at coordinate 494,513 of OX411716.1, read as the reverse complement.
GTCATGCGGGACCGTTATGTCAATAATCATTGCGCGCCGCTCTATTCGATCCACCACCACTATATCAGGCTTATTGGCAACTATAGTCCTGTCAGTGATGATGGATCGATCCCAATACAAAGTGATATTTCCATTTTCGAGAACTAGGTCGGGCACATACCTGTAGTACTGCACTTCCGATTCTACAAGGCTGTATTTCAAAGCAAGTTGCTGATGGATAATCCTGGCTACAAGGTTGTGTCTATGCAAATACTATTATTATTATTATAATTACATTGTGTACAAGTTTCCGACAATTTCGCTCATTCGTTTTCTCACCTCACTACTTTTTTTTTAGTGAGAATCTGAACGTAAATCGTATTCAGTACTTGACTGTTGGAGGAAATCCGCTGAAGTGCTAATTTCATAAATGCACGTGAACGAGATCAGCCCGTGTAAACCGCATTCAAGAGCTGGCAGCGCCAAATATTCAAGAGCAATGATGACACTGAAAGCTTTTGAACGCGATTTAGATGTGTGCTGATTGTTCTTTCTTTCATTGGTGAGATTCACTCTAATAGGCTATGATATAAAGGATATGGGCAAAACTGACCCTGTATTTACCAGAGCGGTGTGACAATATGGATTAAAGAAAAAAAAAAGAGTTCCATTATAATATGTGAGTGGTAGATCCTCACCTGGTGGAAGGAGTCTGCGCCGACCTTAAAGAAGGCCAGCATGTTGTTCCTGGGGCTGACGGAGTGCTGCACGTGGGTGGGGCCGCACGCGTCGCGCCCCAGCAGCTGCAGCGCGCCGCCCATGCCAGCCGCCCAGCCGCCCCACCCGCCCTGTTGAAGGGAGTACACATCAGTTCTCAAGCTTCCACTCTCCTGCCGCGTGAGCTGTGCCCGACAGATCTCATTAAATGTTCAAGTTCCCACCTAAGCCCACATTGTGGAATGCAACAAGATATTGAGCAATGGACCACAACACACCTAGGCCAGCTTGCACCAACAGTGATTTCAGAGGATGCATTCTGAAACTTGGCAACGTCGCAAGTTCCTAGCTGTCAAATATTTCGCTGATTTGATAAGTAAAAAAAAAAATGTTTTATTGAAATATCGCTGTGTTATACTAAAATATTATGAATTGAAATGATGTACTAATATCATGAGTCATGCATGACACTGAATATCCAGTTTTAGGTGTAAACAAGCACTTTCCAAATCCTTTTTAGGGTTCCGTACCTCATAAGGAAAAACGGAACCCTTATAGGATCACATCGTTGTCCGTCTATTTTTCTATCGGTCAGTCTATCAAGAGCCTATTTTGATACTCGCATATAAATCAAAACCTATATGAAGGGTACATCCCGTTGACCTAGAATCATGAAATTTGGCAAGTAGCAAGGTCTCTCTCTCAAGGAAAAGTCCGAAATCGTTAATTTGTAGTTTTATCACAAAATTATTATTTTTTTGCGATTACCAACATATATTTGCGTGAATTGACCGTGACGTATATCGATGTACGGGAGAACATGTTTTTCAACTACAATGTTAAGTTTGTTCTTGGGATAAATTCATCCCAACTACGGAACCCCTAATTGTGCGTGGTACACGCACGTACTTGGCCGGTTTTTTTTAATACCTAAAACTGTTACAAAACCTAATCCAGTCTTATTATTGCAAACACAACACGAGTGAAATATGACCATTTCGTTTAGTAACCTATTGATGAATTTATCAAAACAGCTACTCGCGACGTTGCCGACTCTCAGAACGCACACTTAATACTTGTAGCGCTAAACAAATATAGAACTTCGTTGTTGTTTTTTATGAATATTTTTATGCGGATAGCTCGGTATTTTAAAATAATAAAAATACCGAACAAGTGCGTGTCGAAACGCGCTCAGTGAAGGGTTCCTTATTGGGTTTAATGTTAATGTATGTTCATTATTGATTATCTACGACTGCCAAAATAAGTCCTTATGTATTTCATAAAGATTTCATTGTGTTCGAAAAACTATGGAAAAACAAAATTCTTAAGTAAATAAAAAAAAAGTATTTCCTTCAAGTGAAAGAACATCATTCTCTCTTTTTCAATTCAAAATTGACACAGAGAGAATGAAGTTCTAAATATGTTAGCCGAATATGTTAGCCGAGCCATTGCCATCCCAGTGGCTGCTTTCTATTATTTTATTTTATTAGGGTTACGTACCAAAATGGTAAAAGGAACCCTTATGGTACGACTTTGTCTGTCTGTCCGTCAGTTATAGCTGGATATCTGAAGAACTACTAATGCTATCAACTTGAATTTTGGAATAGTTTTAGATGACGTTTGTCCAACTATTTAGATAATAAGACAGATTTTTTTTGCAACAGGGACTGAAAGGGGGTCTTAAAATTCGAAGTGGGGCTGCTAGGGCATGTGGGGTATCATATGCTGCACTTGTTTTCACATTTTCAAACATTTTTTCGATTTTTTTAGGTCGAATAGTTTTCGACTATTGATGAAAAATGTAAAAAATACCTTTGTCCCTCCCCCCGCTTATCTCCGAAGTTTGCATAGAGAAAAATCTGAAATTATTCTATGTGATAGAGGTTTATGTAAATATTACAGGAAAAATAAAACGATGTCTCTAAACAGCACACTTTTTTTATGATACGGAACCGTCGGTGCGCGAGTCCGTCTCGCTCTTAGTCGGTTTTTGTTTATGAATACAAAAATAAACTTTTGTCAAGAAATTGACCAAAGAAAAAAGAAACTGAAAAGTGAAAAATAAAAAATCTTAAATACGTTGATAGAAAAGTACGACGCATCTTGATTATCGCACGCTGTGGAGGTGCAGCAGCTAGACCATCACCTCTTAAAGCAGTATTATTTTAATCTTATTTGAGTGTGGGAGAGTGATGGAGCTAGACGTCCTGTTTAGCTCCGTCTCGTTCTCACACTGAAGTAATATTAAAATAATGCTACTTCAAGAGGTGGTGGTTGGCCCCCTGGTCAGCACACCTCACAGCTAACCTTACAATTTTCTTTTCTTTTTGTTTCTGTTTGTTTACTAACAATAGTTTGTAAGAACATTGTTACTAACATCTGGGCCTGGTCGCTATAAATAAACAAATATTTCATTTAGTGCGAGTTCCTAAATTAATGTTTTATTTACTGAGACTGAGTTTGTTTCGCCATTTCTTCTCAGAGATCAGTCAGCTAGGAAATGCCTATTTTTCTACAACTAGGGACAGATTTTATTTTAATTAAGGTTCTATGTTAGAGAGTTTCGATTCCGCACTTAGTGCGGATTACACCAACGCCAAGACTGAACGCGATCAGTACGTTAACCACCTTTAAGAGCTGTCAGTGTCATTATTTTCTTTGGCATACAGCTCTTGAACTAGGTTTAGATGTGCTGATCGCGTTTAGTTTCATTGGTGAAATCTGTACTGGCGGCCATCGGGGATTGTTCCAACGAGCCCACCTCCCTCCAGAATTTGATTGCGTCTCCTGGTCTATTTACAATATCAGTAAAAGATCTGGGTGCCCCGAGGGATTCTGTTCTGATTTGGTTGACGCCTGTGCATTCGAAGAGCACATGCGCAACGGTTTCCTTGGCCTGCACCAAGCCCTGCATAGAGGAGTGTCCTCTATGCCTCTTGTGTGGAAGTGTTTGTTTAGCAAGCAGTGTCCTGTGATGGTCCCCGTCACCAGGCGCCTGGTTAGCCTGCCATCTAATGATGGAATAGCTTCCCTGGGGTGCCTGCGACGTTTATAGAAGTGCGTGTCTTATAGAAGAAAGAAACAAGACGTTAACAAGAGTAAACAATATTATTAAATGCGTTTATCAAAGGCGATACTTTGCTAATTAGTTTTATAGCATGCATGAAGTAATCATATGAAGTGTAAACGTTTATAAAACGAGTAATTAAATCGTCGAAAATAAAAAAAAAGTTTTGTAAACTGTACCGTGTGACATATCAACTAAAAGGGCTTACCCTTATATCCGCAAGCACTGAGCCTAAACTAAAAAAAAATACAGAAAATAAGAAAGTTATAATCGTTACCTCATTATGGTCTCCGTCGCCGTTCTCTACAGGCTTGGAGTGGTCGGCAGGCGCGGAGTGCGCGGACGGCGCGGGGCGCGGCCTCCAGGGCGCCAGGTACAGGATGAAGGCCACGCGCCGGTCGGCCAACAGGTCGTCGTGCACCAGCAGGTGGTCGCCGGGCCCGTACAGCGAGCACGACGCCGACACCGAGCGCAGCGTCAGGCCCGTCACCGACGCCACCTGTGTTCGCATGCGTACTACGTCAGCACCCGTGACTCATCAGCCAGGCGCTCATGACACATCGGGTTTCAGAAAGACAATTTCACAACATCGCACATGATTCAATACTGTGACATCTCAAAAAACGCTGTTTCGAGATATTGGGTTTTAAGAGCGCATATCCCGCGCGGGCTGGCAACGTCGCATTTCTACAGGATTTTTCTATTAAAAAAATAGTCATTTGATTTAAACGTATTAAAATAATCACGAAAATCCTGTAGAAATGCTACGTTGCCAGCCCGCACGTGATAAATACACATAAAGATTTGAAAAATCATTACTCTCCATTGTTACATATGTATGGCCTAACTATTTATTTTATTGGCATACTTCCAGCAACACCGCGTTGTGACTTCCAAGTGCTTGCTCAAATACAACTACTAGCTTCTCCCCCAAAACTTCGTTCGCGTGGAAGTCCAGTGAAAATGACAACAACTATTTCACAAAATACAAAAATGACAAATCAAATCAAATCAAATTAAAAGTCATTTATTCAAACTAGGCTGAGAATCAGCACTTTTTGAACGTCAAAATTACATAAGACAGTCCCCCAAAACGCCCGCCCTTCACCACTTCCTAGTGCTTTAGCTGGGGAGAAGAAGTGGCGCAACAAACTCCCCAGCAGCACAGCTGTCTGTTCAGTTAAAAAAAAAATTAATGTATACAACACTGCGCATAATAATTTAGGTACATTACGCAACACAAAACATTAAATTAAATTATTTGCTATAAGTAAGCTAGCACACGCCAATATACCAAAAACAAAAAATCAAAAACTATACTCAAGCAGAAATAAAAATACAAAACGAAAAAACGTAAGCAGAACTTTATACCTAAATAAAGGCCTCCAGTAATAAAGGGTGTGCCCCCTTACATATATGAAGATTGTACATGAAGCTGAAACTCGAAGTTACAAATGATAAACTAGGACCATCGAAGTAAAATAAACAAAGTTAATTACTAATAACAAAACAAAACGAAGGACAGCAAGACGACCAGTCACCACAAGCAGCACCCGTTCACGAGCATAACGCAGAGTTCAGCCATCACCCCTCTCGCCATATTTGAGGGAAGGAGGCAACCCGACCCCCGACGCTACCGCAAGCAGTGACATCTAAGGGAGCATGACGAACTTGCTGCCGGTTGCACAGGCAAGAATAATATGATCAAATGTCGAGGTCACTAGCTAACCACATATTGCAATACCACTCATAAAAAAACATTGTACTCGTAATGAGTAGATTAGGTCAATGATAAATAAAGATAAAATTAAAATAAATTGACTTTTACAGTCAAAGAAAATAAATAATTATATGAACATATATTATAACCTGTCAGAAGATAAGCTAATTCTGGAGAAAGAACATAAACATTGTCTTGAGTTAATCACAGCGACCAACTATTCTTATCGTTTAAGGAGTCGTTGATAGAATAGTATGCCTTCGAACAAAGGTTAGATTTTACTTTAGCTTTAAACGCATTGTAAGGGCAAATCTAGCAAAGTAGCGGGTAACTTGTTATAAAAGGATATACCAAGCCCAACAAATGAGTTATGAACCTTATGAAGCCGGTGAAACGGAGCACGTAATTTGTCCTTATTTCTGGTGTTAACATTGTGGCCATATCACTGTTTTTAGTGTATAAATGTATATTTTGTCTAATATATAAGATGTTGGCGAAGATGAATTGTGATGCCACCGTGAGAATACCAATATGTTTAAAAAAATCTCTCAAAGAAACTCTAGCACCTAGCTGGTAAATTGCTCGCATTAGTATATAGTATATCTATGTGACAACCACATTTTTATAAAACCCTCGGCTCCCGTCGCATCGTATCGGCCGCCCGCACTATTGGATCGTTATCGCTTAGCGTTCTTGCTGACTTTTCTTTTTGCTCAGCTCCTTAGGGTCGTAGCGAGTTGGTATATAGCCCTATCCTTCCTCAAAAATTGAGCAATCAAATGCATTTTTTTCTTCGAATCCGACTGGTAGTTGCAGAGATTAGCGCGTTCCAACAAACCAACTATTTAGCTTTATTAATAAATATAAAAGATGATATACATTGATAGATAGTACGTTAAGAGCGTCTCTAAAAAGCATTCAAATTAGATTAACTTGAAATGATTATTTATAATAGATCGGCAATATAGTACCAACTTACCAAGTCATAGTTAATACACTTTAGATGACTGGTGGTGTTACAGCGGCGGCGACAAGCCGAGGCGTGGCTGGGATGGGCGGGAATTGAAATTTGTATTGCAAAATCTCTATCCACGGCCACGCAGGGCGATCTTTCAAATATTCAAATATTTGTTAGAACAATATTTGAATATTTGAACTGTTAACGTTTCCGGGACTATATATATTAGGAACTGCACTGTTTGTAAAAAGAAACCCGCATTTATTTATTAACCTATCAGCAGTCAAGACACCTCAATTGCGTACTCAGTACAAAAATCAATTATGTAACAAAATGTAAAACTGCTTTGATGTACAAAAGCTTTCCTTGCTCCTAGAATATATAATAAAATTCCTAATTCCATAAAAATAATGCCACTGTCAAAATTTAAAATAGCATGCAGAAACTTCTCCTTGACAAATGCTACTACACAATAGACGAGATTTTAAACGATATAGAGTTATAAGTTATTATTATTAATGAGGCATATAAAATTTTGACATCTGTAATTTATTTTTATCTTTTGACTATTAGAATGTTTGTTTTGTACTAATTATTATTATTTTTAGCATATTTACTTTGCATGTCTAATATTTGTATGTCTTAAGACAAAACATAGCGTACTATTTTAGATATAATTATGATCTATTGTATACCTATGTTTAACAAATAAACTTTATGATTATGAACTTTATTCTCTAAGAATAGAGTATTCATTTACTTTGTAAAACGGACATACAAATCTCGCACCGGCCATCGAGAACCCGCACGGTCTCTCTCCGTCAAGCGCTGACTCGCGGTGTATCATCTCACTGGCACGCGCCCGGCTCGCTCGACCATCGCGAGACATCGCTGCAGGCTCTTCAGCTCCCAGTAGGCGCGCGAGACACGGCTGGCCGGGCGGCGCGAGACAGCGCGAGCCGGCGCGAGGCAGCACTGGTCATCGCGAGACGACGCGGTTTAGCTATGGACATCTTTCGGTGTAAAAGGGTAAGCGTGATTTCAATTCTCCGCCATCCCATCCACGCCTCGGCTCGCCGGTGTAAAACCACCTTTACATTTGTCGCGATTGTTTCCGATCCGGTGTCTTATCACAAGATAATACACAAAAATAAGGCATGAGACACTAACACTATGCAACTTGTGCGCGAGGGGAGGGAGTCAACAGTCTGATTTAGAAACAAGTTTTGCGTCATGTACTCATGTACCGGTGACTTGATGACTTACAAGATGCCTGCATTACCAGTTCGTAGCGAAGAAAATTTGAGAATTGCAAAATGTTGAGTTACCTATAACTACACACATCAACACTGTCTAAGAATATTTCACGTTTATTACCATAACTTTAAAAGTACTGGCCGTTTTTGCCCTACTGCGGCGAAGCCAAAAAAGGAGGGTTATGTTTTTGACCTGTATGTATGTATGTATATCCGGTCCATTGCAACCTCCTACAGCTTTGAGGTTGACCGATTTTGATGAATGATATGTCGTTAGATTCGTCTTTACCGCGCGAGTATCACTGGCTATATTGAAATTTGTTAAAATCAAAATGGCGGATTTTTGGCGCCAAAATGTGTTAAAAAAATCTCCCAAACCTATCGAGTGGGGTACCAAAATAAAGGATTTTTAAAAGTGATTACAAAAATATTTACAAATGATATGCTTAAATGTAATTTGGAATGAGAAATGTTAAAAAAAAACGCGTGTGGACGGGGAACCCCGTCAGTAACGAAGTTCCTTCTCAAGTATGATTTTTTTTTTAATCGAGTGACAAACGCAAAATTTTATTGCTTTGAAAGATAATTTACCGACCGTACCTAAAGCGTTACTTAATATGCTGAGAGAAAAATAATCCTTCCTAACTAAAAAGTGTAAAAGAAAAAATGTAAATTAAAATAAATCAAAATACCCGACTGCATATAAACGTGAACTTTAAAAAAGATGGAAACAAGATGAGCTATTTTGTCTCAAAGCAGTCTCATGCAGTCGGAGGCATCTTCTTAAATTTAACAAGACCTATTGCCTCCGACTGCATGAGGTTGTTTGGAGACAAAATAGATCAACTTGTTTCCATCTTTTTTAAAGTTCACTTTTATATGCAGTCGGGTATTTTGATTTTTTTATTCACATTTTTTAAGATTTAAACGTGAATTTGTTTCTGGCACATTTATTTTGTTCTAAATTCGAATTAAAAAAAAATATGACGGAGGCGGCAAAATTGAATTAACTTTCTGTGAGTTAAAGATTTAGATACTTAAATGTTTTTAAATTAATGTTTTCGCACGTTTGTTAATTTAATTAATATTGGTGGTTTCCTCTATACCTTTTGACAGGCCAGATGGCGTGGTTGGTTAAGATACCACCTGCCATGCCGCTCGTCGTGGGTTCGATTCCCATCCAGGACCAACATTTGTGTGCATGAACATGTCTGTTTGTCCTGAGTCTGGGTGTAATTATCTATATAAGTATGTATTTTCAAAAAAAAAGTAGTTTATCAGTTATCTGGTTTCCATAGTACAAGCTCTGCTTAGTTTGGGATCAAATGACCGTGTGTGAATAATGACCCAAGTTATTATTATTATTATCTCCTTTATTTATTTTTTAAACTTATTTTATTACATTTTTAAATATTTTTATAAAAACATTTAAAAAAAAACATTTAAAAATATAAAAAATAGTGATCCGCCGGTAGCGGGTGCAGGGTCCAAGCTACCGGTGGTTAGGGCCCCAGAGACAGGAACCTCCTCACAATACGCGCCGTATCAAGGAGGACTGCCTTCTGAATCAGGCCCTTCACCCAGCCACCCAACGAGAGCCTCTTGAGATGTTGGTCGAGGCTCTTAGCGATAAGGCCATTGACCGTAACGACTATCGGCACAATGATTGCCGAGTCCACATTCCACATAGCGACAACCTCGTGGGCTAAGTCGAGATACTTCAATTGTTTCTCCTTCTCAGCCTTCACGAGGTTCTCGTCATGCGGGATAGTGACATCGATTATCATTGTGCGGCGCACTGATCGATCTATTACCACTATATCAGGCTTATTGGCTACAATAGTCCTGTCAGTGATAATAGATCGATCCCAGTATAACGTGACATGGTCATTCTCGAGAACTGGGTCGGGCACATACCTGTAATACGGTACCTCAGAGTCCACAAGGCCGTATTTCAGAGCAAGTTGCTGATGGATAATCCTGGCTACTTGATTATGCCTGTGCAAATACTCGCCGTTAGCTAAACGAGAACACCCAGAAGTAATATGTCTGATAGACTCACCGGGACAATGGCATGCCCGACATATGTCGATCGTCCCGTCTTTCATTATATACTTCCGGTAGTTATTCGTTAGCATAACTTCATCCATAATTGCACAGACTGAACCTTCGGTTTCCCCAAAGAGGTTACCGAAGCGTAGCCAGGCCACGGACGCTAAGAAATCTACGTCGGGCCCATGAAGGGCCCGGAAAAAGCGTCCGTGAAGCTCCTTGCTTTGCCATACTTCCTTGCGGTCATTGGTACTAAGCACCACAGGTTTGCGCCAGTTCTCTTTAGCCAAGGACAACGGGGTGAGTCCCTTGTCCACTGCGACCACATCTCGGTGCATACCCACGTCAGCCTTGAGAAAATATTCTCTGAGACTGCACACCTCGCGGTTGTGGAGGGTCTTAGCATTTAAAAAACCTCGACCCCCGCACTTCCGCGGAATGTACAGCCTCATGACAGACGAACGTGGGTGATGCATCCGGTTTGCGGTCAACAGTGACCGGACTCTCCTATCCAGGGCGTCTAGTTCCGTCTGGGTCCACTTTAGTATGCCAAAGGAGTACATTAGGACCGGCATGACCCAACCGTTAAAGGCGCGCACCTTGTTGCCGCCTGACAAAGAACTATTAAGTACCTTTTTCAGGCGACCGAAGAAGCGCTCCTGCAACGATTGTTTCACGTCAGGTCCGTTAATGCCTAACCCCTCTGACATACCCAGGTATTTGTAGGTATCAGTTGCGGAGAGTGATCTCAGGTTTATAGAATCTGAGAGTTGTAGTCCCTCAGATTCCACAATCCCGCCCCGCTTTACATGCATGACTGCACATTTATCTACACCAAATTCCATCCTGATGGAATCACTAAAAGTTTTAGTTACTTTTAGTGACTCCAGCAGTTGCAATTTGTTGGTGGCAAACAGTTTCAAATCATCCATATAAAGCAGGTGGGATATTACCTGACCCCCTCTCCGCAAAGGACAGCCCAGCCCTGTACCCTCCAGCAGAGTGCTAAGAGGGTTCAAGGCTAAACAAAACCACAGTGGACTCAGACTGTCGCCCTGGAATATTCCCCGCTTAATCCTAATAGGTTCGTTGCTCCCCTGAATTTGTCGGCATCCTGGATAGCGAAGAACCGTCCTCCACTGCCCCATACACGTCGTTAGGAAGGTGCTCAGAGTTGTATCAATTTTGTACAACTCTAACACCCTCAAGAGCCATGTATGCGGCACCGAATCAAAGGCCTTCTTATAGTCTATCCAACATGTCGACAAATCCTTTCGGGATCGACGGACCTGTTGGCTTATGGCCATGTCAATGAGGAGTAGCTCCTTGGTGCCGCGGGACCCATTCCTACATCCATTTTGAGAGACAGACATAATAGAATTCTTTTCTAAATGAGAATTAATTTTCTCTCTCAAAATGGATGTAAGAAGTTTATAGACCGTCGGCAAACAAGTGATCGGCCTATAATTTTTGGGTTCCGTGGCATCACCTGACTTATGGAGCAGGTGGGTAACTCCTGTTGTAAAGAGCTGTGGCAGCGACCCAGACTCTAAGGCCGACTGGAATTGCGATGCTAAGCACGCGTGTGAACTTTGCAGCCATTTAAGCCAAAAATTGTGCAGTCCGTCCGGTCCCGGAGATTTCCAGTTCGGTATCGGGCGGGCTGCACTGGCTACATCGGAGGAAGTAATTATTACTTCCTCCATCTCCGGTATGGCGTCACACACGCGCTCAACATCCCGCATCCATTCAGCCTCAGTATGGCAAACGGGCACCGACCAGATGTTACGCCAGAATATGCTAGTGGCATCATCATCCGGGCGGCATACGTCTGCCACATTTTGCTCAGGTCGCTCCCATGCTCTATACACCCACCTTTGATCACGCTGGAATATGCGATTCTGGGTATACCGCTCAACCCGTCGCTTATACCTACGGATACGGCTTGCCCATGCACAGACCTTCTGCTTCAGGAAGTCAATGCGCTCTGTGACACGGGACATATATTCTTGAGGACTGATTCCAGTCCCCGAGAACGCCCGCCTCACAAAGCGCATCACTCTAGGGCGAGTATTGCCCTCCCTGAAGCAGTATAGTTTGCCGATGAGCACCCTGGTCCCCTCGATACGCTGCTCGATCCTGCACTGCCAGGCTGGAACAGCGGGTTTTGGTCGTGTAGCTATGTCACAATTTGGAAATTTGACATTGGCTACACGACACGCCGCAATAGCCGCGCAATACAAGATCGAGTGCGTATCTACGAGATCTTCGCTGCTTTCAAAATAAAAACCAAGCAGCGAATCCAAGGCACACACCATCGCCCTATTCGTTCTGTGCATAGGCAAGCGAGGTAAATGTGGTCTAAGTTGGACGGGGGCAGTTCTAAACTCTCGAATCGCATCCTCCAGCGCGCTCCTCAATCGTTCGTTACACTGGCTACTTACCGTAACAATCTCCTCGCCCCCCTCCTCATCATTAACATAAGACCGCGGTTGGGTTATGTCACTGACTTGAGGTTGCACCGCGGTCTGTGACGGGACAGGGACGATACGATTGCTCAGTACCTCTGAGCGCAGCCTATCAAGCGCGGCGTCGTCCAATCTGTGATTCCGTTGGATAACCCGCACCTGATCCGAAAGTCGTTGGGCCGAGACGTTGATGGCTGGTTGAAGCGCCTGGAACAGAGACAGCATCCTATCGCGGTACGCAGTGAGGTTAGTTCCCCCCTCTGTAGCCCCGTAATATGCGCGCATGACGTTCTCATTCATTTGTTGAGTCCATTTCATGCGCTGCACACAACCACCGGCAGCGGGGACCCGGCTCGGGGCTGGATGGCCCCTAAGTCCCAAGCTTCTCGGTGGCCGGCCTCTCCCCTGCCGACGTACAGGTGTTGGCGACGTCGGCGGGGAAAAATACTCGTCGCTTATTATTATTATTATTATACCATGGAACACGGAACCCATTTAACTAAAGAAGAGATGTTGATAGCAATAGGCATGCTGGAAGCGGGCGCGAGTCAATGCAATGTTGCTGATGCCGTTGACAGCAGTATAAGCGCCATATCAAGATTGTGGTCTCGCTACCGAGACATCGGCGAGGTAGCTGAGCGGCACACTGGGAATATTCGGGTAACCACCTCTAGACAGACTTACAAATTACGGTGAGAAGACCACCTGACGTTACAGCTAGGAGGTTCTGAACTTACAGTCGGAACATCAGGCCCTTGTTAGCGATCAAACTGTCAGGAGAAGACTGCATATAGTCAATCTTCATGCTCGTAGACCACTTCGGATTCCAGCACTGCGACGAGATTGCCTCGTCGCAGTGCTGGAATCCGAAGTGGTCTCTATGACGGCAGATAGGTACAAAACAGTCGCTATTAATGGAATTGTCAGACCATTTCGAGTAAACCATGGGCACACATTCGTACTGGTCAATGATAATGCGCCCGCACATCGAGCTCAACGAGATAATGCTGCTCTCCGAGAACACGGCATCTCAAGGTTAGACTGGCCTGCCGGCTCGCCTGACTTAACCCAATAGAGCACGCGTGGGATGCTCTTAAGCGAGCTGTTTGGAACCGTCAGCCACCTGCCCAGACAGTGCCAGTGATCAGGGAAACCGCTATTCAAGAATAGATACCGCAAGAAATGCTGAATAACTTGATCCTCAGCATGCCCAGGAGGATCTCCGCAAGTGTTCGAGCCAGGGGAGGAGTTATATTGTATTAAGTAAAAACCTTCTATTAATAAATTGGTGTATAAATTTGGTTAATCAATTTTTTTAATAAATTTTTCTGTTCATCAAATTTCTGTTGCATTAGGATAGAATTACTCAATTTTTGAAATTAAAAAATTAAAATGTTTTATTTTTTTAATTTCAAACAGTGTATTTCCATTTGAAAAAGATATAACATACCTTTTCTTGATAACGTTCAGTTTTAAAAATACATATATCAGCTCTTGCTAGTGATCACAACCATTTTTTGATGTGTGTAGGCGACACTCTACAATTTTGTAAAACAGGATTTGCCCACTGCAGGATGTTTCTTGCCGTCTTGGAAACTGCACTCCTGGTCTGTGACTAAAGTGAAGTACAACTGATGGCCTACTCAGCTGGCTAGGAATAGATGATGGTATTATATTTATGTATCTATACTAATAATAAAGCTGAAGCGTTTGTTTGTATGCTTTAACGCGCTATCTCTGGAACTGCCAGTCGAATTAAAAAAAAATCTTTTTGCATTTGATAGCTATTTAACACCACGCATGGACCCTAAGGAAACGAATAAAAAGAAAAACGCTAAGCGATAACAAAGTATAGATATAGCGCGGTCAAGCGATGCGACGCGGTGGGTCGGGAGGACAAAATTTCACGCCGACGAAGTCGCGGTCAGAAGCTAGTCTATATAATAATAAGGGTTCCCTTTTACCATTTTGGTACGGCAACCTAAAAATGAAATGCTGTTTGTTGGCAAAATCAAGTCATTTTTATTGAAACTAGGCTGAGAATCATCTGAGAATCAGAACACTTTTCGAATGTCAAAATGACATAAGACAATTCCCCGTCACGCGCGCTCTTCACCACTTCCTAGTGCTTTAGCACAGCTGTCTGTTCAGTTAAGAAATTTGATTCTATACAACAGTTCAGTTAAAAAATTATGAATATGTATTTGTATTAAACCAAATAAGATTTTTATGAAAACAAACATTTAAAGTTTCCCAGAAAATTTACCAGAGGAAAAATCGAACATCCTTTGTTCTATGAGATTGTTGTATGAATTATTGAAATGTTGACAAGACAAAGTCTGTCGGGTCAACTACTTAATGATAATATTCCTCCGACAGCGGGGATAGACATTACAAAACAAGCTAGCCTCGTTTCTCAATAGATAAGGGATAGGTAGAAGTTCTATGCAGCTTACCCAACTCATAACTTCAGTCTTGAGCAGCTCATAGATGCCTCTAATACTGCGCTGCCAAGTCAAGCTGGCCAGGTCAGCCGTCTGGTGGAACTCGTACAGGTCCATCTTCTTGCGTGACCAGTCCAGCGTATTCATATCGTCCACAATGTTGTTAATCATCTCGGGGTTGGCCAGGAAGTCGTGCAGGAGGCACAGTCTAAACGGCTCACACGTCAGGGTCACTTCTGAAGTCTTCAAGTCTTTCTGTTCTGACCAATGTGTTTGTAGTCTCTCTATTAATTCTTCTGACTGTAAAGGAAACATTTTGTTGTAAACAAATGTTAAATTGATACGTAAAAGAAACATTTTTAGTGAATATTTTAATATTAAAAAAAATAAAAACCATTTTGTTTTCGAATGGTAATATTTTTTTTAGCATGTATGGATGCTATACTATTGCGGGTTAACGGGAACGCCCTCTGTTGGTTAACATACTGTATATGAGATAAATACAGTGTGACAGGTTTCAACTGTCACTATTACTTACAGAGCCCCCCACTAACACAGCTCCTCATGTACTGACTGTTTTTTAATTTAAAGAGGTGAAAATGTTCATAATTTTTTAAAAGTATTATTAGTTGTCTTACATAGTAAATACAGACTATTGAACTACAAAGTCCCAATTATAAAGGTAAAAATCGAAAACATTTCACAAATGCATTCTAAATTAAAAAATTTCAATGCAAAAGTGTTGGGACCTCATTGTAATGATCAGTAGGAGAGGTTTCTCACATCTCCAGGGCCCACTTAACCAAGAACACTGTATTTATGCTTTAGTGAAATGTCTTGCTGTTTACATAAAGATTTTAATAAAAAGGACTTTAGTATTGTCATGTTGTCAAATGACCTTAATGCTAGGGTTGAACTGTGGGTCATCCATTCTGTTGGCGCGAGGGTTGAGCTGCGCCTTCACTGCCTTCACGTGACTCTTGTCATCCTCCACCAGGACGGAGTCATCCTCCCAGGATGCCTCCGAGTCAGAGCTGTAATCTGTCGATGAGGACGATGAAGAGTAGTCATCTGGAAACAGAACACACTGTTATGTCCTTTGTAACTTCAGTAGATGAAGCCAAATAAAGCTGTAAAAGTATCAATTTCAGAAATCATTGTAATGTAATACATGGTACACTGTTTTTTAATGGTTGGCCAGTTTTCTTCTTATGTTAGCGTATCTATGGAAAATAAGAAATTTGTTGTGAAAATTCACTTGTTGACCACTGCACACTTTATTAAACATTAAAATTATATAACAGTTCATAAACTACTACTGCTTGGTTTACTTCATTCAGCTCAAACAAGAACTCCAATAGGAACTGCTAGTGAAATGTATGTGTCCAGTGCACTCTGATTGGATAGAAAATAAACATTGAACAATAGTACTTTCATGTCTCTGGTGATGTTTGATGAAATAACGAGATCTAATCTACTATCGCGTACGGTACAAATACCATTACGAAGTTTACAAACATGCATCACATAAGTGCATTCCTATTCAAAATTCAAGTTTCCCGCGCAAACCGGTGCAAACTAAAAATGTATAAGTACTGACCTCCACGGATCCTCTTGACCTCGTCAGCAGAGGCCTGGTAAGAGTTAACGGCGCACACGTCTGAATCATCGCTTTCCGTGTCCGAGATCTCGATCACTGTGCTGGAGAGTCTGCGCTTGGCGGGCGGCCGGGGAGCCGCGGCGGTGCTGCCGCTGCTCGCGCCCGGGCCTTCGTCCGCCAGAGCCGTGCTCGACGACGGTTCCTCATTGTCTCTACTGGGCGAACTCATTTTGCACTAACAGCACTACATAATATGTGAAAGAAAAACAAAACGAAACTAATATGATGCGACGCCTAACCTAAAATTTTGTTGACGTCCGAACCATTACAATGACCATACTAAAAAATTTAGAAAAATCGTAAGATTTTTTGTTACGCCATGCATATAAGTTTTTTTTCATTAAATATAAAAGAATATATATTTCACTACCTTTTTTATAATTAACTATTTAATTTAGCCCGCTAGTAAATTTTAAAGTTGTATTAATATCATTACCTGATTACCCATCTTTCGCGCAATCAGAATCAGCGCAATCTACAAATATTTATATACTGGCAATGTTTGAATCATTATGACAGTCAACGTCAACGTCATGTCTGTGGTGAAGTCTGACGTCACACGTCACATAACCTAAACCTTATGCTCGGCTGCAGAAATTGTAAACAAAATAAATAATATGACCGATTCCTTCTCACAACAGCCTTTAAGCAGCATAATTGAGCCTCAATGCCAATACTTTGTGTTAAGGAAAAAGCGGCTGTGCCGGATGACCGTCCGGCCAGGCCGGCAGTACTGTGGCGAGCATGAACCTCAGCCGAAGACCACTAATGGTCAGGTAGGACTACCAGCTTCAACCTTTAGAACAATGCCAAACGTTAGGTTTAATTAGTATCATTACACACACGTACCATAAAATTGTATAAGATCATTCTTAATACAATATAATCATAAGTACTAATTATGGAAAAAGAAGTGATGAAAACTGTTCCATATGGAAAAGCTACAGCAGTATCATCATTCGTCTTTTTGTTTTAGGATGACACACGAATACCATGCCCAAATGATCCCAAACAGTAAGTAGAATAAAATAAATATATATTGATTTTTATCAAATTTTTGTTGTAATATCTATTACAAGGCTGTATTGTGTTGTAGCACTGTTTACGTCAGTAAACTGGAGAAGCACCTTTCGATCTGCAACGCTCGGGCGACAGAGCAGCCGCCATACATTGTACCAAACATCAATGCACCCTCTGAGGTAGAAACCTGCCTTCGGAAGCCACTCAGTCAACTATCTCGGGAAACAGTCACTCAAGTCATAGACAAAGTTAACTATTTATACGATAGTAAGTAATTTATTTGGAAAGTTTAGTTTCAGTATTATGGTCCCTGTCGAATTATTATGAACCATTAAGAAATGACTAACCACCAGATTCCATGATTCTACAGAACATGTGAAGGACAACATAACAACGGTCCCTGAGTACCCCATCCACAGCACTGTGATGGAGGAGTTCTCGGAGAGTGACCGCACCGAGAGCTCCCTGCGTCACCTACGCCAGGTGTCCAGTCTGCTGTGGCTGGCTGAGGAGGAGGGACTGGTTGGTGCCAACACCTGCTACGTGGAGCTGGGAGCTGGGAAAGGTGATGTCTATCTACATCTTTTTTTCTTAGGAAACTACATTTTATGGTCTTGAATGTCCACACTTAGAATTTCTGTTTGTTTGGTTCCTTTTATTTTGACCATAGACATTTAAATATAGGTAATTTTGGCAGAAGTAGGCTAATTGATCCAACTGAACAGCATGTGAGTTGCAAGTGATCAGCACTTGCAACTCACATGCTGTACAAACTTTGACTGCACATTTAATTTTGCTAGTATAGTGGGTACTTCACATCCAAACTTTCCATACAAGACATACTGATAGTTCAGTTGGCATGTTGAGCTGTATGTAATACAAGACATACTGATAGTTCAGTTGGCATGTTGAGCTGTATGTAATACAAGACATACTGATAGTTCAGTTGGCATGTTGAGCTGTATGTAATACAAGACATACTGATAGTTCAGTTGGCATGTTGAGCTGTATGTAATACAAGACATACTGATAGTTCAGTTGGCATGTTGAGCTGTATGTAATACAAGACATACTGATAGTTCAGTTGGCATGTTGAGCTGTATGTAATACAAGACATACTGATAGTTCAGTTGGCATGTTGAGCTGTATGTAATACAAGACATACTGATAGTTCAGTTGGCATGTTGAGCTGTATGCAATACAAGACATACTGATAGTTCAGTTGGCATGTTGAGCTGTATGCAATACAAGACATACTGATAGTTCAGTTGGCATGTTGAGCTGTATGTAATACAAGACATACTGATAGTTCAGTTGGCATGTTGAGCTGTATGTAATACAAGACATACTGATAGTTCAATTGGCATGTTGAGCTGTATGTAATACAAGACATACTGGTAGTTCAGTTGGCATGTTGAGCTGTATGTAATACAAGACATACTGGTCGTTCAGTTGGCATGTTGAGCTGTATGTAATACAAGACATACTGGTAGTTCAGTTGGCATGTTGAGCTGTATGTAATACAAGACATACTGATGTTCATTTGAAATTGATGTGAGTTCTAAAAACTAAACTAGGGGTTGGTCACGTATGTTTGCCGCTCAGAAACCAGGGTTTCCGATGCGCATGGCGTTGCGCGCTGCTGTTTTATTACAGATATTGACTACTGCGCAGGCATTTGTAGCCTACTTCAGAGCGGGAAATTTACATGACGCGAACTATTGTAATAAATATTGGACCGATTCTTCGTCAGCTCTAAGACAACTTAATAAATATAATCTTTATGTAATTCCATGCAGGTCACGTGTCTTACTACGCGTGCAACGCATGGTGCGGTGCGGGCGGCGGCAGCGCGCTGCTGGTGGACCGCGCGTCGCTGCGGCACAAGCGCGACAACGCGCTGCGCGGGCGCGCCGCTCGCCTGCGCGCCGACCTGGCGCACCTGGCGCTGCAGCGCGTGCCCACAGTGGCGCACTGCGACGCCGTCGTCGGGCTCGCCAAGCATCTCTGCGGCGTCGCCACCGGTGACTGTGCTACTTGTTTCTATAGCTATAGTCTGTTCCAAAACTATCTGATCAAAGTGTACACAAACTCTGTTCTGGTACAATTCTTACGCAATTATTATTACTATTTCCTTTAATATTTAATTGGTAATACATATATAAATTATATTTTTAAATATTAGATTTAAAAAAGTCTCCTTAGGTGTTGTCGAGGCTCTTAGCAATTAAGTCATTGGCTGATACGACTATCGGCACAATAATTGCCGAGTCCACATCCTACATGTCGACAACCTCGCGAGCCAAAATACTTATTATTTCGTTTATTCATATTTTTATTCTTATAAAATACATTTTTAAATATTTTTTAAAAATATTTAAATATACAGTATGTTAACCAACAGAGGGCGTTCCCGTTAACCCGCAATAGTATAGCATCCATACATGCTAAAAAAAATATTACCATTCGAAAACAAAATGGTTTTTATTTTTTTTAATATTAAAATATTCACTAAAAATGTTAAATTGATACGTAAAAGAAACACTCTGTACACGCGTACTTGCAGGACGGAAACATCGCAATTTAGTTTTTATTTTTAGTGAATATTTTTATATTTTTTTGAATATTTTTAGCATTTTTAGTGAATATTTTAATATTAAAAAAAAAAATAAAAACCATTTTGTTTTCGAATGGTAATATTTTTTTTAGCATGTATGGATGCTATACTATTGCGGGTTAACGGGAACGCCCTCTGTTGGTTAACATACTGTATATAAAATGGTAGTCCGCCGGTGTCGGGAGCAGGGTCCAAGCTACCGGTGGTTAGGGCTGCAGAGACAGGAAACTCCTAACAATACGCGCTGTATCGAGGAGTTCTGCCTTCTGAATCTGGACCTTGATCCAACCGCCTAACGAAAGCCTCGATAGATGTTGGTCGAGGCTTTTGACCATTAGGCCGTTGGCCGTTACTTATTATTATTATTATTTTTTGGACATATCTCGGGACCCTGGGGTCTCGGACCTTTGGAAGGCGTACGAGGGGCCGAGCCAACTCGCAGAGGCCCCTTAGACAGTTTTATCAAAATCAAAAGTCATTTAATAATAATCTCTACGTTGACGTCGTGGTGGGGCTTGCGTGCTTCGAACTTTAGGTCTGTGCCGGTAGAATTTACTTTGCCGGAACGGGTCTAGGATGAGGAGCCAGACCAAGAGAGATACAGAAACCCGCAGGGCAGCATGTGGCGAGCTGTTGGGCAGTAGCAACCCCACGGACCCTATCTCCCGAGACAAATCTTGTCCTCATCTCTGGCTTGCCTTTATTGGCCGGCTGGAGTGAACACTGACGAGGAACAGAGCTCCCACCTCTTTCTTGGCCGGCTTGAGTGGAGATTCGCAAGAGCAAACGTGCTCGGAGGAAGGAAGTATTCCAGTAAGGTGCTGGTAGGGATCTTGACCGTACTTCCGGGATTGTCCTGATAGCCGTGGAATACCTCTCCACTCCTCAAGCATCTCAGGAAGTGTTGCCACTACGTCACTATGTGCTAGCGGCCGTTTCCGGGGGCCCATTATTGAGTGTGCAATAAAGGCAAGAAGGAGGTGGGAGCTCTGTTCCTCGTCAGTGTTCAGTGTTATTTTACCGTCCCAACCACGATGCTTACCCAGAGCGAGTGTATCGGACACTGATATTTACTGGAAACTATCGTCAGAATGTCGTTGTTGCTGCCGCGAACTCTGCCCAACAGCGACAACACACGCGTAAAAGTCACCCGCACGCGCGTCGGCAAACATCGCGGACGCACTGCAGAGCCGCGGCAACCGCAACAACAACCTCAAGACGTTATTGTATTGTACCCGCAGAGCGCTGTATGCCTTTTGAGTATAATTAACCCACAGGTTGCTCGTGTAGAATGATTGCCAATATGCTTTGAATAGCGCTAACTTGACTTCAGCTGAGCAACGAGTAAACCTGCGAGCCAACATATTACCCCGGACCGCCAGCGCCCTGCCTTAACGTTCAATGTCCTCGTTGTCTTTTACATCATCGGTGACAATACACCCTAGATATTTAAACTTTTTCACTCTAGTGAGAGGAGAACCGTTCAGAATAACAGGTGGAGGTTCATGGGCCGTTTGATCACCGAGACCAAAAAACATACACTCGCTCTTGGCAGCAATACACTTGAGACCATGACTCCCGGCATACCGCTCACAAACTCTCAGTAGATGACGAAGGGCCCCAATTGACGGGCTCAGCAGCACCATCTTGTCGGCATAACTTACAGTATTGACAGCGACATCATCGATATGACAACATACATGCATGCTACTGAGCTCGCCAATCAGGCTGTCCATATATACATTAAAAAGAGTGGGCGAGGAAATTCCTCCTTGCCTCACGCCACACTCTAGCTTGTACTCCTCAGACAAGCAATCCGCCCACCTTACGACATTTAATTGATTGTCATATTATAATTTCAGAATTTCCACTAGTTCTGTAGATACATTTTGTTGACACAGTTTATCCCACAAGACCTCATAACAAACTAGATCAAAGGCTGTGGATAAATCTCAATAACAGCATAAACACTTACGATCCAAATAATACCTAACCGTGTGCTTTCATAAAGATAATAGCACTCTCGGTGGATAGGCCTGGTTGGAAGCCAAATTGCGCGTGATGCAGATTCCTTCTTAAAGCAGGCTATCCATTACTTTATCCAGAATTGTTTCCAGGGAGATAGGACGATAGTTACTTTTATCACAAATATCTGCAGTTTTACATTTAACGATTGGAACGATTGACTATTGTTCTCATGAGGTCCTGAGGGAGATACCTATGACTTATGCACAGGGAGAAAAACATGGCCAATACCCTGGATAAATGACCACCTGCATGCCGTAAATGTTCAACGCTCAAGCTGTCGTGCCCAGGCGATATACCTCGAGTCATGTAGTCAATAATGTTCTTAACATCTTTAGGTCTTATTTGTATTATATAATGGTAGAAGTATCCGACTGGTGGCTGCATTGCGACGCTACTGAAGAAACAAGTGGACCTACCTTAAAATTAGATTTAATTAGCAATTTTGCGAGGATCCCTATCAGAGCTAATGCATTCAGGCCGATTCTGCTTTATATTTAGTTTATTCGTACATCGCCAGAATTTTTTGAAGTCATTTTTAGAATAATGAGATGCCAGTGTCTATTTTAATTTGTTGGGCGTGGTTTTGACACCACGTATGTCGTAATTTGAACATTTCAATCACTCACTAAAGGGAATTAGTAACACATTCCTGTGTACTTGGAAGGTTTCAACTTTATATCTTGACACTTTTTCCAACAATTATTGTTTGAATAACATTATCGAATTGTGTTTCGTTGATACACCATCAACGAAAATTGCGGTTATAAAATTAACCTCAGTTGTCTAATGAAATACAGCTTTAATGTGATCTAAAATTAAAATTTCGGGTTTAAGTATTTAAATAACCCAATCAAAGCTCTCAGTCTGTAAATGGTGTCAACAAATTGGCTTGGCTACAGGTATGTTTTCTGATCCATTTGTTTACATTTTCATCAAATTGTTTTGGAACACACCATACTCGTCACTGTCTGACACTTGTCTGACGCAAGAGTTGTATCTGATTCTTGCGTGAAGGCAGAGGAAAGCTCACTAACCATATATTATGATTCAAGCTTATTGCCTGCTTCGCAAATCTAAACCTTTCGTAGCCGGTAATTACAGAAACCATTGTGCCTCGCGTAGATCTGCGTTCCGGCGAAGTATTAAGCAATACAAATGATTAAGGCCCACCTGCACCACAAATCGCTAAACACGTTTAACGCTAAACGAATTTAAAACGCTGTTGTGTTTGAAGATGACAGACAGAGTGATGTTTTAAATGCGTATAAAGTTATACAGGTTGTAGCGTAATTAATGGATAACCCTGTTTGTGCGGGTGGGGGGACCCCAAACCCTACGAGTATAATATAAAAAAATGTTAAATCCCGGAGTCGATGGGTATACGCAATTTTTTTTATTATATTTTGAAAAAATGCCATCTTTGGTCACTTCCTCGGCCGCCGTATTCACAAATAAGGAATTTTACTCATGAGATTTAAATAATTTTAATTTTTGTGATTTCTGCATATTTTGAAATGAACGAACTATGTGTATTACAGTTTTAGAGTACCTCATGTGGTTTTTCTTTTTAATCTTAAAGTGAAAAAATTGTGTTTCTGTAAATAAAAGCACTTTGTATCTAAAAAGATATAGAATATTGATATACTTACCACTATATGGGCAGCAGGTTTCCTTACATTTTTTTTTACACCAGACGAACTCAAACTTAGGAAAAAAATTTACAGAAGCACAATTTTTTCACTTTAAGATTTAAAAAACCTACATGAAGTACTCTAAAACTACAATACACATCTTATAGCACGTTTATTTAAGAATATTATGCAGAAATCAGATAGTGAACATTCCTTCATTTGTGAACACGTTGGTCGAAGAAGTGACCAAAGGTGGCAATTTTTTATAAAAAATACTAAAAATTGCGCATGGCCATCGATTCTGGGATTTGACAATTTTTCATATTATAGGGCTTGGGGTCCCCCACCCGCAGATACAGGGTTATCCATTAATTACGCCACACTCTGTATGTATTTAGTGATTAGTGGTGCGAGCGGTCCTAACTGTTTGACTCCTGACCTGTAACCCGAGTGCCTGATGACATGCTGTGTGCAGACTACGCGCTGCGCTGCATCACGGCTCCGGGCGTGCTGCACAAGACGCGCGGCGTAGTGTTGGCCACGTGCTGCCACCACCGCTGCGAGCGAGCCGCCTTCGTTGCCAACCAGCAGCTGCAGGTATGTTGCTCTTGTAGGTACAGCACACCTTTCGGCCAAAACTTCCTTCAGGAAAGTCAACAAAAGATGGGTCGGAACGCGCACCACGAACGACTTGAAATTTGTGTTATGGCGCGCCTCCAACTTCGCCACCCGCAAGGTGCAGTGTCCTCAGTCTTCGTAGAGTAGTGCAAACGGGACACGTACAGCGTACGTGGTTATTTATTAGTTTATTTATCCTTTATTTCAGGCAACTACCATAAAACACAATACATATATAAGAATAAAAACAGTAACACTAAACTAATACATATTTTATTCAACAATCTTAAAATCTACTGCACTAGGACGCCTATCTAGGGGCCTATCTAGGTCTGGTTATGACGCACCATGTTACGACGAAGCTATGTCCGTGCCCGACGCCATTAATATATGAATTTTGAATATAGGGGTCACTTTTGAGGGCAAATAACAAAAATTAAAAAAAAAATGCAAACTGTGTCGTGTGACTTATCAAATGAAAGGGCTTACTGTGAGGGTCTCAAATATATTTTTATTGTGATATTAAAATAGACAGTTTTAAAATTATTAAAAAAAAATAGAAGAAATTTGACCATTCCCCCTTATCTTCGAAATTACTGAGGCTAAAATTTTGTAAAATTAAAGAAAATAGTTCTATACATATACATTATAAGAAAACTCATAAGAACTCTATGGTCCTAAAATAACGATTGTAAATCTCTCAATATTGTGCATATGTACAAAATAATATTTGCAGAACATGTTTTACCTACAATGTTAAGTTTGTTCTTAGGATAAATTCATCCCAACTACGGAACCCTTTATTGTGCGTGGTCCGACACGCAGTTGGCCGGTTTTTTTTGCTTGCTTATTTACTCACTAAGTCAGCATAAAAAATATCAATAAATAGACCACAATTCCCGGGGTACACTCATTTGAATAGTTATTACTGGGGTAATTATTTATTTCAATAGTTATCCATATCAAATACTTATTCATTTGAATAGTTTTATTTTTTTATCATTACTTTTGGATCAGACTAGTTGTTGCCGACTGTGCCGACTCGCTTCAGAAGCCGGTAAAATAAAAAACTTAGACTGTACGTAAAAATCTGGTGTACTAAAGGAACACAACCTGCAGCGGTATCTTCATCGCGCGTGTCAGAGTGAAGTCGGTGTTCGGAGGAGGCGCGAGCGACGTTCGCGCCGCCCGCGCGCTCCTCGCAGCCAGTAGTAGTATACTCGCTCTTAGGAGTACCTACCAATAGACAATTCGTAACAGCAAGTCATTAAGTTGTGTGCATATTTCCAGGAGCTGGGCATCAGTAATGAGGAGTTCAACGTGATGCTGGGCATCGTGTCGTGGGCCACATGCGGCGACGGACGCAGCCGCGACTCGCGCACGCTGAGCGACCAGCCAGGAGATGTCACTAATCAGAATCGAGAGTCAAGCAGTCAACGCCGTGAACCAGCCAATAGTAATGGAGAGTCTCATGAAGAGCCAGTAGATAGTGTTGTATTGCCGCAGGAGCACCGCGAGCCGCGCAAGCTGAACGATCAGCCAGGAGATGTGACCAATCACAATCAACTGCCAAACAGTCAGGGCTGTGAACCAGCCAATGAAGAGTCTCACGTGGAAGGGCCAGCAGCCCGTGTAGTGT
Organism: Dicycla oo; assembly: GCA_948252095.1. NCBI lineage: Eukaryota > Metazoa > Arthropoda > Insecta > Lepidoptera > Noctuidae > Dicycla > Dicycla oo. The sequence goes on along the minus strand of OX411716.1, from coordinate 468,639 downwards.
TACCGCAGGAGCACCGCGAGCGCGTGGGGCGGCGCGCCAAGCAGCTGCTGGACTGGGCGCGCATGCTGCACCTGCGCGGCTGCGGGTTCGATGCCCGGCTGTGCTACTTCGTGCCCACGGCCGTGTCGCTAGAGAACGTGTGCATCGTCGCTAAGAAGCGCAGCTGATGCTGTTTAAGGCAACTGTTCCACCGACCACGAGGAAGCGACTAGCTATCGACTATTTTCTCGCTCATGAAACGTACTACGATAGAGTAGGTCTCGTGTCAGTAAAAGAGATGCATATATTAATAATTGGCCGCTGACTGTTCACACTGCAGGCGACCAGTTAGAAGAACAAACAACTCGTTGTCAGTGGCTCTACTCCCGTTATACAGGGTGTGGCGTAATTAATGGATAACCCTGTATGTGCGGGTCGGGGCACAACAAGCCCTATAATATAAAAAATTGTCAAACCCCGGAGTCGATGGGTACCTATGCGTAATTTCTTTTTAAATTATACTCATGTGGATTTTTATTGGCCATAGCGCTTGATGGCGCGCTTCTCCCGGCCTGCTCCGACTTCCGGTATCTTGGTTCACTTGTGCAAAACGATGGCGAAGTAGACCGGACTGTTAAGCACAGAATTAACACTGGGTGGATGAAATGGCGGCAGGTCACGGGAACAATCTGCGACTCCCGCGTTCCCCTTAAACTCAAGGGGAAGATTTATAAAACAATGGTTAGACCTGCTGTATTGTATGGATCAGAATGTTGGGCCATAAAAAGGATGAATGAAAGGCAATTGCATGCAGCCGAGATGAGAATGCTAAGAGGGATGTGTGGTATTACGCGAATGGATAGAATAAGAAATGAGTATGTAAGAGGAAGTCTGAAAGTGACGCCGGTGACTGAAAAGTTGTGTGGAAGTCGGTTGTCATGGTATGGCATGTGATGCGGAGGAATGAGGAAAATGTCGTCAGGAAAGTGTTGAGTATGAATGTGGAGGGCTATACGAGTAAGGGAAGACCAAAGAAACGATGGATGGACTGTGTGAAAGATGATATGGCCAAAAAGGGAGTGACTACCGAGATGACGACTAATAGAGAAGTATGGAAGAAAAAGAGATGTTGCGCCGACCCCAAATAGATTGGGACAAGGGCAGGAGAATGATGATGATGTGGTTTTTTTTAATCAAATTGTGTTTCTGTAAAAAAATTACTTTGTTTCTAAAAAAGAATATGGAATAATGATATACCTACCATTTTGGAATCTGCATTAAGGGGACAAGTTTTAAAAAATATGGGCAGCTAGGTTTCCATACATTTTTTTACACCAGACGAACTCAAACTTAGGAAAAAAAATTACAAAAAACCTACATGAAGTTCTCTAAAACTGTAACACACATTATAGCACGTTTGTTTAAGAATATTATGCAGAAATCAGATAGTGAAAATTTCTTCATTTGTGAACACGGTGGTCGAGGAAGTGACCAAAGATGACAATTTTTTATAAAAAATAAAAATTGAGCATGTCCATCGATTCTGGGATTTGACAAATCCCGGAATCGATGGAAACAAATTACGCATAGGTACCCATCGACTCTGGGGTTTAACACTTTTTTTATATTATAGGGCTTGGGGTCCCCCACCCGCAGGTTATCCATTAATTACGCCACACCCTGTATATATATAGGGTGACTGGTAATTAGTGACCGATACCACAGATTAATACAGATGGGACACTCGACAAAATCATTTAAATAAAAAGCGACTCTTGCTACGACACAATAAAGTGCAATTCAGGCCGCACAACGCTTATTACCTACAGTTATATTCCCTACCTACAAGTTGCCTCTCTTTCTATCGCGTAACCCTTATGCCTTATGACCTCGTTAGGGTTGTCATCTTTTAAACAATAATTAATTTGTATATTTAATTACCAATTAAGTGTGCGTGTTAAGTGTACTACTTTTGTGAACAAATGACGTTTCAATTGAACCTATGCTCGGTACTTACTTAGTTGTGGGTATGTAGATCAAAAAAACTATTTTTTTTATTTTACCAATGTCTGCATACATATGTACTTTAACGTAAGAAAATAGGCATAGGTACGGTAGGTACAGTCACGTACCGGGATTGTTGAGCCACTAGCTTATCATCTTAATTTGGTTGTGTTACACGAATGCCGCCCGTTTTTCGTTATTGAAATGTCAAATTTTACGCGCGGCATTCGTGTAACACAACCAAGTTAAGATGATAAGCTAGTGGCTCAACAATCCCGGTTCGTGACTGTACATGCGTATATCAAATCTGGAAGGAAATACCGACCGCAGGCGACTTCGTAGAAATTCGATTCGATTTCTTAGAAGTACAATAGGAACCGGCGTCACGTCGCCTGCTGCTGCCGCCTGCGGACGGTACTTTAACACATTCAGTGCGGCAGACACACATGCGCGTTTTCATAACTTTCTTCGAGAGCGGCGCGGCGCACATGTGTGTTCGTTGTGCATCTCTATTGTTTCGAAAACATCGTAAAAAAAAGGGTCGGTAAGGGTGTAGCATAAAGAATCGTTTGCATAAAGAATTCAGCAGAGAATGTGTTAATTTGTTTAGTCTCCATTATTTATTAATATGTACCTACGTAATTGAGTAAATAAACAAGTACGTAGGTGTACGGTGAACGCGCACATCTTGTAACATTAGGTATGTTAAGCTACATCAGCGTTTGAAAAATAAATCAGTGATTTGACCACACTCAACGCGGGCGGTTTTTTTCTTCATCCCCGGGTTTCCATCATCACAAGTGTACAGAACAATCATCGTACGCTTGTACTGTCGCCAGCACATCAAGCTACTACAATCTGTCAAATTTCTTTAATGGGTTTTCAACTTTATCTCTAAAGCGTTAGGTTCAAGGTTGATTGGGAAAATTTGACAGTTTCGGGTAGCTTGACCTGCTGGCGTCTGTACAAGACTATCATCGTACCTACCAGTACGAATACATAACCAAAATCTTACTACATGATATGTGTATTTAGTTATGGTTATAAAACAAAAATACTATTTAAATAGGTATTTCCTACCTATACTTATCAAAGGCGGAACCTAACCTTGTATACAGAACTTATAAGTACCTAACTATAATGATATAATAATAAATAATATTCTCACTACGTAAATACTGGCGACATACCCGGTGTAGGTACCTACCTACCTATTTACTACCAGGCAGACGTGCATTTCTTTACCTTTCGGTGTCCTTTGAAAGTGAAAAGGTTCGGATCCTTAGGCCCTTCGCACACGGATCGTAAGCGTAATCGTCTCGTCGTCGTAGATTGTCATGCCGCATTGGCGTGAAAAATCTCATACGATTCGTTGCAGCACCGCTTCGTATGCGGAGAAGTTTGAACATGTACGTGCTCATTTGGCTCTCTTACGCGCGTATTACGATACGACTACGCTTACGATCCGTGTGCGAAGGGCCTTATTATTATTTATGCAGCCAAATGCGATGCAATATAGTTTTGCCTTCTTTTTAATCGTTTTCGTTTTAATATCTTGCGACGAAAGGACGACGCGGCGCGGCGCGTGAATATTGAATTGACGTGCGACCCGGCGGCGCGCGGCAGTCCTCCTGGATTGAACCATTGTACCCTCACTGGGTTGGATTTTTCTAAAATCCAATGATGCAGTTTTATTTTCATCAAAATCGAGCCTGATACTCCTTTGAATACTTTTCGCTATTCCTCATAGTTTCGGATTTGACCATCCACGCCGACTTGAAAAATTAACCCTATACACACATCAACACTGTCTGGATATTTCGGATTTTCTCAATTTACTCAAAGTTTGTTATAAATAACAAGCAACATTTATATATTTAATAAATCCCATTTATCAGACTAGACTTCAGAATAAAACAAAATCTAAGGCGTTGTACAGCAAAATTGAAGAAAACATAATTTAAAAAATAGAACACGACAATTTAACCCTTTGACCGCCACGTCAGTCAGTAAAGAAAATCTGTCTTCTCTACGCCAAGCGACAAATTCCTTTCATACCTACAAAATAATAGTCACGACAAAAGTGTATATCGATAAATCATCGATACAATTTACTTGTGAATGGTTTACGAATAATAAGAATATTTTAAAAAAAAGTTTTTCAAACTGTACTGTGTGACATATCAAACAAATGGAAGGGTTTACTGTGAGGGTCTCAAATATATTTTGTTTATAATTTTAAAATAAATGGTTTCAAAGTTATTTAAGAAAAATCTTTTTAGCAAAAAATAAAACCCACTTCCAAAACAAAACACTACAAAATGAAAAATAACTTTAATTTCGGAAGTCGGTGTCTTTGGTTTTGTATTTTCGTTTTTTGCCACCGACTTCCGAAATTAAAGTTATTTTTCACTTTGTAGTGTTTTGTTTTGGAAGTCTGGTTTTATTTTTTGCTAAAAAGTTTTTATTTTTCACTTTTTAGTTGTGGAACCTACCCCGCACAAATTCGAATACCTAATTGACCACAATAACTGTAGATATAGCCATGTAAATAACAGTGATAGGAAGTTATTGAAACATCATCACATCATCCACATAAAATAAGTGGGAAATATACGCATTATTGAAGCTAACTCAAAAACTCCCCAAGCAAAGTTAATAAAATTTATATGGGACCACCTCGGAAGTATACCCTTTCAACACACAAAAAGAATTTTCCAAATCGATCCAACCGTCTTTGAGTAATCGCGTAACAAACAAACAAAAAAAAAATCATACAGACGAGTTGAGAACCTCCTCATTTTTGAAGTCGGTTGAAAATTGCTTATAAGTACCATTAAATTGTATTATTTCACCCATGTTTCGCCTTTTTCCCTACTTAGTAATCATTACCCAGTAGTTACAGCGTTAGATAAAACAGATTTTATAATAAAAAGGTAATTAAAATATTTTAAATAACAAAGCCACAGTAGGTACTTGTACGTGATCGCACGACGGTGGTCTAGTCGAGCTTGGAGAAAATGAAACACTGTTTCGCGCTCCCGAATAACTGTATTGACTAACCACACAAGATATACAAGTTATCGTGCAAACAATATTATTCTCAAAAAAAATAAAATTCTAACAATACTTATACTTTCCGAGGTAACGTAACCATAGCGCGATCTATTTCGATCCCAACGCCATCTAGGGAAGTAAAACTTCAACTTTTGGTCATCGACTTATTAAATCGCACTACGGTTCCGCTCAGCATCGTAAACATACCGCCCACCAAGAACATATTACTAAATGTTCTTCAGTACCGCCCACCGTGAGGAAACAGTGCTGAGGTGAGTACCATTGGTGGGACTTATACAAGATTGATCTTAAAATTAAGTTATGGGTAGGATACATAATTTAGACGTAGGTCTTTTTATGGATGACGATTTAACGCGCAAGGTTACAACCCGCGTAATACCATCGGCGCCCGGATGTTTCTGCTCTATTCTACCGAGTAACCACTTGCCCGGCGGTAAATCGTCCTCCTTTACCAAAGCTACATCTCCGACCGATGGTTCAGGGTTCACGCGATTCCATTTACGACGTTGTAAAAATTGATGGAGGTAGTCCTGTGACCAACGACGCCAGAAGTCCTGTACCATTCTCTGATGTAGCTGCCATCTTTGTAAACTATTAATGTTGCATGATTCATAATTGGAATCAGGCGGCAAAACTAGGGCTTCGCCCACCAGAAAGTGACCGGGCGTCATAATCGTTAACTTATCCTGATCCTCATTATAAGACATTGGCCTCGAATTGAGACACGCCTCAATTTGAGCTAACACTGTAGCCATTTCTTCAAAGGTTAGAGTGGAATTACCTATTACCCGTTTAAGATGGAACTTGGTGGACTTAATACCAGCCTCCCAAAGACCCCCAAAGTTAGGCGCGTGAGGAGGAATAAAACGCCACTCCGTACCGTTATCTGCTAACCCCTCTGCTATTTCAGGATTACAGTAAGATTTCTCCTTATTAAATAAGTAAAGCAACTCCCGCGCAGCGCCTACAAAATTAGTGCCGTTATCGCTGTGCAGCTCTGAGCACCGACCACGACGAGCAACAAACCGTTTAAAGGCGGCCAGAAAACCCTTAGAGCTCAGTTCACTCACTGCCTCCAAGTGCACAGCTCTTGTGGCCAGGCATATAAACAAACATATATAACCCTTGTACGAGGTATTACCGCGCCCCTTTGAGACCCTAATATTAATAGGACCTGCATAATCCACTCCACTGCGTAAAAATGGTTTCGATGGGGTTACACGAGGGGTGGGTAATTGTCCCATTAATTGGGGTTTGATCGTTGCTGAGTAACGAATACATTTTACACAACCCCTTACATACTTTTTAACTAATAGTTTTAATCCTACTATCCAATACTTTGAACGCAAATAAGTGATCATGAGTTGTGGACCACCATGCAAGGTATTTTTGTGCGCCTCTGCTATGAGAAGTTCCGTTAAGAAAGACTCTTTCGGGATTAAAATAGGATGAGTTCTATCATATCCTAACTGCGATTTCTCTAGTCTACCCCCTACTCTCATAATTCCCTCAGAATCTAGGAATATGTTGAGTGATTTCAACATGCCGCCTATTTTCTGAGGTTTATTAGTCTTCAAAAGGTCCAGTTCCTCGGCGAATCCTTCTTCCTGGCATTTTCTCAGGCATATACTTAAAGCATCTTCTCGTTCTTGTCTAGATAGAGGTTGCGGAGCTTCCTGCTCCTTCGAAGTTGTGCTTTTCTTTTTTAAATCGAATAGGAATCGTCGAGCATAAGCAATAGTTCTAACTAACTCCAATAATGATGAGAATTGACTCCAAAATGAACTATCCACCGTGGTTGTATGAACCTTTACTTCTTCTAATTCAGTCACTAAATGCTTCGGCCTTTTATATTGAATCACTTGATCTCTTAAAAATGTTGGGCCATCCCACCACAGAGAAGTATTCTCAAGCTCGGAAGGACAAATTCCACGCGAAGCACAGTCTGCTGGATTCTGTTTTGTGGATACGTGAGCCCAATGATGGCTATCTAAAGAAGTCAATATCTCCGATACTCGATTGCCCACAAACGTCTTCCAACGACTCGGGTGGCTGTTTAACCATGCTAATACTACCTCACTGTCTGTCCAAGCGTGCCAATCTGACTTCGGAATGGCCATCACTTCACCGACTTCCTGAAGCAATTTAGTCAAGAGTACAGCCCCGCAAAGCTCCAGCCTGGGAATCGACACCTGTTTCACTGGTGCTACTCTTGTTTTAGAAGCCACTAATGAAACAAATATATTCCCTGTTACATCCACTACTCTTAAATATATAACTGCACCATAAGCTAATTTCGAAGCATCCGCGAAACCATGTAACTCCGTGGTTGCATTTGTGGAAGTGACATGCATCCACCGTGGGATTCTGATGGTTGCCAACTGAGACATCTTCTCACGGTAAGTTAACCATTCCTTTAATAACTGGTCTGGTACTTCTTGATCCCAACCTATACCAGCCAACCATAACCTTTGAATCAATATTTTCGCTTTAACTATACTAGGGGCTAACCATCCTAGCGGATCGAATAAACGAGAAATATCCGAAATTATTTTCCTTTTAGTTGCAGGTGTTGCTGTGAGCGGAATATTAATGGAGTATTGGAAGATATCTTCACTGGAGTTCCAGGTAAGTCCTAGTATTTTTGTTACCTCATCTATTTTTATTTTTAATTCTTTCTCTGTAGTGCTCTGCTCGACCTTTATTTTATCTAATAATTCCCCACTGTTAGTTTTCCACTTTTGAAGCGAGAAACCTCCCCTTTTTAATACCTCATTGATTTTAGTGTAAATGTCATAAACTTCTTCAATATTTTCACCTCCGGTCATTAGATCATCCATAAAAAAATCATTTAAAATGATATCCCTTATCTTTGGACAACCCTGACACTCGTCATAAGCTGCTTGATGTAAAGCCCTCACTGCTAAGTACGGTGCTGATGCTGTACCGAACGTAACCGTGACTAATTCAAATTCTTCTATTTCCTGTGTAGAACTATCTCGCCAAAGAATACGTTGATACATTGTATCTTTTTCATTGACTAAAACTTGTCGATACATCTTTATAATATCCGCCACTAGACATATCTTATGTGTCCTCCATCTTATAACAATGTGTCGAAGATCCGCCTGCAACGTAGGCCCTACTAACAAGTTATCGTTTAGTGACGATCCCTTGGAACCTTTACAGGAGGCGTCAAACACGACTCGCACCTTGGTCGTGTCCTTATCCTCGCGGACAACGGCGTGATGGGGTAAGTATACGGCCTTATTATTAATCGATTCGCTTTCTACTACCTTTTTCATGTGATTTAAATCTAAGTATTCTTGCATGACCTTAGTGTAACTATTTTTTAATGTAGTGTTCTTTTCTAACCTTGATTCTAAACTTCTAAGTCGTTTTTCAGCTATCATTTTGGAGTCGCCTATCTCATCAACCAAATCAACTTCCCGGACAGGTAACCTTACGATATATCTACCTTCTTTATTTCGTGTAGTAGAAGTTGTAAACAAAGTTTCACATTTAATCTCATCTTCCGTGAGTATCTTTTTTGTTGCCGATGGCTCAGCTTCTATCTCCCAGAACTTTTTTAATAACTCATCTGCCTGAATATTTGAGTGCAGAACAGTGATGCATGGATATGAATTTACATTTACCGAATGATCTGTACCTACAACTCCTGATAAAATCCAGCCCAAAACCGTATCTTGGGCTACGACTGAACCATTTACGCCGTACTTAAGACCTTTTTGAATTATGTTACAGTAAACTTCAGCACCTAATAAAATGTCTATTTTGTTAGGTCTGTCATATTCAGGGTCGGCTAAGTCAGTCTCTTTCAAATCAACCCATTCTATCTTGGTTGCCTTAACAACTGGCAGCAGGGAGGTAATAGATTTTAAAACGTAAGCCTTGACTTGCACGTTGAAAGTGGGATTGACTCTGGACTGTATTTTTATGTTAACAGTGGCCTTACAATTGACAGTTTTATGACCACCTACACCTGCTACTAAATGTTTTGTTGAAGTTTTCTTCAACCCTAAATACTGAGCCATAGACTCCGTGATAAAAGACCCTTGAGATCCTTGATCTATTAACGCGCGAATTGCCCTATACGTTCCTCCTCTAGCCTCCGCGTTTATTAATGCCGTGGGTAATAAAACGGTGTCCTTACATGTACCCGTAGAAAGGCATGAAACGATCGCACTATCAGATCCCTCCGCTCGTGGAGTGGCCGTTTTATTCCCCTCAGGCAACTTAACATTACTCGTATCCGCGGTTGTATTTAACGTGTCTTTCTCGGACGACTCTGAACCATCAGTAGAATGAAGTAGCGTATGGTGACGTTTTTTACACACATTACATTTTCCAGTATTTCGACAAAATCTGGCAGAGTGATTGCCGCTTAAACAAGTGAAACATAAGCGTTTTTCATGTACAAAGTTACGGCGAACATCGCTGCCTTGATTCATAAACGATTTACAATTTGTTATCTTATGAGCAGCAGAACAATATGCACAAGTTACCTCGCCTTTTTCTTTTCCTACTACATGGAAGGATTGCGCGCCTTTATGAGCCTCTTTAGGCCTATTTTCGATACTTTCTAAACCCCTGTACCGTCCTACTAAAAATTCTCGAAACTCGTCAAATGAAGGAAGGTCTTCTGAGGAATCAGACGATATTTTTAGCTCCCAAGCCTTCCTGGTTTCTTTATCTAATTTGGTACTAGTTATGTAAATAACAAGAATGTCCCAAGATGAGACATCTATCCCTAAATTCTTTATAGAGGCTAAACAATCACAAGTGGTACTAATTAATTTCTTTATTTCACTGGCTGATTCGACTGTTAAAGACCTTTGATTGAACAAACGTTTAATAATCGAATTTGCTAAAAATCTTTTGTTGTTATATGTGGACTCTAATTTTCTCCAACATTCCAAGTAATTGTCTGATGTCACATTTATGTTTCTTAATAATAATTCCGCTTCGCCGGTCAAATATCCTTTCAAATAATACAACTTCTGAGCATTATCCAATCTACTATTTTTATGTATCAAACCTACGAACAAGTCTCGAAAGGTTGACCACTCATGATATTTACCGGAAAACATAGGTATTTTAACTTCTGGTAAACGAAAGTTATTATTTTCTTTAGTACTAGACTCCTGGCTAGGGTTATGCAAGTTATCTTTTCTAATGAGATCTTTCAGAGTACTTTTAAAATTAATATATAAATCCTCAACTTCATCGTATAACCCATCTTTATAATATTTGGAACTAATTAATTCAGGCCTTTTAAATTCACTTATTTTGGTGTGTGTATTATAGAAAAGTTGCCATTGTTGCTCCAAACTATCTAGACGAGTCTCAAAGTATGATATCGTTAGGCGATCTTTCGGACATTTTTTAAAATTAATCCAAGACTTTTCAATTTTGATTTTGATGTCTTCTTGGATGTCAATATATCTATCCATTTTGAACACAAGTTACAATCACAGAAAATTAAGAATAAACACAAACAATACACAATAGAACAATGTGACAAACTCCAATCAATTAAGAGTGGAATCATATAATTATTATGATAATTAATTAATGTCCCCAAACAACCGCTCTTGAACTTCTTCCGAACACAAAGATCTATTTGCCAAGATCTAGTAAGTAGATTGTTATAAGTCTATAACAATAAATTCCAGGGCCAAACGAGTATAGGTTACTCGTCAGAACCATAAATAAGGTTGAAAGTACTCACAATTTATCCACTTTTGCACTCACTATGACACCACACTACTAGCGCACTCTGCCTGTTCGCCCGTGAACTGCAACGCTCCTTGTTGCCCGGCACGTACCAGTAGCGCCCTCTTCTTGCACCCACTCTTGCGTCGCTGCTCCTCCAGCAGCCTGGCTCCCGGCTGCTTCCTGCACCCGGCTCCCGGCAACAGCTGCTGCACTGCACTGAAGACTCCCAATCCCGGACACCGCACTTGGTGCCCGCCGAGGGAGGGTTTGCTCTGGACAGCGATCCACTGCCCAGTAATGACGCACGCAGGGTGGATATTACCACCGCCGGAACCACTAATCACCACTCGCGACTGTATCCGACTTCGAAGGACCATGTACGTGATCGCACGACGGTGGTCTAGTCGAGCTTGGAGAAAATGAAACACTGTTTCGCGCTCCCGAATAACTGTATTGACTAACCACACAAGATATACAAGTTATCGTGCAAACAATATTATTCTCAAAAAAAAATAAAATTCTAACAATACTTATACTTTCCGAGGTAACGTAACCATAGCGCGATCTATTTCGATCCCAACGCCATCTAGGGAAGTAAAACTTCAACTTTTGGTCATCGACTTATTAAATCGCACTACGGTTCCGCTCAGCATCGTAAACAGTACTAATCTCGTTGTGACGAAATCCACTGACTTTAAAAGTCATCACTGGCGTGGCCAGCACTGCGCTTACAAATTTTTTAGTGTTACATCGATATTATTGCATGATATGTAATATTATAATCGTTCCGTTTGGTGCCGGACGTAAAGAATAGCACCATCCCATTTCTTCACGTGGGTGTCATAAAAGGCGACTAAGGGAACTTGAGACCTTAGTGCATATAATTTAAGCACCTTGGGTCACCCGCGCGGTGGCGGGTAAACCACCAACAAAAGCATTCCCAAGGAGGGTTGGTGTCAGGCGGGCGGCCGACTGTAAAAACTTAGCCGAAACTACCATATGCAACATGGTAGGAAATATGAGAATGTGCGATAGGGCTAGGGGCAGCACCCGGCTCCTGTGGGAAATGGACAAGGGTTGTCGTATCAGAACGAGCGGGTGCGACGTAAGACGCAAGCTCGGAGTGTGAGAGAAGTAAGATTGAGGTGCGCGAGCTGGAATGTAGGTACGATGACTGGAAGAGGAAGAGAATTAGCAATGTCTTAAAAAGGCGACGACTGAATATAGCGTGTCTGCAAGAGACGAAATGGAAGGGTGCGAAGGCTAGAGAGATAGGAGAAGGATATAAGTTCTTTTACTGTGGAAGCGATGGCAAGCGAAATGGTGTGGGTATAGTTTTGGATAGGGAATTGAAAGAATGTGTGGTGGATGTTAAAAGAGTGAGTGATAGAGTGATAGCTGTTAAAGTAATTATGGAAAGTTTAGTGTTAAATATAGTAAGTGTGTATGCACCCCAGTCAGGATGTGAGGATAGTGTAAAAGAGAAGTTTTGGGAGGATTTCGATCGTGTGATAATGGATGTGCCAGAGAGTGAAGAAGTGTATGTGGGGGGTGACTTTAACGGGCATGTAGGAAGACAGAAGGATGGGTATGAGAGAGTGCATGGCGGTTGGGGATACGGAGCCCGTACTGATGGCGAGACACTGTTGCAAGCTGCTTCTGCTTTCGACCTGGCAATAACAAATACGTGGTTTAAAAAGCAAAACGAACACCTTATTACTTACAAAAGTGGCCGCCACGCGACACAAATTGATTTCTTGCTGGTAAGACGGAACAGCCTAAAATGTGTTAAAAATTGTAAAGTGCTGCCAGGCGAAGGCTTAGTCACACAACACAGACTAATAATAATGGAAGCAAAAGTCAGTGTCTCGTCCAGTAAGTACAAAGAACGGCCCCCACCAAAAACCAGGTGGCGTATGATAGAAAAAGAGGAATGTGCAAGTATGTTTAAGAGTCAAGTGGTAGACAAAATGATCGAAATGAAGGATATGGAAGGAAAAACTGTAAATGAAATTTGGAAAGTGATGGCGGATTGTATAAGGAGAGTAGCAAAAGACGTGTTTGGAGAATCGAAAGGGAAAGGCATGATAGAAAAGGATACATGGTGGTGGAATGAAGAAGTGCAAAAGATGCTTAAAGAAAAGAAAGTTGCGTTTAAAGAATGGCAGGGTGTAGAAAACGGGAATGATAGTCTGAAAGAAGATAAGAAGAGAATTTATATAGAATGGAAGAGGAAGGCAAAAAAGGTGGTAGCAGTTTCCAGGGCTAAGGCGCAGGAGAAGTTGTATGACTCACTGGACAGCCCAAGAGGCCAGGAGCTATACCGGATTACAAAAGCAAGAGAAAGGAGAACGAGAGATATAATTCATATTAAGTGTATGAAAGATGAAGCCGGTAAGGTTCTGTCCCAAGATGACGAGATAAAAGAACGATGGAAGTTTTATTTTGGAAAGCTAATGAACGAAGAGAATAAATGGAATGGTGTGCTCAAAGAGGTACAAACAAATATGGGTTTGGTGAGGGAAATTAGCATGGATGAAGTAAGGAAGGCAGTTCAAAGTATGAAAAATGGAAAGGCCATGGGCCCAGATGACATACCAGTAGAAGTATGGAAGTGTTTAAAAGAAGATGGATGTATGTGGCTGACTTTATTCTTCAATAAGTTGTTGCATGAAGAAGCGATCCCACAAGAATGGTGCAATAGTTCGCTAGTGCCCATCTTCAAGAATAAAGGTGACGTGCTGCAACAACTATCGAGGGATAAAGCTTATGTCCCATACTATGAAGGTATGGGAGAAAATAATAGAGAAAAGATTGCGAGAGGAGAGTGAGATTACCCCAAACCAGTTTGGGTTTATGCCAGGCCGAGGAACAGTGGACGCCACTTTTGTACTCCGCCAATTGTGCGAGAAGTACAGACGTGCACACAATAACTTGCACATGGTGTTCATTGATCTGGAAAAAGCGTATGATAGGGTACCTCGGGATGTCTTGTGGTGGGCCTTGAAAGAGAAAGGTTTGCCCGGGAAGTATGTAGAGTTAATTCGTGCTATGTACAGTCAATCTTGTACCTACGTCCGGTCGGCTGCTGGCAACACCGACGAGTTCAGTGTGGCGGTAGGCTTGCACCAGGGGTCAGCTTTAAGTCCTTACATCTTCCTGTTAATTATGGACGCTCTGACAGCGGACATACAGGAAGAGGCACCCTGGTGCATGCTATTTGCCGACGACATCGTTCTTGTCGGTGAAGATGGACCTGAGATCCAGAGCAGATTGGAGAAATGGCAACGGAAACTGGAGAATGTCGGCTTGAAAATCAGCAGAACCAAGACCGAGTATATGTTCTGCGATTTCGGCGGTCTCTCCAGTGCTGGAGCCATAGCGCTTGATGGCGCGCTTCTCCCGGTCTGCTCCGACTTCCGGTATCTTGGTTCACTTGTGCAAAGCGATGGCGAAGTAGACCGGACTGTTAAGCACAGAATTAACACTGGGTGGATGAAATGGCGGCAGGTCACGGGAACAATCTGCGACTCCCGCGTTCCCCTTAAACTCAAGGGGAAAATTTATAAAACAATGGTTAGACCTGCTGTCTTGTATGGATCAGAATGTTGGGCCATAAATAGAATGAATGAAAGGCAATTGCATGCAGCCGAGATGAGAATGCTAAGAGGGATGTGTGGTATTACGCGAATGGATAGAATAAGAAATGAGTATGTAAGAGGAAGTCTGAAAGTGACACCGGTGACTGAAAAGTTGTGTGGAAATCGGTTGTCATGGTATGGGCATGTGATGCGGAGGAATGAGGAAAATGTCGTCAGGAAAGTGTTGAGTATGAACGTGGAGGGCTATACGAGTAAGGGAAGACCAAAGAAACGATGGATGGACTGTGTGAAAGATGATAGTGCCAAAAAGGGAGTGACTACCGAGATGACGACTAATAGAGAAGTATGGAAGAAAAAGACATGTTGCGCCGACCACAAATAAATTGGGACAAGGGCAGGAGAATGATGAATGATGTAATATTATAATCACGTGATTAATATGTTACTAAAATAGTATTTAATAATAACTGAGTTTTTTTTTTTTTTTGTTAATCCTACATTAAACCAATAAGTTCGAATAAATAAGTCATTATTTTAAAATCTAAAAACATTCAAAAGTATTTGTAGGAAGTAGCTTTTCATTTGGGATTTGATTTTTAAAATGCATTGGTAGATAATAAAATTAAAAATCATATTAAAAGATATCACAAATCATATTTAAAGATTCTGCTTCAGAAAATGTATCATTGTCTTCTAACACTCGAAGAAGCTGTTCGGTTGTCATTTCACTTGAAGAAATTTTAATGTTGTGGATTTAGATACTAAACAACACATATAAGACAAATTATTATTTCCTATTAAAATACTGCACTACACTATTAGTGTCCGGCAGCGCGGTGACGTCATAGCGCGCCGTCTCATCCCGTCTGTGACGTACAAAGTACTGTAAAGGATTCCGCTGACATGGATGCGCGAGAGTTGCCACAAAATTATCGATTTGCACTTTATTTAAATGAGTTTATCACTACATACGGTAGTTTTATTTTATATTTTGCTTTGTATTTAATCTGGTGTAAAATGTAGTAGACGAGAAATAATTTTCGAATTTGTTTTAGTAATATATTTCTTTTAGCTTGACGACTCTTCACGTCCGTGGCGTGGACTTGCACGCCAAATGATACATTTTGCATGATGTTCTTACATTGTTTTTATTTATTTATTAATAACCAACTTATATTTACAGTTTGCACCACACAGGTCCTTATTAGTAATACACAATCATAAAATTATATTAAATTACATAAAAACAAAACAAGAAATTAAACAAAATAAGATAAAATTAGATAAGATTAGACAAAGTTAGTAAAAATTAGATAATATTAAAAAATAGATAAAATAAGACAAAATTATATAGAAATGGGAAAAAAATAGAATATAATAAAATGATTAATAACAAAATACACAATTTAATTTATTTACTCCAAGGAGATTGTACTGGGAGTGGTAATGGACTCCAGATATCGAGTAGCAGTGTTCAGGAATCTCAGTTCAGTACTCGCGAAGACATCTGAGGGTTCGTCATATAGGTAGCATAATGTTGTTAATAAGGGTGAGGGCTAGGTACAATGGACTGGTCTTGAGGGTACTGGTTTGAGGTATTGAGAATAGGGATCGTTGGCGAGGGCGAAGTGTGTGGACTAATGGGTAGTGGGATGTTGTGATCTTTTCCCATTACAGAGTGGCTAATTGTTATATATCTTTGTGTAATAGTATAATAATAATAATATCTTAGGACATTATTCACACACGGTCATCTGATCCCAAACTAAGCAGAGCTTGTACTATGGAAACCAGATAACTGATATACTACATACACTACTTTTTTTTTGTAAATAGATAATTACACCCAGACTCAGGACAAACAGACATGTTCATGCACACAAATGTTTGTCCTGGATGGGAATCGAACCCATCGTTTATTTTGAACTGAAAAAGTGGTGCCGTCCGAAGCGTCGTGAGCACGTTTTAATTTGACGTCCATAGACGTACGTGGCGTTCAGAGTTAACAAAATTTACCAAATACGAAATAATGTATACTTAAAGATAAAAATGTAATCAATAGAACATACAAGTTTTTACTGACTTAGGTACTTATTTATCTTTCATCTCCGTGCTGATCTCACAGAACTTGGGATATTGTTTGTCTGTCACTTGCTGTACGGTTGCGGTGTTCTGTGTCAAATTAATGTGTTGTTTTATTGTTATTGGATGAGTATTTTCTTGAGATTATAGTTTTTAGGGCTGCGTACCTCAAAAGGAAAAAACTGAACTGTCATAGGATAACTTCGTTGTCCGTCTGTCTGTCAGTCTATCAAGACCTTTTTTCTCAGGAACGCGTAGAGGTACCGAGTTGAAATTAATATCAAATACGTATGTCTATATTCCCTTTGAGCTCTAAAAAAAATCAAGCTCTTAAGTCAGCGTAAATTAAAACCTACAGGGTACTTACGTTGACATAGAATCATGAAATTAGGCAAGAAGCAAGGTCTCGCAGCACAAGTGAAGGCAAATGTCCAAAAATTGTAATGTTAACTTTTTTGGGGATTATAGACTTATATTTGCAGTTGAGAACATGTTTTTCAACTACAATGTTAAGTTTGTATTTGGAATAAATTCTTCTCAACTACGGAACCCTTCATTGTGCGTGGTCCGACACGCACTTGGCCTGTTTATTTTTAATGTTATTTTTTTTCTTTTTGTTAATTTTATTTATTTAACACATTCACTGTTGAATTATTTGGCGAACTTGCTCCAAGTGCTGCTTTATAATACACTAAACCCTGTGCGGCAAACGCTCATGCGCGCCCAAAAAATACTTCGTGTGGTGCTATGAGCGCGTATGCGCGATTGAAGAAACTCTACCCAGTGCGGCTGGGCGCATATGTGCGCCGTTACAAACTTATCCCAAGTGCGGCGAGACGCTTATGTGTGTTTGAAAATTTTCCAGTTTTATGAGTCATAAAACAATTACGCCAAGAACAATAGAGATGCACAAAAAACCCACAGGTGCGGCGCGCCGCATTCGAAGGAAGTTATATAAATTGTATGGACGCGCATAAGCGCCGGTAGCACATGGTGAACGTTCGAAAATCGCGCATGCGCGTCGGCGGCACAGAACGTGTTAAATGAGGAGTAAGTTGATCATATTCATATAGGGTGTATGGAAATAAAATAAAACAGTAGCAAATATAATTTTGTATATTTATATCGATCATTATTATCTAAAAACAAAATTATATTACTACACAAATGAACTTAGGAGCGGCTGCGTGGCGCGTCGCTGTCAGTGCGAAGCGGAATATTATCTACATTACTTACAACTGTACGGGGATGTCTAGGCGCGCGCCAACAATACTAACGCCGCCATCTTGTTTGTTGCCATACAGTTTCACAAATGTTTACCAACAATGTCAACGTATTTTCGAATGTTTTTTACTTTACAACGCCCCTCCCCTCCCTCTCAATGTCATTGAAGCACCTGATCTTTGTAGCTTGCAGCAGTGTAGTGTACACGTGTCGCGTGAGCACTGCGCCATGCGCCTGCGCCAGTGCGCTCGACCGACCCGCACGGCTGCATGTGCAACAAAGACTCCAGTTTCGTACTAACATGAACTTAACCAAGTTATTATAAAAATAAAAATTATCTATCACCAAAAACGTTTACATAAAAATAAATAAAACTGATAAATGCTCCGTTAGTGGCGACTACTCCGCGAGCTGCGAGCTGGTCAGAGTGCGCTCCACACTATTGCAATCTGCATGTTTGTTGTGTTCAAATATCAAGTGGAGGTGTGCTTGATAACAACTGAGCAGTCTGACCGGGCAGCAAGCACTTGCCGATGGTTTAACCTTATAATAATGCATCCTTCAATTTACGTTCAATACTAGGACAAAAGGCAACAGAGAATACATTCGAATTTGGAATGCGATAGCGAAGTAGCAGTAACAATGTTCAGAGTTCAACCAATATGTTTATTATGGGTAACAATATAAATTCTCTAAATATTTTATATTGTAACGAAGTAACGTAAATAAACACAGTGGACCGAATAGAAGTGAGAATACAATACAATAACTTTCATATAAAAGGTTCTTACGCATGCGTGAGGCAGACAGCGCCAAGCGTCTAATGCTGCTAGCTAGGTACTCTAGCAGTATGTACGAGGAGTGGAGCCTCCTCCGCTATATACTATACAATTCACTATATTTTACAATATTTACATGCACGTGTGTGTGCAGTTAGTTCGTACACGAGCGGGAGAGCGACAGTCGGTGCCAGCCAAGTACACGATCGGAACTATATTTCACTTCACATTACACGAACTGCAGAATCATGGTTTGAGTTCCCGAGAGAGGAAACTCGCAAGTGCAGAATGGTGGTTCGAGTTCCCGAGACAGGAAGCTCGCAAGTGCAGAATGGTGCTTCAAGTTCCCAAGAGAGGAAACTCGCAAGTGCAGAATGGTGGTCAGAGTTCCTGAGAGAGGAAACTCGCAAGTGTAGAATGGTGGTTCGAGTTCCCGAGACAGGAAGCTCGCAAGTGCAGAATGGTGCTTCAAGTTCCCAAGAGAGGAAACTCGCAAGTGCAGAATGGTGGTCCGAGTTCCTGAGAGAGGAAACTCGCAAGTGCAGAATGGTGGTTCGAGTTCCCGAGACAGGAAGCTCGCAAGTGCAGAATGGTGCTTCAAGTTCCCAAGAGAGGAAACTCGCAAGTGCAGAATGGTGGTCCGAGTTCCTGAGAGAGGAAACTCGCAAGTGTAGAATGGTGGTTCGAGTTCCCGAGACAGGAAGCTCGCAAGTGCAGAATGGTGCTTCAAGTTCCCAAGAGAGGAAACTCGCAAGTGCAGAATGGTGGTCCGAGTTCCTGAGAGAGGAAACTCGCAAGTGCAGAATGGTGGTTCGAGTTCCCGAGACAGGAAGCTCGCAAGTGCAGAATGGTGCTTCAAGTTCCCAAGAGAGGAAACTCGCAAGTGCAGAATGGTGGTCCGAGTTCCTGAGAGAGGAAACTCGCAAGTGCAGAATGGTGGTTTGAGTTCCTGAGAGAGGAAACTCGCAAGTGCAGAAGTGCACAATAGTGGTTCGAGTTCCCGAGAGAGGAAGCTCGCAAGTGCTCGAGGAGGACACGCGGAAGCTGTCATTAATGACAGTCGTGTTGTAGTAATATGATCGTTGTAGGAGAGATGGCGACACGCGACCAACTAGTGTCACTGTATGACTGCGATACAAACGTGAACATGTAAGTTCCATGAACATATAGTCAAGATATGCTAACACCCTCTCATACACATTTATCTAATAGTTTTACACAAATTACAATATTTATATAAAGGTTTGCGTCATACATTTCAAAATCAACTTGTACCAGACATAGCTTTGTACACAAAATAAACTTTGTAATAAACGTCACAAGTCAGTCGCCGGCAGAACACTGGCTCGCCGTGCGTGTGGCCGACAGTTCCCCTCGCGCAACTTATATCAATATCAATATCAAATAGATGTACAAACCTGTTTCGCAGAGAATGTCAAGAAAAACAAACCCTCATTTAAAAATATGGTGACATTTGTCCGTCGCTCACTAGAGTTATGTAACACATCTTATATGTACAGGAATAAGATTATGTTCATGTTATAGAGGCGGTGATTGACATTGTCGTACGAGGTTATTTGTAACATAATCCCGGCGCCGGCGGGTAGAGGATCTTGTCAGTGGGATACACTGCCACACTGCTCAGAGCGGGGCCTGGCCGGCGGCCGCGGGGTAGACACTGCCACACTGCGTCAGAGCGGGGCCTGGCCGGCGGCCGCGGGGTAGACACTGCCACACTGCGTCAGAGCGGGGCCTGGCCGGCGGCCGCGGGGTAGACACTGCCACACTGCGTCAGAGCGGGGCCTGGCCGGCGGCCGCGGGGTAGACACTGCCACACTGCGTCAGAGCGGGGCCTGGCCGGCGGCCGCGGGGTAGACACTGCCACACTGCGTCAGAGCGGGGCCTAGCCGGCGGCCGCGGGGTAGACACTGCCACACTGCGTCAGAGCGGGGCCTGGCCGGCGGCCGCGGGGTAGACACTGCCACACTGCGTCAGAGCGGGGCCTGGCCGGCGGCCGCGGGGTAGACACTGCCACACTGCGTCAGAGCGGGGCCTGGCCGGCGGCCGCGGGGTAGACACTGCCACACTGCGTCAGAGCGGGGCCTGGCCGGCGGCCGCGGGGTAGACACTGCCACACTGCGTCAGAGCGGGGCCTGGCCGGCGGCCGCGGGGTAGACACTGCCACACTGCGTCAGAGCGGGGCCTGGCCGGCGGCCGCGGGGTAGACACTGCCACACTGCGTCAGAGCGGGGCCTGGCCGGCGGCCGCGGGGTAGACACTGCCACACTGCGTCAGAGCGGGGCCTGGTCGGCGGCCGCGGGGTAGACACTGCCACACTGCGTCAGAGCGGGGCCTGGCCGGCGGCCGCAGGGTTGCGGTCTACACTCTTAGTAACTATACGTATTTTAAAACTTTTGCAATCGGAAACTTATTTGTAAGGGTTTAGAAAACTTATAAATTTGGAAAATCTGGCGTTTTTATTATTATTGTCGAGCCACTAGCGAGGTCGCCACAAGTGCATGCGCGGTGGCGGCCTCGGAAAACAATGGAACGTTTGTTGTCAGACGACGAGCCACGTTACAAACAAAGTGTGTCGTAGGGCGCAGTCCCGTGGTGTGCGGCGCGTGCGGCGATCAGTAGCCGTAGCGCTCCTGGATGGAGGACACCACGCCGTTGGCCAGCGAGGACAGGCGGCCCGCCACGCGCGTCACGCCCGCGCGCACCGACTCGCGCACCTGCACGACACGCCACATACTGGGTCACAAGTTACAAGCTAACTCTCCACTCCTACATCTTGCATGACATACAGTACACACAGGGTGTCACAACACATCACTACCCTTGCCTACGCATTCTGGACATCAAACTTAGTAACATTGAGCAAACATTATTGCTGGGAACCAACTTATTTTTGGTGTCAGACATAGCTGTTTACGCGCTGCGCAATGTAACGCACGCAAACCAATGTGCTTGTGGAGAACGCAACAGTACAGGAGTAGTGAGGGTATTTTAAGTTATACTTGTAACATTTAAAACCTGTTTTCATCAAAAACACATAAAAATAGTTGGAACGTTGACCTTCAATGTCTCCGTAACCAGAAGGTAAATATAGTCCAGTACAAAAAACTATCACAATGGCGGGAAGAACACGTGGCTCTCGGCCTCGTTGATATAATCACGGGTAGTTTTGCAAGAAACTGGATAACGAGGACGTCGAGTGTGTGGAACACTAGTAATCATTGTGTGGTGTGGCTCACCTCGTCGAGGTCGGGCGCGGACACGCTGAAGGCGGAGTTGCGCGGCTGGCGCGGCGCGTCGCCGCCGAAGTACTCCGCCGACGAGATGCTGGTGCTGCCCTGGAAGCGGGACAGGTTGCCGTCGCGCTCCCACGCAGACTCCTGCCAACACGCACCAATCACAACTCATATCAACAACATCGGTGCAAAATATTACTTAATATTTTGGGACTAAAAAAGGCATATACTCGTATTTAATCGATTTTCTAACAATTCCCATTTTGCGCTCCTAAAAATATTATTAAACACTCTAATATAACGTTTGCGCTTCTTTTGTGAACGACAAACAAATCCAAAATCACCTTTATTTTAATTACTTTTGATCAACTGTTGACTTGTGCGTCCTAAAAAATAACCGCTCGTCTACAGGTGAACCTTTATAAAAGTGGTTTTACACCGTCATGGGTGCCGTTTTCGTGATTTTTGAGAGTGCTAAAGCAGGCAGTGAGGTCAAAATAAAAACCAGTGGCTTCTGCGAAATTTCTAAAATGTTTCATGACGGGTGTAGTTTTCTTGGTTTTTGAGGCCTGGGCTGTGGCTAAGTAATAACAACCGCACGGGTCTATCGATTAGGTTAAGCTACGCTTGCCACGGTTGGTACGAGGATGGGTGACCATCTTTACATACGAAGACAGTCGTTACGGGTCGTCAGAAGCCCGAAAGTCTGACAACCAGTCTTACCAAGGGGGTATTACCCAGTAACCAGTTTCCGGGGGTTGTGGAGGTCAGATAGGTAGTCGCTCCATGTAAAATACTGATATTAAGCTGCATCTGGATAGACTGGAAGCCGACCCCAACATAGTTGGGAAAAGGCTAGGCAGATGATATCGGCTTCAGCACCCTCGAAAACTATAAAAATAACACTTATGACAAAATAATTGGACATTTTCGCGGCCGCCATCTTTGGTTTTCATTTAAAAATGGTAAAACAAGACATTGTAGTTACTAAATAATTTTATAAACCACATATAACCGTGGACACGTCCAACATCATTCTGTCTCTGTCATCTTCAAACAGTTGAAAGAAACAGAGCGATGTTTTAAACTGGTTTAGCGTTAAACGCGTTTAGTGTTGTGTGGTGAAAATGAGCCTTAGTTGTCCGACATAAAATTATTTTATTTTATTTATTTTAAACATGCGCGTGCGAACTGACCTGTTCACCGAAGAACTGCGCCGAGCTGATGGCCTTAGCGGAGCCGAACTTCTTGACGGCGGAGTCATCGTCCGCGCTGTCGGCTCGGCGCGGGCGCGGGCGGCTGGCAGCGGGCGCTGGCGTGCGCGCGGGCGCCGGGCTGAACATGCTGTGCACGGGCCGCGCCGGCGCCGGCGCGGGCGACGTGCGGCCCGCGTCCGCGCTCTCCGCGCACGAGATGTTGTCGAACGAGTAGGACTTGCGGTCGTTGTCGCCGAACAACTTGTCTAGGTTGCGACTGTTGCCGTACGGCTCGTTTCTGATTAAACAAGATTACAAATTAGTTTTATATTATTTTCTATTGAAGAACTCTGCCTGAATCATGCATTGAATGCTTTGTATGAGTGCTACCAGATGCGGTCGACGTCTGTCACGCTAGTTGTGCTTCAAGGAGGGTTTGTTACAGACGCGAATCATATTTTGATCAAAATACATCCTAATACTGGAAATTGCAAAAAACGTAAGATAATTAGATTTTTTATTTGTGATGGGTTTGCTCTTGACTCTAGTCTAGGTCAGAGGTGACAGAGACAAAGTCGACGATGAAGTGAGCTTACCCAGAAGAAGCCTGTTCACTCTCACTTTGAAGAGATTAGAGTTTGTATGCGTTCGGAAACACAGACGCACGTAGTGAGTTCCACTCCTTTGTTGTGCGCATTATAAAAGACATTTGGAAGCGCTTAGTGCGAATTGGTGGAATAGCAACCAGGTAGGGATGGTAACTGGCAGTGCGTCTAGATGTCCGATGGTAGAAGGGGGCCGGCGGAATGAGGTCGTGGAGTTCTCGGGCACACTCTCCGAAGTACAATCTGTAGAAGACCGACAAGCAGACAACCTTGCGGCGATGAGCCAAGCTATGAAGCTTGGCATCCACCAGTTTTACGTCGCCGATCAGCCTCTTAGCTCTGCGTTCCACCGAATTTCACGGGCTGTCCGGACTCTCGCCTTAAGACGACACTTTTCATTTCTTTTGAACGTACGGTATAATACAATCGTGCAGACAGCACACTATAACGTATGTCACCTGATCATGGTGAAGGAGGAGCTGAAGTCGTCGATGTCGTCGAGCTGCGCGCGCGCCGCCGGCGCGTCCTCTTGCTCGATCAGCGTCATGTCCGACGTGGCCGAGTGCGACACGCCGCTGCAATGTCAACACAATTACAACAACAATTACAGTCACTTGGTAAACTGTCAAGAAGTCCGTCAGTACCTAGTAGCCCAGGAAAATAAGATAAGTATATTCTCCGTAAAGAAAAAAGCATCTTAGTTGTACTGAATCTAAAAGGTGGTGTGAAAACAAAATGTATCATGACGCCAACATTCGGAAGCTGTATACACACTCGGTCCTTATGTATCGTCACTGGCACATCATTTTGTATTTAGAACTCAAAGATAAAATAAACAATAGCATACGATTTCCAATTGTTTCACGATCAATAAAACATTTTATAAATATAAATATTTGAGGATGGAGTGGAGACTCAAACAAGACCGAGGAGCAGTCATTGCATCACACCGTGCGTTGTGGCCACTCGCCAAACAATATTCAAGCTTCTTGAAAAACTGAACATCACGAAGAGATTTGTGTAAGTATCATACTATCAAAAAAACCGGTCAAGTGCGTGTTGGACCACGCACAATGAAGGGTTCCGTAGTTGGGATGAATTTATCCCAAGAACAAACTTAACATTGTAGTTGAAAAACATGTTCTCCCATACATTCCAACTGTCCATAGTTAAACGAAAAGGATCCAACCCACATTACACCTAATGTCGGTTGGTTTTTTAATTTAGGTTTTAATTTAGCTTATTATACTTGTGACAATAGTTAAGGACCGACTGTGTATCTACCTCAACACCTGCTGGGCCTAGATGAAGCTGGTGAAGGACATTTTTGCAGAAATTAATAAGAAATAAACTTGACCCAAGTTAATATAAAGTGACGAAAAATCAGTATTTTGGGGACCTCGGACACAGAATAAAATTATAATAATACCTAACGTACAGAAGTTGCACTCCTTTGATCTTGATGAGAGCCGCTTTTATAATAATCTACAAAATCACTTACTCCCCACGCGCAAGCTAAATTGCATTTAATCGCCGCGCTTTGGAACTCTAAAGCGTGGTTATTACTTGAGCGTCCTTTCTCGTCGTAAATTATCTACACCGCTTGACCGAGTACTAGGGCCGTCCGGAAAGAAAAATAAAATACGGTACACACCTTTTTATACGGCAAGCGACAGCCGTCGCGCTGCGCTTGGTCGCAAGGTTCGTAAGCTTATTATCTTAAAGATTATTATCGAGTGGCACGTGCCGCGCGACAGCTGTCGCTGTGGTCTGCCGCCGAGAATCAAAGTGTGCCTATATGATTCTTAACATTACTGCATTACACCAATGACGAAGTACACAGAAAAATGTAGGTTTGTGCGATCGTACGATCGCGGGTACAGTTGCCGGCATTTATCTTGAACTCTGATCCTTAATTACTTTCAAGCGATTTTGGAACTTACTACTGAGATAATACGACGCGCACAGAAACCTCCATCACTCCGCCGAGAGCTCAAGTTAAATGCCGGCCACTATAGTAAGTAACAACACGACTCGACATTTCTTATTGGATTTTCGTCATTTAAAAAGTAACTATCAGTAATATATTTATAGTAGTGATATTATGAATAGTGTAATTACATTTAAAATCTAAGATTTATCGTATTTTTTTTTTGTTTTTAATAAATAATTTTATTGAAATAGTATGTTTACAAAAAGTGTACATATTATTCAGTATATAACATTAACTAGACCAATATTAGTATTATACTGCCGCCGTAAGGAAAAAGGACGTATCTACAAAAAATTGAAATGGAAAAAAAAAATTTTGTCCTGTTTAAATTACAACATACAAAGGCAGATGCGTCTTCTAATAGCAAGAATTATTAGGTTTTCTTTAAGTTTACGCCAATATGAAAATACTAGTAAGTCGATGCGTCTTTTATGTTGATTCCGAATATGTAAATATGTAACTCTATTTCGAAAAAAATGTCAGATACGTCTTTTTTCCTTATGACGGCAGTATAATAATCTAGATAAAAATTATGGTATGAAAAATATAAGTTTACAGTCGCAAAATAAATAAACAGATCTCTGAAGGTAATGTAGTGCGTTGCCCGAGCTAGGCTTATTTAAACCTGTGTTTCAGGCCATATTGAACGACAGTACTTTTCAAATAGGACAGTCATTGAATTTATTTAACATATACGTAGTCAGGCCATAAGTTCTGTCACATAGGTAACATTTTGAATTTAGAATTCAAGCTGAGGAAAATATTATGGGCATTCGAAATTTGAATATTTAAAATTAAAAATTATTTAAGGTTTCTGGAATTTTGTACATTTTCAGGGAAGATTCAAGACTAGAAGATAAACAAAGGAGCGGTCGACCTCGTACTGTTCGAACTCCAGCGGCCATCAAAGCAGTGAAGGCGCGAATCCAACGAAATCCTGTCCGCAAGCAAAATTATTGGCTCTGCAGATGGGACTAAGCAGAACTACTGTTAAAAGGGTGTTAAATGAAGACCTAGGACTGCGTGCTTATAGAAAAAAAAACAGCACATCTTCTTAACGCACGGCTGAAGAAAATCAGACTCGAAAGAAGCCGGGTTTTGTTAAGGCGGTGCGCGGGAAAAAAAACCGCGAAATACTTTTTTCAGGCGAAAAAAATTTTAATGTTGAGGAGAGTTTTAACAAACATAATGATAAGTGTATGCACACTCTAGTGAAGAAGCGAGCAGACGTGTGCCACGTGTTCAGTGTGGTCACCACCCTTCGGCATTCATGGTTTGGCTTGGGGTGTCCTATTTCGGTCCAACGCAGGTGTTTTTTTTTTTTAAGGAGTGAAAACCAGTGCCCTTGTATATCAAAACACAGTCCTAACAAACATTGTGGAACCTCTTTCACAAACAATGTTCGAAAACAAGCACTGGGTATTCCAGCAGGATTCTGCGTCGGCTCATAAGGAGAAAAGTACCCAAAACTGGCTCACGACCCGTGGAATCGACTTTATCAGGCATGAGGATTGGCCCTCATCCAGCCCAGACTTGAATCCGTTGGATTACAAAATATGGCAGCACTTAGAGGAGAAGGTCTGCGCTAAACCCCATCGCAACTTGGAGTCACTTAAAGCATCCCTGATTAAAGCAGTCGCCGATATTGACATGAACGTCGTGCGTGCTTCGATTGATGACTGACCTTGCAGATTGAAGGCTTGTATCGAAGCAAGAGGAGGACATTTCGAATAATTTTAAAGTGGTGTAAATCTGTATTTATACCGTTTCATTTGATGTATAAATGGTTGTAGTGGGTACCTCGTTGTGTCAGTTATTTAACTTTCTATATGTGACAAAACTTATGACCAGACTACGTATTTTCAATATCGAAGCAGGAACAATCTTTTGCGTTACTTTATCTGAAATTTAAACTAGGCTTATGGGATATATTTACCAGCACCTCTAGAAGTTTTTCCGTGTCTGAGTAATTAAGTTTTGATAAATAATCAGATAACATTAAACTACACCTATTATAACTTACATTGTATCTTAAGCAATTTGTTAAATTTATTATATTAAAAAGGACCTTTAAAAATGTATATTAACACATTCTCTGCTGAATTCTTTATGCAAACGCTTCTTTATGCTACACCCTTACCGACCCTTTTTTTACGATGTTTTCGAAACAATAGAGATGCACAAGGAACACACATGTGCGCCGCGCCGCACTCGAAGAAAGTTATGAAAACGCGCATGTGTGTCTGCCGCACCGAATGTGTTAATTTACGCACTCTAATGCATAATAAATCGGTATGTTTACGGAAGTTCAGATGTGTGTCAATGGTGACGCCTAGGTATTTGATATGGTCGGTTTGAGTTAAAGTGGGACAAGTGCATGCCGTGTCAGCGTATGTATAACAATCGTGCGCGTGAATGTTATATCTATGTACTAATTATGGAATGGAATTAACTTACGTTTCACAATCACTTGGTAACTTAAAAAAGCATAAGTGAGTTGTTCTGTTTATTATAACATCTGCCCATACAACTGTTATTGTAACGATTTAATGTTGATCTCATAACGAAGGGTACATCAACACGTTCGGAGGGCGGCGCGGCCGGCGGGGAGTTGCGTGATCGCGTCGTACGTGTCTCGTTGTGATTGAATGATTGAATGAATGATTTTTTATTTCTGTAAGTAGGTTTGTACAAACACTTTTACAAGTCAATTTTTTTTTTTTTTTAAACTAGATGAGGCCGGCGTTTCCTGTCTACTCTGAGAAGAAAGGCCGAAACAAACTCAGAGGTCACAGTCTCTTATAAAGTCCAGACATGATCTTGGTCACTTCATGTGAAGACCATGTAGATTGGTGTCTGAAATGGTCTTTTGAGGAAAGAACCACACAGATTGAGAGGACCTGTCCAGTCAGTGCACGCATTTGTCAGTAATCGCGCAGCTCAACTCAGAACTTAAGGAGCTCAACGATTCGACGAACAATACCAAAGAAAGGACATTGGGGTAGGCCGCATAGATTACTCAAACTGCCAGACCATGATTAAAAATAAGAGAAAAAATAAAACAAAAAAAAAGCAATGACCTACATAGTCTTCACATTCACAATAAATAAAAATAATATAATACTTACAAAGTAAATATTCATGTCAACATTCAGTATGCAAAAATAAAAATAATATAAAATTTGGAGCAGTTCAATCCCAAGCCTTTTTGTCCTCAATATAATCTTTAACGGTATAAAAAGATTTCTGACACAACTTGCGTTTAATGAATGATTTGAATTTATTAAGGCTCAGATCTTGAACGTGGCTTGGAAGTTTATTATAAAAGCGTATACATTGACACCTGAATGACCCACCTATTTTCTTGAGCCTTGTTGGAGGTACAACAAATTTGTGTTTGTTCCTAGTATTTAGTTTGTGCGCGTATAGACCTTGACTGACAGACAACACGAGGTTGTCTGTCAGAGCGGAATGTACCAGTGCAAGAGCACTGCCTCGGACACCATTTTCCTTTCACACAGTTCTAATGCCTAAATAAAGATAATTCCGGTGATAGACTAAGAATTCTTTCGCAGGTTTTCTTGGGCTACTAAATGACGTTAGTTGCCGAAGAGTTAATTCCTATGAAGAACAACGGGCAAGCTATTCATGTCGACTTTCTGCACATTGGGCTTATTTGGCAGAGATGTGTCAGTGGCAGATGTGGGTACGTATACGTGGCCCAGCGTAGGCCAGCTTGGGCAGCAGATACTCACGAGCGGTTGGCGGTGCTGGCCTGCGCGATGCCGAGACGGTCTGCGTGCGCGCGCTGCGGTTGGCCGGGCTCGCGGTAGGCCAGGCGCAGCGACGCCACCTCGGCCTCCACGTGGTCCAGCGTGGCGGCGCTCTCGGGCGCCGCGCCCGTCTCTAGCTTCAGCTTCTCGGCCAACATGGCCTCGCGCTCGATGTCCTCGAAGTTGGCCGCCACCTTCGTCGCGCCCAGACCACCCTTGCGTGCGCCCAGCTGTACACCAGAACGTTTGCTTTAACACTTCAACGTATCGTCAAAGTCGAACGACGACATTTTGATTTAAATTTTGCAACACGTATTAAAGATATAAATAAAGTCATCAATATAGTAATATAAAACGAATATTTCCGATACAAAATTCATTAAGTTAAGATGTATTGTCTAAATAATTCGTGCCAGCGGTTACAAGATAACAAGTTGCAGAAACAAAACGTGTTTAGGCACAAAGTTTTGATTTTGTGTCCAAACCATATTTGGTCACCTCGATGAAATCGGAGATCGCGATAAGGTGGCCCATTCAATGTTTTAAAACATATAATTTCCTGTTAGATACGTGTACTATTAATGAATAGCAGGTTAGAGTAATCATTAGTGTAGACAGTAGTATAAACTGTACATCAGTTGGTAGCGCGGGTTGGTAGCATGGCGCTGCAGCCGGGAGCCGCACAAACAAACAGCGGCCTTTTCCCAGCATGGATGTCGGACATTCTCACTTGACATCAGACTTTTTAATTGTTCTGTGTCGCATTTTTGTTATTTTTTTTTTATAAATCCCTAAATTCTGATTTACGTTCTACGTTTGATAAAAAATATTATCTGCCTAAACATCACCCGAAGTGACTAAAATTTAGCTCAAATGGAAAATTTTTTCACAACAAGTTTCGTTCTCGATTTCCAGTCTTTACAAAAAGAAAAAAGGAAAGGTGGCAATGACCTCAAAGTAGTTTAAAAACTTCCACAGATCCTCAGCTTTCGAAAGCAATACGAATAATACGAGGGCAACTACTGTTTATAATACTCGTAATAACAACGTATAGTCTTGTGGAGTACAACTTAACGTGCTTATTTTCTGCATTTTCTTTTTATATTAAAAGAAATAACAAAACAAGCGATGAGGGCGCCACTTTGCGCTCGGTAGCCTCTTAAAGTGTTGCCACTATAATTCCAACACGTTTCGATTTAGTTATTCTTTATGGTAAATGTTGCCCGATTATTTTTATAAGTTAGGTATTATTATCTGTTAAATTAAGTATTTTAAAAGTTAATTATAAAAATAACGTGTAACGTTACAATAAATGTAAAATCGCCATTTTTGTTCTACAGATAAAATCTATCAGGCGATTGATGAATCGGCCCTCGGTCAATTTTTCATTTTTTTGCAGTTGTGTCAATCTTACTCTGGATGTGCGATTTTTGAACTCAAACATCTCAGAAATTATATCACTTACGAGATTCATCACTAAATATTTTTTGTTTGTAATCACAATCACTTGCTCTGTCGATTGCCATATGTTCCATCGCTGGCCGCCAGAACCAGTTTTTTTCAAAATGGCAGACGGTATAGGTATTTCAACGAGGTTGGATGTTCTTTGGACAGGACATCGGGTTTGCTAGTCTGAAATAGCTGAATAATATTATTATGATTACCCCGCTCCTCTTGGCGGGCTGCTTGCGCGCGCCGATGGTGGAGGGCCGCGAGTCGCCGGCCGCCACCATGTCGCCGCTGGCCACGCCGGAGCCCGAGTCCCACAGCCGCGCCGCTGACGTCAGCGCCGGGTCCGCTCGCGCCGCGCCCTGTGGCCACACACACCGTCACACATTGTCACAAGTGTGAACTAAACCCAAAGATTTAAATCGTTAGATCCGCGGTCCGCCATACCAAAAAATTATCACGTTTCTGTTTCGACCTTTGAATAGCGTTGTCTCGCTACTTATACTGTAAATCGTTCCATGTGGGATGTGCGAGCTCACTCTTCTCAGTGTAAGTATTTTTCGCAAGTACGATGGCGGGCTGAGGGAACATCTAACCCATTAAATCTTTGACTAAATCTTAGTCTAACGGCACACATCACAGTGCAACCAGGCCGACGTCGATGGACGTCCACTTTGCTCAAAGTTTGAGTGAACAGGCTTGTTCTGGGTAAGCTCACTCCATGGTAGACTTTGTCTCTGTCACCCAAAGTCAAGAGCAAACCCATCTCAAATAAGAAAAAATAAAAATATGGCGCCTCTCCTTTTCTATCATAATGTGTCAACATATAGAACGCGGTCTGGTTGCACGTTTACACTCACACAAGGTATCCGGCTCTTGATAAGCCATGCCGAGGTTTTTTTTTTTTTTTAAAGATAGCCTTTGTAACGCCCTGTGCCACAAATACTTGTGACAATTGAAGGGAATGCTTTATGTAATCGTAACACTTGTAAGCAATTCAGAAAACACGACTCACCAAGTTGAATGTTGTTTATGAACAAAACATTCAAAGTGTGATATTGTAAGTAACCTTTTTCGTTACAATGTAACACTTTGAAAACTTTCGAAACTTATGAACACAACAAAATTGTAGCAAGATATTATGTCGGCATCAGAAAAAAGAAATCGTATATTCCTTGTCATTCGAATCAATTATAATTTACTTAATGTTACTTTACGTTTTCCTTAAATAAATATAAAATAAAATAATGTCACGATACCGTTAAATTAGTTAACACAGATGACTGTTTGTATGTTACAATATGCTAATTACTTTAAAACGCGTGAAGAGCGCGGGCTTGCGTGCTGTGTCGCACATGTGCGGGTGCTCCCGGGACACCACACACAACTAGAGCATATCTTATGTCTTCACTTTCGTATTAGATCTAAGACCTGGATAGTTGTAGGAGGTAAAAATAAACAAATAATAATATCTATTGTCCGGTGGGTCATGGCAAGCGACGCCGACGTCGCGGCAGGCGCACACGGAGATGGCGGGATGAGCTGGACTCCTTTAATAAAGATTGCTCCATGGCAGCTCTGGACAGAGAGAGGTGGAGAGAGTGGGGAGACTTTGTCCAACAGTGAGACAATAAAGTGAAATAAAAATGATAATAATGTATTGTTGTTTTTTGAAAAAGCTGTGATCCTCAATTGAGTTGTTACAGATTTTCAGCTTGATAAGTAAATTGAACAGATTTGTTATTTATAAGAAAATGGATACCACTTTTTATCAATTTATTTATGATGTAGATGGAACTGATTCTCAAGATAACAGATATACACGGAAATGGCAGTATCTTGTACATGACAGCAATGTATGACTCACAGCAAGCACACAGTTCACTATGTACAGCGACAGTTGTACTGACGAGCTGCAGATACAAACATCATGGCAAACGCTACTCATGTGAAACAATTAACTTTATATTTGCTCTGTGTCATCAAAACCGTTCAAAATATATTCTAGTAACTAAGTATAATACACACACACACACACACACACACACACACACACACACACACACACACACAAACCAGCATACAGCAAACTTGCCTAACTGAATAATATTCACACAAAGCATGGCAAAGGAAACAAGCTCGTAGCACGAGACATACCTGAGCACACAACCTACAAGTACAGTGCTACGTGTCCAGTAAGTATGGCCACACTACCGGCGGTGTCGGCGCACGCGCACGCGCGGCCCGGCCCTCACATTCACTTCTACATCATACTGTGAATGTCACATTCATAATTATATAGATCAACTTCTTCTATGTTACAAAGTTTCAAATACTAAATAGAAGACAGATAAGAACATTTTTATGGTGTACAATTTAAGAAAGAATATGCGCAATAACCTCTTCCTTTTTTTGAAGTTGGTTAAAAAAGTTTGAAGGAACCAGCATGTATGTAGCATGTATTGTACATAAACAGTGGAACATTAGCAGTGCTATGTAAGGAGCCGACAAGCGACCGCATCAGACGGCGACACGAGCGCGTGCGGTGAGGTGCGATGTTTGTGTTACCTGTGCAGTGAAGTCAAACGCGCTAGTGTTAGTGGGGGCGGAGTCGCCGTGCTCCGCAAACCAGTCTACCTCGCGCTCCTTGGACTCCTTGGGCTCGGGCGCCGCCGCCTCCAAGTGCAGCTGTAAACAAGGCATTGGTTAAACTCTCACACATCAACATACAATACAAGAAGAAACTGCAGATTTTTTTTCCTCTGGAAAATATACATAAAAATCAGAAGTCAGACTAAGAAAAAGTGTGTAATATGTTTACATACCTTTATTACCTGATACCTGTGAATTAGCAGTCGGCCCGAGCTAGCAGGATGCGTATGTTCAAAGTACATACTCTATCCCACACATTTTGTTAATAAATAAGTAAGGTCCGGCAGCCCTGGGATCTTGGACTATTAGCTAAAGGACCATGACTTATTTTGGAGAAAACTAAACTGCATTTATTCTATTTTTATTAAAAGTTAGCCCAGTATTAGAAACCAATATAAAAATGCCACTCTTCAATATTGCATGGACAATATAAAAGCTTAAAAATTCATGAGTTTTGCTCTTTCATCATTTTTAACGAATTAAATACAAATTTTGTAAGTGATAGCTAATTTTTTAAACTTGTTTTATTTTATATCCAACTCTTTGTACTACTTACCTAAGTAGTAAATTGATTACTTTGTACTACCTAAGTAATTAATCTGATTACTTTTATAAAACTATGTATAATAATATATTATAACTATTATGTGGATGATTTTCTTTAGCTTGTTCTTGAATCATATTGTGTTTATGCTGCCTTCGTTAATTGACACTAACTCACAAATAGATAAATAAATACTCAATGGACATCTAAATAGTATATTTTAATCACTACATATTATTATAAAGCAAAGTCCCCGCCGCGTCTGTCTGTCTATTTGTATGTTCACGATGATCTCAAAAACGACTGAATGGATTTTAATGAGGTTTACATCAATAGATAGAGTAATTCAAGAGGAAGGTTTATACAGTACAACCGATTTATCATGGCAGGTCCAACTTCACACAGAAGACTGCATAATAAATTTTGAACCAAATGGAACCAAATGGTGACATGAGGCGAGTGTGAGTGTGAGAACATGTGCAAAACTTCATAGTGCCTTCTGTAATGTTCGCACCTGCTAAGATAAATTGGCCATAGTGTATGTAAGGAGTTAACTACTACAACCCGTACATTTATGTATATAAACTATACATTTGGTTTATTTAAGTTAAGAGTACGTAACAGTGTACATATAGTTTTCCAATATCCGCAGGCGAAGCAGCGGGCAAAAGCTAGTACAATCATAATAACAAAGTTAAATTGATAACTTGCATTAAATACTTACCCAAATCTGAGAAAAAAGTAACAAGCAAAATAAAACAAATCAAGATAATTATGTGCAATCTGTACATAAAAAGTTACTGGCATAATAATGAAGGCACAGAATAACCTCTTGGACTTGTTCATATCATAGTGTTGTATTCATTAAGATAAACACTACAAAGTTGATTTCAATTTAAATGTTGTCATCATTCCGGGCAACTTAAATACATGCATCCATCTTCATATGATGCTAAAGCACTCATAAGCTCAGCCTCAAACTGTCAGATTTCACAAAACTGCTAAGTGTTTCAAATTGACAAACAATACAGTGGTGAACTGACCTTGGTTCCGTATGTCTTCATGGCCTGCTCGGACAGGGCACTCAGCTTGTCACGGTACATCTGGGCCACACGAGAGCTGTACTTTTGTCGAGCATCCTCTGTTGACAGACCGTGCGTGCGGAAGAACTGGGTCTGACAATTGGACAGACATACATGTCAGCTATGCCTAATCTTTGTAACTTATCAATAACAGATGTTACTTTTGTATTACTGTAGCAGGTACTAAACACGTAATCACACATTAATCATTCTATTAGGACTTATATAAAATACAGTGCTAAATCATAGCTATTCGGAAGTGTATCAACACAAGCTTGGTCACGGAATTCAGTAACGAAGTTATCTTCATATTAACTTGGGAAGAGGGGCCAAAATTAAAGAAAGAAGTCGGGGAACTAGGGAAATGTGACGCAAAAAGTTTAACATACAGCGTTCGAGTTCCCGCCAAGCTGCATGTTTCTGAGTTGCTTCCATGTCCAGTTGGTGTCGAGCTGAGTGGAGCGCACGAACGTGAGGTGCACGCCGAGGCTGCGGTGCACCGCGGAGCAGTCGAGGCAGATGAACACTCCGTACGTCACCGACGACCACGTAGGGTTCTTCGCGTTGCAGTCGAAACATATCTGCACACGACACAACATACATTATTATCACTGAAGTTTTGTTCTATAACTACATAGGTATTGAAATCTACGCACTTTATTCGACGAAATAGAGCGTAATCTTTGGAAAACTGCTTCAATATCGGTTTTACTTGGCCCAGAGTCAGCCATTTTCGACGTGTTGTCACTATCTATCTGTCACGTAAATGTCATGTCAATGATGTCAACGTTTTCCATTCCACACAGAGATTTTACTCCGGGGCCGTTTCGTGTAACGCAAAAATGCTCTGTTATAAAAACTTATGCCAGTTTGCAATTTTAGGCATTATTACATTTTATTTATTGTTACATGAAATCTCGAGGAGGAGCTCGTGGCTAATAACAGCCGCACGGGTCAATCCATCAGGTTAAGCTACGCTTGCCGGGGTTGGTCTGTGGATGGGTGACCATCTTTTCATACCGAGACTCCTCCTTGCCTCGGAAAGCACGTTAAGCCGTTGGTCCCGGTTGTCATTCGTGGATCTTTGACAGTCGTTACGGGTCGTCAGAAGCCCGAAAGTCTGACAACCAGTCTTACCAAGAGATATCGTATTACCCAGTAACTGGTTTGTGGAGGTCAGATAGGCAGTCGCTCCATGTAAAATACTGGTATTCAGCTGCATCTGGTTAAACTGGAAGCCGACCCCAACATAGTTGGGAAAAGGCTAGGATCTGCCTAGCCTTTTGATTATTGTTACTTGAAATCCTTGACTTTCCAAAAATAAAACTATGCGCCTTTTTTAACATTTTACTGGAAATAAACATTATTATTATTATTATTATTATTATTATTTTTTTTTTGAAAAAGTGTTTTTATTTTGTAAAATGACAGAATCACTGACTTTATTTTAAACTGCTGGTGGTACCAACCAATAACAAAGAATAAATTATACGTAATTTGAAAATAATTATTTTTATTTCAGACGTTACGTTTTACGATAAGTAGTGAGTTTGAGTGACAAAAAGGCTGAGAAAGGTGATAATTTTATTTATTGTAAATCTATAATTTTCGAATAAAAATCTTTCTTGTCTATGGTTGCTGTCGCTGATGGTTGTCGAGCGAGTCGGACGCATGTTAAAAATTTCTAGATAGAATTTTGTTGATAAACTTTATATACGACACGGTAGCAAAAACATATAGTATAGATCTAGACAGGCTTCAAAGTTAAAAAAGTGCTGTGCAAATAATTATCACTATACAGTTAGTGTGAGTGGAAGGACGCTTTTGTACGGCGGCATCGCGCAATCGAAGTGCTCAATTAGCTATGTGTACGTGCCAGTGTCCCCGGGCTGACGAGTGAAAGTGCGACAAACTAGCGACTATAGCGAGTGACCATGTCGGACCGGCTGGTGAAATGAGTGACAAGTGGACGGGACAGGCAGTGAAATGGAAAACGTAAACTTTCAGCCGAGTGGGGAGGAGATCGAGCGGGCCTTGATGGACCTGGGCCCCCTGCTCGGCGTCAGCATCAAGGAGGAAGTGCAGGATGAGCTGGGAGATGCCGGAGCGGCACCCGCGGCCGCGCTCAATGTACGCACTGCACACACTTCGCAAGAACATCACGTATTTGTAAATAATGCAACCTTCCCAACTAGTTTCAGCCCTATAATCATGCATACAAATAAATTATAGACGTTTCTTATTTTAAAAAATGTAGATGTTTATCTCATCAAATCGGCAAAATTGACCTTATTATCAGAACAGATCAAATGTTCATATTGCTGTGGCTTTCATCATCATCACTTCAGCCGAAAGACCTCCACTGCTGGTCAGAGGCCATTATGAGTTATTTTATGAGATTTGCCAGAGTTCTGGTTCTGGTTTGAGAGAATCTGAAACCTGCTCACTCTGGCTACTCTCTTGGGGCAGTGTAAGATGAGTAGTTAGAATACCTATTCAGTATTGTATGACCTGACATGTGCACTAAGTGCATTTAACAACACATTTATGCTCATCCTATTGAGTAATATTTACAAACTCGGGGCAAACCTGCAAAATTCAAATTTTCTTATGTTTTTTGCAATTAGCAGGTCAGTATCAGGTTGTATCTTTATCAAGATATGATTCGCGACAATAACAAATACGTATTTACACAATGGTAACTGAGTACTACCTATAGTATAATGTCTATGATGAACCTATATATGTAATGTTTATTATTATTTTATTGTCTTTTTATTTATATGATGACACGCGACGTACCGAATAAATTTTGTTTTATGCACTATTATACGCACAACGCACTTGATACGCACAAACACTTTAAAATAAATGAGACCACACCATAACAGGCAGATAGATGAGTGTGACGAACCCTCGGGCTTCTACTTCATTGGAAGATTGACTTGCTCTTCTCCGCGAATAGCTCTGGAACAGTTGAACGATCTTCGCAGGCTGTTTTGCAAAATCTGGTCCCTGATCCAGGAATGGTGACATTGTCTGTATTGCTTCCAGGATTATACTGATCGTCGAAATGTGTGCCTGCAATTCTTCAATGTGTGCATTATTTGAACCCGCAGAATTTTGGTTCACAAAGACAGTCTCCTTTTCTACGTTTGAACGACACATTTTAACTGATTCTCCGCACGTTCAATTAAGTTTTAAATGTTCTCGATTCATTTCCACGCATTTTTAGGTGTATTTATCACGAACTTAGTTCAGTTAATTTACTTTGCGTCGGAGCCGTAACACTACGCCGAGATAGCAATCGCGTCACGCGCCCCAAAAATGGCAAGGGTCGCCATGTGGGGATGTTGTGTTATTGAAA
This sequence comes from Dicycla oo, assembly GCA_948252095.1. Taxonomy (NCBI): domain Eukaryota; kingdom Metazoa; phylum Arthropoda; class Insecta; order Lepidoptera; family Noctuidae; genus Dicycla; species Dicycla oo. Next base: position 430,237 of record OX411716.1, on the reverse strand, counting down.
CAACTGTTCTCAAGCGATTACCTTTAATTACTGACTAAAGAGTACAAGTGTGTTTTATATTAATAGAAGACACATTACATATATAGGTTCATCATAGACATTATACTATAGGTAGTACTTACTACACCTCATAACCATAAGAATCATCAATACATCTGTATAAGTTTGATTTCGGAAATCATGACATTATGGAACAAATCTAACTTAGAAAGATGTACATTGATGATTCTTGTGGTTATAATTATGTAAATACATTTGTTATAGTCGTGAATCATATTTTTGATCAACATTCAACCTGACAGTGAGCTGCAAATTGCAAAACACATAAGAAAATTTAAATTTCACAGGTTTCTATGTGCATTCACCTTAAGTCATTAACACTTTCAGGGACAATAGGCGGCCAAACTTGTATTGTCTTGACAATACAAGTTTTATTGTTGTAGTGTCCTTGAAAGTGTTAAAAAGCCACTAGAAGTGTGTCATCAGACTAGTGGTAATACAATGGTATAGAGCAGGACTTGTTTAAGCTGTCTCTTACATGTCAAGAGGATGTTAGAAGCTCATTATGCTACTGATAATACAGTAGGCTTATCTTGAGGTATTTCCTGTAAGTCAGTACTACAGGGCAGGGTGAGCATAAGCAGGTTTCATAATGTAGAAACAAAATAACTCCAACCTGTGTGCATGCAACATGAACCAAGTGTTGTGTTACTTTTACAACTTTCACAAGACTGCTGATTGCACTATTGTCACAGCCTGCTAAAATGATTTTCTTTTTGAATGTAAATGATTGGATAGTTATTGTCTTGCTGCATTTAGGGTCTTGATTGACATCAGTGAAACAGGTGGCTCATCCACAAAAGCCACTAATGAAGAGTTGAAGACCTACCCAATGGGGTATTGTAATTGTATTGTAGGTGCATCGTCTTTACATATATTTAATGTAGGTATATAATATATTTTAAAACATTTTAAAAAGAGTAACGGTGGAGTTTCTTGCCCATTTTTTTCCATACAAAACTACCTATTTGAAATAAATGATTTGACTTTGAAGTTGAATTCATCATTATTATATATAAACTGTCGTTGATTTATGAATTATAATAAAGTAGCTAGAATGAAATATAAAACCAAATATATTTAAATAAATGAGCAGAATGCAATGTGTTGAGATTTATGTACAGTAAGCAGTCATAAGTACAGTAGCCTGCTAAGGATTGTATTGCCCGTGAACATGTGGTCATGCGGTACAGGGCGTACCTACGTCTGTGTGTATAAGTGATGTATCAACACAGAACACACACCTCAGAAATCTGGCGTTGAATGAAACAAAAATAATACCATCGCTGTTTCACACACACAGAGTACGTAATTATTAATGACCTTGCTCAGTTCATACTGTTGCTAAAATTCACAACTTTACATCAAGTTTTGATAGGTGGTAGTGTATTGTGTTGGATTGGGAAACACAGGACTGGGTTCCAATCTCAAGAAGAATCTTTTATTTTTCCTTTCAGCAATTTTTTTAATATATATATTGTAATTCCAATGATCTGTCACTTATTTTCGATTTTTTATTTCGAATTGTAACCTTTGCAAGCCCATGTGATGGTACATACAATATGGAGAACTTTAAAAACACCTAAGTACTATACCCACATTTGCAACGAGATAAATGATTTGATTTGAAATAAACTTTGTCCAGTTCTTTTATTATGCGATAAATTAATAAACAAGAATAATAATCTAATAATTATTTTTATTATTATATTGTTATTGAAATAAGGGGTTAATTATTATACAAAATGTTTAGTTGTAACAATTTCATGACGGGTATAAATAAATACACTTCTAGTTAAAACAGTTTATTTTCTCTTAGAGAAGTATTTTAATTATAGTACATAATCAGTAAACTACGACAATCAAGCTTAAAATATTGTATCTTAGTAATAGAATAATATTGTACTTTATTTACTAAAGTTACATAAAGTTGTACTAGTTAAGTGAACAAGACGAACATAACAAGGAACAGTCAGTAGCGTGATTATTCAAGTAATTATTTAAACATTAAAAAGAAATATCACCGTGCATGAGATTCAACTCAGCTCGCTATGCATGAACGTGCTTACCCAAATAAGACAACCACTAAGCTATCATGTCATATACCCTATTGTTTAAATTTATGGAATACAATCAGTTGCAAACGAAAGTGAGTGTGTGTGTGTCTATAGTATAGAAATGACTTATTATTAAAACACTCACTCCACTTATGACCGCTACTGTACACAAAGAATTTTGATGTGAAACATCTAATATGGCGGGTCAGACCGGATGTTGGTGTGGAGACGCCTCTTGACCTCAAATCTTGCCTGAAATAATCTGGGCCAGATACACAAATGATTCCATCATGTAATTTTTCCCAATTGCAGCTTGCAACACTTGAAATGCTTGCCATGCAAACAATCAACAGCATCAGCGTTAAAAGTGACCTACTGAAGTGTTCAATCTGTGGACTAGACACACAGACAATATACAATACAATTTGATTTAATTTTGTAAACAACCGAAAACTGCATCGGTGTGTAATCATAAATTTGCAAGCACAGACCTCTCGCATTTTCATTTGCAATAAGGTCATGCTGTCAACATGATTAGTAAATCCATGGAAATAATATGATTGTGTATGATGGAGTACGTAATGTTTGATATATACAGGTGAGCAGCACGCCTGACGGCGGACTGGGCGCGGAGGGCGGCGGACGCGCGGGCGAGGCGCCTGGTGGCTCGCCAGGCGGCGCGGCGGACGCGGACAAGGGCTCGGCCGACTCGCTGGCGTCGCCCGGCGCGCGCGCCCCGCTCTCCGCCACCCGCTGCGTGCTGTGCAACACGGCGCTCACGCTGACCGACGGCACGCCCAAGCTCATGGAGTGCCTGCACTCCGCCTGCGAGCCTTGCATCCGCGCAAAGCTCGAGGAGAAACAAGCCAGCTCTAGAGACTTTTTGGGTATGTATCGCGTGAAGGTGTTAGTTATATCTTGTGACACAAGATATAACTAACGCCAGCTGTGCGCTGTGGGACGTCCCATCAGCAAACGACAAACTTCCATACAAACTCTCATCCTCTATTAGAAGCAAAGAAGCAAGAAAATACGTTTATTTGCGATAAACATGACGCGAAGAAATATAACAACAAAAAATAATAATAAAAGAACAAGTTTGGGGAAAATATGCGTCACATTCACGTAAAACGGCCGTCGCTCAGCATAATGCCGCGACCCCATACGAGACAGAGCCTCAGTGCTGGTTTTCAGCGACAGCCGGCGTTGACGTAATGACGTCGACCGGTGCATCATGCAGTGAAAGTATAACTGACAATTAAAATGAGATTAATAACAATATTGAATATTCTCAAAGTTTATATAAATATAATATTGAGTTGACAACATCCGTGCTCAATTAGATGAATGTTGAAAGCTGGGTCAACCTATTTCCATTATTGAGTACCAATAAGCACTTACCTGGTCATCATCAGACCTTCAGAAAGTATCATGTAGCAGCATCCGTGCTCAATTAGATAAATGTTGAAAGCTACGTCATCCTAACTATTTCCGTTACTGAGAACAGATAAGCACTTACCTGGTCATCATTAGACCTTCAGAAAGTATCATGTAGTAGCAACCGTGCTCAATAAATGTTGAAAGCTGGATGACCTACATCCTAACTATTTCCGTTACTGAGAACCTTGTTTTGAGATGCTTTCCCTTTGACACCATACCCGTAGTTCGTATCAATATGCCAGGCCCCGTCACACACGTATTAGTCTATTATCTTGAAAAGTACTGAACCGATTTCGATGAAACTTTCACTGTGCCCTAAGTTGAAGAAAATGTAAGCCAACAAAAAAAGCATGGTCACGATCCGATCAATAGTTTCGGAGAAATGCGTGGACAAACATACATCTATAAAATTTTGTATATTTGTTTGAAAGCCCTAATAGATCATCATATGTGAATATCTCGCAGTTCCAATAATATTACATACATACGAGTACGTATCGAATTAATAACTCCTTTTTTTGAAGTCGTTAAAAAGATTGATTTATATATCGAGTGTTTTTTTTTTAGAGGCGGAGAACTTTAAACTGAAATAAAACACAAAAATGTCTTTAATATCCATGAACTTGGCTTTATTCGATGGATAATTTTATGGCATTAATGTTTGAACACGATTCCGACAGCAACGCCTAGTTTACTGATAACTTGACTTTTTTATTGGCTTAATTTACTAAAGGAAACATTTGACAAACGACTAATTTCACGAAATCTGGCCACCTCGTACACGTGCGATTTGAAGCCATTACTTTATTTCTTCTGGGGATATGTAAAGTCGCATGTCTGCTCCGATAAACCAGTAACAATTGAGCACATGCCAGCATTCGATGCACTATTGTCGAAATACAGCCTGATTTACTGCGAAGAGTGTGTGAAAATTTGACATCCAGATTACGTGATGTACGCGTCAGCCGCGGCGGCCACCTGGCCGAAATCATATTCAAACATTAATGCCATAAAATTATCTGTCAAATAAAGCCAATTTCATGGATATTAAAACATTTTTCTATGTTTTATTTCAATTTAAAGTTCTCCGCCTCTAAAAATATACCCATTATAAAGGCGCTCTGCCAGCTCCAGAAGATGATTTTTGGTCCTCAACTGTTGTTTTTTTTTTTTTTTTTTTTGTCAAAAGGTTTATTTTTCACTTTTTAGTTGTAGGACCCCAGACCAATTCGTATACCGCTGCTGGGTAGATCCTATGTAAATAACAGTTTCAGGAAGTTGTACGAAATCTGTGTTCTGACAACCAAAGCCACACTTAACATACAACTCAAGTAGCCAGAGTGATAGGGATAGGATACATTGTTTTATTACGGAGTTTCGGTGCCTACCTGTCGGCTTCATCATCAGGGCACATTGAGTGCGGCGTCAGACGCGTTGTTCAGGTCGTCCAGGGAGCAGGTGAGCGGGCATGTGGGGCATGGCCAGACGTAGGGGGGTCTGTTCAGGAGCACCGCACTGGCACTGGATGTCGGATGAATCTGTAATGCCCTATTTCGCCAAATGATGTTGAATGTTTCCATTATTTGAAGCATTCTCATAATTAGATAAGAAATTGACAAAAGAGGGACTTTTTCGTGCACGGAGCTTTACGAAATGAAATGATGATGTCATTTCCTTAGAGCGTTTAATAATATATTTACCCTAATACATATATATATAAACGTTGCTAAAAATGTAGCGTTAAACAGTCGCTAATGATTAGTTAGCTTTAAGCAACCTCTGAATGTGCAGGTGCGGAGCGCGCGACGGTGACGTGCCCCGCCTGCCGCCTGCAGTGCCAGGTGGCGCACATGATCGACCAGCGCTTCGTGCTCGAGAAGATGGCGCTCGAGCAGGCCGGCTCCAACGGTCAGTCATACTGTTCACTCAAACTCAAAACATTTACTTCAATTAGCCACATATAATGCAAAGAACATAGAATTGATTCAAGCTGTCCTTTGCAAAAGGTACTTTTGTATGGAGAAGAGAATGGCCAAGAAACTCCATAGTTACCTCTTTTATAAAGTTTCACAATATTTTGTGTACATTCATTATAATAATTATGTGAACACAATGTACCTGGAAAACTTACTACACTACAATAGGTACGAAGAATTCCAAATGAACTAATGACAGATAAATTAACAAATATTGTAACCATAGGCAGTTTTACTAAAATTTTAGCAATGAATCAGTGTGGAGTTTTAGTTGCAGAATGAATACTTCGTACACATGGTTCATGTGTGTGTGGGGCCGACTGTAACCTTTCGTCCTGTCCGCAGGCGGCACGAGCGGCGAGCAGCAGTGCAACAGCTGCGAGGACACGGAGCCCGCCACCAGCTACTGCGTGGACTGCGCCGAGTTCATCTGCGACAACTGTGTGCAGGCGCACCAGAGGTAACACACACTGCCAGGCTCGCTCGCTAGTCGCGGCCTCCCACTCCACATCCAGTGCGTCATGTCACACTATGTTGTATCGCGGTGCAGGCACACCAAACAAAGTCCGCAGTGCGTCATGTCACACTATGTTTGTTAAAATGTTGCTCAATTGTAAAGATTTTCTCATCCGTAAAAAAAATTTTCTGTGACCTCCCTTTGCGTACCACTTCAGTAGTTGTTTCAATTTTACCACCCGATTCTTTTTTAAATTATCAGTTAAAAAATTATCAGTGCATCTCTTATTGGCTGTAAGTCCTAAGTCATCTTTTAAAATACGCGACATGGTTCTGGGTGCTATCTTCATCTCCCGAGATAAAATCTTTTGCTTTCGGACAGGATTTCTTCGAATTCTTTCCCTTACTGCTTTGACCACCTTTTTCGTACGAACACTACGTGGACGGCCAGATCTTTTTCTATCACAAACAGAGGAGGTCTCATTGTACCTATTAATAGCCCGGTACACAAACATTTAACTAATACCAAGTGTATGGAGAGTTTTAAAACTTTGTGTAATGCAATCACAGCGATTCGGTTCTCTTTATCACCCCACTCCATTTTAATATCACAAAATATTGTACAATGTATTGGCGCCAAAATTAGAAAACTCAATGAACAATCGTATAAAAAGGACAGATTCCAAATTCAAATGTAATATCTTTCTTATTTTTAATTGTAACAGTATTTATGGCCAGACTGTGTATATATTCTATACAACACTGCGCAAAATAATATATCTATGTTCATTACGCAACACAAACATTAAATTTAATTTAATTACCTTTATGTCAGCTACACGCCAATATACCAAAAAAAAATAGATCAGAGACAATCAGTCAATCAATCTGCCTAGCCTTTTCCCAACTATGTTGGGGTCAGCTTCCAGTCTAACCGGATGCAGCTGAATACCAGTATTTTACATGGAGCGACTGCCTATCTGACCTCCACAACCCAGTTACTGGGTAATACAACCAGTCTTACCAAAGGGGTATCCCCTTTGGTAAGACTGGTTGTCAGAGTTTCGGGCTTCTGACGACCCGTAACGACTGTCAAAGATCCACGAAAGACAGCCGGGACCAACGCACTATGGAAAATCGTAGAACAACTGCTGATTAAAAATGGTTTTTGTCAATGTCGCTACTGGCATGCCTTTTTTATTTTACTCAATAGTTTAAGGACCAAACTAGACTATAATATCAAAAAAAATATAAATATTAAATGAAATGATTTTTTTACAACACCACAAACTTTATAGTTTTGACAGACGTCCATGTCAGGCCCGTTCACTTCATCACTTTTAAATTGATTTTATTGTTATACGTTACAGGAAAAGGTATAATGTATTATATATTTCTGGAAACCTCGTCTTTTGAAGAATATGAAACAGCTAATATGTATTTAATGTTATGTTAAGGTTCACCTTAAAATAATTGCAAAATAAAATATGGTGAAAAAAAAGTTTTTTTAAAGTTCAACGAGACTTTTGACAGTTACCCACGTTTACCCCTGCTTTACATTTAATGTTGATTTGTAGCCTAACTATCCATAAACATAATCAAATAATAACAGCTGCGGATATTTGCGGCTTTCGGAGTAATTAATAAAAATGTGATAAGAGTCAGAAAACGGAAAACCGCTCGCTATCTATTGCGGTTTGAAATGTTGCTGTTTACATCAATAGTTTGCGGTAAGTTTTGTAATTTATCATTGATATTAAGGCATTTATCTTTTTTGCACTCATGTTGCGTGTGAATATATTAATCAACAAAATGCACACTACCCTCATATTTCAAATAGTATATAAACAGTGGTTTCATTCCATTGTAAATAACAAAATAGTGGTGAATTAACAGAAGTGTAAATACATTTGTTGACTCTTCAAAATGTCTACTTTCAAGTGTTCTAAACGTGAAATAATACTTTCGTATATCGAAGGAGGAAAATCGTTGGAAGCATTATCAACAGTTTTGCAAGAAAAATATCATGTGTCTGAAGACAACTTATGTTTCATCCTCAGTGATTTTCAAAGACATATTATTCCCGCTTTTAATAAACGCTGGAACGAAGCTTCACGGAACAAGGATACATTTTTAATGAAGAACAGTAATTGGTTGGAATCAGAATATTCAATAACTTTACCGGACTCTGAAGATGTTACAACCATCTCCACACCATCTACTTCTTCTGGGAAACGTGGAAGACCGTGCGTATCTTATCCAGACTTGTCAGAATCCAGTAAAAGAAGAAAAAATACAATGTTACTTAATGAATATGGATTTGAACACGTCTATAATGCATATCTTCAAGGGTTACGTTCGATAGGAGAAGGAACAGAAGCTAAACTTGTGGAAACATTAAGGTTTGCTGACAGTGAAAATAAGACCTTATTTTCGAGTCTCATAGAAGACGCAAGGCAGACCAAAATGTTAACGGATGAAGAAGCATTGAGCGTATTTATTGACTTGGATTTAACGAAAGCACAATATTTGTACTTGAGAAATTTAACGAACGAACGAAAATGTTTTGTGCTTCCGCCATATTACAAAGTGCAAGAAGTTAAAACTACTTGCTATCCACCGTCTTCAGCCATAGAAATTACAGACACAAGTGCAAAAACAGTAAGACTTCAAGATTTATTAGATCACACTGCAGCTAGAATATTGACAATAGATTCAGTCTATAGGAATGGATTGAATAACTTACTTCTGTATAGTAAATGGGGCTGTGATGGCTCATCCGGTCAAAGCCAGTACAAACAGAAACTGCCAGAAGAGTCTGAACTTATTTCTGATTCGAATTTATTTATCACTTCTTTGGTGCCTATTAAGTTAATTAACGAGCTAACAGGTGATGTTGTCTGGCAAAATCCGGTACCTTCATCTGTTCGTTTTTGCCGGCCTATATTAATAGAATTTTGTAAAGAAACTCCCGAGAAAACTAAAGCCGTTGTGGATGAAATAAAGGGTCAAATAAATTCCTTGAGTCCATCATTAATTAACAAAGAAGGTGAGGGAGTGCAAGTGAAGCATGATCTCTTCCTTACAATGATAGATGGTAAAGTAGCTCAGGTATTAACAGATACGCCTTCGGGTTCCACATGTACAATATGTGGAGCTACTCCACGCCAAATGAACGATTTGACAAAAGTGACAGCTAGGCCTGAAAATGAAGATTCTTATCAATACGGACTGTCTACTTTGCACGCCTGGATTCGTTGTATGGAAATGATTTTACATATTTCCTATAATCTGTCTTTCCAAACATGGTCAGCCACAAGTGAAGAAAAGAAACGACTAAAGCAAGAGAAGAAAACCCTGGTACAAAAGCGTTTCCGTGAAGAGCTAGGATTGATCATCGACAAACCAAGACAAGTGGTAATTCTAATGACGGTAATACTGCCAGAAGATTTTTGCACAATGCAAGCTGCTCTGCTGAAATTGCAGGAGTGGATATAAATTTGATTAAACGACTTTACATAATTCTGCAAGCTCTTTCATCGGGTGTAATGATAAATGCTGAAAAATTTGGCAGTTATGCTATGGAGACTGCTAGGATCTATGTGAGCAATTATGAATGGTATTACATGCCATCTTCAGTTCACAAAATTTTGATTCATGGAGAAAGTGTCATAAAGCATTTTGCAGTACTTCCTATTGGTCAACTTTCGGAAGATGCACAAGAATCTCGCAATAAGGATTATAAAAAATTTCGTCTTCATCATGCTAGAAAATGCTCAAGATCCGCTACAAACGAAGATGTATTTCATACTCTTCTTTATACTTCAGATCCTTACATTACCAGCATTAGAAAACCGTATACTAAAAACGTGAAGGAACTTGATGAAGACACCTTAGATCTTTTGAAAGTGAACGAATTAATTTTAGATCCCGAAGTTCATCAAGTATAAATAACATAACATTTAGTAAACAGTACAATTAATTAATTAATCTGTGTTCGATTTTAATCTTTAAAAAAATGCTTTTTTTATTTTATTTGATTTTTATTTTGATGTACTATACGATATTTGGTTTTTGTGAACATTAAAATAATAGTATTCATTGTTAAGAACATTGGAGATTTTTTATAATTTTGAATTTGTTTTATTTTTTAATTTATTATTTTAAATTTAATCATAATAAATTACATTCTATTTGAAGCCATATACACTATTCTATATTTGTGCAAAATTTTAGAACATAATATTCAGAAATAAAGAAGTTATTGATTTTTAATCAGAAACAGACCATTATTTTCCACAGTGATGCGGCTTAAGTATGAATGTTTGATGTTGATGTTCGGACTGACTCATTGCTGAAGCGTATCTCTTGTGTGCAGGCTGAAGATAACTAAGGAGCACACCATCAAGTCGAAGGAGGAAGCGCTGGCGGAGCTGCAGGCGCAGGCCGGTGCGAGCAATGCGCACGACATGTTCTGCAGCGAGCACGTGCAGGTACACTCACAGCCTATATCATCTTAAAGGCTATTTTTGTGTGTTGATTGCACGATAGAATCTGCTTTCCCGACTCGACATTATTATGTAGCGATGTCGTGTCTCCTGCCCTGTGTCAGTTTATTTGGATCCAACATCTCTTTTTCTTCCATACTTCTCTATTAGTCGTCATCTCGGTAGTCACTCCCTTTCTATCATCTTTCACGCAGTCGTTTCTTTGGTCTTCGCCTACTCGTATAGCCATCCACATTCATACTCAAAACTTTCCTGACGACATTTTCCTCATTCCTCCGCATCACATGCCCATACCATGACAACCGACTTCCACACAACTTTTCAGTCACCGGTGTCACTTTCAGACTTCCTCTTACATACTCATTTCTTATTCTGTCCATTCGCGTAATACCATACATCCCTCTTAGCATTCTCATCTCGGCTGCATGCAATAGGGATGATGCCTGGGTAAAAAAAAAGAAATTCTATTTAGTCCGTCAGTCAGATAATAAAAAAATATTAGATACGTATTTTTTGCTTTATCATATTAATAAAAAATGACTTAGATAACTCGCATTAAAGTTCGGGAGTGGGGGCTTGCTACGTCACTTCTACGTATAAAATCTACAAAGACGTGACGTCATGCCACATTTTAACTCAATGTATCGCCGTAATCTTTTGATTACGTAGAAAAAGAAAAAATACGTGTCCAATATATTTTAATAATCTACATGACGGACAAAAAAACATTTTTTAGTCATCATCCCTATTGCCTTTCATTCATTCTTTTTATGGCCTAACATTCTGATCCATACAAGACACTAGGTCGGGCCATTGTTTTATAAATCTTCCTCTTATGTTTAAGGGGAATGCAGACATATCAGATCAAATTCAAAATGTGACACGGATAGACCTTGATAATAAAAAAAAAAGATTTATATTTCATACATAAAATATGGCGAGATCATTAAAACGGTTGTAAAGTAATAAAATATAGTTTTCTATGCAATAGTCTGCTCAGTGAGTGCCGCAGCTTCAACAGATACTGCAGTGTCCTGACAGTAAGGAATTGGAAACCTGACGAAGGTATAAAGTTCCACTGTACACGACTTAAAGTTGATTCCAGAATGGTTTGTACTAAAAGTTGAAGCGGAAACTAAACATGTGTTGGCATTCATGTTATATTCAGTCCCACCAGTGAGTATACAGTAGACAGTTACTCAGCAAACCATAAAGTACGTGTCTCCCTCCTGCATCAGTACGTGTCTCCCTCCTGCATTAGCAGGCTTTCAGTTTCAACTTAATATAATGCTTTTATGAAAGTGTCAATTAAGATGAACTAAAAATCTACATAATAACTTTAAAGCTGCGTTAGGAGTAGGTCATTGATTTAATAGAAAAGTTTATAATTCACATTTACGTAGTACTCAGTGCTAACATCTAATAGGGAACAAATTAGTTTTCTAATATTAGATTCTCTGACATTGAAGAAATGGGTCGAAGCATAATATTTTTATTTGGGCCATTTTTGTGTGGTGTATAAATGGAGTATAGTTAGGAAGGTGTTGTGTGACAGGAGCGGCTGTCGCTGTTCTGCGAGACGTGCGACCGCCTGACGTGCCGCGACTGCCAGCTGCAGCACCACCGGGACCACAAGTACCAGTTCAGCACCGAGATGGCCGCGCAGGTACCACCCACACCACCCACCGACTCGACCGGCGTCGCTCTCATTGGAGCGAGCGCATTCACTTCATCTACTTTATAAAAATCTTATATTAATTCATACACTAAAGTGTTTAGTTAGGGTATGAAAGTACGTCGTGTCGTCTCGTGTCGTGTAGTGTACGGGGAAGCTCATCGGCAAACTGCTTGTTACCCATAAAAATCTACAATAACAGTATTTTTTGCAAAAGACATTTTTTTTTTATGTGACTTAGAAACCACATACGTATTGTGTGTGGTTACCATAGAGATTCAGTACAATACGATTAAAATAAAATGTCATGGAAGTATGACGACAGACTCCGTAATCGGAGTCGAAATTTTCTCACACGACCCCAATATAAACATATCCAGCCCAATGGGAATGTTCAACACTGTCTACCAGGCAGTGTGTGAGCGTTATACAACCAGCTTGCGCCATGGAGGCCAGGAGAGTTACGGATACCCATGTGCGTATACTTTCCGACAGTGCCTCAGTACTCCTCACAGAAGAAATGTATTGCCTCGAGAGCAACACTGGAATGTTACAATGAACTAGACCGAGTACCGGTATCTGACCGCAACACGACGCTGTGAGTGATAAGTGGCCACAGCGGTCACTAGGTAACGACGCAGCTGACGAACTAGCTGGCAGAGCATCCAGCACGTCAGTCTGTGGACCCGAACCAATCGTACCCATCCTCTTCAACCAGCTACGTAGGTGGCTACAGGAGTTCACCCACACACACGCGGAGAGTTGTTGGTCCTCGACACCGGGCTGCAGGCAGTCCAGGGAAGATGTGGCATTCCTAGATGGTAGCCAACCAGGAGTTTATTACGCCTGGACTGCGCCTGGTGACGGACACTGCTTCTACCGCAGAACACTGCTCACTCAACAAACACTTGCGACACAAGAGGCATGACGGACGGTCCTCTATTCCTACATCGCTCACATATGTATAATTTCAAATTGAATGTTGTAATCAATGTTAATTTAAAAGAGTGTCCGTGGAGTTTCTTCTCCATAGGTATCTATTACAGTTTGGAGCGGGCAACTAGCTTCATGTTTCTGCCTCACCGACTTTCTGACGGTTCAAAAGTGTCTGTAGTGAATAGGTTTAATTGTAGTAAATGTTTGTGTGTTGTGCGCAGGCGCGGGCCAACATCAGCTCGCTGCTGTCCGAGGTGAGCTACAAGCGCGTGCTGCTGGGCTCGGCCATGAAGGTGATCCGCGACCGGCAGCAGCTCATCGCCGACAAGAAGAAGGCGCTCGTGCACGAGATCACGCAGACCGTCGTCAAGTGAGTGCTCGCTCCAGCGACTACAACCATAATAATAATAATAACCTGGGACATTGTTCACACACGGTCATCTGATCCCAAACTAAGCAGAGCTTGTACTATGGAAACCAGATAACTACACACATACACTACTTTTTTTTTTTTTGTAAATAGATACTTATATAGATAATTACACACAGACTCAGAACAAACAGACATGTTCATGCACACAAATGTCTGTCCTGGATGGGAATCGAACCCACGACCAGCGACATGATAGGTGGTATCTTAACCAACCACGCCAACTGGCCCATCTAAACATTTCACGCAGCTCATCGTCTGCCACCCATTCCTAACTATGTCGGAGTCAGCTTCCAGTCTAACCGGACGCAGCTGCACCTACCAGTATTTTACATGGACAGTCTGCCTCTCTAACCTCCACAACCAGTTGCTGGGTAACACGATACCCCTTGGTAAGACTGGCTGTCAGATTTCGGACCTCTGACGACCTGTAACGACTGTCAAAGTTCCACGAATGAAAGCTGGAACCGCTTAGAAGTGCTTTCCGAGGCACGGAGTGGTCTCGGTATGTAAAGATATCCCTATCTACGGAGCGGCCTCAGCAAGCGCAGCTGGTCGCACAAGTTGGTGTTAGTAATGTTTATTGAATGCAACGCTGATCAGATTAACGAACGCGATCAACACGCGCGGCAAGCAGCTGGTGCTGCGGCTCAACGAGGTGTGCGACGCCAAGCAGCGCACGCTCAACGAGAAGAAGGAGGCGCTGGAGCAGCTGGCTGCCATCACCGACCACTGCGTGGCCTTCGTCAACCAGGTCAGCCAGCCACACCACTATCTGACTGCTTGCTCATTTCATACATCATTTATTATTTATATGACGTTCATTCTACAGTCGGTGAGTACCTTAACTCGCACAAAGATTGATTGTTTGTTAAAATGGTAGCAACATTCGTGAACACGTGCGTGTGAGCGCCGCGTGTTCGCAGCATCACTAATTTATCTGTCATTGCTCCGTTCTTAATACTTTGTTTATTGTAGGTATGTCGTCTTCACGTATGTATGGGGTACCTAGAGTTAATTCTGTTTTCAAAGTTCGCCATTGATAGTATAAATAAAGGATGTGAGTGACTGCAGGCGCTGGAGGGCTCGGACACGGCGGTGCTGCACGCCAAGCACGCGGTGTGCGCGCACCTACAGCGCATCAAGTCGCGACGCGCCGACATCCCCAACCCCGAGATCCCCGTGCGCATCGCGCTGGCGCTCGACAAGCTGCCCGAGCTGGTGCGCGTGCTGGCCGGCCTCGGCAGCATCGTGGTGGACGGCAAGGTGGACGGTGGCGCGCCCGCCGCGCAGGGCCCCTACCACCCGCCCGCGCCGCACGCGCCCCACGCGCCGCACGCGCAGCACGCGCCGCACGCGCAGCACGCGCCGCACTCCGCCGTCGTGGCGCTGCAGCACGTCGCTATGCACCAGGTACTGCATACCGAGTGACGATTCTAAGAGTAGGGTAACGCCAAAGAAACGATGGATGGGCTGTGTGAAAGATAATATGGTGAGAAAGGGAGTGACTATCGAGATGACGACTAATAGAAAAGTATGGAAGAAAACGAGATGTTGCGCCGACCGCAAATAAATATGCAGGAGAATGATGACGATGCTCAATACTCATTTTTAAAAACTAATTTGTTTTCGCGCTACTTACAGCAATCTAATTCATTGTTGTAAAGAGGGCAACAACAAAGTTTCAGTACGTGAATGTTCATGACGTGTGTCGCGACCGAGGAGCAGGTACAGTCATCCGCACGTCCATAGTAACAAGTCAACATTGAGTGGTGTTGGTAGTAGTCGTGTGAGGTGCGGGTGACTGTCCGCTGTGCTCGCTGTACTCACTGTACTCACTGTGCTCACTGTGCGACGTTGTTCCATGTCTCAGACGTTGGCTCGCTACCAGGTCAGTGCCCGCTCGTCGTTAGCGAATGATTTGTGTCGTATGTGGTCCTCCGCGACGTGATCGCTCTCTGTCTGTTGCGTGCGAGTAGATGCCCGACTACTGTTATGTACACAGTTTATTTCGTACTCGCTTGTAGCTGCTTTACGTCCGTGATGTTGATGTTGTGCACGTGTCACGTTATGTACAAGCTCGCTGTAACTTGTTGCGGTTCGTCGCCCGCACAACACGTACGACAACGTAAATGTCCAAATGGGGTTGTTTCCCGGACGCAAGAGAGCGCTGTGTGTTTGTCACTTGGCAAAGTCATCTTGAATACAAAGCGGTGACAAGAAAAAACACTTAGCGCCATCTCGCGGCAAAGTTTTTAACACGGTACCTGAATGAAAGTAATAAACACTTAGCGCCATCTCGCGGCAAAGTTTTTAACACGGTACCTGAATGAAAGTAATAAACACTTAGCGCCATCTCGCGGCAAAGTTTTTAACACGGTACCTGAATGAAAGTAATAAACACTTAGCGCCATCTCGCGGCAAAGTTTTTAACACGGTACCTGAATGAAAGTAATAAACACTTAGCGCCATCTCGCGGCAAAGTTTTTAACACGGTACCTGAATGAAAGTAATAAACACTTAGCGCCATCTCGCGGCAAAGTTTTTAACACGGTACCTGAATGAAAGTAATAAACACTTAGCGCCATCTCGCGGCAAAGTTTTTAACACGGTACCTGAATGAAAGTAATAAACACTTAGCGCCATCTCGCGGCAAAGTTTTTAACACGGTACCTGAATGAAAGTAATAAACACTTAGCGCCATCTCGCGGCAAAGTTTTTAACACGGTACCTGAATGAAAGTAATAAACACTTAGCGCCATCTCGCGGCAAAGTTTTTAACACGGTACCTGAATGAAAGTAATAAACACTTAGCGCCATCTCGCGGCAAAGTTTTTAACACGGTACCTGAATGAAAGTAATAAACACTTAGCGCCATCTCGCGGCAAAGTTTTTAACACGGTACCTGAATGAAAGTAATAAACACTTAGCGCCATCTCGCGGCAAAGTTTTTAACACGGTACCTGAATGAAAGTAATAAACACTTAGCGCCATCTCGCGGCAAAGTTTTTAACACGGTACCTGAATGAAAGTAATAAACACTTAGCGCCATCTCGCGGCAAAGTTTTTAACACGGTACCTGAATGAAAGTAATAAACACTTAGCGCCATCTCGCGGCAAAGTTTTTAACACGGTACCTGAATGAAAGTAATAAACACTTAGCGCCATCTCGCGGCAAAGTTTTTAACACGGTACCTGAATGAAAGTAATAAACACTTAGCGCCATCTCGCGGCAAAGTTTTTAACACGGTACCTGAATGAAAGTAATAAACACTTAGCGCCATCTCGCGGCAAAGTTTTTAACACGGTACCTGAATGAAAGTAATAAACACTTAGCGCCATCTCGCGGCAAAGTTTTTAACACGGTACCTGAATGAAAGTAATAAACACTTAGCGCCATCTCGCGGCAAAGTTTTTAACACGGTACCTGAATGAAAGTAATAAACACTTAGCGCCATCTCGCGGCAAAGTTTTTAACACGGTACCTGAATGAAAGTAATAAACACTTAGCGCCATCTCGCGGCAAAGTTTTTAACACGGTACCTGAATGAAAGTAATAAACACTTAGCGCCATCTCGCGGCAAAGTTTTTAACACGGTACCTGAATGAAAGTAATAAACACTTAGCGCCATCTCGCGGCAAAGTTTTTAACACGGTACCTGAATGAAAGTAATAAACACTTAGCGCCATCTCGCGGCAAAGTTTTTAACACGGTACCTGAATGAAAGTAATAAACACTTAGCGCCATCTCGCGGCAAAGTTTTTAACACGGTACCTGAATGAAAGTAATAAACACTTAGCGCCATCTCGCGGCAAAGTTTTTAACACGGTACCTGAATGAAAGTAATAAACACTTAGCGCCATCTCGCGGCAAAGTTTTTAACACGGTACCTGAATGAAAGTAATAAACACTTAGCGCCATCTCGCGGCAAAGTTTTTAACACGGTACCTGAATGAAAGTAATAAACACTTAGCGCCATCTCGCGGCAAAGTTTTTAACACGGTACCTGAATGAAAGTAATAAACACTTAGCGCCATCTCGCGGCAAAGTTTTTAACACGGTACCTGAATGAAAGTAATAAACACTTAGCGCCATCTCGCGGCAAAGTTTTTAACACGGTACCTGAATGAAAGTAATAAACACTTAGCGCCATCTCGCGGCAAAGTTTTTAACACGGTACCTGAATGAAAGTAATAAACACTTAGCGCCATCTCGCGGCAAAGTTTTTAACACGGTACCTGAATGAAAGTAATAAACACTTAGCGCCATCTGCGCGGGACTAATTTGGCAGTTTTCTTCCCCATTGATGACAGATTACTAAAATAATATCAAAATAATTTGCACATTTATATAATAATATTACCATTTAAAATAGTTTTTTTTTTCTGCATGTAAATTTTGTCTACGCCAATTAATTTACAGTCTTAAATAAACGCGATCTGGCTATTCAGAATCCTCAGTTTCGACAAAAGCGTCCCTATTCGACGCCCTCCTTGATTTGGAAATTGACTACATTACATACGTCTTTTTTTTTTTCAAAAAAAACCGCGGAAACGATAAACCTACGAAAGATGACTAGGAAAATTACACTCATGATGAAACATTTGCAATTTTAATAACCGCCATCTTGTAATTTGATTTTGATATATTTTTCGACATGAGATAACGACGGTAAGGTAGCTGAACTGTGGTATAACTGTCCGTCGTAGTTGTGTAGTAACTTGACGTGGTGATGTCTCGGTGGTACTGGTTTTTGTAGAAATTATATGTTATAGATATAGATATGTATGTTTATGCTGAATGTTGCCCGTTAGTTGTTGACTGTCAGGCGCTCGCTCGCTGCGCAGGCGCCGCGCGGCCGCACTGACGGTTTGTCTTTGATAGCGCCTTTGTTTCATAGCTGTGAGACTTAGAACGCTACAAGCATATTGTGGTGCGCGGACAAGCTAGGAACGGACGCCGCCATCTTGTTTTGTCAACAAAATGTCTATCAATTTCTGGCTCTGGCAATGTCATTCACGCGCCAAAATATCCTTGTAGCAGTCTAGTATAAGTGACGGCCTGTTACCGCGCAGAGGTGCGCTCCAGCTGTGGCGTTAATAGACGGTTCGTGTGTGCAGTCGTACGTGCAGGCGGGCGGCGCAGGCGCGGCAGCCGGCACGTTCCTGCCGCTGCAGCACGGGCTGCGCACGCGCACCACGCCGCTGCGACACCCGCACGTGACGTCCACCACGCACCCGCACCACCTGCACGGTACGTCCCTCTCCTACTGCTACACACAACACAGCACACACGACTGTAGTCGTCCAACAGTATCCGTGAAGTTACGTTGATGGTCTTACTGGGCTTACCTTGGGACCTTGAGACCTTAAGACTGGGTTGTGTTGAATGCATTTCCACTCGCGAGATCGAGTGGAAATGCATGCAATACATCAAGAAGCGGACGCTTTACACTTAAAAAGTTAACAACCGATGTTGAGACAAGAGCGTTTGCTTCTACTCTCAATATTGTATATCGGGAGTACAAAGAAAGACGCTTCACGAAACGCAACAGTTACTCTCATCTGTACTTCTCGTCATTGTGATTTTTTTTTTGTACGGGAACATTATTTTTTCACGAAAACATGTTATAAATGTTATAAGTTAACTTTAAATCCTCCCACAACTCCGGTACCGTTGCACGCGCTCATAAGCACAATGTTGCGTGTGTGACGTTGCGCGTTGCCGTCAACAGCGACATTTCAAACGTTTCGCAACAATTAGTTAGTTAGATGTCCAGCATGCGTGGAGGTCGGCTCGCGGCGGCTCTGTTTACTGTGTATGTAAGAGCTCGGCTGTGAGTACTAGCCTGTCATACGGCACACTGACGCCGCGTGTGTGTGCGCGCAGGTGTGAACGAGATGAACCTGCGCGGCCTACTGAACGCGCAGACGCAGCGCGGCGCCGCGCGCGCCCTGCCGCCTGCGCACCCGCAGCACCCCGCGCAGCTCGCCATGCACCACGCCTACCACCAGAGTGAGTACACAACACACGAGGTATCGTCGTCAGCCCGCAGTAGTGCTCACCTGCACGTAACCTGTCCGATAGCACGCCGACCCGCGACATCGTCACTCCGCTTAGTCTGGGACCTGCCGATATACAGCTTTCCAAATAAAAGTATGCGCTTCGGCAATCTCCGTGTTTCCAAATTAGCACGAACATTGCGGAGTAGTGTAACCCCTCACAGAGGCTGTTCGGCACAATATTTGCAACCGAACAGCTCAGCAGCTTTACCTGCGTGCATTTCCATAAAAACATCTATTGCAACGAATACCGTTCTCCCCCCACCCCATTCGTGCACGAGTCCCACAGGACTCTGTGCTCGCCCCTCCTCATCTTCTCGCTGTTCACCAGCGATATCCCGAAAAGTAAAAAGGCGCAGTTAGCTCTGTTCGCAGACGACACGGCCATTTACTACTCGGGCAGGGACCAACACCCGATATCTCGCACTCTCCAAACAGCAGTCGATAACCTCGGCGCCTGGTTTAGGAAGTGGAGAATCCAGGTCAATCCCGACAAGAGTCAAGCGGTCCTCTTTTTGAGACCGCGTCATGTTCGGCAAGCCGATCTCTTGGGAGACGCGAGCCAAATACCTTGGTGTGACCCTTGACCACCACCTCTCCTTCGCTGAGCACATAAAGCAGGTGCGTTTGCGCGCCGCTTTCGCTCTGGGTAGACTCCACTCCGTTCTGAATGCACGTAGCAAATTGTCACTTAGGCGCATTGCGCATTTATACAGCGTGCATTCGCCCCATCATGACCTATGCGGGTTCAGTGTTTGGGCACGCAAAACCCCACCTCATTCATAGGATACAGGTCCTCCAAAACCGTTTCCTCCGAAAGGCAACGGGAGCCCCTTGGTTTGTTCGGAACGAAATCCTCCACCTATATCTCGACATTCCCACCATCTCCCAGTTCTTGAAACGCAATTCCAGGCGTTTCCTCGACTCAGCCACCAACCATCGCAACCCTCTGGTTGTCGAGGCGGCTAGCTATGTCCCCTCCCGTATTAGTAAGGTCCGCCGCCCTAGGCTTGTCCTCTCATATTCCGACGACCCCATAACTCTTCTCCAGGAGAGCAGTAGGGACCGTAGGAACAAAAACAAATCGTCATTCCGACCTCGCCGCCGAGGTCCCTCGCGACGACCCCGTAGTAATCGTCCTCCCCCCCGTCCCTTGCTCGGGAATGAGCTTTCAATAATAATCACTAATTTGATCCAGCCTGTCCTCCCTCCAGCGACGCCCTAAGCCGAGGTTCGTTCCCCACAGGGGGAGCCTTTAGCGTGTAGTCGCTTAGTCTGTAAGTTTTATGCCCCTGGCTGGAGGCTTTGAGTTCACTCTTGGCAGCCACAGGATAGTCCGGTTAAGTAGTCACGGCCTCTAGGCCAACTACGAGATGCCATATAAAAAAAAAAACGTTCAGTACGTGTTCGGAAACCGCGCGTAATTCAAACCAACACCAGATCAAATTAATTTAGCTTAAATTTACCTAACATTTAATAATTATAACCAATATAGTAGCCTTAAAACCATATTATTTCGTATCAATAAACCAGTCTAAAATGATACCAAGTCAACCAAATATCAACCAACCCAGAAGTTAGTGCCAAACCATGCAGGCGCTAAATTGTACAGAGGCAGTGCTTCTTACTTCAGTACTGCCGCGCTTTGTACTAGTGCACTTATCATTGTATAAACGCACGATCGAAATAATTATGAAGTTCTCTCTGTCTGGTTACCTACTCCGCTCTCAGATCGTCACTTGCCACTCAGTTTTTTGGTATTGCATAGAGTTGCTAATATGTAATTTTGTAACCGTGGTAATACAAAATAGGCAAGTACTTGTGTACGGTCTCATCAACCGTACGTTTACTTTGCGAACGCAGCAACCTACGTGGATGTCGCGCCTCACAAATATTATGCTGTAATTATAACGTCTTAAGCAATGCAGATCGAGTCGGACAATAACTGTGGAACTAACCACTTGTCAAGAGAAAGAATCGCTACCACTTACAAATTGTTAACCTTTTACATTTTAATATAACTTTAAACTCAACTTGTGGTTCTTTCTGTGTGCTCCATAACTAAACCGACATTAACAAAGTGATAATGTACGGTGTTTGTAACAGCTCTATGAAAGATCTCATCATCGCACCTTCGTATTTCTGAACGTTAGACGATGATTCCCGAAACGCAGACTTTTCTTTGGAATGCTGTCAGTACCTACATATTTTGCGATGCGGTTCATTTGGCAATAAGAATCAAATCAATTGTACCTATCGATCGACTAAAGTACTGTCGCTGATATGAGATTGTGAACAGATTTTGAACGTTTTTAAATATGGAAATTGGCCTTCCCGCAGTGATCGGCGCGTACGCATCCAACGCGTACGGCGGCGGCGCGGCGTCGGGGCGGCGCAGCGGCGGGCCGCGCACGCCCTCGCCCGCGCCGCTCGCGCAGCCGCCCGCCTACCACGCGCACCAGCAGCAGCAGCAGCAGCATCAGCAGCAGCAGCCGCAGCCTGCCGCCGCCAAGTGGCACATCCCGCAGCAAGGCCTCTCCAATGGTGCGTGCAGACACTAGCAAACTTTTATTATTTCCATGCTCTATATATTAACGAGGATTTGATGACATTGTGAACATGACACCAGTGGCGGTACCTTCATAGAAGCCAAAAGCCCGGCTTGCCACAATCAAATCATAATTCACAACAACAAACGTAAGCCTATACACGTAAGCATATATACCAGTCAATGGAGCCAAGCTCAAACATTCATGTCATAATTTCGAATTCCATGTAATCTGCCGCGCGCACTAGGCTAGGTTGCCAGACCTACGAACTAAAAATATAATTTAAATTCCGCGCTTTGTTCGACGTGTCGTTGCCAAACTTACGCGCTGATATCGCTCGCTATACAATGCGTTCAAACGTGCCTTCTCGCTCACACATGAATCGGCTTTTACCTGGCTTTCTATACCTTTGTCTCGCAGTTTTCGTCTACAAATTGCTATAAAAAGGTTTACATTTGTTCATGTATTGGTAAATACCATATAAGTACTTATACGCAATTTCTACGAAATCAAAAGCCTGGCTTTAGAGAGTCATGAAGTTCACGCAAATATACTATCCGCGATGACCCGCGTAAAGTGAGTTGCGGCAGCGATTGTTATTGTTTTGAAATTTTGAATATTTTGAGTGCTGTATTTTTCAGATGCTGAGGTTATGAATTACTTTTATTATTTTAAATGATGTGATAGTTATTGCGGTGAGGTCCCCCTATGATTTTGTAAGTGATTATACTTTTGTTTTTATTTATGAAAACGTGAAAATGGAAATTTTCGGAAACTGACGTCGATTAGGTGACATTGAGTTTTCTGACAATACGAAACTCTACTTCACCGTAACCAATCTCAATTACTAGTTCTCGGGAATAAAAACAAATGCCTATTTTTTGTTATAGTGCGCGCGGAACTAGTTGGCCGCGCCTTAGGTATGTGAGCGGTGGGACGGAGAGGCGGGGGCGCTTGCTGACCTTACTCAGTGCGGCGCCGTACTTCGCGACGGCAACACGCGTTGAAAGTTCCGGCTAGTTTAGACAAAACGCACATGAGATTGCAATAGCGAGATGAGTCCGCCGATAAAAAGACAATCCAAGGAAATAATATTACAGTGCTTACGTTTTTTAAAAAACGGAAAGCCGATTTCAGTAGTTTAGAATATAAAACTGATGCGAATATACATAAATTAGTAGCAGTAGCAACAAGGATATCAGAACGAAGTGTAAGGAGAGTGATTGCTGAAAGTAAAACTTCCTTGCAAAATACAGGGCAAGCAAAATTTAGTTCTCCGCGGAGACCAAAAGAAATAAAAAAGATAATACAAGTTAATGATTTTCATTTAGGAGTGATAAGAAGAAAAATAAATCAGTTTTATACGGTAGAGAAAAATTCCAAGTCTACGAACACTAAATGCTGTGTTAAAAGAGGATAATATTTTAGATTGCGGATTAACTTTTTTAAGAGAACTTTTGCACAAACTGGGATATTCATTTAAAAAATGTAAATCGAAGAGATACCTTTTAATAGAGAGACCAAACATTGTTGAATGGCGAGTGAAATATTTGAGGGCCATAAGAAAACTCAGCGAAGACAACGAAATATATTCTTTTTGGACGAAACTTACGTTAACCAAAGTCACAATGTCCAAAAATGTTGGCAATCTTCGTCGGAGCCTGGAATTTATACAGCTACAGGCAAAGGAAGGCGTTTAATAATAGTTCACACTGGTAGCCGGAACGGGTTAGTTGACGATGCTTTGCTAATTTTTAAATCAGATTAAAAAACGGGGGTTTATCATGGAGACATGAACTCAACAAATTTTTACAACTGGGTTGATCGATAATTAATATGCAGAACTGGTTGCAAAATCATAACGTGCCATTTTCTCCCACGATGATCAAAGTCGAACTCTTGAGGTTGATTAATACGACCCAATCAGAAAAAATATACACGATTGATGAACTTCTGAAAGCTGCAGGTCATACTGTTCTAAGCCTACCTCCATAGCATCCAGACCTCAACCCGATCGAGCTTGTGTGGGCAAATATTAAAAATTGCCTGGCCAGAGATCACATTACGAGCTACATTGGACGAGAAAATTACAATACTAACAAGGCTATTTTCCGAATTCTCTGCCGAACAATGGCAAAAATGCGATGACCACGTACAAAAAAACGAACAAGAATACTGGAATCATGATATGAGATTTGATACTATGATGGACGAAATCATTATAAACTTACAAGATGATTCTGAATCAAGTTCTGAGAGTTCAGAATCAAGTGATTCAGAGGATATGTCAGAGTAATTTCATATAAGTATATATTAATTCAATAATTTCATATACTTAATTTGTTTTTGGTTTATTTTACTATTAATTACAATATAATTAGATAGGTACAATATAAACTTCTAAAAGTTCATTTGTTTTTTATTTATTCTTTTCAATAATTGAACAATTATTGTTCTCGATATCTCGAGATTGGTCATCACTGTCTAATCTCATGTGCGTTGCGAGCAGTAGGCAACCCGCCCCCTCACCCCTGTCGCCGCCGGCGCGGCCAGCTAGTCCCGCGCGCACTATAATCGGAGAAGGAATTCAAATAGTTACTTTAATAGGTTCTGAAATGAGGATAGAGTTGGCTATTACCAATATTATTAAGTATAAATGTTTTATAATAATAATATTTCATCTTAACATTTTTAATCGACAATAAATTAAATTTATAAAATAATGCGTACGGCAATTGAACAACAAATCGATAATTTGGAGGCCATCTAGTAGCTTTTTTTATTGAAAAATTTTGAATGCGACAAGCGAATTGCCTGGCCGAGAGATTAAGAGGCCGTACCTATACTAAATTTAGCTGACTTCGCTGATTTACGTAATTTTACATTTAAAATACTGTATTTCTATAAGTTTTAATGCACAACGTGAAATGTTGGGGTCCTAGGGTCTATTAAATCAGACAACCAACTCGATCGAATGTACTTTAATCAATGCATAAAGGGAATATATTTTATAATGCGCATTAAAGTTAAGTGCTTAAAATTATACTTATATTCTAAAGGAGCGTACTCACTACGTTATACACTATTAGAGAGCATACATACACTTCACATGAAAGATAAATTCAATTATGATCTAATGAATGAGTGACTTTTTATTTTGCTTCGAGTATTATAATTCGAGATTTAGGTTGTTTTAAACGATTGTTTACGTCATTTTTTTATTTTTTGCAACTTTGTTCAGGAAATGGTTTGATTTTGAAGTGAAGTGTATTTCTGTTGTTAAATTTTATGAAGTTTAACGGAATTATTCCTATCTGTCACTCTGCTTTGTGCCCTAAGGGGGACAAATAGGTAAAAAAAGATTGATCTGTCCCCCTGTTAGTAACGAGGGGACAGTTCGAAGTTTATTTACTCCTATCTGTCCCCCTATCTTTTATTCATGTTTGTTTCCCATAGAATTTACATAATATGTGGCATTTTAAGAACAACAACATTACATTAAATAAAAGACTAGTGGTTTGGGTTTATAATGTGTTTAACTAATTTCATTTTTTCTGTTTTTCTATCAATCAGCCACAGTCCCATGAATCACAGTAGGTATTGTAGGTACAATTACAATCAGTCTTCTGATTTAACTTAATTCAACTTAGAACCGAAATTTGTTTGCTTGGTTTGAAATCTATTGTTAATTTGCACCAAGTAAATTCCCGGAAGAGCCGGCTTTTTGTAAACAATAATGGAGGGCAAGTAATTCTCAACCATATTTTATTAATCTTTAAATTGTTATTCATTCGCAAATTAAGTTTTAATATTACCTATGGTACTGACATACAGAACACAAACGGTTTTATTATGTTTGATAACTCTTACAGGAATGAAAACATCAAAACTTGAATTTATGTACTTCATTCCTGAATATTGTCTAGAACAAAGTTATCATATTGTTAGTATTTTTTTTTTTTGTATTTGTGACAAAGTAGTATGAAGTCAAATCAGAAGATTGATTGTTATTATACCTGCAATACCTACTGTGATTTATGGGACTGTGACTGATTGACAGAAAATAAAAAAAATGTATTTATTTTTTATTTATTTATTATACCATTTATGTACACACAGAAAAATACATAATTATAATTAGAAGTACGAAGGTACTGCTTATTTCTTAAGAAATTTATTATTTAAATATTATAAACCTAAACCACTAGTCTTTTATTTAATGTAACCTTGCTTATAATGTGTGGCATTAATATTATGTAACACACACTGTAAAGGATTAATATTATGTTAAATGATATGGGGACAAACGGGAATAAAAAGTTTCATCTGTCCCCCGCTCAGTGATAAGGGGACAGATAAGAGTGAATAAAGTTGGAACTGTCCCCTCGTT
Organism: Dicycla oo; assembly: GCA_948252095.1. Taxonomy (NCBI): domain Eukaryota; kingdom Metazoa; phylum Arthropoda; class Insecta; order Lepidoptera; family Noctuidae; genus Dicycla; species Dicycla oo. The sequence goes on along the minus strand of OX411716.1, from coordinate 403,697 downwards.
GCTAACCGGGGGACAGATCAAACTTTTTTCCCATCTGTCCCTCTAAGGGGACAAAGCAGGGTGACAGATCGGAATGATTAAAAAAAAATTGAAAGATGTAAAAAGTGATGCATTGATTGTATAGATGACTTCACAAGAATATATTGTAATTTTTGCATGCCCTTTAGATGTCAAAACGATTCCTAAATATGTGGTATTCTGAACCTATTACAGCAAAAATTCACAAAACAGTCGTCGGTTTTAGGTCGATTAGTCAAAATTAAATAATAAAAATAATAAAAAAGTAGCTCACTCATTAATGAGGTGAAGTGCACAATGTTCAGGGCATACTGCCAATCGTTTTGTTCGTGCACCCTGTGGGTGAGCTGTACTAAGCGGGCACTCCATGCCCTTCGTGTGCAGCATAACAACGCTTTTAGATGTTGTTGGGGCTGCCGAGATGCTGTAGTGCGTCTGGCATGTTTATGGAGGCTCAGATTGATGGCTTTCATGCCATCATGAGAAAAAGAGCGGCCTCCATTTTGCACCGTATCCGAGCAAGCTCCAACAGCATTCTGAAAGTAATTGCGGACCGGCTAGACGGTCCTTTCCATAGGCACTGGATTGCACTCCATGTGTCAACATCTGTTGACTCTGTTGTGTGATCCTGATTTGTTTTATTTTTTGTTTTCATTTTATTGTTGAAATTGTGTTATACTAAGATAGATCTTAAGTACTCACTAACACAATTATGGATGTTTTTTGTTGTCTGAAATAAAGTTAATAATAGAATAATAATAATTAGATCTTAATAATTGAAATGATCTTTCATGATGTGCACTAAAACTAGAAATTCAGTATTTTAACTGTAAAATCACGTAAATCAACGAAATCGTAAAAATTTCGTATACGGCCTCTTAAATTCAAATTCCCTGACGTTTTTTGCAATTTGCAAGTCCGTATTAAGTTGCATGTTAAATAAAGTATGATTCGCGGCTGTAACAAGTATGTATTTACAGAATTATAATCATTAGAATCAGTAATACAACTCCTTAAGTGTCCTCAAATGTCAAGATTTCATGAAATAGTCATTCTTTAGGATTACCTGGTCTTTAAGAGTTGTATTGATCACTTTAATGATTATAATTATGTAAATACATACTTGTTACGGCCGCGAATTACATTTTGATCAACCTAATACTGACAAATTGCAAAAAACGTAAGAAAATTTTAATTTCGCGGGCTACCCTGACGCTTTCGCCTTAAGGTAAAAAGGCCCGGATAAGCGGTGTGGTTATGCGCATTCATTAATATAGATAGCGATTATGACAATTACTTACCGATGCTTGAAAATATGTGTGTACTCTTCGTGTTTTAAAGGTTTTCTAACCAAAATTATAATAATGCGTAGGTACGAACAACAGAAAATCAGCCAATCCCTCAGTTGGCTGTTTTTTTTTTTTACCGTAAAAAATCTGTCGGCTTGCCCTAATTTTGATCCCTAGGCACGCCACGGGTGTGTCACCCTTGTCTTGTTTCTCGCTTGCGCAGCGTTCCGATGCGGACGTGTTTGCATAATATTCTGTTTTGGTTAGTGCGGCGCAAGCTGTCGCTCGTAATTTACTCGCCATGAGCAATGAACTTGTGGCGAATGAGCTGCTGGCGTTCCTGCAACAGAAGCTGGATGTGATGGACGAGGTGTCTGCTGTCCAGATCTGCGCAACGAACTTCAGCGAGGAAGACATAGTTGCTGCCAAGCTGTTGTTGTTCAGTGTGCTGAACAAGCGCGATTAGATGGTGTCCCGCCGGCGTGACGGGACTAAGAAGAGCCTGCAGGATATCATCACGCTGTTCAAGGAGACCGACGTTTGTGGCGAAGGAGTTACACAAGCTTCCACCCGTCACCTTCGACCACGTCGACGTAACGAGCCTTCTGAAGGACATTGTCTTCCTGAAGGCCCGCCTCGCGGATGTTCTGGCGATATTAGATGCATCCCAAAACTCCGTCACCGAATTGCGCAAAGAAGTTAGCGAGTTGCGTAACAGTGTGGCGGTAACTAGGTCATCAGCCGATGCATCTAATGTAAACATGTGTCGCGGAGCCGGCCTCGATGTATCGTCGTCAAATTCCGCGTCAGCAGTTTCGTCGCCAGTGCATCCGTCGTTTTCTGAGGTTGCAGAGCGCCCCGCCCCCGTGCCCCGCAGCCCTGCGCCCGTCACCGCAGCTCCTCCGCTCAGCGCCGTCCAAGTTCATCACCCCGTCCCGCTGCGAGTATCTGCAGCCCTGGCGAAACCCTTAAGGAAGGACTTCGCTAGCGTCCCCGCGAGTGCCCCAGGCGCTCCAAGTATGAAGCCTATGCCAGAAAAGGCGCCGAATAGAGCTGATGAGGAGGGTTTCGTGACAGTGCAAAGGAGGAAGCGCCGGTCGCGAACCAACAAGAACCGCTGCGGCAAAGCTCCTACGAATCCAGAAGTGAGCCTGCGTGCCGCTGTACATCTCCCACCTGCACTACACCACAAAGGCGGAGGACATCGTGGAGTACGTGCGCCAGAAGACAAGGAACGTGCCGAGGTGGCCGTTACTGGAGTCGCGCCGCAACGTCAATTTCAAGGCGTTCGTGGTGCGAGTACCGAACTGTTACCTGCCCGTCGTCATGGAAGAAGACTTCTGGCCGCAGATATAGCAAACCTTTGTTACATGTACAACTTAACATGTTCGCTTAATCCCTAAATTAAAAGTGTTGCGATGCTTGTGTGCCGCTGCCACAACGCCAGATCAACTACAAGAGGAGCAACTACGCAGATGGGTGGGACAGGGGATGTGATACCCGAAACTATTCATCAAACTGTTGTCTTCAGGACACTGGACTAGACAATCTTCTGTTATAATTTGATATTTTGTATCAAGGTTTTTGTAAATGAAACAAACGTGCTCGACTGCAAAGACGGAAGGAAGTATGTTTTAATAATATATTGACACCTCACATTCTATGTGGCATTAGTAATTACTAATTTGACATAAGGTATTTTGAGCCAATAACAACATCTTCCATCTTCGCTTTGCCGCTCACATCCACACAATGGCAGAGTCGCTGGAACAGTTAGACCAAATGCTGCACAGGGGCTGGTTGGCCGCGGCATGAATGTAGACAAGACTTAAGTCACGTACAACTTGCACGGCTATCTGGGAGGCATGATCACTACTTCGAGAAGGAAGCTGGCATACTTCTTTATTGAATCATCGAAAATAATTAGGGTAATAGACCCAATTATCAGCACTTGAAGAAGTCCTCTACTTTCAATAGTTTTTTTTTTTTTAATATATAATACTATTATTATTCCCTAAATTTCCCTATTCCGGCTGTCATTCGTGGATCTTTGACAGTCGTTACGGGTCGTCAGAAGCCCGAAAGTCTGACAATAAGTCTTACCAAGGGGTATCGTATTACCCAGTAACTGGGTTGTGGAGGTCAGATAGGCAGTCGCTCCATGTAAAATACTGGTATTCAGCTGCATTCGGTTAGACTGGAAGCCGACCCCAACATAGTTGGGAAAAGGCTAGGCAGATTATTCCCTAAATGTATGTATCCATAAAACTTGATGTTGAATATTTAAAATACTTTTCATTTTGCAGCTAATGAAATAGCATTTAAACTACGATTGAAAAATAAACCTCTGTTGGCACTATAGCTGTCAGTAGTTGGCACCAACTTACACAATTTCCAGCACTTAGATTATGGGCAAAACCATTATAAAGACATTTTTTTTTTTTAATTAATACGTATATGTAAGAATTTTTTCAGAAAAATACTTAACAAATTACAATAATTGGCGACACTCGACAATTTTGCTATTTTTGATGTTTACGTATTGAAAATGTTGCCACTGTATAAAGTAAGATTTCTGTTGTATATTTTATTTACTGCAACCACTATAACAACGAGGTAGCAAATTTCAATTAAATTATAATAAACTTACTTGTTGCTTGTACTTGCTGATAATTGGTGAAGTGTTAGCAAATTCTATCTATCTATTCAATGGGTCTGTTACCCTAGGTCGAAAGAAACCAATTATCGTGTCATTAGACATTCCTAGTGTTTAGTTTACTAGTATGTATATCTGTATAGTACCTAAAACTAGACTAGACTAGTATTCCGACTTTGACGCCGATAAAAAAATCGGCGGCCGTGGCGTGGCTGTTCTGACCGGCGGCGGCGCGGCTTGTGTGCGTGACGGCGGCCTGGCCGGCGCCGGCGCCGCCGCCTACAGAACCAATGCGATGTGCATCGTCGCACACAATAAACACCAAGCCGACTTTGTGAGGTAGATAGAGTGCAACAAGCGATCTTGGAAAATTAATGATTGAAACATAAAAAATTAACGCTTGAAAATTATTCCGGAAATATAAACAAAATAAAAATCCATGATGAAACCATAAAAATTCAAATATTTTATCTGTTTCCATGGTTTTTGGGAGGTGTTGATACCGAAAATATAGTTTTCAAATGTTAATGTATGGGACCACCTAAAACAATACCTCCATTGCATTCTGCTGTCTTGTCAAATATATGGGAAACGATATTCAAGGACAAATTAAATTAGCTAGCGAAACTGCGCAGACGTGATGCACATCCATTTCTAAACATGATGAAATAAGAAAAAATATTTGACTTTTTTTTTACTTGAACTATAAGATTAGAAAATCAGTTTTTTTTTGTTTTAACAGATTTCAGATATCGATACTCTTCACGTCTGTGAGGTTAACACAAAAGAAGATTTTTTTAAATAGTGACGTTTCAAATTAGCACAGTAGCTGCGTCGGCCTCCAAAGAGCATCATCAAATCGTTATGTTTAGAAATTTAAAGTTCGAAACCCATCACGTCAGCCTGTATGTCGCTGATCTCACTGTACTCGTACGCAGGCGTGCTGGAGGCGAGCGCCGTGTCGCCGGGCGCGGGCGGCGCGGGCGCAGACTTCAAGATCACACTGGGCCGCGCAGTGCGCGCCGCGCCCGGCCCGCCGCCCGCGCCCGCCGCCGTCACCTCCACCAACCCCAAGACGCCCAGCCCCAGCCTCAACGTGAGTATGAGCATCGTGTGCCACGAGCGCTACTGAGGTCGCTCATGGCGCACCACGTGTGCGGGCGCATGAAGGGTGTACCTTAACCGTTGTACTTGCAGAAAAACTGTCTTCGGAGACTGTTAGACAAAGTAAGTTGGAGTCTCTTGTGTATGGGAACGTTTTTTGTGATTTCTAGTACCTGCTCAAACCTCAGTTGGTCTCTAGCTATATATAGCTTTTTGACTTTTTTAATCCTTATTAGAAACAGGATCAATTGGAGTTATTGACAAAATTGCCCATTTTGCTGCTGTCTGTACTTTTTTTCAAAACCTGTGAATGCAGATCAAAATGTCTCAAAATTGAATAACAGTCTCCTTAAACCGTTTTCGTGTAGCTACAACGGTTAAGTACTTACTGCCCCATCTCAAAAACCTATCCTGTATATACGATTGTAAAAAAAAAACCGGCTAAGTACGTGTCGGACTACGCACAATGGAGGGTTCCGTAGTGGAAAAGAATTTATCCCAAAAACAAACTTAACTTTTTAGTTGAAAAACCTGTTCTCTCATACATTGATATACGTCAAAGTCAATTCTCCAACTGCAAAAAGTTTGTAAACCCAATTTTTTTTTATGTGCTAAAATTACAAATTAATAATTTTCGGACTTTTCCCCCTCACTTGTGCTGTGAGACCTTGCTTCTTGGCAAATTCCATGATCCTAGGTGAACGGCAAGTACCCTGTAGGTTTTGATTCCCTTGTGAAATCGCAAAATATGCGATATAAACGGTTATATCTTTTGATGGCGTTGATTTACAAGTTTGATTTTTTTACAGCTGAAAGAGATCATAAACTCGAGTATTTGATATGAATTTCAACTTGATACCTCTACACATTCCTGTGAAAAAGGGTCTTGACAGACAGACAGACGGACAACAAAGTAACAAGGGTTCCTGTTTCCTTTTAAGGTACGGGACCCTAAAAACAATAACTGAATTGTTCAGATCCCTTATGAAGAAACAGAAAAATCGAATGAAAAAACTAAAACATCCTGTACACCCCACACACACAGACACACACACACACCCACATATACAGACACACACAAAGCGACCATATGGATAATCTGAAAAAAAAATGACAACATGACACTCTGGTGCAGTGGTAATATACTCGCCAGCGATGTGACAACATGATTAGGCTGGCGGCACTACGCGCCAGTTTCTCAAATGAAAATTATCTCAAAATGAATGTGACAAATTGTGAAGCGCGCGTAAAGTGCTGTGATTGCTTGAATGATTTATTATTTATAATGTTCGTTGGAGAAGCTGGCCCTATGTGTGGTGCCGCGGAACCGAGCGGCCTCACGATCTCCCTCAGCAGCCGTGAGTGTGTGTCGCAGGGCGGCGTGCCGAGCGAGCTGGACAAGGTGTGCGCGGCCTCGGTGCAGGACCTCATGGCCACCATCGCCAAGCTGGACTCCAATGGCGTGCAGGTGGTGGCCGAGGCCGGCGAGCCCGCGCCGTCGCCCGCGCCGCACGTGCACAGCTCCACGGACGAGCCCGCGGCGGGCCCGGCGCCGGCGCCCGGGGACCCCAACGAGGACTGGTGCGCCGTCTGCATGGACGGCGGCGAGCTCATGTGCTGCGACAAGTGCCCCAAGGTCTTCCACCAGTACTGCCACATACCCACCATCGAGAAGCTGCCAGAGTGAGTGCACACACATGCATGTACACGCGATAACCGCATCGGGTTTTAAATGAAACATAATTGTTATAATATTGATGTGATGTGCGGTGTCAGCGAGACGGAGACGTGGCAGTGCCTGCTGTGCGTGAACTTCGCGGAGCTGGCGTGGCGCGCGGGCGACGAGCTGGAGGCGCCGGGCGGCGGGCTGGCGCCGCGTGTGCACAAGCTGGTGGAGCGCGTGACGCTGGAGCTGTACTGCCAGTACGAGCCCAGCCTGCCCTTCCGCGAGCCCGTGCCGCCCGAGAACTTGCACTACCACTCCAAGGTAGGTGGAGCGCGTGACGCTGGACGCGTACTGCCAGTACGAGCGCCTGATGGGTATTCTCATCGTCAAAAATAACTTTGATACAAACTCAGCCCCTGTTCAACTAACCCGTTTATAGGAGGAATATTCAAAGACCCTTCCTTAGTGCTCACTTTACTTGTATTAGGAACTCGTTCGCAAAATTTCATGCTTCGAGATCCAGAGGTTTAGGTATGCGTTGTGTGAAGACATTGTAATACAAAACTAGAAACAGCAGACATTCCCAAGGTTGGCTGGAAGAGATCGCAGAAAGTGATGAGGCCGCCCGCTGTATCAGAATCAGAATTCATTTATTTGCAAAGAATGTAGGTAACAAATCATGGTGTTGTTGACGTAAAAAAAAAACAATTGGATCGAGTACATTCCACCGGTGGTATGCAACATACATATAAGCATTATAATATTCATAAATACTGCAAATTTATATAAACAAATAATTGTTAGGTAATCATTGTGTAATGTCATACACTTTAAAAAGTCAAACTCACCGAACAACAATAATCATGTCTGTATCTAAAATAAGATAAAACAAATTTTATGGAGAAAAATAGTATTGTCAATATCATAGGGTATTATCATTTAAAATTCACTAACAGCATAATAGTATTTTGCAACTAATAGTTCATTTAATTTCTTTTAGAAAAATTGAGTTGCTTCATTTTTAATGTCGTTAGGTATTTTATTGCAAGTAACTGGTCCCATATGCATAATATTATTTCTTAATAAAGCTGTTTTAAAACGACCTGTATGTAAAAGAGCTCTAATATACATATAAATAGATAAACTCCGTTAATGTCCTGATTGTTGTCCTTTTGCTACTGTCAACATTAATTGCACAAATGAAATGCAACACATGGTTTCTCGTTAGAATAGGCAGTCGCTCCGTGTAAAATACTAGTATTCAGCTGCATCCGGATAGACTGGAAGCCGACCCCGACATCGATGGGAAAAGGGAGGCAGATGATGGTTTGTCGTTAGGACTTGCGCTATCGCCACTAACACTAGGCAACACGTAAACGAATGCCGGAATGAGAACGGAGCGTTGGAGTTTGAACTGTCAGCGTTAAACGTCCAACAGCGCGCTACTCACAAGTACTCACGTACGTATTTATTATTCATGGTTTCCACGTTCTCTGTGTGTGTGAGTTAGCTACTAGTGCGCGTGAGTTACGGAAGTGTTTTTGCGCAGATCTCGCGTCCGATGTGCCTGGACATGATCCGGTTGAAGCTGCAGCCGCAGAGCCCGCAGCGCTACACGCACGTGGCGCAGTTCGTGGCCGACGTGCGCCTGCTCTTCCGCAACGCCTACAGGTACAACCCGGTGAGTCACAGCCGCAGGCGCAGGCAGCGCACGCGCCCGCCATACCTGTACTTAGTTCCATTTAATTCACTAAATTGTTTAAAAAATAACACTTTTACACTCAAAGATAAATTAAGTATGTTTTAAAACTAGATGAGTTTTAAAACCCAGACGTAACCTTGGTGAGGTCATACGAGGACCATGCAGATTAATGCATGTGATGGTCTTTGGGGAAAAATACCACGCAGAACTGAATGGACCTGTCCAGTCAGTGCACGCATTTGTCAGTAATCGTGTAGCTCAACATAGAACTTAAGGAGCTCAATGACTCGACGAATAATACCAAAGAAATGACGTTTGAACATTATGCGGCCTATGAAAAAAAAAGAAGAAGTAGAAGTTAGGAAGATGGCTAAATGATAGTGCTACTTATAAAGTCAAATTAAATATATTGTTGGGACCAAAGGTTTAGTAATACAAAGGAGCGAGGGAGCACACGCGATGGCCGCTAATCGTGTACTGAATGCTCGACTAATATCGATTAGTGAAATGAGGTCAAAATGCACGAATAAGCATTCGTGAATTATTGTGTGAGGTTTCACAGTACACAATAATAAACAATTTGCGACTGATGGAGCTACTGCAGGTAACAGAAACCTTCAGTAGCGCATCAGGATGGAGCTAATGCAGGTAACAGAAACCTTCAGTAGCGCATCAGGATGGAGCTAATGCAGGTAACAGAAACCTTCAGTAGGGCATCAGGATGGAGCTACTGAAGGTAACAGAAACCTTCAGTAGCGCATCAGGATGGAGCTAATGCAGGTAACAGAAACCTTCAGTAGGGCATCAGGATGGAGCTACTGAAGGTAACAGAAACCTTCAGTAGCGCATCAGGATGGAGCTAATGCAGGTAACAGAAACCTTCAGTAGGGCATCAGGATGGAGCTACTGAAGGTAACAGAAACCTTCAGTAGCGCATCAGGATGGAGCTACTGAAGGTAACAGAAACCTTCAGTAGCGCATCAGGATGGAGCTACTGCAGGTAACAGAAACCTTCAGTAGCGCATCAGGATGGAGCTACTGAAGGTAACAGAAACCTTCAGTAGCGCATCAGGATGGAGCTACTGCAGGTAACAGAAACCTTCAGTAGCGCATCAGGATGGAGCTACTGCAGGTAACAGAAACCTTCAGTAGCGCATCAGGATGGAGCTACTGCAGGTAACAGAAACCTTCAGTAGCGCATCAGGATGGAATTTGGTGTGGACAAATGTGCAGTCATGCATGTAAAGCGAGGGGGGATTATGGAACCCGGGGGAACCCAACTCTCGGAATCCATACATCTTAGATCCCTCTCCTCAATGAAACCTACAAGTATTTGGATATGTCGGAAGCTTTGGGCATCAATGCTACTAACATGAAGCAATCGCTGAAGGAGCGCTTCTTTAACCGCCTGGACAAAGTATTTAATAGTCTTCTATCAGGCGGAAACAAGGTGCGCGCCTTCAACGGTTGGGTCATGCCGGTTTTGATGTACTCTTTCGGCATACTCGGATAATTACAAAATCCACGCGGGCGAAGCCGCTGGCAAAAGCTATTTTTATATATTTTAAAATGTTTTTTATATATTTTTTAAGAAACATTTATAAATGTATTTTATAAGGAAAAAAAAAATAAACGAAATAAATGGTAATATACAGGGTTATTGGTAAAACACCAGCAACCTCTTAAGGGGTCATTGTACTCATCATTATGAACAACTTTTACTATGGGACCAGACCTGAAATCGCGAAAAATAAATCAGCGGTTCCCTACATTTATGTTCGCAAAACTCGTCAAAATGTATGACACAGCACATTTTTTTTCGCGATTTCAGGTTTTGTATATTAGGTTGGGGAAAAAGTCTTTTCGCATTCAAATTCAAATTCATTTATTTGTCTGAACATGGTACATTACATGGTCTTAAATTAATAAATGGTCTCATCACATTCTGCCACGTGGGGCGCGCAAATATCAGGTAGGTACACAAATTAAATTTTACAAATACAAAAATCAAGATATTTAGTTAATATTGATACTATTGAATAAATAATTCTCATTCTCATTATAGTATGTATGAACTTGTAATAAAATCTCTTTGGCTATACTATTTGTATCTGGCTGGTTTTGGTATCATTGAAAGTTTAAATTTTAAAGAACATAATTCCAAATTCAAATTAGGAAAATGTGTGATTTTCATTTGTTTTTCGTACCGTCAAGATGAGTGAATCTAATGAAGATATTTGATACATTTTAAAATTTTACTACAAAAAAGGTAAAAATGCAACGCAAGCCGCGAAAAAAATTTGCGATGTTTATGGACCTAGTGTAGTGTCTGTGAGAGTAGCACAAATTTGGTTTAAGCGTTTTCAATCCGGAAATTTTGATGTCAAAGATGCACGTCGCTCTGGTCGCCCTATTACGGATAAAATAGATGCCATTTTTGAAAAAGTGGAGCAAGATCGGCATATCAGTAGTTACGACGTAGCTGAAGAACTGGAAATTGACCACAAAACAGTTTTGGCGCATTTGAAAAAAACTGGGTACACAAAAAAGCTCGACATTTAGGTACCTCACGAGCTCACTGAAAGAAACCTAATGAACCGTGTACTCATTTGTGATTCTTTATTACGACGTAATGAAACCGAACCATTTTTGAAGAAGCTGATAACTGGTGATGAAAAGTGGATCACGTATGACAAGAACGTGCGAAAAAGGTCGTGGTCAAAGGCCGGTCAGGCTTCACAGACTGTGGCGAAACCCGAGTTAACTCGCAACAAGGTGATGCTGTGTGTGGTGGGATTGGAAGGGCATTATTCATTATGAGCTGTTACCACCAGGCAGGACCATCGATTCTGAACTCTACTGCGAACAACTGATGAGATTAAAGCAAGAAGATGAGAGAAAGCGGCCGGAATTAATCAACAGAAGGGGTGTGGTTTTTCATCATGATAATGCTAGACCTCACACATATTTAGCCACTCAGCAAAAATTAAGAGAGTTTGGCTGGGAGGTGTTAATGCATCCGCCGTATAGTCCTGACCTTGCACCTTCAGATTTCCACCTGTTTCGGTCTCTTCAGAATTCTTTAGGCAGTGTCAGGTTAACATCACGAGAGGACTGCCAAAACCACTTGTCGCGGTATTTTGACCAGAAGTCCCAAAATTTCTATAGCAATGGGATCATGTCCCTACCTACAAGATGGCAAAAAGTTATCGAACAAAATGGTACCTACATACTTTAGTTAAATGTAAATAAACTATATTAAAAAATGTTTTGAATTTTCTTAAAAAATGCGAAGAAACTTTTTCCCCAACCTATTATGTAACAAATAATGATCGTATGTGTGGTCGTAACGTGTCGTTTGTGTGCAGCCGGACAGCATCATCTACAAGGACGCCAAGCGGCTGGAAGAGTTCTTTGACGCGCAGCTGGTGAAATGGCTGCCCGAGTACGCCTACTGGAGCGGCGAGGGTGAGCCGCCTAGCAAGCGCGCACGCCTCGACTGACTCACCGTGGCGGCGCCAGCGCAGCCCGCGCGCTACCTGCCCCACTAGCGGGCCCACACTCCACTCACCGTGCAGGCGCCAGCGCAGCCCTCGCGCTACCTGCCCCACTAGCGGGCCCACACTCCACTCACCGTGCAGGCGCCAGCGCAGCCCTCGCGCTACCTGCCCCACTAGCGGGCCCACACTCCACTCACCGTGCAGGCGCCAGCGCAGCCCGCGCGCTACCTGCCCCACTAGCGGGCCCACACTCCACTCACCGTGCAGGCGCCAGCGCAGCCCGCGCGCTACCTGCCCCACTAGCGGGCCCACACTCCACTCACCGTGCAGGCGCCAGCGCAGCCCGCGCGCTACCTGCCCCACTAGCGGGCCAACACTCCACTCACCGTGCAGGCGCCTGCGCAGCCCGCGCGCTACCTGCCCCACTAGCGGGCCCACACTCCACTCACCGTGCAGGCGCCAGCGCAGCCCGCGCGCTACCTGCCCCACTAGCGGGCCCACACTCCACTCACCGTGCAGGCGCCAGCGCAGCCCGCGCGCTACCTGCCCCACTAGCGGGCCCACACTCCACTCACCGTGCAGGCGCCAGCGCAGCCCGCGCGCTACCTGCCCCACTAGCGGGCCAACACTCCACTCACCGTGCAGGCGCCTGCGCAGCCCGCGCGCTACCTGCCCCACTAGCGGGCCCACACTCCACTCACCGTGCAGGCGCCAGCGCAGCCCGCGCGCTACCTGCCCCACTAGCGGGCCAACACTCCACTCACCGTGCAGGCGCCAGCGCAGCCCGCGCGCTACCTGCCCCACTAGCGGGCCAACACTCCACTCACCGTGCAGGCGCCTGCGCAGCCCGCGCGCTACCGGCCCCACTAGCGGGCCCACACTGCGCTCACCGTCACCACAGACTATGATTCAGTGCAACACTGCTGTTCCGTGACTATTGTGTTGACTAACTCGACATATTTCAACCTCAGAGATAACTTTGTGTGTATATTAATAAGACGCGGCGTCGCGACAGAAGTGACTGCGATATGTAAATATTCTATTGATATTATTAGATACGTTGTTTCCTTATCTTCGAAAGTTCCTTATAGGGTTGCTACAGCAGGTGCACACGGAGACGCCTCCGCTCGCACTTGTTCAGTAACGCTGGCTAGTGGCTCCTGTTCGTTGTTCCGAGGCGCCTGACTCGACTGAACTATTATAATTAATATTACGTTATTGTCTAGCACTAGATAAGTAGTTATGTTTACATAATGTGCGCCCTCACAAGCCGCATTATATTCTTATTTTATTCTAGGCTATAATAATATTTATATCACAATATCTTAAATAAAGCAGTTATACTAATTATAACTTGCAGCAATTTGGAGGAATTAGAATGATCGTATCGTTAGCAGGCTGAGCTACGTAATTTATTGTATATCTTGATCAGCACATAATGTATAGATATTGTATAGATATCTATAAGGTACCATTACACAGACGTGCATATTTCGACATAAGTATTTTTATAATTAGATACAATATTTTAATAAAATATGTAACGATTTATCACTTAATATAGGCTAAAACCTCTCGAACAATTATTTCAACTTGGTCGATATTTCTGTCTACATAGTGAAATACATTGTACACTGAACTGCAGCGTAGAGTGGACACATTCTCGCTCGTGTGGTTACAGAACACTTCTAGTAAAATTGTTTAAAACTTGCTATGCATAGTACACAATTCGCTCTCTGAATGTGGATTTTATATTTTTGTAATAATAGGTAATTTTAAAAACTTTTCTCGAGTTACCGGTTTAAAATATTGTTGTAAAAGGAGGAAGTCTTGCTCCAAAAAGTATCACATACACAAAGGTAGTACTTCTGTTTTAGTTAGACCGTGTTATAACGCGCCTCACAGGCGGAAGAAGTCCTAGACGTCTTCACAAATAATTGTTGTTAAAGTTCTAAGAGCTAGTTGATACGGCGGGGACCTAGCGTCTCTAAGTTATTGATAATCTCCAGATAAGTAATCTAATAATGTACTAGAAATAAAACACATTTAATGGAAACTGGCGTTTTTTTATATTTTGTCTCCAGTACCTGGATATTTTTCATAGGTAACAACACTGGCCGTCGATTGTCACTGCTGACAAGTACGTATGACGTTTACACATGTCAGTGGCTGCGACAGCTCAGACAGCTGTGAGCGAGCGTGCATTATCTTTGTTATCATATCACTCGCTAGTAGCGTCCTAAACAAGCCAGGCGTTCTGTTAGCGCACACGCCGCTCATCAAATAATATAATAATCAGGGAGCGAGGAGTGCCACGCAGAGTGCGGCCTGTGACCTTCACACGCTAAAGGTAAGTGACCCCGCTAAAGGTTGTTGACACTTCGCGTTGCCAAAAATATTGAAATTAAATTATGTACCGTAATGTTACAAAGTATAACTTCATCAGGCTTGTGGTCAGTTGTTTCCATTGATTAGATGCCCATAGTGCAATCATTAAAACATTATTGCGGACTTGGTGAAGAAAAATTTGTTATACCTAACCTCCAGACTTGTTGATTTATCTACCAAACCGGTCTAGTATTGTTGCCCATAGTTTCGAGTCTATATAGGTCAGTCAAGCATCAATATCACATCTGCGCGAAATACTAAACAAGACGTGTAGGTACTAACAAATATTTAAATTATTAACTATTCTGAGCATGAGTTATTTATAACTAACTAGGTGCGTATGCAAGGAGGTGCACTTCGCAAGATGTACAGAACAAAACAAGTGCAAGCTGCAATTGTATTTTGTTCTTCACTGATGTCGATTTTAGCAAAGTTTAATCATTTTTTTGGCTACTTTAGACTACACTGTATTCTGAGGTTACACTATAGTACTACCTACCTACACATAAAATAAGCGAACAGCACCTATCTTTTAAGTAGTTCCTTTTCATGTCTAAGTAACTCGTCAAAATGACAGTTTCTTTGTCCATGATCTAACTATTATCCTGCAAATAAATAAGTTCAATCAACTATAGTATTGTTCGTCACCGCAACCATGTTGAAATAGATAACGTGCAGTACCTAGGTGTCGTTCGAGCGATCACCGCCGCCCGTCCACGGACCGCCGAGACTGGATCGAGTGTTGTTTTTATTGATATTTAGGGCGACGACACTTTATCTCTTGTGCCAATGCCACTTTAATTGTTTATTTAATATAAACAAATTGTCTTGACACTTGAAACAAAAGCTTCCTCCGAGTTGTATTTCAAACGATCACACGGTAGGTACACATTGCTAAATTAAAATAATGGTAAAAGACACATACCTACTTAATTATAATAAAACTCATAATAACAATTCATTATACCATTTCATTTGCTGGCCGCGTGGCTCACAAATGAGATTGAAACGCTAATGCACAAGAAAGGACGACGATCTGAAGATCGTCTAAACGAGTCGTATTAATGGTTTGGAACAAATATATTAATATGTGTATATTTTAAATTATGTTTATATTAGGTGTATAGTGTAACTTGTGATCTTGTTGAACTTTAGTAGGGGGTTTGAACTGAGAGTTGAACTTGTTGAACTTTAGTAACTTGAAGTAGGGAATCTATGTCTACAGGGTTATTGGTAAAACACCAACAACATCTTAAGCGGTCATTGTACTCATCATTATGAACAACTTTTACTACGGGACCAAACCTGAAATCGCCAAAAAAAATATCTGCTGTTTAGTACATTAATTTATATTCGCATAATCCGTCAAAATGTACTGAACAGCTGATTTTTTATGACAAGATTAGTATTATTATTATTCATCAAAACTACGATTTTGATGCGGTGTTCACCATCATTTAGAGGATTTATTCCGGATGATTTTTATGTATCCTAACTTCCTAACTAATATTAGATATAAATGCGAAAGTAAGTTTGTTTGTTAGCTTTTCACGGCTAAACCACTGAACTGATCATCCTGAAATTTTGCATATACGTTATCAGGTGTACAGAAACGGACATATTATTATAGAAAATTTAGTAATTTTTTTTTCTTTAAGTAAGTAGATACCGCTATTCAGAATTAACGCGAGCGAAGCCGCGGGCAAAAGCTAGTAATACATGAATACTAAATTGAAGTTTCGAAGTTTTGTCACGTCGTAAAACCCATGCGAAGCAGGAGCGGGTTGCTAGTGTATAATAAAGTATATACTTACAAATAAATATTCCCGACAATATTGTTTTTTTTTTCTACTTTTACGTAAGTAACCTTCTTACCTAACAGAAAGGGCGCAGTCAAAGGTCTGCACAGTCTTTGAATTGAACTGCCCTATGCAGCACATGACATGAACACTCTGTTCTTGTTACTTATCGTAGGCCTGGCGCCACCAATAATTAAATGCATTTAACTCTAAACGTAATAATAATATTTTATTGAACTTAAATGGCATATACAGACAAACATTTATAAAAAAGAAAAGCATGGAACATGAAAAAATACACATTAGAACTTAAACATAAGACTATTAATGTCAATTTAACACAAGTGTTTGTATGAACTCTGGTAAAAGAAAAAGGTTTAACTTGTGTTATGGGTACCAGCATTCTCTAATTAAATACGAAATTGTGACACTAATGCTACAATTTAGAAGTAGTCGCCCGTGCCTGCGTCTGTGTGTGTAGGTATGTATGTGTCAGTGTGTGTGCGTGTGTATGTGTGCGTGTATACAGAAGAGAAGTGCAGAGTGGAATTATATTTTTAGGAGATTTTCAGTGTCCTCGTAATTCTGCGTTTGAAGCCAGCCAAAAACTTTTCTTTTACATTCCCGCAATGTAGCAGAATATATGGAACAACTTTTATTAATTCTTTTATAAATAAGACTTCCAATCCCGTAGTAATGTCGTTTACCAAGTGCCGTTCTACAGCGTTGAGTAGGACATAACCTATGACGTTGACGCTTTTCGTATTTAAAACATCATTCTGTCTCTTCTGTCATCTTCAAAGGATTCACAGAAATAAGTCGATGTTTGTTGTTTCGACAGCAGTGAATGCATAGAATGTGTGGTGGGCGTGGGCCTTCAACTTGTTCTTGTGAACTTTTCAGTAAGACAAACAAGCATGCGACTGATAATCTTGGAGGACGCTGGCGTGGTGGCCGACTGGGCGGCGCGCTTCGTGCTGCAGCGTATCACGCAGTTCGCGCCGGGCCCGGGCCGCCGCTTCGTGCTGGGCCTGCCCACGGGCGGCACGCCGCTGGGCATGTACCGCCGCCTCATCGACTTCTACAAGGAGGGCCGGCTCTCCTTCAAGTACGTCACCACCTTCAACATGGACGAGTACGTCGGTTAGTAAGTCTCATCGCATACAAACTGGCGGAGGTGTACCCACACCCCGCAACTACCGACACCTTTAGGCCGTGACCTCTGTTTGTTTCGGCATTTCCTCTCAGGGATCAGTCAGCCGGAAAATGCCGGCGCGATCTAGTTTTAAAATATTTACCAAAAAAATTCTTGTGTCTTAAAAGATCTACTTATTTTTATTTTATTCTATTCTATTGGGTTGGCTAATACTCGTAAGTAATGAGCGACATACAACTATTTTATTTGTATTTATTTATTAAATGAATAATTGTTAATCATTAATAATATATTCACCGTCGTTTTCTACTACCATTCGCCATCGATCTGGCAAATAGTGAATGGCGTCCGCACAGAACTTTGTTGGTTTTGAATTGAAGAAGTCATCTATGTATTGTTTCAAGTGTGGTTCATCGTCAAAGCTTTTTTCCCGTAAATTATTACTAAGTGATCGGAACAAGCTGAAATCACTTGGTGCTAAGTCTGGCGAATATGGAGGGTGGGGTATTATTTCCCAATTAAGCTCCAATAGTTTTAGCCTGGTACTCTTAGCAATATGCGGCCGGGCATTGTCGTGCAGGAAAAATATTTTGTCGTGTTGTGGACGTTTGCGATGGATGTCAAGCTTCAGTTTTTCGAGTTGATCACAATATACTGTTGCTGTAATCGTAGTATTAGTAGGAAGGAATTCCCAGCTTATTACTCCATGTATATCCCACCAGACAGAAAGCATTACCTTGCGAGGATGAAGATCACCTTTTGACGTTGGTTTTCCCTGTTCTCTACATCCCAGCCACTGGCGCTTGCGTGTGTGATTAACATAGAGAACCCACTTTTCATCTCCACTGACAAGATGATCTAACCAATTAAATGTGCGGCGGAAAGATAAAAGTTGTACACAAATCTCAGCTCGGTAGGTCAGCTGATCTTTACTTAATTGATGGGGTACCCAAACACTATATTTGTAAGTCTTTCCCAAACCATGTATATGATTTTCTATGGTGCCATGAGAGCACTCGAGCTGATCAGCCAAATCGCGTGTAGTTCTTCGAGGATCTTCTTCGTTTAATAGTTTTAATTTATCGATATCTATTTCCACGGGGCGCCCAGACCTTGGTTGATCGGTTAAGGAAAAATCGTTATTGCGGAACCGTTGGAACCAGCGCTTTGCTGTTGCTTAGGAGACTGCATCGTGAGCTATCTTTTGACATATATTACGTGTAGCTTCTGCAGCAGAATGCCCAGATTGAAACTCATATAATAAACAATGTCGTACGTGGGTTTTAATATCACTCATTTCTTTGTGAACTTTAACGCACTAACAGCCAAACTATCAATAACGCGCATTAGCGCGACTCGCTCTTTATAAACCCCTGCTACAGAACGTTCTCGAACCTTTCCGAAAATTCTACAAATTATAAACTAAAACGCTCATTACTTATTAGCCAACCCGATACTTAGGGTCAGAAATAAACATAATTTAATTTCACCGCGTGATCATATGCGTAACTCGACTCCATCCTCACTCTCCGCTGGCTGGCTATGACAGCTAGCAGTGTGAAGCAAATAGGGATAAGACAAAAACTCGTGTTCGTCTCAAATCGCTAGTAGCATCAAGGTATGCGATTTGGGACGAACACGAGTGCGTTCAGGAGCAAAATGTCCAACGGTGTCAAAATGTCCAAATCCCAAAATGTCCAATGGTTAAAAAGTCCAATTGTCAAAAAGTCCAATTCCCAAAATGTCCAATCTTTGAGAATGAAGCTTTGTTCAATAACTCATCAAAGCGCTTTTTTAATACTTAGAACAAACAATAAGTACAAAATCCATGAAATTAACTCAAAATTTTGAAATAACTTTAATTTCGGAAGTCGGTGTCTTGGGATCTGTATTTCAGTTTTTTGCCACCGACTTCTGAAATTAAAGTTATTTCATAATTTTGAGTTAATTTAATTTTGAAGTCGATTTAATATTTTTTTATTTCGTAATTTTTAGTTTACTAAAACTACTTAAACTGGAATATTGTTTTGTAATAAGTAGTTAATAGTTTTGTTATAAATATTGCACTAGAATTTGACCAAGGTTTTAAGATGTTCCCTTTGACACCACACCCGTAGCTCGTACCAGTAAGCCAGGCCGTCTCACTTACAGGTATTAGTCCATTATCTTGAAAACTATTGAACCGATTTTGAAACTTACTGTGCCCTAAGTTGAAGTAAATGTAAGCCAACAAAAAAAGAATGGTCACGATCCGATTAATAGTTTCAATGTACCTATGTTTTACAATGAATAAATGAATCTGAATCTAAATCTGAGTGGCGACCCCGTCAAGGCCGCGGAAGGTAGGGAGAGCGGCGCACCGCAATATCGGCACTCCTCTCCCGCCGCGGCCTCCAACCCTCAGCCGCGATGCCTCCCATACGACATCGCGGCCCGCCTCAGTTGTGATGGCGCCCAAGCCGCACCGCAACCTACCTGTTGGCCGCTACGTCGTCGACTTCCTGGGAAAAGCCCTGACGAGCGGCCCCTCCTCGGGTTCCTCTTCGCTTCACCGTGGGTGGCCAAGCCACGGCTGCTGAGCCCCCCGGCCTCGACAAGCGGGAAACCACCGGGGTGGAAGTGTGACGGCCTGGCTTATTGATACGCGCTTCGGGTGTGGTGTGAAAGGGAAAACATCTCAAAACCTTGGTCAAATTCTAGTGCAATATTTATAACAAAACTATTAACTACTTATTACAAAACAATATTCCAGTTTAAGTAGTTTTAGTAAACTAAAAATTACGAAATAAAAAAATATTAAATCGACTTCAAAATTAAATTAACTCAAAATTATGAAATAACTTCGGAAATCGGTGGCAAAAAACTAAAATACTTACAGATCCCGAGACACCGACTTCCGAAATTATAGTTATTTCATAATTTTGAGTTAATTTCTTTTGAAGTCGATTTAATTTTTTTTAAATTATTTTTTTGTAAATTATACCCGGAGTATATATCTCTCACTACTACATGTGTTTGTGTGTCAGGTCTGCCGCGCGACCACCCGGAGTCGTATCACTACTACATGTGGAACGAGTTCTTCAAGCACGTGGACATCGACCCGGCCTGCGCGCACGTGCTGGACGGCAACGCGCCTGACCTGGTGGCAGAGTGCCGGCGCTTCGAGGACCTAATTGCCGCCGCGGGGGGCGTGCATCTCTTCATCGGAGGTAAATCATTTGCAGGGCAGGTCAAGGTGTTGATGCGTCGCACTGCACAGGGCAGGTCAGTGTTGATGCGTCGCACAGCACAGGGCAGGTCAAGTGCTGATGCGTCGCACAGCACAGGGCAGGTCAAGGTGTTGATGCGTCGCACAGCACAGGGCAGGTCAGTGTTGATGCGTCGCACAGCACAGGGCAGGTCAGTGTTGATGCGTCGCACCGCACAGAGCAGGTCAAATTCAAATTCAAATTCAAAATAATTTATTTACTCTTCACAAACAATGGCATCATAATAATAAAAAGTTAGACAAGCTTAGAAGCTATGTTACACTAGTTTGTGAGAGACTGGTGTCTGCACTAGGAATACCTGTATAGCAGATCACCAGGGTCCCACCACACGGTATGTAAACGTGTATGTGTATGGTCAGTGTTGATGCGTCGCACTGCACAGGGCAGGTCAGTGTTGATGCGTCGCACTGCACAGGGCAGGTCAAGTGCTGATGCGTCGCACAGCACAGGGCAGGTCAAGGTGTTGATGCGTCGCACAGCACAGGGCAGGTCAGTGTTGATGCGTCGCACCGCACAGAGCAGGTCAGTGTTGATGCGTCGCACTGCACAGGGCAGGTCAGTGTTGATGTGTCGCACTGCACAGGGCAGGTCAAGTGCTGATGCGTCGCACAGCACAGGGCAGGTCAAGGTGTTGATGCGTCGCACAGCACAGGGCAGGTCAGTGTTGATGCGTCGCACCGCACAGAGCAGGTCACTGTTGATGCGTCGCACTGCACAGGGCAGGTCAGTGTTGATGCGTCGCACCGCACAGAGCAGGTCAGTGTTGATGCGTCGCACTGCACAGGGCAGGTCAGTGTTGATGCGTCGCACTGCACAGGGCAGGTCAGTGTTGATGCGTCGCACTGCACAGAGCAGGTCAGTGTTGATGCGTCGCACTGCACAGGGCAGGTCAGTGTTGATGCGTCGCACCGCACAGAGCAGGTCAGTGTTGATGCGTCGCACTGCACAGGGCAGGTCAGTGTTGATGCGTCGCACTGCACAGGGCAGGTCAAGTGCTGATGCGTCGCACAGCACAGGGCAGGTCAAGGTGTTGATGCGTCGCACAGCACAGGGCAGGTCAAGTGCTGATGCGTCGCACAGCACAGGGCAGGTCAAGGTGTTGATGCGTCGCACAGCACAGGGCAGGTCAAGGTGTTGATGCGTCGCACTGCACAGGGCAGGTCAAGGTGTTGATGCGTCGCACAGCACAGGGCAGGTCAAGGTGTTGATGCGTCGCACTGCACAGGGCAGGTCAGTGTTGATGCGTCGCAGTGCACAGGGCAGGTCAGTGTTGATGCGTCGCACTGCACAGAGCAGGTCAGTGTTATAAGTTTTTAAACCGACGCAACGCGAACGCAGCATCTGACATACTTTCTTGAACGGAGTGAAAATAGTTTTTACGGCATATTTCCGAAGAATATTTGCAACCTTATCTGTCACTCCCTTCACATATGGCAAAAATGCCGGTTGCCTTTCAACCTCCGATGTTTGGAAATAGGTTTTTGTCTACGCTGTGCGATCTTCCTTATATATCCATTCCTCCGTAGGACATTCTGCACGTGTGTTAACTCATCCTGTAAGTGTTCCTCCTCGCATAAGTCATATGCGCGGTTGGTGAGCGAAGTCCGACACGCACTTGGACAGTTTTTGTTTTTTTTTTTTTAAATTATACCTAATGCTTATTGCGTAGGTATACGTGTTGTCGCGTAGAAGCTTTCGGTTCGACTGATCGTCAATCTGAGTTACTGTGTAATACCGCCCGACAATCCATCAGTCAGCCATCAGTTTGCTCGTGATCAAGGACATGGATTGAACTGATGCCAAACTAGATACAACTACATTACATTTCGGAGTGAGCTCAAATATTTTCGAACTCGCTCTTGCATTGTTAAGTTTGCTGCATAAGTCATTGATGTATAAAATAGGGAAGATTAGGCTCTATTGTCACGTAAACATTTGGTGGACTAGAAACAACTACATGTAAACACACCCACACAACTATATTCCCGATGTCGTGCGTCACGTGCATCAACAGCCAAAATAGAGAGACATATTACGCGGGCTGTAGCGGAAACGAGATAGCAATAATTGCCACTGTTACGTACCCGTAACAACTCGGAAACATATTACGATTCGGGTATTCCCCGCAAACCGAAAGTAATGTAGGTACCGTCAACAAATAAATTTTAACGAAAATTAGCTTCTGGCGCCGATTCCCTTGTTCGCAAACTAAACAAAATTTAAGTTCAGTGCATCTTTTTCTTTGTATTTCATTAAGAAAAGGACAGAAGATAAATATTAGTTTAGTCCTGTCAAATCAGTCAGCGGCTGACGTAAATTGACGTATTTTTAATAACCAATTTTTTAATCACGTCTTAACTTGTCTATGGAGTATCTTAATTTGACAAGACTAAACTAATATTTATCATCTGTCCTTTTCTTAGTGGATTTTTTGAATAAAGTGAGGATTGACGTATAGTTACAACTTTTTTTCTGACAACTTGGAGCCATTGTATGCTGCGCTTCACTTTAGGAAACCTAATAATAAAAATTTACTCATTAAAATTTATTTCTTAACATCGCCAGTTATTGTGATAAAATTGCACAAGAATAAGGCCAGAAGGTGGTATGGATATATTTAGATATGAAAAAATATCAGGAACATCTTACAAAGTATCTATTGTGTTGACGCTACAAATGTAAACAAAAGGGCATTCACCACTAAGTAGTAGGTAGGTAAAAATCAAATTAAATATTATTCAGTTAAATTCGAGGCGAAATGATGATTTATTACTGACTGTACTATACGCCGCTTACGCTGCCGCTTCTCTTCACACTCTTACGAATCATATTTATATTTCTATCCCTTTCTGCAAATGGTGCTCTACCAACAATAATAATCAGGAGACTTTTGAAGAAAATAAATTGAGTTTTGATGTTCTTACGAGTGAAAAGTAATCTCGTGGAACTTGTTTTTGAACTATTTGTGCACATTTTGAAAACACAGGAAGGCATTGTTGCTGCTTAGTTAAACGATTACGGTAATTTTACTTAACGTGCTACACATGTGCTACACAAACACCAGTTCGATTGTGACTAAGGCCAATTGTGCCCGTACACACAATTTATGCGGTCCACGTCGTGGAGCGCGTACCATATCTTCCCTATTTTATTCATCAATGGCATAAGTCGACAATGTAACTCGGGAAGCGTAGTGATTAGGGTGGGCGCTTATGTTACAAGGTTGGAAACCCCTGGGGTATGTTGATTAAGGTGGGCGCTTATGTTACAAGGTTGGAAACCCCTGGAGTATGTTTAGGGTGGGCGCTTATGTTACAAGGTTGGGAACCCCTGGGGTATGTTTAGGGTGGGCGCTTATGTTACAAGGTTGGGAACCCCTGGGGTATGTTTAGGGTGGGCGCTTATGTTACTCGTACAAGGTTGGAAACCCCTGGGGTATGTTGATTAGGGTGGGCGCTTATGTTACAAGGTTGGAAACCCCTGGTATAGACCAGGGGTTCCTGTGACCTGCTTTACGTGTGTATAAATGAAGTATAGCGTAGCGTGTTGGCTGACGAGCTCTACGTGCGGTACGTGCACTTGCAGGCATCGGGCCGGACGGACACATCGCGTTCAACGAGCCCGGCTCGTCGCTGGTGTCGCGCACGCGCGTCAAGACGCTGGCCTACGACACGCTGGAGGCCAACAAGCGCTTCTTCGGCAACGACATCAGCAAGGTGCCGCGCCAGGCGCTCACCGTCGGCGTGGGCACCGTCATGGACGCTAACGAGGTATCTACAGACAAATCTCTTAGGAAATTCTTTTCTTTATCAAGTCAGGACACAATACTTTTTGTAGCTACGGCACTGAGCAGACTTGCGTAGGAAACTATATTTCTATACTTTATAACAAAGTCAAAATTGCTTAGACTGCCTTTGATCTATGTGTAAATCGACCTAATGGCCCTTTGATTATTAAGATTTTTTTTTTTTAATTGACTGACCCTTTCAGTGTCACTTTTTAATTCAGTCTGACATGTAAAGAAGATGGTCGAGTGTCATTCTGAGGTATTGACATTATACAAAAATTATTTATCTTCATAAAACAAGTTGTACATCAAATGATAGAATTCGCCGACTCTTGCGCTAGTTATAGCTAGCGCGCGCGCGTGACGCGACAGTCGCGTGCCGCGCACTCGGCACTAGTGCGCGTGACGCGACAGTCGCGTGCCGCGCACTCGGCACTAGTGCGCGTGACGCGACAGTCGCGTGCCGCGCACTCGGCACTAGTGCGCGTGACGCGACAGTCGCGTGCCGCGCACTCGGCACTAGTGCGCGTGACGCGACAGTCGCGTGCCGCGCACTCGGCACTAGTGCGCGTGACGCGACAGTCGCGTGCCGCGCACTCGGCACTAGTGCGCGTGACGCGACAGTCGCGCGCCGCGCACTCAGCACAGTAACTGGCGCGCAGGTGATGATCCTGATCACGGGCGCGCACAAGTCGCTGGCGCTGGCCAAGGCGGTGGAGGAGGGTGTGAACCACATGTGGACGGTGTCGGCCTTCCAGCAGCACGCGCAGGCGCTGTTCGTGTGCGACGAGGACGCCACGCTCGAGCTGCGCGTCAAGACCGTCAAGTACTTCAAGGTGAGCGCGACACAGCGTCACAGCGACACCACGCCGCCGCGCCGCTTATGTTATTGACTACCCTAGCTGCTACACTCTTTAATTAATGAATTCAGCTGTCTGATCATAGAAGATCGGTTCAGCTCGGCTCGTACGGAGGGGGCGCAGGTGCACTCGAGTCTGCAGTCCCGATCCCTGGAGACAGGTATGAGTGGAGTGACTGTGTGTGTGTGTGTGTGCAGGCGCTGAGCGAGGAGCACCAGCGGATGATCGACGGCGTGCCCGTGGAGGAGCAGCGCGTGCTGCACTAGCCGCGCCGCCGACGTGAGGCGCCGCACGCCCTCCCTCCGCTACACGACGATCATATCTATTATACTACATGCTACAAACATAGAATATTTAAACAATACTTATGAATGTGTTCTTCGAAATTAAATGAAAAGACATATTGTTGCCTGTAACAATGCGTGTAGTACTTGGTATAAAGATATTGCGGACGAATGACATTCCACATCGTAGGATAATGGTGCTTGATATTAGCAGAGTGTGTGTTATATTAGTAGTAAGTGCGAGGAGCGGCCGAGTGACGCGACGTGACGTTGTGTTGCAGAGTCTCATGGCGGAGCACAACAAGCTGCTCGACATCATCGCGCGGTGACGCGCGCCCCACAGCGCGGGCGCGCGGTCTCATCCAACGCGCACATATGTTTATACATTGTTAAGAATTGTATATTATAGTAAAGTGTAATCTGATTGAGGAAGAAATTTTTATAGCACTTGAATTGGTTTCATTTCTTTTAATTAACACTAAATTACAGATTTTTGACAACATACACGATAAAGGCACATTTTACAAAAATGGTTTCCTTGTATCAATAACTTAACTCATAATAGCTAAAATATACGTTTACTATGGTGAACCGCATGTGGTGATAGAATAATTCTACCGATGCCAATATGTAAGACATAATAGCTGCAATCAGAGTTCCCAGTGATAATTTAGCTGTCACAGAAACTTCGGTAATATGAGCTGCTAACTGTGTTAACTGGAGAGGTCACCCCAGCTCCCTCACGAGGTTCAGGCAAACCAGTGTGGCTAGGGGTTCGGACTATACTCAGAAGAATAAGGCATAATAGCTGCGATTCATTTTGACAGTTCAACAACATTCATTGCGTTATTTACGCAATCTTTGCTTCAAAACAAATAACAATTTGCTTCAAAATGATTCAGATTCCGATTAATAATGTGTTTACGCAATTGCGCCGCTGTTCCTTCCTTCCTTGTGCAGCTATTATGCCGATAGTGTGTTACGCAATTAGGGTGCCTCAGAACGGTAATACTTACAAAGTGTTCCTTCCTTCCTTGTGCAGCTATTATGCCTTATTCTTCTGACTATAGTCCGAACCCTTAGCCACACTGGTTTGCCTGTACTGCATGAGGAAGCTGGGGTGATATCTCTCCAGCTAGCACACAATAAACGGCTCATATTATTATTTATATTTTTTTTGACGTATTTGCGAACAGGCTACTAAGGCATATAGGATATCATATGAAAGAGCGCTGTTTGCACATTCTCATTTTTTATTTTTTTTAGGCCTCATACTTTTTGACTTTTGATGAAAAATGTAAAAAAAAAATACCTTCCCTCCTTACCTCCGAAGTTTGCATAGAAACAAGTCTGAAATTATTCTGTGTGCTAGATGTATATGTAAAGATTACAGGAAAAATAAAACGATGTCTGTCAATAGCACACTTTTTTTATATGATAGTATGAAAACCCTCGGAGCGCGAGTCAGACTCGTTGTTGACCTTTTAATTTTTATTTTTATTTCAGATGTACAAACGCCAGCACATCAAGCTACTACAATCTGTCAGATTTCTTTAATAGATTTTCAACTTTATTGCTAAAGCATTAGGTTCAAGGTTGATTGGGAAAATCTGACAGTTTCGGGTAGCTTGATCTGCTGGCGTCTGTACATACATACGATCTTAGATGGATTGAATTAAAAGATTTTTTAATTTGATTTTTTTAATATAACGAAGCGACAGCTAAATTATCACTGGGAACTCTGATTGCAGCTATTATGCCTTACATATTGGCATCGGTAGAATTATTCTATCACCCTTGAGGAAGCTGGAGTTACGCACATGGCAAACGCTTGTACGAATAATGCATACCGTCGCATGTCCCAGTGCAACCTGGGGCGGCAGTCTCGACACTCGTAACGATAGCTTTACGACTGAAATCGCTCGCGAAGTCCTAATGGGGTACCTAGACGGGCAAAATGGTAATAGTTAGGTTTTTTCAAAGACAATTATTAGCCACTTCAAATTAACCTTGAATAACGAGGAAAATTGGAGAACATGAAAAAACGGTTCTCGCCGCAACTGGTTTGAAACTGTAAATGTTTTTTTCGTGCTTGTCAAGCAATTTTGACCGTCTTAGTACTCCATTAGGACTTAGCGAGCGATTTCATTCGTAAAGCTATCGTTACGAATGTCGAGACTGCCGCCCCTGACATGAAACAGTGAGCATCGCGGATGTAGCCCAGCGCACATCGGGTCAGGCCAGCTGCGCGGCGGCGCGGCAGCAGCGCGCCAGCAGGCCGGCCAGCTGCAGCGACGAGGAGAGCCCGTCCGCCACGCGCATGTGCGTCAGGCCCACCTCGCGGATGAAGGCCAGCCGCGTCGCCTCGCCCGCGTCCAGCGTCTTGCACACGCGGAAGATGTTACTCACGATGTCCTCCGCCGCGTAGCCCAGCTTGCACAGCTTCGCGATCACCTGCACACACACCATGTTCTCCAGTGTCCGTGCACAGATACACTCATACACTGCTGCAGGGTGTTGTGATCACATTGACAAAGCAAGCTTGTTGCGTTGTTCGTGTGGCAAGCCTTCCCGCTCCATCAGTGGCCACACTATACCAGTTTCGGAATACAATATTCAAAAGGTGGCAGAATGAAGAATAAAATGAATACGACAGCACTACTATTTAAGCAGCTGGAGCTCATGTAACGCGCGGTACCTTGTAGGCCTCGTGTATGTCCTGGCGCACGCAGGCCTCCAGCATGGCTCGCACCAGCATGGGGTGCGGCTCGTCGCACACCTTGAACACGTGCTCGGCCGACACGTGCGCGAAGCCCTGCGCCGTGGCCTGCAGGTTGTTGAGCGCGGCGCGCAGGTCGCCCTGTGCCGTGAACACCACCGCGCTAACGCCCTCCTCTGTGTACGACAGCTGCTCCTTGCCGCACACCTCGAGCACCTGGTGCACAACACAAGCCACTAGAGTGATCACATAAAGCGCAGCTAACGCGGCCGTGCAATATAACAAACTACTCATTAAGTTGCATTTCTCTCAAGCTCAATAATTACCAAGAATAACATAACTACATTTTAGATCACAGTAGGCAAGTTGTTCGTAGTTGCCGTGTCGCTGACGACACAGTTCACCACAATGACTGAAGATCAGATCTTGACGTAATATAAGATGGAACTGCTCCACTGCTAGGGCACTGGCACACTGCAGGTTACCTTGGCGAGTATCTGCGCGTCAGTGAGGCGCGAGTAGCGCAGCACGGCGCAGCGCGACTGGATGGGCTCGATGATCTTCTCGGAGTTGTTGGCGGCGAGCGCGAACCGCGTGGTGTGCGAGTACAGCTCCATGGTGCGGCGCAGCGCCTGCTGCGCGCCTTCCGTCATGCTGTCCGCCTCGTCCAGTATCACCATCTTGTGGCGGCCGGCCGGCAGGGTGACCTGCGCACACACGAGCTTGTAACTCGCGGCTCTGCACTCACAACACAACTTCTTAGTCTTTGTGGTAATTCAAAGATCCATTTACAAGTTTTAACACTGTCACAAGCAGACAATAATGATGAAGACTGACATCAGTCTGCACGTCATTGTGAACAAGCTCACTTGTAACATGGTAGGTACGTAGGTACCTACTCTGACGTTTAAGCTATGTGGAAACTGTTAGTTCAGAACACAGTGGCTGGGGGGCCTGGCTAGGGAAAGCACTCACAATTTATTAAAATATAAAATCTCAGTGAGCAGGCTACATGCTTGTAGCATCACCCCTTGCTAGATATACATGACATCACACCTTACTAGATACAAACACATAATGTACATAAAATAAAATGTCAAAATAATAATAATGGCCCAAAGATAGCACTTTTATTTGTTCTATACACTGCTAATGCAGACTATAAATTCAAACCAATAGTAAAAAAACTCTGCCCCTAGATGACCCACTGAGCAAAAAGTATTACCAAATAGATAAAACAATTGATTTTCAACTATTCTAGTCATTGGTTGCTGAACAATAAATCATTTTATTTATTTTATTTAAGACACTGACATATATTGAAGAGGCTATTTTTCATGTAAGTGCTGTGTACGCCTGTAAGTGACTAATTCACCATAACTTAATACATATGTTATTTATTATTATGTCAATATTAGAATTGCCTTCTCATTTAACCGTCCCGGCTACTGCATTTATTTACATAAAAAAATTATGTCATTTATGTATGTGAGAGGTAACTGAGTTCTGTAATACAGGTCTCTGAACCTAGCGCAGAAATCAGGGAACTCGTAAGAATTTGTCACTTTTTATGTGAATAAAGATTTATTATTATTATTATTATTATAATATTCCTAGTGAATAGGTCGTTGGTGTACCTTTCAAATAAAATAAATAAATCATAATAAAAAGGCATGCCTTCAATGTGCCTGTAACTCCTGCACCCTGGTATCTGGGAATATCTGCTACCTTCCCACATCATAGTCATTACAGGAAGCTTGGGAACGGTTAGTTTCAATACAAGTGGAAGTTAACCTGTTACATTGCAGGAAGCTTGGGAACGGTTCGTTCCCATACAAGTGGAAGTTAACCTATTACATTGCAGGAAGCTTGGGAACGGTTCGTTCCCATACAAGTGGAAGTTAACCTGTGTTACATTGCAGGAAGCTTGGGAACGGTTCGTTCCCATACAAGTGGAAGTTAACCTGTTACATTGCAGAAAGCTTGGGAACAGTTGGTTCCCATACAAGTGGAAGTTAACCTGTTACATACTTTTTGCTGTGCGAACATCTTAATCTTGTTGCGCACGACGTCGATGCCGCGGTCGTTGGACGCGTTGAGCTCGAGCACGGCATCCTTGAAGGCGGCGCCCAACAGCGCACGTGCCAGGCACAGGATCGTGGTGGTCTTGCCCACGCCGGGCGGGCCCGCGATTATTATGTTCGGAGCGTTGCCCGTGCGCGCGAACACCGCCAGCCGCGACACCGTGTCCTCGTTGCCCACGATGTCGTTGAATGTTATCGGCCGGTACTTTTCTATCCATGGTAAATGAGAAGAAGGCTTGGAACCGCTACGCACGTCGGTTTGTGATTTTGAGGGTTTTAGCGCAACTTCATCCACCTCCATAATTGTAACATTGTCATCACTCATTTTGAAGATAAGAATAACATTACAGTGAGATATGAATTAGATAATTTTTTTTATCAAAAAAGCATTGAAAAAACTAAATTTTGCGCGAAATTATTATTTAAATTATTTCTCCGAACGAAATGCCATTCGGACATTCACTGACAGATTGACAGACCACAGATATGAAATGGTCATTGACAAGACTGGACGGGATAGATCGTAGACAGAGAATCTGTCTACGGGATAGATCATTGAGATACGTCATGGTGATGGACCTAATAATTATCTCCATGAGATACGTAGACAAAGAATAGAGGTAGACAAGACCTCAGCGTACAGTCGCGACCAAAAGTCGATAAGCAAACTCACAAAGCAATAGCTTGGCGTTTAGTTTGACTTGACCTTCTATTTCCAAGAACATAAACATGCATAATTATTGTCGTCAACAACTGATTGTAGTTCATAATTTCAAAGTTATAACATGTGTAAAGATGACCTAGTAGTTAAGCGCGTGCAGATAGATGCGTGAATCAGTGAGCCGTGAGTTCAAATCTCACGCAGTACTTGCTTTTTGTAAGTTTTTACTTGATTGGAAGTAATGAGACAGAAATATAATATTCTTTATCTTGTTCGCTTGGTCACTCATTTCGTAAAGTAAGAAAGGTAGATCATAGAAAACTAAATAGGACAATTATATATGTGTTATTAGAATATCCTTTCTTTGTTATGTTATTATGAATTGACTAAGTGGGTATACAACAAAAAATCCTATGAACGGTTACAAAAAAACTTATTTTATCTAGTAGGAATGTGACGTCACAATTCTCTTAAGTTTGTTAATTTTATAAATAAGTAAATAAAACGAATAAACATTTTTGTTACCATTCAGCACGACTTTTTTATTTCAACCTTCCAACTCCGAAAAGATAAATTAAAAATCACAAAAATAGTTAAATAATAATACAATAACTAATAATTAACTTCTTATAAAAATAAATAATAAATGAACATAAACATCTAACAAGTTTTTGCTTAAAATAGTACAAATATATTATTATGGTTCCAAAGAAACAAAAAACAGTCCCACATTGTGATTAAGATTCGAACTCAGACTTCATTGATCGTGAAACCATTGCTTAGCCCAAACAGTTACCAGGACATGTTATGTTTATGCGAATTTTAGCAATGCAGTGGTAAGAATAGGTCGCCACTATGACGAGTATTCTAAATGCAACAGAAATATAATATTATTTCGCGTAGTACGACGACATGCGACAATTCATTAGTGTGTGTTATCTGCGGAATGTTGAGTGAGACATCGCTCATACACGCAGACGTACTGGTTCGTGCTCGCGCAGTTCATAGCAATGTAATCCTTAGCACGCTTATGGACTTTTGAGCGTTTACTGTACAACAGTATGAAATACCGATAGTTCGACATATAAGTACATCACCACGACTTTTACAGCCATATACTGGATGATTTTTTTTACCATCTTGAAAAAAATTGGGTACAATAGGAGAATGGAGTAGAAGCCTATGGCATACCTAATTTTTTTTGTTTTTTCAAAAGTTTAGACCCAAATTGCTCTATCAATAAACACTACATTTGAAGTAAACTAGAACAATAAAACCAGAAATTTTGAAAAACTTTATAGATCGTACAATAATGGTCTTAGGATGCTGTTGGGGTTGCCTCGCTTTTGCAGTGCATCAGGTATGTTTGCTAAGGCTAGCACTGACTGCTTTAGGGCTATAGTAAGGAAAAGAGTGGCCTCCCTGATGCGCCGCGTGCGGGGCAGCACCAGCAGCCTTCTGAATACCATATTGGATAGGGTTGATTGTCCGGTTGTGAGGCACTGGAATACCGTTCACGGTTCTGGAGGGGTCCTTTTCAATGTAAAATAGTGTAAGTGTAATAATTAATAATTAATAATTTTGACATTCAATAATAATATACTAACATAGTTATAAGTATGATTTACTAACAATGTATGGAATATTTGTTGATTTTGAAATAAATGAATAATAATAATAATAAAATATAGAAATTCAAATCATACGCACTACGCAGGGTGCATAGTGCGTATGATCATAAATTAAAATAAAAGAATTATTTTTTTCAAAAAAAAAAAAAACTAAGTAAGCCATAGGCTTCTACTCCGTTCACCTATTATGATCTATCTTTTTCAAGACTGTTAAAAAAAACACCCTGTATACAGCAATTCACCATCACTACGCACTAAAGATTACCTTTTGCAATATTAATAAAGTCACAAATTACACAGAATACGCGTTTCACAGTTTTATAGTTCACAGTTTCACCCGAGACGCAAATAGAGATAGAATAATGATGCTATGTCCTGCTCACACATACAAATTTTGACTTGTGTCATCCCACTTTCGAAATTATTATTATTCTAAATGCATATCTACCTCTACTCTCTGTCTACGTTGAGATAAAAAAAAAACATGGAGATGGTATATTCTACTCTATGAAGTATAGTTACACAAATATCTGTCATAACGGCACAGACATGTCAAAAAGCGCTTTGTTTCGTTTTAACTAATCAAGAGCCGAGTATGAAAAGAGATACATCTAAATGTTTGTCAAGGACTACTTCAAAATCATGTCTATGCGTGACCGGTCGCCATGTTGAGTACCGAGTTTTGTAGTAGATGATTGGTAGATGTGCTGTCAAACGGTTGCTTGCTCTCTCTCTTACACTCACATTAATAAACCTACGAAAGGCGGCCATGTTAAGTGCCCGATTTTTGTAGGTATGCACGCTAATTTTGTGGGTATGGCAAGTATATATGTTTATAAGTCAGTG
The DNA here is from genome assembly GCA_948252095.1 of Dicycla oo. NCBI lineage: Eukaryota > Metazoa > Arthropoda > Insecta > Lepidoptera > Noctuidae > Dicycla > Dicycla oo. Next base: position 370,278 of record OX411716.1, on the reverse strand, counting down.
GGATAGATAGACTCAAAGAGACAATACAGCCTAAATCTCTGGGTCTAGAACTTAGTCTAGAAACATGAATTATATTGCCTGACGCCTGTGCTGACACCTGGCACAGTGGCACTGTCTAAACACCACGTACAATTATTGTTTCAAGATAGATGCCGTCCAAAACCAATAAAATCGTATTCAATAATTAAATTAACTAGGAAACTAATATAATAAAAACTAACCATAACTAACTATTGGTTAATCCACTGTAGTATCCCGCGAAATTCATATATTCTTGCGTTTTTTGCAATTTGTACAGTAAGTATTATACTAATTAGTCTGTAGTTTATTGATCAAAATATGATTTGCGACTGTAACAAGTGTGTATTTACAGAATTATAATCATTAAAGTTTTCATTATAATGTTTTGATTAAGATACAACCTTAGACTGACCTGCAAATTGCAAAAAACGCAAAAAAAATGAATTTACCGTGTCCCAGGCAACTCACCCAACAAAGCTATCGTTGCAGAGTTTGCGAGTGTGCATGTCAAGACCGAACTGATCTCCCATGTTCGTGGATTTAAAAATAAAAATCCAAATAAAGACAGCAAGCTTAATTCACAAGTGCTGGTGTCCGAATTTTTGTACCAGTTTCTTCTGCTGCGTGCCCTTCCTTAACTATTTTTAAAATTAGTCCTTGACTCACAGCTGAAATATAAGATAATAAAATAAATATTAGTAGTGAAATCTGGCAGGTATGCTCACTCACTTAGCAGGTTACCTATTAGATGTACGTTACCGTTACGCTAACCTGCAGCAAGAATAGAAACGAATATTTCGTGAACTTAAATAATTAGTTAAGTATCGGGTAATTTATAACAAGAAAGTTGACAACACTAACCTGTCGCTGCCGAAATTCGTTTGTATATTTTGATTAATTGGAATAATCGGAGACCCCGCCCGAGCTTCTTCTTCAGAAAAAGGTTTTAACCTTTAAAATAATGTTTCAAGCATCACTTTTCATAGCTTTCGGCAACTAACTTAACTTTATAAATTCAGCAATATCACGACAAAACAACGAGAGAACCCGAATGTGGTAGACACTACCAATCGAATGACATTTCAACATGACGGCCGTAGTTCCAATTTTCGCCTTTTCACAGATAAGTTGGTAGGAGTGTACTACGTAGTTTGTGACTATGTTGTCACTCGAAACGCTCCTAACCTAATGGCAATTTGACATTGACATTCTCTTATGAGTGACTTTTAAACATTAGTAGGTAAATATCGTAACCGTAACTAAATGAAAATCTAGTATAATTTGTGTAAACAATATTTTTAATTTATTCCCACATAATTCGTTTCTAATTAAATATGATATTAAACTTTATATCCCGTGCTAGTTCAGGTTCGATCGATTTATGAAAAGTACGGTAAGTAATTGATAAGTCGGTGACCTCAACCTGGGGATGGTGAATCATCACTCCAAATATCAGGACGTTGTTGTTATTTAGATTGAGACTACTGTTTTATCAGGTAATTACCTCTTTCTGTATTTATTACGCTAGAACAAGACAAGGAAACAGTCCCCTTAGATGACTCTCTGACCAAACACTGGATGACAATGAAAATCATGAACTAGTGTTTAATAATCTTGTTAGGTAGCATATTATTGTTTCCCTCTCTGTAAACTAGAAAAAGACGATGTCTGATAACGATTATACACTCTTAGACAAATACAGTGTGAAAGCTTGCTGCTCAGCCACCTCTTGTTCTTCTAATCTAATGACCAGACCTCGTTATCGTCGGGGCAAAACAAAGAATATGTGAAACATACAGCTATTTTCAAGTTTAGTGCCTATCAAATTATACACTCCCAGAGACGTGCTTTATGAACATAAGAAATAAAAACTTTATTAGCATTTTTGACATAGAAACATGTGACAGTTGCCTGTTTTGTATTGGAACACTGTGAAATGTCATAATTATGTACACTATAAGACCACAAAAGGATTCCTACGGTGGCGACAGCTCATTGGAAGACATGTCCAACTAGTTAAGGTGATTATAAGTAGGTACACTTATGTACTTATTAATAAAACAACATGGGAATTGGTTCATTATTTTCATTATGTAGGCAATGATCATGTAGGTAAAAACTAGTACCTACATATTGGAAAGTCTGTTTTTGTTTGATTGACACTTCAGTTTAATTAGTCTATAGAGTTCTTATTGCCCTGAAGATAACGAGGTCTGCTAATAACTCAATGTTGAAAACCCTTGGTTTTCATGTGCCATGGTTGACTATCCCATTTTATCTCGCAGAACACAAGAATAACCACATGTTTTCAGATTTTGTTTTCTCAAAATATGAATTTTGTAAAAGTTGTTAGTTTGTAGCAAATACCTTTGTGCTCAGACTTGCTTATTGTTACTATGCAGACTATGCAGTTCTATGAGTTTCATGGCATTATTAAAATCTAAAAAACATGTGGTCTCCACAGTGATGTAACATCACATTGTAATTTCAGCAGTAAGCATACTGACTAACAATGGAGTGGCTGTTCGGTCACCGGATGTCGCCGGAGGAGATGCTGCGCAAGAACCAGCGCGCACTCAACAAGGCAATGCGGGACCTGGACCGGGAGCGCATGAAGATGGAGCAGCAGGAGAAGAAAGTCATAAATGACATCAAAAAGCTCGCCAAGGAAGGACAGATGGTCAGTTCCAGCTCAGTCAGTGACTCAACTCCTTTTTCTTGTGGGCTGGCAACATTTTGACCGGCTCCTCATTTTATTTATCTTTCTAAACTTTGTTTGTAATAATATATTTCATGGTTATTTACAAGACTCTGACTTCTACAAAATATCATCTAAACTTCGAAGTAAACACAACATTATTTGATACATTTCCTTTTTTTCAAAGTGTGTAAAATTAGTATGTCTTCAATAAAACACCAAATATCGTAATTTGTGTATTGAGCTAAGTGGCCTAGAAAGAAATACACATGGGTAAATCATGAGTAGGGTAAGAACAATAATATGATGGAGGGTAGACTTAAACCTAATAAACACAAACTTATAAACTAAGAAGTATGTAGGTACCAGTTTATACAACATATATACAGGTGATTGGTAATTGTGTGCATTCCTTGCAATAGGTGACCATCACCATCATCTTCCCGAACTTGTTCCATGTCATGTGCGGTCGGCGCAACACGTTTTCTCTTTACATTCTCCCCTGTCAACTGTCCTGCTATCATTCACTCCCTTCTCTTTCATATCATTCCTCACACAATCCATCCACTTTTTCTTCGGCCTTCCTCTCCCTCTCCATCCACAAACATTTATATTCATCACTGCTTTAGTTGCATGCGTTTCCTCCCTCCTCATCACACGCCCATACCAAGCCAAACAATTTCCTTTCAACTTCTTTGTCACTGGTTCCACTATCAAACTTCCTCTTATATAGGGTGCTCGGAAATTCGACTTATTCCTTGAAAGGGGTTATACTAGAGGTCATTTCCAACAAATTAAGCCCGCCAACTAGGTCTAGGTCGAAAATTAATGGTTTCCGAGTTACGGAGGTTATAGATTAATATTGTTCAAATTTTCAGACTGCTCACCAAAAAAAAAATAATTTAAAAATAACTAAGTACTTCTCTCTCGACACTTATTTGTGATTTTTCTTACTAAAAAACACACACATGCTCTAAATTTCCATAATTTCAGAAATAAGTATGGAAAGAAAACCTTTTTTATTTTATTTTATTTTTTAAATATAGATATGTTTTACTTGAAAAAAAAAATAATTTTCGACAACTTTATTTGTTGGAAATGACCTCTTGTATAACCCCGTTCAAGGAATAGGTCGAATTTCCAAGCATCCTGTATACTCATTTCTTACTTTATCCATTTTGTCACTCGACACATTCAACATTGTGATTGCTCACTGTGTACCCTAGTTCATATTGAAGTTTTGATCACTTGCTGTAGCCTACTTCATAATTATTTTCTCTTTTATGTGCATTAATTAATTTTTGTGATTTTAAACTTGTTTTAGTTCTAAATAAATAACTGTGATTACAATAATTGTTTAACACATTGCGGGACATTGAACGCCCCCAGACGCAATAAGTAATAACAATAAAACTTGTATTGCATCTCGTTTAGTGTTCTTCAACCTATTAACGTACCATCGTTCGTCAGGATGCTGTGAAAATAATGGCGAAAGACTTGGTGCGCACGAGGCGGTACGTGCGCAAGTTCATGCTGATGAAGGCCAACATCCAGGCCGTGTCGCTCAAGATCCAGACCCTCAAGTCGCAGAACACCATGGCGCAGGCCATGCGCGGCGTGACGCGCGCCATGGCCACCATGAACCGCCAGCTCAACATGCCGCAGATACAGAAGATACTACAGGTACGCTGCCCACAGCTACGTGTGCCCACTGCCGCATGCCGCCAAGCAGCAGCAGTGTGGCTCTGTTCCAGATTGAGGGGGATCGTGTATGAGTGCCAGTTGACAGTGTAGTTTGAGGCACATAGTGAAAGACAAAAATAAACTTTGTTGTTCAAAACTGGCACTATGCGTATACAGCGTGTTACGGAAAAAACGGGGCGAATAGTGTATCTAGTTTAGAATCTCTGTACAAAGAGATCAAAAGCAATAACTTTGAAAATGCTTGATTTCGATAGTTTATTAAATTTAAATCAGAACAAACGCGCCACTGGTCTACAAGGGAACACTGAGCGCGCAAGGATTGAACTTGTAATCAGTAAAGTAATCACGCGGCAAAACACGTGCCGATCCTGCCGAAAAGGAAGCCCGTGCGCAAACTCCGCCCCTTTCCTTTGTGTTGTCTCCGATGCACCGACAGGACACACTCGCGCGCTGACCGCAGTCTATGCGAGTGCGCCGCTATTTCCGCATGTCTAATTGCGCTTCCGCGTATCGCTCAAACAACTCCGCTTACTTCGCGATAAATGTGTCCTGTAAACGTGTCGTTGAATAAACTAAAATGACGTCTTATATTACATTTAAATGATAAACTGATGTATGAGTGCAACTTGTGTATTAAAGTTTGTAAAGAAAGTCCCAACAAAATTGATAAACGATCGACCCGCGGCGAATGAGCGCTTTGCTTTACCCAATCGATGCTATGCGACTACTAATTACTAACTCAAATATGTATATTTAATTCATTCGCTGCGCGTCGATGTCAGCATAAAGTTGACACTATTAATATGTATGGGTTTGCTCGTACATATATCAATATTCCAATAAATAATATTGGGATATGGTTCGTGATTACGCTTTATCTAATGATAGTGTGCGAGGAACCATTAATCTTCAAGAAGCCATTTTTGAATGCTTCGAGTATCACCCACAAGAGAGTACATTTTACGGAGTTGTTTCTTTGTGTGTAGTTTATTGACACCGATCAGCTGACTGTAGAATTAATTTGCAAAACATTTGATTTTTAGTTCAATGTTTGTTAACTTTATAATTATGTAGGTATAGGTATTTAAAAATGTTGCTGTAGTTTGTTGTCACCAAAAGAATCCGTGCCTTTGATATGTATATACCCTTTCCGTAACACGCTGTATAATATTATGCCTACACTGGTCCTCACACCACGACTCCCCGCGCCGTGTGCCGTCACTACCTGCACCTTCCATAACAATATTTCCAAAACAAATACATATACAATAACATAAGATAAAATAAGAAAGAAAAAAAGAACAAAAATCAATAAAATAAAAACAAAACAAAACAAAAACTTGTAACATTGATTGATGAAGATGTACAAAAAGCTCAAACTTCCAACACATCGGTAGTCACATTGCACATGCATAGCTCTTTCTATTTTCATGGCATCTTAAATAAATACGTGTTGCGAATCAATATCAAAACATAATATTGTCATGAGCTGTTTGTTTGTTTGCAGGAGTTTGAGAAGCAGTCGGAGATCATGGACATGAAGGAGGAGATGATGAGCGACTCCATCGACGAGGCCATGGCGGCCGACGACGACGAGGAGGAGAGGTCAGTAGCAGCGCCCACCACACTACCGCTAAAGAGAACATACACTGACATCGATTATTCATGGGGTGTCCCGCAAAATTCAAATTTCCTCACGTTTTTTGCAATTTTCAGGTATCAGTTGATCGAAATATGTTTCGCGACCGTAACAATATGTACTATTCAGAATTATAATCATCTGTACAACTCTGGCTAAGTAATAACAGCCGCGCAGGTCGATCGAACGGTATACTACGCTTATAAAGGTCAGTCCGTGGATAGGTGATCCTTCACATACCGAGATTCTTCCGTGCCTCTGAAAGCACGTTAACCTGTTGGCCATTCATAGAACTTTGACAGTCGTTACGGGTAGTCAGAAGCCCAAAAGTCTGACAACCAGTCTTATCAGTATCGTATTATCCAGTAACTGGGTTGTGGAGGTCAGATAGGCAGTCGCTCCATGTAAAATACTAGTATTCAGCTGCAGACTGGAAGCCGACCCCAACGGCTAGGCAGATGATTAACTCTCTTAGTTCAAATGACCCTGTTGAATGACATTTGAGGCCAATTCTAACTTAGAGTAGTATTGATGTTTCGAATGATTATAATTCTGAAAGTACATATCTGTTAGAGTCGCGAGTCGTATCGTCGCGTCGGCCTAATTAGTTAACTTGCCAAGTAAAGCTGGCTGTTTTTGTTTTCCTAATTTTCCTAAAATGTGTGTAAGCGATGCTATTAGTTATACTTTTAAAATATCAAGGAAATTTATTAGAACCAACAGGATTTTCATAATTTCGATTGCTAATGCGATAAATATATTTGTCCGTTTTTTTTCTTCGTCCTGCAAACTATGGAAAAATGGAGTTGGCAGGTTCACAAGTTCGGCCGACGATATTTTAATCATTGACCTGCCAATTGCAAAAAAAAGCCTAAGAAAAATGTAGATGATCGGCTACCTTATCGCACCCCCCGAATGCAAACTATGGAAGGTGTACTGTCTGTTGCAGCGACCAGGTGGTGTCGCAGATCCTGGACGAGCTGGGCCTGCAACTCAACGACACGCTGTCGGGCCTGCCGCAGGCCACCGGCTCGCTGTCCGTCGCCGGTGAGTGTGCGCGCCCGCTGGCGAGTGTGGAGTGCGTTACTCCAGTAAGTCTCCTAGAGTGACACGAGTGGTACGTATAATTAGTGCGTAATCTGCTGTAAATGTGCGCCGAAAATATAATTTGTGCGTCTTCAGGTTTTCGAGTTATTGCATTGGAGTAACGTTTAGCAGAATCGTGTATCTCTAAAACCATTGTATGTGCGCCTGTAGAATAAACATCCACGAGTAGCTCTTAATTTGTGCGTATTTGTGACAGAATTAGATTTAAGAAAATATTTATAATTTTCAAGTAATCGCGCTTTTTTAAAAACCCCGAAAAAATATCGCAGCGCCTAAATGAGAAAACGTATAAGCTCGCTGAAAACTGTATTCGGTCCTTCTTGATGCGTATAAGCCATAAAAAGTTTCAAAAGGGTACGTGCATGCGTTTTTGAATATTGCTAAATATCACAATGATGGTGTCGTAACTTTGACGGCAAAATACAAGAAACCGGCTCAACCCAAGACGTGGAGACTTAACCAAAAATTAGTGCGTATAATCAAAAATATATAGTGAAAATATTCAGTTTGGAATGTTTCGAATTAAGTAGATATAAACAAAAAACTAAACATGTCAACAACGGCTGGTTATCCTACCAAATTCGAATGATTACAAAAAAGCGACGGATTCATACATATGAATGACCTTCTTTATTGGACGTATTAAACCTGAGCTGTTGTCGGTACAGTCGCGTTCAAACGTTTGTTGGCAATTATATGACCTAATTTTGGTGGCTAATTAAAAATATATTAAATGCACCTTGTGACCATAATATCAAATGAAAGAGCTTGTTGATGTGGTAATTATTATTTTTATTCTCTTAATTTTGATTCTTAAAGTAATTATGGCATCAAATCACAGATCAAGTTACCTACCTATAAATATTATAACACAAATAGTTCAATTTGTACCTTGTGTAGTAACTATTATTTAACACGTTCTGTGCGGCCGACACGTATGTGCGATTTTCGAACGTTCACCAAGTGCTACCGTCGCATATGCGTGTCCATACAATTTATGTACTTCCTTCGAATGCGGTGCGCCGCACCTGTGGGTTTTTTGTGCATCTCTATTGTTCTTGGCGTAATTGTTTTATGACTCATAAAAAATGGGAAAATTTTCAAACACACCTACGCGTCTGCCGCACTTGGGATAAGTTTGTAACGGCGCACATATGTGCCCAGCCGCACTGGGTAGAGTTTCTTCAATCGCGCCTGCGCGCTCATAGCACCACACGAAGTATTTTTTGGGCGCGTATGAGTGTTTGCCGCACAGGGTTTAGTGTATCATAAAGCAGCACTTGGGGCAAGTTCGCCAAATAATTCAGCAGTGAATGTGTTAAAATATAAACCGCATCAAGATATGACTTTAAACATCAAATTTGCACAAATTATCTGATAGTATTTGGCCGGTATATAAAAATAATAACATAACAACATATTTATCCCATTTACGTAACAACATTATCATCTGACTGTGGAATATACACTTAAATATGTAAAACGCCACTAAATCAGAAATATACGACACGACATAATCAGCTTTAATATAATGTACGTAGGTTATATATCCCACATATCTACGTAATACTACATATAATGGTGGCAAATTACAGGTATATTTGTGCGGTTGATTATACACTATACATATACACTAAATACAACTCAAAACTGTACCAAAATTTCTATGCTTAAGGCGAAAGCGTCAGGGTAGCCCGCGAAAATCAAATTTTCTTATTGTTTTCGCAATTTATAAGTCGGTATTAGGTTGTATGTAGATTTCAGTATGATCCGCGGCCGTAACAAATCTGTATTGATAGAATTATAATCATTAAAATCATCAATACAATTATCTGAGTAAATAACAAAATAACTGTAAAAAATAGCATACATACTTATAATAACAAATTATCTAGACAGTCTGTTAAAAAAAGTAATTTGATTTAAATGTAATAAAATAATCACGAAAAACCTGTAGAAATGTGATTTTGCCAGCCCGCACGGGTTAAGCGCTCCATAAATGTTCAAAATACAATAATGTCAAAAGCTGCAATAAAATGTAATCAAGTGTACTTTTAGCGCTTAAAATGACGAGATAGAATATTATAAATGCAAATGTCTGGACGTATGTCCTTCGTTCACACACAAAATACTGAATGTATTTTAGGTAAGTAATGAAATTTGGAACGAAGAAGATAAACTTATACCTTGGAATTAATGTACGAAATCATGTGTAAAGTCACGGAAATATCTAGTAGAATATTATAATCCAATAACAAGTTTATTTTTTTACTTCTTTTCTACATCAGTGTACTCAGGCACAACACGTTTTAACCGGTTCGTGAGGAAAGTTAAGAAGGTCTTCCATATGTACGAATCCGTCGCTTTTTTGTAGTCATTCGAATTTGGTCGGATAACCGGCCGTTGTTGACATGTTTAGATTTTTCTATTTAATGCGGATCATTCCAAACTGAATATTTGCACTATATATTTTTGATTATACGCACAAGTTTTTGGTTAAATCTCCACATCTTGGTGTTCGCGACGTAATTAATTTGGAAAAGAAGTGTAAGAGGTGAGAGAGGTGTGGGGTGCGCGGGGGCCGAGCGAGTCTTCAACGCGCGGGCCCGGTGGTGCCGATCTAGCTTTAGCGACCGCCGCACGTCTCTTGCGCTCCGTGTTTTATTCATGTACCGCCTTTATTATCAAAAATATACTGTCAAGTGCAATTCGGTGAATTCACTTCCAAAACCATCTTGTTGAGCCGGTTTCTTGTATTTTGCCGTCAAAGTTATGACGGCAAAATAATTGACACCGTCGTTTTGACTTTTAGCAATATTATTCAATAACGCATGCATGTACACTTTTGAAATTTTTTATGATTATTATACGCGTCAAGAGCGTTTTCTTATTTAGGCGCTGCGATATTTTTTCAGGTTTTCCAAAAAGCGCGATTACTTGAAAATTATAAATATTTTCTTAAATCCAATTCTGTCACAAATACGCACAAATTAAGAGCTTCTCGTGGATGTTTATTCTACAGGCGAACATACAATTGCTTTAGAGATACACGATTCTGCAAAACGTTACTCCAGCAGGAAACCCAATATCTCGAAAACCTGAAGACGCACAAATTATATTTTCGGCGCATATTTACAGCAGATTACGCACTAATTATACGTACCACTCATGTCACTCTAGGAGACACTTTCCTGCTGGAGTAACGTTTGCCAACGTTACTCCAGCAGGAATAGTTTTTCCGTTTTTTTTCCATAACGACTAAGCGCACAAATTTTTTATACGGCGCACATTTACAGCAGTTTACGCACTAATTATATGTACCACTCATGTCACTCTAGGAGACACTTTCCTGCTGGAGTAACGTTTACCAACGTTACTCCAGCGGGAATAATTTTTCCGTTTTTTTCCATAACGACTAAGCGCACAAATTTTTTATATGGCGCACATTTACAGCAGTTTACGCACTAATTATATGTACCACTCGATATCACTTTAGGAAAAACTTTCTTGCTGGAGTAACGCACTCTGGCGAGTGGCGCGGCCAGCAACCTCGTGCATTACCCTAGCAAAATGTTGTGCTTTAGAGAGGCGAGACTATAACAAATAATTAGTGTATCATGAAGAGCAATTTGTTTAATGTGCATATCACGGATACGTTTCGTCCGTACTCACTTATGGTCTCTTGTTGTGGGGTAATTCGGTGGATATTATAAAAGCGTTCAGAGTACAAAAAAAATGTGTACGTGCAATTTGTGGGGCCTGGTATACGGATAGTTGTAAGCCCTTGTTTAAAAAGTACAATATTCTGCCATTACCGTGTATTTACATTAGAGAATTATGCCTGTTTGTACAACAACATCCAGAATATTTTACTAAATACAAAGACGTAACCCAACGAAAGGTAGCTCCTAGAAATAAGGATAAATTTAAACATGAGCTCTGCTTACCGCAATGCAGGCTCGAATTGTATAAAAGGAACTCGTACGAAAATGCTGTAAAGGTGTATAACAAATTACCGGACGCCTTTAAAAATCTACCTTTGACCAGGTTTAAAAAAAGGTAACGCAATGATTAAAAGAAAAATGCTTTTACGATCTCAGTGAATACATGTCAGATCGCGGAGAATGACACTGTAATAATAATATTGATATACAGTATGTTAACCAACAGAGGGCGTTCCCGTTAACCCGCAATAGTATAGCATCCATACATGCTAAAAAAAATATTACCATTCAAAAACAAAATGGTTTTTTTTTTTTTTTAATATCAAAATATTCACTAAAATATTCAAAAAAATATAAAAATATTCACTAAAAATAAAAACTAAATTGCGATGTTTCCGTCCTTCAAGTACGCGTGTACAGAGTGTTTCTTTTACGTATCAATTTAACATTTTTAGTGAATATTTTAATATTAAAAAAAATAAAAACCATTTTGTTTTCGAATGGTAATATTTTTTTTAGCATGTATGGATGCTATACTATTGCGGGTTAACGGGAACGCCCTCTGTTGGTTAACATACTGTATATACTTTATAATAATTAATTAATTAAAATTTGCACTCTGACGTGATAGTAGTTGTGACATTTATTATTTACATATTGTTATCTGACATTATATTAAACTATCCCTTGAACTGACTTAGGTATGTTTGACGTGTAAAATCCTAATGCATGAGTTCTGATTTGGTGTGGCTGTCTATTTGTATTTTTATTTATAATTTAATTAAAATAGCAACATCGTGCTCGACACTAGCAGCGAAATTAAATATTTGCACACGATAGGATAATGGTATTACGCGAATGGATAGAATAAGAAATGAGTATGTAAGAGGAAGTCTGAAAATGACGCCGGTGACTGAAAAGTTGTGTGGAAATCGGTTGTCATGGTATGGGCATGTGATGCGGAGGAATGAGGAAAGTGTTGAGTATGAACGTGGAGGGCTATACGAGTAAGGGAAGACCAAAGAAACGATGGATGGACTGTGTGAAAGATGATATGGCCAGAAAGGGAGTGACTACCGAGATGACGACTAATAGAGAAGTATGGAAGAAAAAGAGATGTTGCGCCGACCCCAAATAAATTGGGACAAGGGCAGGAGAATGATGATAGGATAATGGTAGAAATGGTGGTTAGTAAAGGGGCCACTATTTTTAAGATCATACATTGTATACCTACATTCTAGCAAATAAATGAATTTGAATAATAGCAAAATTTGTGTGAGTTGTAGTTTTAAAGATATTTGAGAAAAACAGATTTTGCTGGAGTAACGTTTGAAACATTACCCTGGCAAAATTGTTTTTCAAAAATCGTTTCAGCCCGGAAACAAATACATGAATACATAGCTTATAATGCGTTGTAAATGTTAGTAAATAGCACAATTTGTGTGTGTTATGGTTCTTAAGTTATTTAAGATTTTGCTGCGGTAACGTTTTGTGATTTCCCAGATCTCTGAAACGGCTCAACGCAGAACTTTGAAAAAAATACGAGACCTTAATTTGTTTAAACATTACTTTTTGATTTGGTTGACGTAAACCAATGTAATTAAATGGTTTCAAAAATCAGAAAAAACGGATTTGCAAGTAAACCAATACACTTATATCCAAAAAAAAACAACTGTAAAAAATACCCGTGTTAGACGATTATAACGTCAAGAATTTTAGATTTTGTAATTTTACGCGATAAGAAGATAAAAACAAATTTGATTAATTTTAGACTGATCGTAGTTTAGCGATGAAATACGCAGTTCCCAAAATATTAAGAAATATGGCATAGTTTAAACAAATTAAAATTATTCATGGACATTCGTTCCTGTAAATTTCAGCATTCAATTACGGCTAAGTATAATGAAAGAAAATAAAAAGCAAGAATATGTCAGCAATTCTCTAATAAGCCGATCAAATTGAAAAGGTCACGTAAAAGCGACCGCACCGTATGTACGGGTAATCTTCGCAAATTAGCAGCTTAGTATCCGATGTTTTGTACAGTTACACAGAAAAACGTTATTCGTGAAGCCGATTTTTTAATATTTCTATGCAGGTACCATATTACACAATTTCTACTAGTTTTCCATTTTATACATTAATATCATGTTAATTAATAGTAGTTTTAAACAATTTAATGGATCGTAATTATGTAAAGTCAAAGTAACTTTAAAAAGGTAAGTAATAATCTCATTGTCAGTAAATAATTTATAGTATGATTAAAATCCATACAAATATAATATAGTATGATTCTTTTTACCGTCTTGAAAATAATAGGGTACAATAGGTGAACAGAGTAGCCACGGTGATGGCGGTAGTAACGGTGGAGCGGAGTGCCTGTGGCATACCTAGTTATTTGGTTTTTCAATAGCTTAGACAGAAATTGCTCTATCAATAAACACTACACATTTGAAGTAAACTAGAACGTAGATGATTGCGCTTATATATAGTGCGGTCGCTTTTACGTGACCTCTTCAATTTGGTCGGCTTATTAGAGAATGGCTGATATATTCTTGTTTTTGAACTTTCATTATAGCCGTAATTGAATGCTGAAATTTACAGGAACGAATGTCTATGAATCATTTTAATTTGTTTAAAGTTTTTTTTTTTTATTTGTGATGGGTTTGCTCTTGACTCTAGTCTAGGTCAGAGGTGACAGAGACAAAGTCGACGATGGAGGGAGCTTACCCAGAAGAAGCCTGTTCACTCTCACTTTGAAAAGATTAGGGTTGTATGCGTTCGAAACACAGACGCACGTAATGAGTTCCACTCCTTTGCTGTGCGCATTATAAAAGACATTTGGAAGCGTTTAGTGCGAATTGGTGGAATAGCAACCAGGTAGGGATGGTAACTGGCAGTGCGTCTAGATGTCCGATGATAGACGGGGGCCGGTGGCATTCCACCGGCCCCCTTCTCGTGCACACGTCGTGGAGTTCTCGGGCATACTCTCCGAAGTACAATCTGTAGAAGACCGACAAGCAGGCAACCTTGCGGCGATGAGCCAAGCTATGAAGCTTGGCATCCACCAGTTTTACGTCGCCAATGAGCCTCTTAGCTCTGCGTTCCATCGAGTCAAGCGCGGCTAGTTGGTACTTGGCTGATCCATCCCAAAGGTGACTGCAATACTTTGTAAAGGGTTAAAAGCTGTCCAGGCGTAAAGTATCGCTTCACCCTATTTAGGATGTCCAGTTTCTTGGCCGCAGTTTGGGCGTTGTATTAGATGGTGGCGCCGAAGTTGAGACCAGATGTCAACTCCATGCCTAGGAGCTCAAGTCGATCAGTTACAGGAACAGAAGTACCCCGAAAAGTAGGAGTTTGGGCGAAACGACTCTTTTTAGCGGTAAAAAGACACGCCTGTGTTTTGGTGGCGTTAAGAGACAAATCTTAAGGTCAAATCTGTCCGCTCTACCATGGCCTCTCTCAAGGAACGAACTTCGGCGCCGCTGGTTTTTGCGCTGGACAAGTATCTCTCTGAAACTGCGCTGTCATCTGCGTACCCAACAATACCAGGCCGAAGCAGGTCATTGATGTGCAGCAGGAAAAGAGTCGCAGAGAGAACAGACCCCTGAGGAACTCCGGCATCAATAGCCATAAGGTCAAAAGAGCAGCCGTCAACAACTACTCTGATCGACCGTTCACTAAGGAAATCCGATATCCAGCTACAAAAATTAGCTGGGATGCCATAAGCAGGAAGCTTGCTGAGCAGAACAGCGTGCCAGACCATGTCAACGGCCATCGAGATGTCAAGCGATACAGCAAGTGCTTCGCCGTGTTTCTCGATGGCTTCGCCAAAGCAGTGCGTGACATACACAAGAAGATCGCCAGTTGACCGTCCCCGGCGAAAGCTATATTGACGGTCATGGTTTTCAAAGTAGATCAGCAACTTATTGTTCAGTAGCCTTTCCATAAACTTGCACAGAATGGAGGTAATGGCGATCGGACGGTAATGGGCAGGGTCTGCACGGTCGCTCTTTTTGGGCACTGGTTGTACATTTACAAGCTTCCAGGATTTCGGCACCGTTCTTTTTTCAAGAGAGAGGCGGAACGAACGTGTCAATACAGGAGACAGTTCAGGCGTACACTGCCTCAACACTCTCGCTGGAATGCCATCAGGCCCGCTGGCCTTGTTCACGTCTACACTGCACAATACTCTTCAGACCTTTTTAATGTGTACTGCGATCTCCGGCATCGAGGAGTCACAATGAGGTACAGTAGGTGGTTGCTTGGAGCCAGCGTCCAGACGTGAATTGCTTGCAAAGAGAGATGCAAATAAATTTGCTTTCTCAGTTGCAGAGTGAGCCAGCGACCCATCAGGTTTCATCATAGGAGGTAAAGTGGGACGACAGAAATTCGTTTCAATCGCTTTAGACAGGGATCAGAACTGTTTACTACCCGGAGGGTGCGAAGCCAGCCTGGCCCCGATACGTCCGACGCGCGCGCAGTATCTTTTCGGGCCTCAGCGTGGGCGCATTCTGCATTATACCAAAGCCGGGATTTGTGACCGAGCGGGATGTCGGAGAATGGAATAAAATACTCCATTCCCTGCCGAATCACGTCAGCAACCGCGTCAGCACAGCACGAGGGGTCACTCGAGGAAAAGCACACTTGCCGCCATGGATAAGACGCAAAAAAGTGCCGCATCTCATCCCAGTCTGCTGATCCGTATCGCCATACTCGCCTCGTGCCTCTAGGGCTCTCATCAGGAGGAGAGCAGGTCGATATGGATTTCACCAGACAGTGGTCAGACGTTCCCAGCGGGGCTGAGACCGATACTGAATGACTGTCCGGATCAGACGCCAGCAGTTGGGTGTATGGCCGTCAACATCCGGTACCCGCGTTGCCACATTCACCACCTGGGTTGTAATGCTGGCGTTGGAGTTCAACCCAGCATGGTCAGTTTTCTGGTATGGGAACAACCATTCTTTATGATGGGCGTTGAAGTCCCCCCAGGAAAATGAGCTTCGCCGTTGGGTACCGTTGCTGGGCTACGTCAGTCGACTCCACGAGGAAATTAAAGAGCGCTGTTGTCTCCTGGTCACCGCTGTGCGATCGGTAGATGCCGATGTAGAGAGATTTCTCCACGCCAGTATCCACAAGTAGCCATATGGCAGAGAAACCCGATTTCTCAAAGCAACGGAGACGACGACAACAAATGTCATCGCGAACGTACACACAGACCCCAGCTTGCTTCTTAAACTTGTGTTCAAGAAGCAAGCTGGGGTCCCCGGTAACCTTCATGTAACCCAGGTAGTTGAGGTACGCCACGTCCGACGGAGTTGTTATCTTCGTTTCCGTTAGGAAAAACAGGTGCGGCTTCTCGGTCTCAAGGTGGTGATGAACCGGATCGAGATTGGAGTGCAACCCCCTGATATTGGTGAGGTGCACTTTTAGTGCGAGGAATTGCAGCCGTTGTTTAACCTTATTTTTCTTCGCTTTGGTCATATTGAGTGGAGTTGTTGGGGAAAAAGTCGACTTGTCGAGGCGCCGCTCAGTGATCCACTACACACACTAGAGCCAACCAAACCTACGGGGAACTCATTTGGAGACTGCAGGGACATCCGAACCCTCCCGGATATGGCCACCGGGTCCTCCCATCCAGTCGCCGGCTGGCACGGTGGAGCA
This sequence comes from Dicycla oo, assembly GCA_948252095.1. NCBI lineage: Eukaryota > Metazoa > Arthropoda > Insecta > Lepidoptera > Noctuidae > Dicycla > Dicycla oo. The sequence continues at coordinate 353,504 of OX411716.1, read as the reverse complement.
TACCGGGATTTTTCGCGAGTTGTCGGGGCAGCCTTTGGCACGTTGCTGGCGTGCTACTTGGGCCCCCTACTGACTGCGGTCGGCCAACGGCTGGCACCGTGCTTCGGATCCCGCTACCCTCCAAAATGAGTTACCCGGCTAGCTGACTCAGAAACCACGACCGGTTCCAAACAGCGCAACTGACAATCTCCTTCTCCCCCAAAGGCACTGGCACTCCCTCACACCGACGGAACACAGCAAGCTGCTTGGCGCCGGACTCCGGTGGGATGGTGGTCGTGTGCCAGGCGGCCGCTTGCGGAGCCGTTGCCCGGGGTGGACCACTAGGAAGTAGATCCCAAACCACCCCAAAATATGTCACGTTTCTTAATGTTTTGGGAACTGCGTATTTCATCGCTAAAGTACGATCAGTCTAAAATTAACCAAATTTATTTTTATCTTCTTATCGTGTATAATTACAAAATCTAAAATTCTTGACGTAATAATCGTCTAACACGGGTAGTTTTTACAGCTGTTTATTTGGTTATAAGTGTATTGGTTTACTTACTTGCAAATCCGTTTTTCCTTATTTTTGAAACCATTTAATTACATTGGTTTACGTCAACCAAATCTTAAACAAATGAAGGTCTCTTATTGGTATTTTTTTCAAACTTCTGCGTTGAGCCGTTTACACGCTACCGCAACAAAACGTTACCGCAGCCAAATCTTAAATAACTAAAGAACCATAACACACACAAATTGTGCTATTTACTAACATTTACAACGCATTATAAGCTATCTATTCATGTATTTGTTTCCGGGCTGAAACGATTTTTGAAAAACAATTTTGCCAGGGTAATGTTTCAAACGTTACTCCAGCAAAATCTGTTTTTAACCGACTTCCAAAAGGAGGAGGTTCTCAATTCGTCTGTATTTTTTTTTGTTTTTTTTTGTATGTTTGTTACGCGATTACTCAAAGACGGATGGACCGATTTGGAAAATTCTTTTTTTGTTTGAAAGGGTATACCTCCGAGGTGGTCCCATATAAATTTTATTAACTTTGCTTGGGGAGTTTTTGAGTTAGCTGCAATAATGCGTATATTTCCCACTTATTTTATATGGATGATGTGATGATGTTTTAATAACTTCCTATCACTGTTATTTACATGGCTATATCTACAATTATTGTGCTCAATTATGTATTCGAATTTGTGTGGGGTAGGTTCCACAACTAAAAAGTGAAAAATAAAAACTTTTTAGCAAAAAATAAAACCGACTTCTAAAACAAAACACTACAAAGTGAAAAATAACTTTAATTTCGGAAGTCGGTGGCAAAAAACGAAGATACAAAACAAAGACACCGACTTCCGAAATTAAAGTTATTTTTCACTTTGTAGTGTTTTGTTTTAGAAGTCGGTTTTATTTTTTGCTAAAAAGTTTTTATTCTCAAATATCTTTAAAACTACAACTCACACAAATTTTGCTATTATTCAAATTCATTTATTTGCTAGAATGTAGGTATACAATGTATGATCTTAAAAATAGTGGCCCCTTTACTAACCACCATTTCTACCATTATCCTATCATCATTCTCCTGCCCTTGTCCCAATTTATTTGCGGTCGGCGTTGAAATGAATTTTGAAAAACGATTTTGCCAGGGTAATGTTTCAAACGTTACTCCAGCAAAATCTGTTTTTCTCAAATATCTTTAAAACTACAACTCACACAAATTTTGCTATTAGTGAACAAATTGCTCCTCAAGATACACTAATTATTTGTTATAGTTTCACCTCTCTCAACATTTTCAGACTTTTGCCAGGGTAATGCATACTCGTCACACTACATCCTATTATACTCCGATGGGCCGAGCATACATTTTCGTAGTGCTTATACGCTAAACAAAGACACTCTTTGTTTAAAATGAATCATGTTATCACTTTTCTACAATGAAATGTGACCGCGTCCAAATTTTTTAGGAAATAACTAACATTATTTACTGAGGAAAACGATCGTGAAATCCAAGCAAAATTTGACATTTGCGTACAAGTGTGCGTGAGTTTTGACAAGCAAACTAAAGCGCCATGATTGCGATAATTTAGAAATTAGAACGCTGTATGGCGTGCAGGCGTTATTGTAACTCTGTTAAATTGATTTAATATGTACAATAATGCATTTATTTCCTTTCATACCTTAAAAAAAAAACAAAAAATAATAACAAAAAAACTGACGACCTTGCCAAAGTAAACAATTATATTACTTATTAATGGCAACATAAATGTCATTATTCGTGAATAGGTAATAATATGCTATGTTGCCGTACTTCGCATCTTTGACCTACATAGAAAGAATTACGAATAAAATAGCTTGCCACACTTCTTTCGCTGGAGCCACTTGGAATAAAATACAAAATATAATGTCACTTGTGGGCTAGGCTTTCCGCGCGGAATTTCTCGCGTTTTATTTTTATTTTGTACTAGCAGCTCCCCGCAGTTTCCCCGCGTAAGTCTCGAACCCGTAGGAATATAGGGATAAAAAGTATTCTCAGAGTTAATTAAAGTTAAAGAGGTTATAAACTATCTGAGTGCCAAACATCAATATCAGCAGTTAGTTCAGCAGTTTTTGCGTGAAAGAGTAACAAACATCCATCTATCCTCACGAACTTTGTCATGTAGGTATAATATTAGTAGGATGCATTTTCATTGATTCAATTTTCAATATTTCTAGTATGTATTTGATTCCAATTTAACAGATTTCAATTGAGTGCAGGTATAGTTACTAATTATTCAAAACACCGCGCTTTATCTTGATGCGCCGCATGGTCATGCTACTAAAAATATTATTTTCAAGACATAACCCTGTCATTGCTTTCTACAGCGAAAAACCCGGCAGCGGCTGCAGCGGTGGCGGTGCCGGGCGGGTCGGCGGGCGGCGCGGGCGGCGCCGGGCCCATCAGCGACGCCGACGCCGAGTTGCAGGCGCGCCTTGACAACCTGCGCCGCGAGTAGCGTGCCCGGCAGCGGCTGCGGCGGTGGCGGTGCCGGGCGGGTCGGCGGGCGGCGCCGGGCCCGTCAGCGACGCCGACGCCGACGCCGAGCTGCAGGCGCGCGTCGAGAACCTGCGCCACGAGGAGCGTGCCCGGTCTACGCAGCGTGCCCGCCGTGCGCAGCGTAGCGCAGGCCTCGTCGTTGCTTTTCCCGACAACTTATTTCCGTTGTATCGCTTCGTTTCGCGACTCTAAACTAGGTCTCGTTCCACTTTAATATAATTATATTTGAAGTGATATCGCTTAATCTCACGACGCGCGACGTGGGGAGGCGACGCTCCACGCGCGACGTGGGGAGGCGACGCTCCACGTCATCAAAGGATCCACTGTTTTATAATATAATATGTATAACGGATAGCACGAGTGAGTATTGAGTCGACATATTTTTATAAAGCCACAAGTGCATCTTACACGTCTCAAGTTAATCATCACTAGTGCTAGTGAACTCGGCACGCTGTGCGGACATCTGTGTAATATATTATGTGTAATATAATTATGTTTGTTAGAGCGTCGCTGATCGCCGCGACGCCCACTTGTACACTTTGTTGTTAAGTTATACAAATTAAGTTGATCTAAGAATATTATATAATAATAAATATTTTTGTAAAATAAAACGTATATTATTACAAAATTACCTACGTAAAATAAAACAATGTAATGTCAATTCCAATCGTTTATTATGCCTTATTATCTAAAGTAACTACAACAATATTATTATAACGTTTAATAAAATATTGATTCATTATATAAATATAAATCACATGCAATAATCACATCTATTTCTATAATGGGTAAAGCGCGAATGATGTCCGACATGCGTTACACGCTAAACATTTACAATAACATAGATCGCTTCAACATACCGGTGCGCCTGCGCCTGCGCACTCGGCAGCCGGCATGTACCAGGGACTCCCACCCACTCAATGTTCATCCAAATAGTATTGCAGTTCAGACAAGGCATTGCACTCGGCCACTAATACCTACTGCTAATACTCTACGGATATGTCTGGTTGCTACCTAAGTGATGCTAAGACATACATGGCGGGCCTCCTATCCTACAGGCTCACTACTGCACAAAGATGATCATATAAATATGTAGTCTGGGAAAAAGAAACGCGTGCAGTCGACCAAAGGAACCAAGTTTACGATCACGTATGATTTAAAAACGAAGACAACATTTTCGCAGCCACTATCTTGAATTCACATTTTGACCTCACTGTCGACTTTAGCACCCTCGAAAACTTTGAAATCAACACTCATGACGTAGAATTTTGCAGCCGCCATTTTGGAATGACTATTTATTTATTTATTAAAACTTTATGCACATGGAAAAACAAATGCCGTACAAAGGCGGACTTAATGCCTGAGGCATTAAAGCCTAACGTCACTATCGGATTTAACACCCTCGAAAACCATCAAAACGATACCCATGAAGAAAAATTTGAAAACTGTAGCAGCCAACATTTTGGATTTACATTTGGACCAAATTCACACTTTCTTTTCAAACTCAAACTATTATAGAATTTCTATTATAGAGTCGCATGGAGGGGGCATAACGCTTGTTCGTTACGAGACGATTTCTATGAGTTCGCTCCTACCGCAAGCCGGGTTACAGAACTTCGTTACAAAAATACTTTATCGAATTGGCACATCGTCAATTTGCCGTGTTGTAGCCATTTCTTTTCCAGTTACTGTTGTAATTTGAAAATACAGACAATTTAAGTAGGCGCCTAGTCCATTTGATAAACAATTTAAGTAGGCGCCTAGTCCATTTGGTAAACAATTTAAGTAGGCGCCTAGTCCATTTGATAAACAATTTAAGTAGGCGCCTAGTCCATTTGATAAACAATTTAAGTAGACGCCTAGTCCATTTGGTAAACAATTTAAGTAGGCGCCTAGTCCATTTGATAAGTAGGCGCCTAGTCCATTTGATAAGTAGGCGCCTAGTCCATTTAGTAAACAATTTAAGTAGGCGCCTAGTCCATTTGATAAACAATTTAAGTAGGCGCCTAGTCCATTTGATAAACAATTTAAGTAGGCGGCTAGTCCATTTGGTAAACAATTTAAGTAGGCGCCTAGTCCATTTGATAAACAATTTAAGTAGGCGCCTAGTCCATTTGATAAACAATTTAAGTAGGCGCCTAGTCCATTTGGTAAACAAATTCCCTGGCTACATAATTACCTAAAGTTGATACCTATCGCTGTACTCACTATACTGATGAGCTACATAATATAATACCGCTATAATTAATCAATACTAAGAAACAAATAGTATTGGAATGTATATAACATTGTAAAGGGTAGACTCGCGGCCGCCGCGCGCTGGCCTGCTACACAGGGTACACTGACTGAGGTATCGAAGCCCCACGAGCTGTGGGTGTGGGTAGCACTCAGATACTATACGAAAATATATACTTAGGGAGTAAAACTTCAGTCTTGGTACTAACGAACACTTGATTGAGAAGACCTGCGGAGCAAGCGCTCCCCGCCGCCCCGCCGCCCCGCACCGCGCCCCGCCGCCCCGCACCGCGCCCCGCCGCCCCGCACCGCGCCCCGCACCACGCCCCGCCGCCCCGCACCGCGCCCCGCCGCCCCGCACCGCGCCCCGCCGCCCCGCACCGCGCCCCGCCGCCCCGCACCGCGCCCCGCCGCCCCGCACCGCGCCCCACCGCCCTGCACCGCGCCCCGCCGCCCCGCACCGCGCCCCGCACCGCGCCCCGCACCGCGCCCCGCCGCCCCGCACCGCGCCCCGCCGCCCCGCACCGCGCCCCACCGCCCTGCACCGCGCCCCGCCGCCCCGCACCGCGCCCCGCCGCCCCGCACCGCGCCCTCCGCGTGTGTTTACGTACGTGTGTTTTAGCAAGCCTTACAAGTTTGTGAAATAAATTTTAGTCATTTAGAATCTCCATTAGGTACATGTGCGAGATTTATATCGATGTTTTCTTGACTTTTACAATTTATGAGAACATTATGAACGGCCAAAGTTCATTTAAAAATTATGCAAAAAGCAGATTTTTGGAGGCTTATACTGAATTTGTTTCTCCAAATTTTTATTTTTCGCTTTCATAGAAACCTAGATACAGTGCACAAAATACCTAATAGTTCAAAAATTTCTTAGAAAAATATGTTAAAACGCTATAATCACGTACGAGCGTTTGAATGAAAAGTATGACTGGTTGGCCGCTCTTAATTAGATATATTGAACAAAAATGCTTTTTGTTTTCGTGTACCTTATAGAGTATACGGAATAGGGATTCAACATTTTGTTGTATCTATATTTTTTGACTAGGTCTAGCATCCTGGAAAAGCAATACACGATACAATGAAATTTTCTCGATAAAAAATAATTGCAAAGTTCTATCTACAATGTGTAACTTAAATAACGCACAACCTCTTCAGGGATCATTGTAGTCATCATTATGAACAACTTTAAAATGCTTTATTGTGTATTCGAGTTTGGCACACATTACACATAGCGGCTACCATTTCTGCTTTCAATAAAAATAATTGATGTAGGTATTTAAACGAATAGGAAGAGATACACAAATGTAAAACTTTGTATAACTAGACAATAGATCACATACCTAGTCTTGCCATAAATATTATCACGAAGAAAAATTTTTTTTTTAATTGCAAATAATATTTATTACTTTTACAGTTTTTTTTTTTTTTTTTTTTATTTGTGATGGGTTTGCTCTTGACTCTAGTCTAGGTCAGAGGTGACAGAGACAAAGTCGACGATGGAGTGAGCTTACCCAGAAGAAGCCTGTTCACTCTCACTTTGAAGAGATTAGGGTTGTATACGTTCGGAAACACAGACGCAGGTAGTGAGTTCCACTCTTTTGCTGTGCGCATTATAAAAGACATTTGGAAGCGCTTAGTGCGAATTGGTGGAATAGCAACCAGGTAGGGATGGTAACTGGCAGTGCGTCTAGATGTCCGGTGGTAGAAGGGGGCCGGTGGAATGAGGTCGTGGAGTTCTCGGGTTAGTTTAATACATAAATATAAAACAATTTAAAATATAAAAAGCTTATTCGAAGTGGTCTCCATTGGCTGCAATACAGTCCTTTAAACGTTGAGGCCAGTTATCAATAGAAGCACGCACTCTTTCCATGGGAAAATTCTTCACTGCCAATCGTATGGATTGTTTTAGGGACTCCAAATTATCATGGCGTTTAGAGCAAGCCGTACTCTCTAAAACTGACCATAAATCATAATCCAGCGGATTAAGATCGGGACTTAACGACGGCCAGTCTTCAGCTCTGATGAAGTCCGAAACGTTCACTCCCAACCAAGACTGCGTGGACCGAGCTTTATGACCCGGCGCCGAGTCTTGTTGGAAGGACCATACTTGGTTATTGAACATGGTGTTGTTAAGGGGCTTAACTACCTTCTCAAGAATGGTATCTTGATACACTTGTGCCGATGTTTTGATACCTTTTTCAAAAAAATATGGCACAGTCACTCCTTCATAGCTAACCCACCAAACCATCCCTGAAGTCGGATAATGCCCACGTTGCACTCTGTCGACTAATTGGGAAGCTTCCTTAGAGGTTTGAGCATAAATACGGTCATTTTGTATGTTAAAATGTTACTCAATTGTATACCAAGCGTATGGAGAGTTTTAAAAATTGCATTTGGCTCCATACCAACTTTGTGTAATGCAATCACAGCGATTCGGTTCTCTTTATCACCCCACTCCATTTTAATATCGCAAAATATTGTACAATGTATTGGCGCCAAAATTAGAAAACTCAATGAACAATCGTATAAAAATGACAGATTCCAAATTCAAATGTAATATCTTTCTTATTTTTAATTGTAACAGTATTTATGGCAAGACTAAGTATATATAAACGTATCACAGACTGTTCAGTGGACATGCAACCTTGTTTGTGCGGGCGCGGCCGGGACGTGCGGCTCATGTAAACGCTCATATAAAATATAAACTAACTAAGACTAACAATATATCTCGGATCCTTGAACTACAAGATCCCCAATATATGTAGGTAATATATATATATGAATTATGAACTACAGGATCAATACCCCAAATATATGTAAGTAATATTATATGCTTACGAAATAAAGGAAGAATTCGAGATGCGTACGTCAGGAGGTACCGCGGCGTCGGTACATCACATGCTACGTAAGTAGCTACTATCTATATATGTATATAAGATGTATTTGGAATAACTGAAAACCTCCGCTGTTCCCTACATTATGTCGAGTTATGCGAACATAAAAATATTAAGGTGTAGGTATCTATTATTTAAGACATTGTATGTTTGTTTATTTATGTGTGGATGTTTATATCTGGAAATAAATAGATTTCATTTCATTACATCGAGTTATGCGAACATTATGTAAAGTTCTTTTTCGCGATTTCACTGTAAATTGTTCGTAATACCTAATAAATATGATTGACCCTAAGGCTGGACACACACATTCTGAATTCAGAATCGGAATTCATAATTTGAATTCCGGCAAGCTGCCTCACACATATATCTTAAAAATTCAGATTAATCAGTGGTTTGAGTTTCTCGGCTCAGGCAGATGTCTTGGATATGGAAGAGGAATTCATTCTCATCGCACTATTTTTAACTTTAAATAGTATAGTAATAGAAATGCAAACGAATACACTGGATTCATCCTCTTAATGTGAACAGAGTAAGCGAAAGTCAGTTCTACATTACTTATCTACGTCGAAAAAATTACGACGGTATCCTCGTAGATATTTTTATTACTACAGAATGTCAGTTAGCATCATTTAATGAATGTTAGGGCCGGTTTTTTGATCCGTAGTAAACCAATGTTTAATCTTAGCAACTACCTAATGGTTGAATTTTGACTAAATGGCAAAGGCTACACATGAATGAGTTATGGTCATTAGTTACTTTTTTTTAATATGAATACATTCATGTTTAGCCTTTCACATTTAGCCAAAATTCAACGATTAGTTACTATGTTTGGCCATTGGTTGTGTTAACTACGGATCAAAAAACCGGCTCTAAGGGCGGCTGTCGACGCACAATGTTAACAACGTCACAAGTCGCAACACGTCTAACCGTTACCGCTCGCAGTGACAACTGAAACAATTCATAATCTGTTGCCGGTGTGTGTGTGTGTGTGTTCAAATGTACAGACGCCAGCATATCAAGCTACTACAATCTGTCAAGTTTCTTTAATAGATTTTCAACTTTATCACTAAAGCATTAGGTTCAAGGTTGATTGGGAAAATTTGACAGGTTCGGGTAGCTTGACCTGCTGGCGTCTGTACTTATAGATGTGCGTTATGAAATCGTAATCTTAAATATTCCGATCCGTAATTCTTCTGAATTCTGTGCACGCTCGTCAGTGTCATTCGTACAGATCGATATGATAAAATAATAACCTGCAAAACACGTGTGTGGAGCATAATTCAATTGTATGTAACTCCGGGCTTGCTTAAATAATAATATGAATTCCGACTCTGAATTCAGAATGTGTGAGTCCAGCCTAAAACGTTTTCAGTTACTTAATTTGTTATGTTGTAGGATAGCGTGATGAGTATACGCTAACAGCTGGCAGCCGCTCAGTGTCGCGCGTCCTCCGGCGCCCACAGCACACTCAGCGCGATGCCCAGCTGCGCCAGGTAGTAGGTAGACATCACCAGCACCTGCGGACACAGCGCTCGTCACACACCACTCACACGCGGCACGGAGCGCGCAGCCACACCCACCTGCTTGTAGGGCACGGGGCCGCCGAACAGGCTGTAGCCGAGGACGGCGTCCGACACCAGGAACAGCAGCGCGCCGGGCGCCGCCGTGCCGCCCCGCGCCGCGCCGCGCCACGCCATCGTGGCCAGCAGCAGCGCGTACGCCGGCACCAGCGCGCGCAGCCCCGCGGGCGGTGGCACCAGCGCCAGGAAACAGGCCGTGGCCGCGTACAGCGCGCCGCCGAGCGGCGCCGCCCGCCGCGTCCAGCCCAGCGCCGCGATGTAGGCCACGTGCGCGCCCGCAAACGCCGCCATGCCGGCCACGAAGTGCTGCGGCCACAGCAGCAGCGCGTCGCCCAGCGCCGACAGCGCCAGCCCGGCCGCCACGCGCCGCGCGTACCCGCCCCTTCATCATTTACTAATATTATTCGAACGCGAATGCGCACTTCATCAGAAAAATGACATCTATCTGCCCTATAAGTGCATCTGATACTGGCCATGGCAGCTCTCCGATAGCTGAAGATGACATCGATCTGCCCTATACATTTGATAATGGCCATGTCAGCTAACCGATAGCTGAAGATGACATCGATCTGCCCTATACATTTGATAATAATAATACTTTATTTCAGACCATGGTGTCCATTTTGTTAGTAACAATGTTCTTATAGACTAGTGTTAGTAATACTTAAAACTACCCACAACAAAATATATAAAAAGAAACTCAACAATCACTACTGCTGCGCTATTCCGTGTCAAATGGAGCAGCAATGACTGATGTAAGTACAGTCCAGCCGACTAGCGATCATGCTAAGGATGCTGTTGGCGCTGCCACGAACTCTACGCACCAGGGATGCGCATCTTTTACGCATCGTAGCATAATAGCAGTCTACGCGATGTTCAGCAAACATCCCTGATGCACTACAGAATCGCCGCGGCCCCATCAGCACCCTGAACGCATTATTAAATTGGACTCGGAGGGCACTGTAAGACTGATGTACAATACGATCTAAAAAGTGTAATTTTGACTTCCGTCGAACAACGTGCAAACCTGCGAGCCATCATGTTCGCCCGCACTGCCAGCGCCCTCCGTTCCCTCTCAATGTCGTTATTGTCCTTGAGGTCAGAGGTCAGCATATGTCCTAAGTACTTACATTTAGACACCCTACGCAAAGCTGTACCATTAAGCGTAATGTTGGGAAACATGTTACCTGTACTGTTTCCTCTGGCCTCCAAGACCATGACTTCACTTTTGAGTGGATTATATTTTAATCCGTGATGCTCAGCATATGCTTCACAGATGGTAAGCAGTTTCTTAATACCACATACCGATGCACTCAGTAGCACCATGTCGTCAGCATAGCTTATATTGTTTACATTAATTCCGTCTATGTGACAACCTACCCGGTTGCTACTGAGTGCCATAATCAGATCGTTCATATACAGGTTGAATAGGGTTGGCGAGGACAATCCCCCCTGCCTCACCCCGCACTCCAACCTGTACGATTGCGACATGGTTCCCGACCATCGCACGCCATTGACCTGATTTCCATACCAGCACTTAAAGATGTTGTACGAGCCAAGAATGCTCATAAGTGCGTTTAGCCCACTAAGCGTACCTACCTATTACACACTTACTAATGATATTACTTAATGTGCTTATTAACATAACTGCAGTCGTAACTAAAACTCGGTCACGCGCCAATGTGCGGCTCAGATAACTAAACAAACATTATAACTTTAAACTGGTTCCAATAAACTATTGACCATAACACTGGTTTGGTGTGAACTAACTACCTATCTACAACAACTACCGGGGTATCCGTTAACGACGAGAAATCCCCAACATCTTTTGGTCCTTCGAGCAAGCGGCAATCGGCGAGGATCTTTTGGTCCTTCGACGACAGGACGACACGGCAAATCACCTTGATCGTCGTGTGTCCTCATCAGCAGAGTGCTAAGCGTGGTATATGCCAGTTACGTTAGCAAATCGGTGTTGCTGGCTTCCCACAAGCGGGTCTAACCAGTAGCATTGAGAAGTTGCACATGACGTAAAGGAGGGTGAGCTACGTTGAGTGCCTGTATCTAACGAACCAGCAGAGATCACGTCTACTGCTACAAATTACTTATCAATCGGCGAGGATAACGTCCACGGCGGTTACAACAGCGAAGATAACGTCTATCGCTATAAACAAGAAATAATCAGCGGGGATAACGTCCACTGCGATTACTTCAGCTCCGAAAACTTCGTGAGTACCACACGCCTACCACTACAAGGCAAGGCACAAGGCAGAAACAATGTCGACAGAAGACTATCCTGGATTTGTGGAACTTATAACTAAGCAGCAAAGCAGCTATGAGAGAATCAAAACTCTTCAAACTACGAGTAACTACAAAAAGGATCCTGTGAGTAGAAAAACCACATACTACCTAGACAAACGAATCGAAGCTTTACCATCCCTATGGGATGAATTTCAATCGAACCACGAAATCTTGAAGGAGTATGAGTGTGCCCAAAGAGACCATGACTACTTCAAGAAAGATATTTTTATCATTACAAGAAGCATGTTTAACGAAACAATGCAATCTATGAATCAACTACTAAACAAGTTGATTAACGAACCTGGAATTTCAGGTATGTCTAAACCGAAAATACTAGAAAATCCCGGAACATCGCAATTTGATACAACTGGAGTACACCAACAAATTGGAGATAATAATAATAATAATAACCTGGGACATTATTCACACACGGTCATCTGATCCCAAACTAAGCAGAGCTTGTACTATGGAAACCAGATAACTGATATACTACGAGTACGTATACTACTTTTTTTTTTTTTTTTGTAAATACATACTTATATAGATAATTACACCCAGACTCAGAACAAACAGACATATCATGCACACAAATGTTTGTCCTGGATGGGAATCGAACCCACGACCTGCGGCATGATAGGTGGTATCTTAATCAACCACGGATGAAACGGACAAGCACCTATCAACGCTGTTACGTAATCAAATGTGTAACTTCAACGCCTTCAAGAGAGCGGTCTCCAAAATTAATCTGGATAGCATGAAAAAAAAGTGGCAACTCGAAGATCAAGTCAACATACTACGATCTAAATGGGAATCCATCGACAAGATTCACTGGGAACTAAGCTACTTACTGCAAGGCAACGACAAAGACTATGAAGCAAAATTTAACCATTGGGAGCAAGTTTACGACAACCTAAAGGAAGAGCTAAATAGAAAAATCTTTGAAACATCCCACTACGAGAAAACAACACCGCGTATCGAATTACCGGAGTTCCACGGAGCTTTCAAAAATTGGATCTCTTTTAGGGATTTATTTTTCGAAATGATTCATAACAATCCAACGCTGAACAAAACGCAGAAAATGAAGTAACTAAAATCTAAACTGAAAGGTGAAGCGGAAAGTTAATCAAGCACCTTCCTGTGAGTGCTGAGAATTATCACTCGTGCCTAGATATTATTCAGCACCGCTACGATAACAAGCGATTACTTTTCACCACATACATACACCTCAATCATCCATCGAAAAACCGAACTCAAATAACATGAAGAAGCTGTATGACACAACGAACGAGTGTTTAAATGGCCTAGAAAACATTGACATCAATATTCCAGTATGGGGTCCACTTATAGTGTACTTACTATCCTCAAAACTGGATGACGTCATGTACGGTGACTACATCAAGACGATGAAACATTCAAGAAAGCTCCCAGACTTAGAGGAGTTTATGGAGTTCCTAGAATTGCAATTCATGACGCAGGAAACATCCCGTGCTATAAGGAACGGCGGAAAACAAGATTATTTGACGAACAATCAACATAAAGGTTATAACAACAAAAAGTCAACGAACTTTAAAGCAACAGAAAAGTGTACAAAAACCTTCCATGCAACGCTGAAGAAATGTCCACTCTGCAAAAATGAGCACACGCTGAGGCAGTGTTCTACATTTTTGAACATGGATGTCACAACGCGAAACCAAACAACAAGTAACCTGAATTTGTGCAAAAATTGTTTGTTTAGTCACGGCGGAAATAAATGCAATTCAACGAAAACTTGCCGCACGTGTAACTACAAACATCATTCCCTTCTCCATGATGATAATCTGAAAGGGCAACAATCAAAGCCAACCACATCAACAGTGGCTGAGCGAACAAGAGATACTCTTAACGACTCTTCAACTAAGGGTCAAGAACAAGGAAGGTGATTACGTCATCCTCCGGGCGTTACTGGATCAAGGCTGTCAAGTAACCTTGGTCACAGAAAATGCTGCTCAACGGTTGAACTTACCCCGAAACAAAATGAATGCTGCGGTCACTGGCGTTGGCACTATAATGGGCAAGACTAAAGGGTTAATGCCGATGAACGCTAACTATGAACAAAACCTTGGTAACTCAAAACTACAGCTACAGCACAATTTCTTCATTTAGAAAAGAAAATGGCGAGACAAGAACATTTCGCTAAACTTTATAGAGAATTCATCCATGAATACTTCGAATTAGGTCACATGAAAACAGTGACAGAATCCGATAGTAGGGTACAAGCCTACCTACCACACCACGGCGTAGTAAGGGAGATCTCAACAACAACGAAACTACGAGCTGTTTTTAACGCATCAATGAAAACAGACTCCGGGTACAGCCTAAACGATTTGATGAAAAAAGGGTCAAATCTTCAAAAGGACATTCTATCCCTGATTATAAAATGGCGAAGCTATAAATATGTTCTAACGGCGGACATTGAGAAAATGTACCGTCAAATCCTTATTCATCAAGATCAACAACGTCTTCAAAAAATAATTTGGAGAGACTCCCCGAGAGAACCACTGAAAGATACGCAGTTGTGTACCCTAACATACGGGACCAAAGTCGCACCATTCTTAGCGATGCGCACTCTCCAACAGTTGGCCAAAGATGAAGGCAACGCTTTCCCTCTGGCCCAAAAGGAGCTACTTAACGAATTTTATATGGATGACGCCATCACGGGCCACCATACCATAGAATCAACAAAGCTACTGCAAAGGGAGCTAAGCGAACTACTGAAGAAAGGTGGTTTTGTTTTACGGAAATGGTCCACGAACGAACCATCTATTCTCAAAGAACTACAGGCGAAAGAGAAAAGTAACAATAACGAATTTAACTTCAAGCAACAAGAGTTCAGCAAAACACTTGGACTCGCATGGAATGACGCAAGTGACATATTCCATTTTATTAGCGAAGCGCCTAGCAACAATAAAAATGCACCATACACTAAACGCAGGCTACTGTCAGAAATAAGCAAGATTTACGATCCACTCGGTTGGCTCCAATTACCCTACAAGCAAAACTGCTTTTTCAAAAACTATGGAGTGATACCTATCAAAACATTGGATGGGGCGAAAATGTACCAAACTCCATAGAAAACGAATGGCTGCAAATTAAATCAGATTTGCCAAACATAAAAGACATAAGTCTACCACGATGGATAAAAAACGAAAACAACAGGGCGATCGAATTGCAAGCCTTCTGTGACGCGAGCGAAAAAGCCTACGCATGCGTTATCTACAGCCGAACTACGTCACCCACCAGCGCGTACGCAACTACACTACTCGCGGCAAAAACTAAGGTGGCACCAATCAAAAAGATAACTACAATACCGAGGTTGGAATTATGCGCCGCAGTTTTGCTAGCGAAACTCCTACAACGGATAACTAACATCCTTGAAGATTACGATCTAAGGATTACCTGCTGGACCGATTCTAAAGTCGTTCTAGCATGGCTTCAGGGAAATCAAACTAAATACGAAAAGTATGTAACCAGTAGAACCACACAAATATTAAAAATCGTGCCTGCGATAAGCTGGGGTTACGTGAAGACTAACGAAAACCCTGCCGACTGTGCAACGAGAGGACTCCCACCGACAAAACTGGTCAATTTTACCCTGTGGTGGGAAGGCCCTAAATGGCTTAAGGAGCAGGAAAAACAAGCCCTTATCTCAAAAGAAACTTATACCACAAACGAGGGCTTCTTAACAAACTCTTATACGACTAATAGTACGGAACTCATGTCGATTAAAAATGAATTAATCGATTCATTACTTGAGCGACATAGCAACATAGATCGTATTACAAGAATACTCGCCTTGGTGATACGTGTCGCTGATGCATTACGAAACAAAAGAAGGTCAACCGAGTGCCATGAACTGAACTTGGATGAAATAAACAACGCACGGTTTATCATTATCAAATCAGTGCAACGGGATTATTGTGAAAATGAAATAAATTCTCTCAAGAAAGGTGGAAAACTTATCAACAGAAGCACCATTTTGAAACTTAATCCATTTTTGGACTCTTATGGAGTTTTACGAGTTGGAGGACGTCTAAACCACTCAAAATTGAGTGGAAACGAAAAACCTCATCCTCATACCAGGAGAGGGAAGACTAACCCAACTGATTATTGAAAAGGCACATCAACGAACCTTACACGGTGGAGCAAGATTAACGCTAGCTGACACAAAGAACAATTACTGGATTATCAGTGGCAATCGAAGCGTCAAGAAAATACTGCGACAATGCATTCGATGCCGTCGATACGCAACAACTTATCGTATCGATCAGTTATGTACAATAACATGACCTACGACAACAACAACAACAAGTGGCAATATTTATCGAAATGATTTCTAAATCGCGATTCCCGCGTTATCTTATCGGGCAGGGCCAGTGTCAGTGAACCGTTCGTGAGAGTCGCGTACTTGCGGTGCGGCAGCGCGGCGTGGTGCAGCAGCACCAGCAGCAGCAGGCACAGCACGGGCGCGCACTTGGCGGCCACGGCCCCCGGGGAGGGCCCCGCGCCGCCCGCGCCTGCGCCCTGCGCCACGAAGTACACGCACACGCACTTGAAGAACGGCACCAGCTGGCCGCGCACGCCCACACGCTTCATCTGCACAATACACGCAACCACCACCTTAACAAGTGTTTCGAAAAGTGTTTCACTTCGGATGCAAAATTAAAATAGCGCAAACATAATTAACGACCTTACGACGAACGTGTCGATACATGGCGTTGTACAGACGCCAGCACATCAAGCTACTACAATCTGTTAAATTTCTTTAATAGATTATCAACTTTATCGCTAATGCATTAGATTCAAGGTTGATTGGGAACATTTGACAGTTTCGGGTAGCTTGACCTACTGATGTCTGTACACTACACTAAGGCCTCATCCAGGCTTAGGAGCTTGCTCGTTTGGATTGACCTACTTACAGGCTATGTCTATGTTACAGGCCAAGGCTATCATACCATATGTTTCTATCTCGCTGGCCCACCTGAGCCACAGCAACGCAACCGACGGAGACTGTTAGCTTGTTGAATGTTCTTGTCTAACCGAACGTACATATTCAATATGCCTCCGCGACTAACACAGAAATAACAATTCATTTCGGTTTCTATCCAGGGGGGCCCTTCGCTATTCTAGGTATTGCTTAGAGAAATGAACATTTTATTATCGAGTATCGACATACGTTGCATCCCACACTAAAGGCCTACCCATCTTCCATGGAAATAAAGACATGCCGTCCGGTCTCTTGCTATCGTCGCGTGCCAAGCCATTGGGTTCTAATACAGCTGGAGCGCCGACGGTGATAAGAGCTCGTCGGATGGTGTCACGTGCCACGCTAAGCGACCCGCACTTCGGCTGTAAGACAGGCCGTGGTGTCCAAGGCTGACAAACTTCGCCACAGTGACAGCGATGAGAACAACATGGAGCTCCTAGTCATAGGGAAGCAGCGAGGCGGAAAGTAGTGTCGTCGAATAAAGTCCCTATGTTCGACGACGGTAGTGCATGGAGCCACAGAGCCGACTGCCACTTCCCCGCAGCCAGCAGGCGCGCACTCTCTGCACAAGTAACAGACGTGTTACTTAAATTGTTGTGTACACTGTGCCCCGCCGTCTCTGGGAAGTTGGATTATCGGGTATATTTGAGTTCGGGCAAGCGAGATTCTAGGCATCCATAGCCTCAGTGAAGCACGGCACATCAAAATCAATCAGTGTGGAGGCTAGGATTCTCCTGATTAATTTCTCAGTGCCGTGGACAGAGGATATGAAAGCCGGTAAACTAATACTAGAAATTTTGCGGACGCCGAGGCCTCCCACATGAATGAGAAGAGTAGCTTGTGCCCAAGCTGGGTCGTCCATGGTCACATTTAAAATCGAAGTGAATGTGTGCCGGATAATTTGGTCCATTTTGTCTAAAAGGTGAGTGTGCTACCATAAATGGAAAGCGCGAGGGAAATATGTTAATTTAGGGCTGAAACAGCAGGAATGAAATAAGGTAATGGCCGAATGTATGTTAATTTGGAACAATCTTTCCGAAACGTCGTTTAGTAATGTTTGAATATGATTTCGGCCATGTGGCCGCCGCGGCTGGCGCGTACCTACATGGCGTACTCTGGAGGGCAATCGTTACTGGTTTATCGGAGTAGACTTGTGACTTACATACATATCCTCAGAGAAAGAAAATGAAATAGCTTCAAATCGCACGAACGGGGTGGCCAGGTTTATTTATTTATTAATTAAAACTTTATGCACAAGTAACAAAATAAATAAGTACCGTAGGTTAAAAGGCAGACTTAATGCCTGAGGCATTTTCTACCAGTCAACCTTAGGGATTAATAACACGAAAATAAATATAAAATACAAGAATAAATATATTGTAACGTCTCGTCATGTGTTCAGCCAACGCCAAGCCAACGCCAAGCCAATGCCATGCCAACGCCAAGCCAATGCCATGCCAACGCCAAGCCAATGCCAAGCCAACGCCAAGTCAATGCTACTTTACGACAATTTGGAGCAGAAATTGTCAGCCAAGCCAGCGAGTGACCGTTAGTGACGTCATATCCGGCCGCCGAAGTGTATAAGTAGTCGGACCACTCATTTGGCGGGAACATTTTTTCTGCCGTACATGAGATAAGTCGAAACTCTGTTCAACTGTATAAGAATATCAATAAATAATTGTGATTATTCGTCAAGTGTGAAGTCTATTACTGCTTTCCCGTTTCAATATCAATATAAACAGAATAAAGTTTGTCAGGAGAAATAACGATCGGTAGAGGAGAAAACGAATCCTTCGAATCAGTTCAGAGATGTTTCTGCCAACTTCTTACGTGTACACTCACGTATCTTCACTTTAAAAGACAACCGATTGGTTGCTGGTATCCATAACACAAGTTAAATCTTTCTTTGGATACCAGAGTTCATACAAAGACTGCTTATAATACATTGTTATATAATTGTAATATACGTAAATACAAGGTGGGCCAAAAGAAGTCATCCGATGTTGTTTGGCTCTCTTTTTTTTGAATGAAAAACTTCGATTCTGTTTTTTGATTATGTTTATTTGAACCTTTAGAATTTTATTGGTCAAGTCGAGAAGATTATATCGGCCAAATGGGCGCCGTCACATTTGATTGCCATACGGGCTCGTTTTATGGCATTTTTCATCACTTCGGCGAGAACTTCGGGCGACAGATACTCGCACTCGTGTCGAATGTTGTCCTTGAGGGCTTCCAGTCTCGGGCTTGTTCACGTAAACACGGGACTGCAAAGAACCCCACAAAAAAAAAGTCTGGAACGCTTAAATCGGGCGATCTTGCGGGCCAGTGCAAATCGCCAAAACGAGAGATGAGGCGACCCGGGAACGCTGCCTTCAGAATATCGGTTGTGGCTCGCGCAGTGTGTGCCGTTGCTCCGTCCTGTTGGAACCACATGTCCCTCAGTCCTAATTCGTCCAATTGCGGCAGAAAAAACTCAATCAACATGGCCCTATAGCGCGCACCGTCCGCTGTTGCCGGTTGGCCAGCGGCATTCTCGAAAAAAAATGGCCCGATGACTCCTCCAGCGTGAACAGCGCACCATGCAGTCACTTTGAGCGGGTGTAATGGCTCCTCATGCATCACTCGTGGATTTTCGGTGCCCCAGAAGCGATAATTTTGCTTGTTCACGTACCCGCTGAGGTGGAAATGAGCCTCATCGCTCATTATGATTTTGGTCGCAAAATCGTCCACTACTTCCTCGAGATTGAGGATGGCTTGGGCGTAGGTTACGCGCGTTTGGCGGTCGGCAGGCAGCAACTGATGCACGGACTGGACTTTGTACGGGAACATGCGCAGGTCTTTGACCAAAATTCGCCTTAGAGACGTCCGCTGATGGCTAATTGCGTGGCACGGCGTCTGGTCGATGTTTCCGGCGACAGCTCGACATCCTCGGCAACAGCGGCGATATTCTTGGCAGAACGGGCGCTCCGGGGCCACTCTTGGCAACGTCTCGTGTGGTCCCATCAAGGTTGGTGGCTAAACGGCGCAGTGTTTGCGCAGTCGGTGTCGGACGGCCGGGGAATCGGCGACGGAATTCGCGCTGCGCCAACACCACAGACGAATTGTTACGCAAAAAAATCGACACGATTATTCCGCGTTCTTGGGGAGTGTATCGCTCCATGGCTTGTTCACTTGTATTCTGCATCTGTCTATTCCACAAATGTCAAAACAGATTTGACATTGGCGGCCATTTGCAAAATGAGAGCATCTTCCAATAGGCTGATTTCTTTTGGCCCACCTTGTATATATCGCTTCCCGGCAAGAAAAGTGTCATAACACATATTAGGTACAAAATGACATAATCACAGCATTAAATAGCGCGTATTTCATTTGTCCGGCTGAAAAAATTCGTTATTATGTTGCGCATGGTTACCGCTAGATGGCACAAAGTTCTCTTTTTCACGGAGCCGTTTCCTTTTCCTTTATATAGTTATTCTACTCTTTGGCCATTTCGCTCCGAACACCGCACCGGCGTGAACAGTGTCACATTTGTACAAAACATGGTTTTAATTAGTTATTTTTTCTTATTGTAGGCGCCTAAATTTTTATAAGTAGAGACAGTTATAAAAGTAATGATGATGATTGCATTTAGACGTAGGTATGTTTAAGAAAAATAATTTCATGTTAGTTCTAAGATTAATTCTGTAGGTGAAAGCTAAAGGACCTTAAGACCATTTTTATTTTTACAGCCTTAGGGAACAATATTTGTCAAAAAAATATCACAATATAATACCTTAATAAACTTTCATAATCGTTTTCTACAACGATACACTATTTAATTTTTATACACGGTCGATTTTAATATCTAATTTCGGGTACCTATAGACATATTTAATGAGCTCTACTGAATACTTTAGCTTTCACCTCATCATTCTCCTGCCCTTGTCCCAATTTATTTGGGGTCGGCGCAACATCTCTTTTTCTTCCATACTTCTCTATTAGTCGTCATCTCGATAGTCACTCCCTTTCTGGCCATATCATCTTTCACACAGTCCATCCATCGTTTCTTTGGTCTTCCCTTACTCGTATAGCCCTCCACGTTCATACTCAACACTTTCCTGACGACATTTTCCTCATTCCCCCGCATCACATGCTTTAGCTTTCACCTACAGAATTTTTTATATTGTTATCGGCCAACGAGTGAATTAATTAGGCCAAAACTAGTAATTTATAATTAAGAAGTTACTTTTTGATGTTTTTATTTTATTTTGACAGGCCAGATGGCGTGGTTGGTTAAGATACCACCTGCCATGCCGCTGGTCGTGGGTTCGAACATGTCTGTTTGTTCCGAGTCTGGGTGTAATTATCTATATAAGTATGGATTTACAAAAAAAAAAAGTAGTGTATGTAGTTTATCAGTTATCTGGTTTCCATAGTACAAGCTCTGCTTAGTTTGGGATCAGATGACCGTGTGTGAACAATGTCCTAGGATATTATTATTATATTATTATTATTTTAATGAGAAGTTTATAATTTGGTTACTTTTTCTTTATTTTAAATTAATATTGAAGACTTTTAATAATAAAAGTAATGGTGAGTACATACCACAGAACAGATGAAAGTACATACATTATAGTGTATTATTTTTTAAACTACAGAAATTTTAATCGAAAAAAGAGTCATAATATTCATCAAATTAAGTTTCTTAAAAGTTAGTTAAAAAAAATACAATTTTGCTATTTTTAAAGCCCTATAATATTTTTTTTAAATAAGCTATTTACACACCATATTTCAGCAATCTGACTATTATAGTTTTTAAATTATTGACGTCTAGATGAACAAAAAACTATTAAAGTTACATTTTCTAGAAACAGCTATTTTTGTATTCTATGTAAAAGATGACTTAGGACTTGCAGCCTATAAGAGACGCACGATCATTTATTAACTGATAATTTAAAAAAGAATAGGGTGGTAAAATCGAAACAACTACTGAAGCGGTACGCAAAGGGAGGTCACAGAAAAATTTTGTTTACGGATGAGAAAATCTTTACAATTGAGCAACATTTTAACAAACAAAATGACCGTATTTATGCTCATAGCTCTAAGGAATCTTCCCAATTAGTCGACTGAGTGCAACGTGGGCATTATCCGACTTCAGTGATGGTTTGGTGGGGTGTTAGCTATGAAGGAGTGACTGAGCCATATTTTCGTGAAAAAGGTATCAAAACATCGGCACAAGTGTATCAAGATACCATTCTTGAGAAGGTAGTTAAGCCCCTTAACAACACCATGTTCAATAACCAAGTATGGTCCTTCCAACAAGACTCGGCGCCGGGTCATAAAGCTCGGTCCACGCAGTCTTGGTTGGAAGTGAACGTTTCGGACTTCATCAGAGCTGAAGACTGGCCGTCGGTCGTCTAATCCCGATCTTAATCCGCTGGATTATGATTTATGGTCAGTTTTAAAGAGTACGGCTTGCTCTAAACGCCATGATAATTTGGAGTCCCTAAAACAATCCATACGATTGGCAGTGAAGAATTTTCCCATGGAAAGAGTGCGTGCTTCTATTGATAACTGGCCTCAACGTTTATAGGACTGTATTGCAGCCAATGGAGACCACTTCGAATAAGCTTTTTATAGGTATTTTAAATTGTTTTATATAAATTTATGTATTAAACTAACACACTGTAAAAGTAATAAATATTATTTGCAATAATTTTTTTTTTCGTGACAATATTTATGGCTAGACTAGGTTTATTATAATAATGATGTAAGTGGGTATTTTCTGACATAAATTTAAAATGTTGGTCGAGTCGTATGCAGGGTATAAGTGTAAACAGTGTCAACCTTTTAAGGGGTCATTATACTCACAATTATGAACAACTTTTACTATGGGACCAAACCTGAAACCGCGAAAAAAAAATCAGCTGTTCAGTACATTTATGTTCGCATAATTCGTCAAAATGTAGGGAACAACAAATATGTTTTTTCGTGATTTCAGGTTGGTTTCCATAATAAATGTAGTTAATAATGATGAGTACAATGAACCCTTACAAGGTTGACACTGTTCACACTTACACCCTGTACAATATTCGCATACTGCTTTGTACGGCGCCGGACGCCGTACCGGCTGCGGCAGCTTGTACCGCGAACACAAGAGCCGACCGGCGGCCGACGGTGACACGCTCGCATGTCGGTCCGAGCTCATGTAAACCGCCCGGTACACATTTCACATTAATTAACAAAAGTTACAGGTCAGGGCTCTTGTACACGCACGACATTCACATACTACTTAATGATAATGTATTCCTTCGTATTTACTTTTGTATATTTACATAGGCTTGTTTTAGGTATTAATGCACCAATATGCTTTTTTTTTTCAATTCAATTCAAATCTTTATTGCATATCACATGTGTGTACAAGATCTTAATAATATTTATAAAGTATCACATGGACCCTGTCGGGCACAACAATTTATTAAATATGACAAGTAGCATGCTTTTAAATATCAATAAAATATAAATCATTGGACATGCGTCATAAATAAAAAATAGGATACAATTTAATTCTAATTTCAAAACTAATCAATTTAAATAAATAATATCACATTTTAGTGCTACACGTCATTAATAATTGTACTATTTAAATTTCAATTAATTTGAAGTATACACAATAAAACCATAATAATAATAATAATAGGTAACATTAAAATTCAATTCATAAGAATAAAATAAAAATGTAAATGTCAAAGATTAAAACAATACTAGAAATTTAAGTCAAATTATAAAAAAAACAATACTAAAAACAAATACAAACAAAATCAAATAAATATGAAAATAAAATCTAAATTAGTAAAATAATGTCCAAAAATTAATAAAAGGTTAGTCATTCCATACATATGTCATCATTAAAAAAATCATTCAACGAATAATAGCATTTATCGAGCAGTAGTTTTCTGAGCCGTTTAATAAATATTTTGTCTTTTTCTCATAGTTGTAAATAGATTATTTATTATATCAGTTTTATGTCCTAATGTAATAGAAATGTAAAGCGATGGCCTGAAACACAGGTTTGAATAAACTAGAGGTGTGACTAATATATTCGTAATAAGTACAGGTATTATAATACAAGCCATGTATATTAATATTAGGATATGCGAATATAGAGTAATAGGTTACCAGGTATTAGTCAAATAATAGGGACGGACGCGTAATAGGCCGAGTCGCCTCGCTATTACTCGCTATGTTATTATTATTTGCCGACCGCGGTCATCTCACTCACTCGCCGACGTCTCGGCGCCTGACGAATGAGTGAGATGACTAGACTCGCCTAAACCGACCCGAGGCGAGCAAGTGAGCGAGATGAATATTGTATTTATGAATAGATTCTGGCTGCTTGCTTATCGTTGTGCATGCGTAGTGTGTATTTTAGAGACATAGTTATACACGTCGGGCTTCGTATGAAAGCTGCATGAGTTGGTTACCAAGTAAGCAAGCAATGAACACAGTTTTTTCTAAATATGGTCACTTGTTTCTGTCGAATTGTCTTAGTATTAGCTAATATTGATATTAGTTTATAATAATATTTGTAGTAAAAAAGCTCACAGCAGTCACAGCGACTCCATAATGTAATCACCGTTTCACTTCTGTAATAGGCATACGTGAACATATTCACGAGAATCCTGTATTTAATATTCATTATTATGGAGAATATTACGCAGGTATCAATATTAGATTGAGTAGCTAATAATGAATCGGTTCACTAATATTTGACTAATACCCAGGAATATGTATGGTATCATAATATGCGATAACTAATATATTCAATAATAGAACTACCTAAAAATGACCCTAATATAACATCTCTAGAATAAACCTAGATCGGGCGGGTCGCTACCTAACATCCTAATTCCGAACCAGCATAGTTTATTATCAGGCTCTGTAATTTATTGTATTGGAAATTTACTAGATAGTAGCTACCTACACTTTTTGAAACATTTTTATTAAATTAATTATTATTATTATTAAAGCAACAGCTTCTTACACAAATATCAATAATACAAAACAGGCTTGACTTTGACCATTTAAATGTCCGTTTAAATGACTGCGCAAGAGGGATTTGAACTTCACACAGACTGGTAAAACGACCAAAAAAATCTGATTTCTCGAAATGGTCCACTAGACTTCAAACTTAATCCCAAAAAAAAAAATTAAATCGACTTCAAAAAGAAACGAACTCAAAATTATGAAATAATTTGACAGGCCAGATGGCGTGGTTGGTTAAGATACTCGTACCACTTATCATGTCGCAGGTCGTGGGTTCGATTCCCATCCAAGACAAACATTTGTGTGCATGAACATGTCTGTCTGTTCTGAGTCTGGGTGTAATTATCTATATAAGTATGTATTTACAAAAAAAAGTAGTATATAATAATAATATCCTAGGACATTGTTCACACACGGTCATCTGATCCCAAACTAAGCAGAGCTTGTACTATGGAAACCAGATAACTGATAAACTACATACACTATTTTTTTTTTTTTGTAAATAGTGTATGTAGTATATCAGTTATCTGGTTTCCATAGTACAAGCTCTGCTTAGTTTGGGACCAGATGACCGTGTGAAAATGTCCCAGGATATTATTATTATTTTTACATTTCTCGGGACCCTGGGGTCCCGGACCTTTGGAAGGCGTACGAGGAGCCGAAGCCAACTCGCAGAGGCCCCTTAAATAATTTTAAATGATAAGGAGGCACCAACCGACGATTATCCCTGTATACACTATGCAAGTGCACCCAAGGACAACCCCCGGTTGGTGCAGGACTATTGTTGTACGTGGAAACGAAACATATTGGGCTATGGGTCTGGGTGGCTAAACTGGATAGGGTAACTTGAACTATGGAAGGACTATGTCTCCTGCCTGACCAATGTTATACACGGATAAAATGGCAGGGGGTGACTTGCACACTCAATAATGGGCCCCCGGAAACGGCCGCTAGCACATAGTGACGTAGCGACAAGTGGGCAACACTTCCTGAGATGCTTGAGGAATGGAGAGGTACTCCACGGCTATCAGGACAATCCCGGAAGTACGGTCAAGATCCCTACTAGCACCTTACTGGAATACTTGTTTGCTCTTGCGAATCTCCACTCAAGTCGGCCAATAAAAAAGGCAAGAAAGAGGTGGGAGCTCTGTTCCTCGTCAGTGTTCACTCCAGCCAGCCAATAAAGGCAAGCCAGAGATGAGGACAAGATTTCTCCCGGGAGATAGGGTCCGTGGGGTCGCTACTGCCCAACAGCCCGCCACATGCTGCCCTGCGGGTTTCTGTATCTCTCTTGGTCTGGTTCCTCATCCTAGACCCGTTCCGGCAAAGTAAACTCTACCGGCACAGACCTAAAGTTCGGAGCGCGCAAGCCCCACCACGACGTCAACGTAGAGATACAGCGGTGGGGTTATTATTATTATTATTATTATTATTTTAATTTCGGAAGTCGGTGTCTTGGGATCTGTATTTTAGTTTTTTACCACCGTCTTCCAAAATTAAAGGTATTTCATAATTTTGAGTTCGTTTCTTTTTGAAGTCGATTTTTTTTTTAATTATTTTTTATTTCGTAATTTTTAATTTTTAGTAAAAACTGGAATATTTGTTTGTAATAAGTATAAATAAGTATAATAGTTTTGTTATAAATATTGCACCAGAATTTGACCAAGGTTTTGAGATGTTTTCCCTTTGACACCACACCCGTAGCACAGTCTATATATCTTTTTATACTGTGCCCGTAGCTTGTATCAATAACCCAGGCCGTCACACTTACACGTATTAGTCCATTATCTTGAAACTACTGAACCGATTTCGATGAAACCTTCATGCCCTAAGTTGAAGTAAATGTAAGCCAACAAAAACTAATGGTCACGATCCGATTAATAGTTTCGTAGAAATGCGTGGACAAACATACATACATATAAACATATATACATCTATAAAATTTTGTATATTTGTTTGGAAGCTCTAATAGATTATCATATGTGAATATATTGCAGTTCCAATAATATGACATACATACATACGTATCGAATTGATAACTCCTTTTATTGAAGTCGTTAAAATGTAAGTAGAAGGTAAAGGTGAACCGTGTCCGAGCTCTCCAAAACTATTAAGTATGTACTTACATTATTTCTATTGTGTTTATTTTTTATCGTTTTTTATTTAGCTATCTTGAGAATTTCGTTGGACGGAGACTTAGATGACTGATGGTGGAATCTGAAGGCGGGTATAGGATCTCAGTGACAGCACTATGTAGATCCACCGTGTTTTTTACTTATTTGAATAGAATATAAGTAAAGGAATATTAATGTTGAAAGCTAGGTCATCCTAACTATTTCCATTACTGAGGACTAGTAAGCACTTACCTGGTCATCATCAGACCTTCAAAAAGTATCATATAGTAGCAACCGTTCTCAATAAATGTTGAAAGCTGGGTCATCCTAAGTATTTCCGTCACTGAGAACCTTGTTTTGAGATGTTTTCCCTTTGACACCACACCCGTAGCTTTTATCAATAAGACAGGCCGTCACACACGTATTAGTCTATTATTTTGAAAAGTAGGTACTGAACCGATTTCGATGAAACTTTCACTGTGACCTAAGTTGAAGTAAATAAAACCAACAAAAAAGAATGATCACGATCCGATTAACAGTTTCGGAGAAATGCGTGGATAAACATACATACATACAAACATACACCTATGAAATTTTGTATATTTGTTTGGAAGCCCTAATAGATTATCATATGTGAATATCTCGCAGTTCCCAAACCAAATTTTCGGTTTCAAAGATATGAAACCGAAAATTTGGTATCAATTCTTAGAGTATTTTATTTTGAGTTGAAAATATGTATAGTGATTCTATACTAGCTGTTATCTTTAGTGCATAAGGATAGCAATAGGGTTTCTGTTACACCCTGTATACAGGGTTATTTGTAACACTAGCCACCTCTTAAGGGGTCATTGTACTCATCATTATGAACAACTTTTACTATGAGACCAAACCTGAAATCGCGAAAAAAAATCAGCTGTTCAGTACAGTTATGTTCGCATAATTCGTCAAAATGTACTGAACAGCTGATTTTTTTTCGCGATTTCAGTTTTGATCCCATAGTAAAAGTTGTTCATAATGATGAGTACAATGACCCCTTAAGAGGTTGCTGGTGTTTTACAAATAACCCTGGATATACAGGCTGTTTGGCAGAACGTTGAACATACGAAAATGGTGGATAGGTGGGGTCATCTGCTACTTACCCCTAATTTATTTGGCCCTGGCCCCCTGGATATTTTTTAATTTTTTTTTTGCTTTCTTCTAGTTTCACTGTTTCTTAACTTTAAAGTGTTAAAAATGGGTAAATCAGGCAATATATTTTTTTAATCTTTAATGTTGGCAGATTCTTATAAAACTATTGCTTTATTCAAATGTTAGCTAGAAAAAAAGTTATGAGTCCTCAAACTTACAGAAAGATGTAAAAAATACTTAAATCTTAATTTCAACTTGCAAAAAAAAAATAGAAAAAATGATTGAGGAGTTCCAATTCTAGCAAAACATCCGTAGTGTGTGACCTTATGTAATTTGCTTTTATAAAAAAAAAAAAACTAAGAGTTATTTCATAATTTCATCAAGTAGGAAATTTTTGACGAAAGTCTACCTTTACGGAAAGTGAAATGTTTTGCGAAATTTAATACTGCAAGGTTGGTAAAAATTAAATTATCGATTGAAATTATTTAAGTTCTTGAATTAAGTACAAAGAAAATAGCTGTCCCACTCCAGAAGTAGAAAGTCGATAAGATTTGATAAATCGAATTAATGCTGTCGAATTGCAATCGGTCATTTATTTTTTACCAACCTTGCAGTATTAAATTTCGCAAAACATTTCACTTTCCGTAAAGATTCAAAGATAAAACTTTCGTCAAATTTTCCTACTTGATAAAATTATGAAATAACTTTTTTTTTTTTTATAAAAGCAAATTACATACCATTAGAAAGGTCACACACTAGGGATGTTTTGCTAGAATTGGAACTCCTCAATCATTTTTTTTTTTAATGCAAGTTGAAATTAAGATTTAAGTATTTTTTACATCTTTCTGTAAGTTTGAGGACCCATAATTTTTTTTCTAGCTAACATCTGAATAAAGCAATAGTTTTATAAGAATCTGCCAACATTAATCATTACATCTATTACAATCTTATCTCTCTAATCGCACTCAAATCACGACGCTTGATAGGCTATGTGCGAGCTCTAAACTTGAAAGAACATACATGTCACGTCCTAGAAAAACTACTTACGGTGTTCCCCAAGGTAGCATTCTTGGCCCTCCATTATTTAACATTTACATAAATGATATGCCTAAAGTCAGTAAACATCAGATGGTCTTATTTGCTGATGACAGCACTATTTTATTCTCTAGTAATGACATCAATATTCTTGAAAATGACATAAATGACGATCTTAAAAGTATAATAAATTGGTTAGTTAATAATAATCTACACATAAATCTTAACAAAACTAAGATAATGACATTTAACCAAAGAACAAATAAACCGGAACTTAATATCAAATATGGTAACGTATCAATCTCGGAAACTGACATAACAAAATTTCTGGGCCTTTACATAGATAGTCATCTGACTTGGAAACATCATATCGACGCTTTGTCAAAGAAGCTTAGCCAATTTGCGTATGCACTCTACAAACTATCAAAAACGGTAAACCGCGTAACAGTACAAATAGCTTATAATGCTTATGTGGCTTCTAGCATTAGGTACGCTATCATTTTCTGGGGCAACTCCACTGACAGAGACGTTGCTTTTAAAGCTCAGAAGAAATGCTTGCGATCGTTTACCAAATTACAATCGATTGATAGTTGTAAACCATTGTTTAAGGAACTTAGTTTGCTCACTCTACCGTCTATGTACATATTTGAAATGGGAGTGTTTGTTCGCTGTAACCTGCATTTATTTGAAAAACTGCGCTCTCGCCGTTATCAGAATACCATTCATGTTACCTCTCATAAAACAGCATTTTTCGGCAAAAGTGTGTTAGGTATGGCTCCAAAAATATATAACAGTATACCAGCAGCCATTAGAAATATAGAGTGTCTGGGATCTTTTAAGAGGTCTTTGTTTAAATTCCTTGTAGATAGATGTTACTACTCCATCACTGAGTTTACTGCTGATAAACAGAGGTATGACGATTCCGACTTGCTAATTAAACGCTTATGATTTTATTGATTGATTAAGTATGAATGTGTTTATTAACTAAAATTGTAATGACCTGTATACCTAATTGACCTATTACTAATTGACATACTTAAAATTATATATTTTTTTTCTTTTTGTAATCTATTGACATTCCACCTTAAATTGCAATTGCTTGTCTATGATCAGATCAGATTACCGTGTGTGAACAATGTCCCAGGTTATTATTATTATTATGATTATTTTGTACGCCATATATTGGCAAAACATAGTGCACATGTTTTAGACAATATACAACCATTAACCATACCTATGTTTTACAAAATAAATGATTGATTGATTGATTGATTGATTGATTGATTAAAGATTAAAAAAAAAAAACAAAATATTGCCTGTTTTGCCCATTATTAATAAAAAGTACACTTTAAAGATAAGAAGGTGGTGAGACTAGAAGAATGCAAAAAAAAAATTAAATAAGATACATTTATTTTAATTCAGTCACTAAATTGGTTCCGAGACCCCAGGGTCCCGAGATATGTCAAAAAAAAAAAATAATAATTTATTTCATAAGCCTAATAAATAAGGGGAAAATGGGTTTACAATGCATTACTTCAGTAACTTAGATCCTTATAGTAATTGTTGATTGTTATAAAACAACACATTTGCCGATAACGATTCTGACCCGACATCGACACGATATCGGCAGTCAGATGATCGCGTACGTTTAGTACCTACCTACTAAACGCTTTTACATTGCTTTGACTTAGGCTTATTGACTTCCCCGAAAAGTTCAGAAACTGTTGCGATAAAACTTGTAAACAACATTGTCATCATAACAGTATAGACAATATGTATAATAGTATTGTACGAGCTTTATCGGAATCAGCTGTGGTGGGTCGAGGGAGCACCAGACACAGGGAAAAGAGGGTTGTGGCAGGCTGGAACAGGCATGTTAGTGATGCATACAGGGACAGGCAGGATTACGGCAAACCGTCTACAGGTCCTGTGTTTGCTGACATGTGTAGGGCCAGAAAGATATTTAAATCTCGGTTGAAATGGTGTCAGACACACCAAGAGCAGATAAAAGTGGATATTTTGGCCTCACATCATTCAAACAAAGATTATCGCTCCTTTTGGAGACACACGAACAGGATGAGTAGTAGGCCTGGCCTCCCTGTATCAGTTAACGGTGTGAACGATCCTGTAGACATTGCTAACCTCTTTAAGGAACAGTTTAAAATAAAATCACCACTGGGACCCAGCTTGTCTGTGCCTGATGTTCCAGACCATAATAATCTGCAAACTAGATTTACAGCCAAGGAGATCAAGGGTGTCATCACCACCATGTCTAGAGGGAAGTCTCCAGGTCATGATGGTTTGAGTATTGAGCACCTCAAGTATGCGGGTCCTCATTTACCAAGAGTGTTGG
Source organism: Dicycla oo (assembly GCA_948252095.1). NCBI lineage: Eukaryota > Metazoa > Arthropoda > Insecta > Lepidoptera > Noctuidae > Dicycla > Dicycla oo. The sequence continues at coordinate 321,788 of OX411716.1, read as the reverse complement.
CAATGTTTTTTAATTTTTGTGTGAATCATGAGTATTTGCCCAGTCAGATGACGAGAACTATTGTAGTGCCTATAGTTAAAAATAAAACAGGCGATATCGCGGATATAAAAAACTATAGGCCTATTTCTCTAGCTACGGTGATAGCGAAGGTGCTGGATAGCCTGCTTAATAGACAACTTAATAACCACATTAAACTGCACGACAACCAGTTCGGATTCCGAGCTGGGCTGTCCACTGAGAGTGCCATCCTGTGTCTAAAGTGGGCTATCAAGTACTATACAGACCGGAAAACGCCTATATATGCGTGCTTCCTCGATCTATCCAGAGCATTTGATCTGGTCTCCTACAGTATTCTTTGGAGTAAGCTTGAAAAAGCTGGAGTTCCATCTGAACTGATTAGCACTTTAAAATGCTGGTATGGAGGCCAGATCAATCAGGTTCGTTGGGCTGGGGCTTTGTCGGAGCCGTATGGATTGGAGTGCGGTGTGAGGCAGGGTGGGCTGACCTCGCCTACGCTCTTCAATATATACGTCAATGAACTGATTGAGACGCTCAGCAGAGAGCGAGCCGGCTGTTACATTGATGGAGTGTGTGTGAACAATATTAGTTACGCCGATGATATGGCTCTGCTGAGCGCCTCGGTTTGTGGCCTTAGGAGGTTGGTGGCCATCTGTGAAGACTATGCCAAGCGTCATGGTTTATTTAGTCTATAATGCGTGTAAGGGTGAGGTCATGGTCTTTGGTGCCAGCGGAGGACGGTGTCCAGAAACTATACCACCAGTCCATTTGGATGGAACTCCGCTCACACGGGTATACAAGTTTAAATACCTGGGCCATGTCTTGACCGCGGGCATGAAGGACGATGAAGATATTGAGCGAGAGCGGACGGCGCTGTCGGTTAGGGCTAATATGATAGCTCGCAGATTTGCACGTTGCTCACAGGGTGTAAAAATAACCTTGTTTCGTGCATACTGCACTTCATTTTACACGTGCAGTCTGTGGGCCGATTATACGCAGAAATCGTACATCGTCTTTCGCGTTCAATATAATAATGCATTCAGGATATTGATGGAGTTGCCCCGCTTCTGTAGTGCGTCAGGGATGTTTGCTGAAGCTCGAGTCGACTGTTTTTATACAACGATGAGAAAACGATGCGCTTCCCTGGTGCGCCGCGTGCGGGCTAGCCCCAACCTTATTTTGAGCTGCGTTGCGAGCAGACTTGATTGTTTGTACGTGGGTCGCTGCTGCAAGCTGTCCACCTCGGCGGTAGGCGTGTGGCAGTGACTCGCATGTATTCATGGTTTTTTTTTTAGGTTAAATGATTAGAATATGAATACTAACATAGGGGTAAGGAATATTGTTACTAACATAATTGAGTCTTGTTACTTGTAAATAAAGATATTATTATTGTGTTGTTACACGGATAACGGCACGATATCTACCGGCCACAGAACAGATGAATTATCTGTTCTGTGCTACCGGCGAAGACACAGTGCGGGGTGAGGGTAGCGGACATTCAATGGTAACTTGAAGTGTATGGAACTTATTGACATTTTAAATTGTTCAGAAGTATTTGGTCACCTAGTCTGCTACAATATATCTGAGTTACACAGGACAATTTTAGTAATAATTTTAGTGCACCGTATACTGTACCTAGTACACCATAGGTACGTAGATAAAAAATTAAATTGATCTAATAATTCATTATTGATCAACTTTAAATATTTTACACTGTGGCGTGGATTTTCCGCGAAATGGTCGGCGGTGCATCGTAAATAAATACGTCGCTCTGCATTTGCGGGAGGCGGAGGTAGCGTTTCAAAGGCTTACAGGCCGGACAAACGCCCAACCTCTTATGGTGTCATTATACTCATCATTATAAACAACTTTTACTATAAGACCAAACTTGAAATCGCGAAACAAAAATCATCTGTTACGTTTGGACGAGACAATTTCTGTTTTGGTCATGTAATACAAGTTCTTCACAATCCAATTAAGAGGCAGTACGTTAATTCCGGGACATGTATTCTTGATTTTATTTTTGTTCTTGTGTAAGCCCAGCCTTAGAAAATTTGGTCTGTCGATTTTGCGACTGTCCCCTGTTTTACGACGAGAATTTTTTTTTTATATGAAGGGGACAATGTCAATTCATTATTTATATGAAGGGGTACAAATAATGTCAATGCATTATTTAACATAGTTTTAATGACCGGAATAAAATAATTACTTTACGCATTAAACTACACATTCATTAAGCCGGACTCAGACGTGTGTAAAGCGGTTTTCAAGTGTTTCACTGAGAGAGCCTTTGTGTTCGCGCTAAAAACAGACAGCCGATGGATCAACGCGAGCGTTATATGTGATGCTCGTAGTGTCGTCCACACGCGGAATTCGCGTAACATTACCCGATACATTACGTTACGCATTACACACGTCTGGACCCGGCTTAGCGTTACATTACACAGTGCTCGTGTGTGTAGCCTTGCAGTACACGATACTTTACATTACTTATTACACAAGTCTGTGCACGCCTTTACAGTGCTCACTGCTGCAAAGCACTGCTAGCAGCTGGTGACAATAAAGTCGATTGAATTAATCGGCAACACACTACCTACACAGGCAAGAGCCTAATTACTTTGAGAAAGGAAAATTTTTGATGAAACCATTCCACACCTCACCACACAAGCTTAGGTTTTCGAGACATACCATACCATACCAAGTGAGTCGGTATATTTATTTAGGTAAGTACCTATAAACATATGTTGAAAATAAATCTGTCGATCATCTCAAGAAAATCGCCCCTATTGAGATGCAATCCGTACTTCTTGACTAGAGCGTGATTTAAGAATCAGTAAGTACTTATACTACTCAGTAGTAGTAGGTACAAAAATAAATAGCAACTCGTACAACGAACGTCAAGAACGTTATTGATCTGTTTCAAAACACGCACACATAACATAGTATTCAACAATAAACAACGTACGTACCAGGTCCACGGGAGATATCATAGTATCAGCGAAGTGTACTTCCTTTTTAACTCATAAACAAACTGCGCACCAATAAGTGGAAACGTCAACTAACGAACAGTAATAACAGGCAACGTAGACTCCCCGCAAAGCGCACGACTGCACGAGCGAGGGGATACGAGAATACTTAAATTATATATTTTGTTTGTTTTGATTCTTGTTTTGATAAAGCAAGTAGCCGAACAAGTGCGCAGGTGTACTATTATCAAAATAAAAATATGGTTGCTTCGTTCTCTTTACAATGAACACTGCTGCCCTTCCTAAATTGGAAGTATAATAATATTCGTTCGGAAACTAGATGGTTTTATATAATTTTAGTGATTTTATCACGAAAAGCATTATATTACTTTGGTTATTAATTTAATAACGCTATTCATTTATTGCGCAAGAAACAAATGAATACTCTAACAGTGTCATTTGAGATTTTACCTCTGAACACACGAACATGTTTCATGGCTTTGAACTAAACAAAACAATATCCAACGTAGAAAGAGACGGCAATCCGATGAAATGAAGCTTCTCAGTTTTGACGTTTTGTATCATAGAATAGAATCAGCGTTGCAAAAGTTCCCGATTTCTCGGGAGATTATTTAACTATTTATTTTTCGTTCCATAGTTCACACACATTATATACCTTTAAATTGGTGCCAACATAAACTCATTAGAGTTTTACCGTGCACCAAAATCATCGGCTACATAATTTAAACAAATTAAGAAGGTACTTGGTTAATAACTAAAATTGCAATGAGGGTGTAAGCTGTACATAAACATTAAAATTAAAAATTCAGTCCAATATCACAAAATATACAGTTGCTTTTTATGGGGTTATTATCGAGTATGTCCTCCCCTTTTTAAAACACACTCTTGAAGTCTCGAAGGCATGCACTTAATAATGTGTCTGATGTTCTCGTCAGGAATCGTCTCCCAACACCTTTTCAGGAGGTCTATCAACTGGCGCTGGGTGTGTACATCCTTTGGAGCTGCTCTGACTCACCGTTTCAGCTGGTCCCAAAGGTTTGATCGGATTTAGGTCGGGGTTGTTGGAACCTGAATATTGTCTTCATCTAAGACAGACATGGTCGCTCGGGCTGTGTGTTCTCGTGTATTGTCCTGCATTAGGATGAAGTCGTCGTCTGCTCGTAGTGAAAACGAGATAACATGGGGCCTGACAACATGTTCGATGTGACTTTGTGCTGTTACTGTACCCTTGTTCAGAAAAACAAGCTCAGTTTTGCCTTGTAAGCTGATTCCGCCCCAGACCATGACATTGGAACCACCAAACCTGTCATGTTCGTGTATGCAAGGATCAGAAAATCGTTCATCGCTTCTTTTCCACACTCTGACACGTCGATCGTCACGATAAAACTTCATTTTGCACTTATTCGTGAAGAGCACGTTACGCCATTCCTCCATCCCCCATTTAAGATATTGACGCGCAAATCTTAAACGGTTTGCACGCTGGCTCCCGTTCAGTTTTGTTCGAATTACTCGCCTGTTTGAACGTTGCTGATCTTCTTGCAAGCGATATGGTAGGCCTACTAAGGCCTATCAATGCCTACTCGTGAAGTTAATTAGGTACGAGTATAATATTGGTTTTTTTTTTTAATGAATACTGTTTCCATAAATATTATTAATTTATTCAAAATTATCTATTTATGGAATTCAAGAAATAACATTTTATAAAAATGAATGTAAATAATAATGAAATCTATGAAAAAATAAAAACTTTTTAGCAAAAAATTAAACCGACTTCCAAAACAAAACACTACAAAGTGAAAAATAACTTTAATTTCGGAAGTCGGTGTCTTTGGTTTTGTATTTTCGTTTTTTGCCACCGACTTCCGAAATTAAAGTTATTTTTCACTTTGTAGTGTTTTGTTTTGGAAGTCGGTATAATTTTTTGCTAAAAAGTTTTTATTTTTCACTTTTTAGTTGCGGAACCTACCCCACACAAATTCGAATACATAATTGAGCACAATAATTGTAGATATAGCCATGTAAATAACAGTGATAGGAAGTTATTAAAACACCATCACAACATCCATATAAAATAAGTGGGAAATATACGCATTATTGAAGCTAACTCAAAAACTCCTCGAGCAAAGTTAATAAAATTTATATGGGACCACCTCGGAAGTATACCCTTTCAAACAAAAAAAGAATTTTCCAAATCGGTCCATCCGTCTTTGAGTAATCGCGTAACAAACATACAAAAAAAAAAAATAAAAAAAAAAACATACAGACGAATTGATAACCTCCTCCTTTTGGAAGTCGGTTAAAAAATATAACATTTTATTTGTTAACAGTTTTTTGCTGGCAGTACTAATTTGACAGCTATCGTGTGAAGTTGGCAGCAAGCGCGATCCTATTCTTAGTTGAAACGCATTTGAGTCATAAGACACATCAATAGATCTCAAATTGCATTGTTGCAGTGTTCTAGATCAAATGTATGGCAATATTGTAAATACTTTGTCAATGGCTGCTGTGCAGGCCTGGAACGACAAGCAACCCCGAAAGGTAAGAAAGGTGGCAGGCTGGAACAAACACGTTCGGGGCGCTTATGGGGAGGCTCGGTCTAGGTATCAGTCTTGGTTGTTCTATAATAAGCCAAAATCTGGTAGAATTTGGGAAAATATGCGACAAAGTTAGAGAATCTTTAGGAGTAGGCTTAAATGGTGCCAAAATCACCAGGATCAGATTAGGATGGACATATTAGCGTCGCACCGAGCGACTAAATATTTTTCTGAGTTCTTGAACTCACCCAATAAGCTGAGAGTTGGACTGGGCCGCCCTGAGAGTGTGATTGAATGTAGTTCGCCGGAGGACATAGCCCGCATGTTCAAAGATCGATTTATGATGTCATCGCCACTTGGGCCGGCTCGGGGAGTGATCGATGGGGAGACTAGTCGTGATTATGAACCGATCCGTTTCTCTGCCAAGCATGTAGCTGAATTAATCGGAAAAATGGCTAAGGGGAAGTCTCGAGGTCACGACGGTCTCAGCATCGAGCACCTCCGGTGTGCCGGGGTACATCTGCCTAGAGTGCTGGCGATGTTTTTCACGCTTTGCATTAGCCACTCATACCTTCCACCAGATATGCTAAAAACAATAGTGGTACCAATCGTGAAAAATAAAACTGGGGATGTATCGGATGAGGCGAATTACAGACCGATATCCTTGACTACTGTAATTGCCAAGGTGTTGGACGGACTGCTTGACAAGGAACTTGACAAATGGCTAACTTTCCATAACGCACAGTTCGGGTTTCGGCCTGGACTTTCCACTGAGAGTGCGATCCTTTGTCTAAAGCAGACGGTCCAATACTATAAGGATAGAAGTACTCCGGTGTATGCCTGCTTCCTTGATCTCTCAAGGGCATTCGACCTTGTATCATATGATGTCCTTTGGGAGAAGCTCGGGGGAGCGGGGGTACCACCTGAGTTGACGGGTGTGTTCCAGTACTGGTACTCTAACAGGTTGGAGTGTGGGGTGAGGCAGGTGGGGTTAACCTCACCTAAGCTCTTCAACCTGTATGTAAATGAGTTGATCGTTGAACTCAGCAGCAGACCAGTTGGGTCCAAAATAGATGGAGCTAGCGTCAATAATTTAAGCTACGCAGATGACATGGTGCTGTTGGGTCCAACGGCTGGCTCAATCAGGGAGATGCTTAAAGTCTGTGAAAGGTATGCGGCAACCCACGGCCTGTTATACAATATTATTAAAAGTGAATACCTGATCTTTGCTGTTCCCGGGAAACATCTAAGTTACGAGCCCTCGATATCCCTCAACGGGCGAACACTTAGAAGGGTCACCCAATTTAAATACTTGGGACACTATGTCACTGAAGACCTCAAAGATCAGGAAGATATTGACCGTGAGCGCAGGGCACTAGCAGCCAGATGCAACATGTTGGCTCACAGATTCGCTCGTTGTAGTAACGAGGTCAAAATAACTCTGTTTAAAGCTTATTGTCAAGCGTTCTACACAGGCAGTTTGTGGGTCAACTGTACGTGGAGGGCTCTAGATGCTCTGCGTGTGCAATATAATAATGGCTTCAGGGTACTGTTGGGGTTGCCCCGGTTCTGCAGCGCGTCTAGCATGTTTGCTGTAGCACGAACTGACGACTTTTATGCCGTTATGAGGAAAAAGACCGCGTCCTTAACCTTTTCACCGCCAAGCACTTCTATAGAAGTTCGGGATTTTCGTGCCACCAGCGCCACAACTTCTATAGAAGTTTTTCATTTTAATTATCTTATTAAAATAAATTTACTGTGATTAAAAGCTTTGTTTCATTTTATTATTTAAGATAGCACTGTCTACTACCCTGTTTTTATTTTTCTACACAAAATAAGCCCTAGTTTGTCCTAAAATCGGCTAAAACAGAAACTCCGAATTTTGTTACTTTCCTCAGAACGCCAATCACTTCTTATCAAGTTGGCCAGTGATGTGCCGTGAAAGGTTGATTTCACCATTGAAATATTTATAAATACAGAAAGTTACGAATATCGAAAACATTTTGAGGTCAATAAAATATGAACTTAGTTATCTACTTCATTACAAAGGATAGTAGATGAATTTCGACCTTCAGGTAGATGCCGATACGTAATTATAAAGTTGTTACTAATTCTTGTCGATAGTTATTTTCCCATCTCTACAAAACAATTGGTCGTCTTTGCCCCTGTGCGCCACCGAGTGCCACGAACTTCTATAGAAGTTGGTCAGTGACGTCATAGGCGTGCGGCTGTCAAGGTCACTTTGGCATAGTGCAGCACAAAATCGGATTCGCGCGCACGCATCTTTCTTTCTTTCACTTGCAAATAGAAAAATGAGTGAAGAACTTGATTCGGACGAACTTCTGAAAATTTTGCAAGGTGTGGAATCGGACTCGGAGTATTTTGTGGAGAATATTGAACCAGAAGATAAGATAATTAAAAAAAAAACAATTCAAAATTCTGCCACTTAGATACCTACGGTAAAAACGTTGACTGAAGTTATTAAAAAAACACAGGAATAAACAAAAATAGAAGAAAGAAAGACCATAGACCCCATCCCTGATCAGAATCGAATTCAACGTGCCCTCAGTGCCAATAACTTGATATGAAGTTAAAGAATGAGATCATGAAACAAATAGAGATGTACCCCATTCCTTATAGTTCTAATTGAGTTATGTATTAGTTTCTTTGATACTCATAAATTATACTGTTTTTTCTTATTAAGGATACTGTGAAATAAAACAAATCTGGAAATATTTAATCAGTTTTTGTTTATATTCGTAAAATCAACTTTAAATCTTAACTTTACGCGTACAAATCTTATTCATCGATATGACGATATCCCCATCACTACTGTTTACTGTATATTTAGTTATACATTTATAGCTTGGCGCTCGGCGAGGCATTGCGTTTTGTGTACGTTGGCGGCGAAAAGGTTAATAAGCAGAATCAGGGCTAGCAGCAACGGTATTTTGAAAACCCTAGCCGAGCAACACGATGCACCAATGTTGAGACACTATGTCCGGTTGCTCGTGCGGCAGGGATGAATAATAATTATGTGTGATTATTAATAAATACTAACCCTTTAGTTGATAAGTTTGTTTTGTTTGTACTAACCATTGGACCAAAGTTGTCAAATTAAATAAATATAAATAAAAAATAAAATAAGTTATCTCGAATTTTGACAGTTCAACACGAGATAATCTGCGATTCTTCTGTAATTAGTAGTAGTCCTCGATTTTGACGACGAGATGAGTAGACAAAATTATGCCACAAAAAAACTCCAAATTGCCATGGCAGTTTCATAAATTGTACTTATTTTAGTTATAATTTTATTTTACAATATATTAATAATGAAAATACTTAGTTCTTATCTACTACTTATATTGCAACGAAGTTCCTTCCGAGGGCCGCGAGAGAAACTGTGGCAGAGGGGAGCACTCACAGAACAGGTAATTATCTGTTCTGTGGGAGCACATTACGTAGATGAGTATCACTTTCAGTAATAACCAGTGACTTTGCCAATTATGGTGATTAACGTAATCTAGAGATTATGGCTGTATGGCAATATCTAATAAAATCGCCAGTTCATTTCCTAAACGTTTAGTGTTTTATGGTTATAATAGCGAAATCAACTCCAGCTGCATATTTATCTGAAAACAAAATTTTCAATATCATGGGTTTTATTGTGATTGTTACTATAACAATCTTCGCTTTGTCAAATTGTGATCGTTGGCTCATTTGTCAATTGTGGTTACTCTCTAGTGAGTATTTTCATCATCTGCCTAGCCTTTTCCCAACTATGTTGGGGTCGGCTTCCAGTCTAACCGGATGCACCTGAATACCAGTTTTTTACGTGGAGTGACTGCCTATTTGACCTCCACAACCCAGTAACTGGGTAATACGATACCCATTGGTAAGAGCGGTCGTTAGACTTTCGGGTTTCTGACGACCCGCAACGACTGTCAAAGATCCACGAATAACAGCTGGGACCAACGGCTTACCGCGTTTCCGAGGCACGGACGGATCTTGGTATATCTAGTGCATATATCATATGCTACTAATTTTCATTTCCGTCATTTTGTATTTTAATTTTGGCATACCAAAACAAAAATTTAATTTTAATCAAAAAAGTCAGTTACAGAAAGAACGTCAGAAGCGTCAGGGTAGCCCGCGAAATTCAATTTTTCTTACGTTTTTTGCAATTTAAAAGTCGGTATTAGATAGTACGTTAATCAAAATATAATTTGCGGCCGTAACAAGTATCTATTTACATAATTAGAATCATTAAAGTGATCAATACAACTTTCTAAGACCAGGTAATCGTAATGAATGACTATTTCATGAAATCTTGACATTTGAGGATTATATTAACTTAAGGAGTTGTATTACTGATTCTAATAGTTATAATACTGTAAATACATATTTGTTACGGCCGCAAATCATACTTTATTTAACATACAACTTAATATTGACTTGCAAATTGCAAAAAACGTAAGAAAATTTGAATTTCGCGGGCTACCCTGACGCTTCCTCCTTAACACAAATTGAAAGAGGTAGACGTAAAATAAATTTAGTACATACTAATTCCAAGGGTAAAATCAAATGAATGAGACGGACCCTCAAGCCGATGTTGCTATGATAAAAATCATTTGCTTTTAACAACTTGCTACATTGGTTTCTCGCCACGAGATAAAGAAGTGTCAAAGTGCTTTTTTCAAGTTTACTTGAGCCTAACGGTCATGTTAGGCATTATAATAACGTCAGAATCGTAGACAAATTTCGACAAATCGAACGATCTCGCGCTTGTCACTGCTGCCCTGACAGTTGTACGATTTAAACAACGATTTTGCAACGACAACGATGACGGTTGTTAAACGATTTTGCACAAAGTCGAATCTACCAGTCTTCGCTGGCAGTAGTAGCATGTACTCTTCCCGAGCCACGACGCCGAGACACACTACCGGTCTCCTGGCACCAGTTCCACAAGTTTTGAAGCCCTTCGTGAATATCCTAACTGCAGAGACACGGAACGTTACGATTGACCACCTTCAATCTCTCTAATAGCAGTAGAGTTGTCTATATGGTGTCAAATTCTTGGCATCGTACAGTTAAACGATCGATTTGTACGCTTAGCTTCCAAAAACAACCGTAACACACAGCGAACTGACGTTAAACTGATTGATATAAAACACAAAAATTAAATAAAACTACCCACTTGAAATGTTGCGGGATAAAAAATCAGTCAAATCGTACCCTCGACCACTATATTGACCATACTTCACTGTTGTTGTTCCTCAACCACATAATAAGTTATCATAACGTGGGTTCAGTTAGTTTAAAATGTAAATATACATACATTTTGTTTTGAGTAGAAGTAAGTTTTCTCACACCTAGAATCCAAAAAATAGAACTTCTGCTGGCGAGCAGGCAGTTTCTACAATCTGTCAAATTTCTTTAATAGATTTTCAACTTTATCGCCAAAGCATTAGGTCCAAGGTTGATTGGGAAAATTTGACAGTTTCGGGTAGGTTGACCTGCTGGCGTCTGTACCTTTTTAACTCAAAATGTACAGACGCCAGCAGGTCAACCTACCCGAAACTGTCAGATTTTCCCAATCAACATTGAACCTAATGCTTTAGCAATAAAGTCGAAAATCTATTAAAGAAAACTGACAGATTGTAGTAGCTTGATGTGCTGGCGTCTGTACATACCTTTTCAGCGCTGGATATGTACCTTTTGGGAACTCAGTTGCGGCAACACTGAATGAATCAGACAGACTGGCAAAAAAAAATGTAAATTATCCAAAGAGTAATTCGCTCCCGGCTGTTCTGTGCATTCGCTTGAATCACGTCATAGTTGTCATTAGTGTCTGTCAAATTGCCAATGAAACGATCGTCATAATAAAAAAAATCAGCTGTTATTAAATAGCTTTATTTAATTATCTTAGTAAATTTAACAGTAATGTAATTACAATGCCGAAGAAGAAGACAGGTCAGCGCAAGAAAGCCGAGAAACAGAAACTGCGACAGAAAGAGATCCGCAATGCGCGAGAGAACGTGGACCTGGCGGCGCACCCGTGCAACGTGCCCATGGATTGCGACAAGTGTCAGAAGTAACTGTTCATTCTACTGTATTCTCAATAGACACCACAAGGAGATGGCATCCCCTTGTTCTACGGAAAATACTTTATTGCCGCGTCAATCTGTTGATTTCTACTTGTGGAGTTGCCAGGTTACATACAATAGACTTTGTTGTTGCTAGCCTGTACTGCCCCACTGCTGGACAATATCGGTAAAGATGAAATAAACGCTTGTTATCGTCATAGGAAGCAGAAGAATCGTGCGTTCTGCTACTTCTGCCAGGCGGTGCAACGTCTGCCGACGTGCGCGCACTGCGGCAAGGTGAAGTGCATGCTGAAGTCCGGGGACTGCGTGGTGCGCCACCCCGGCGTCTACACCACGGGGCTCGGCATGGTGGTGAGTCTGCTTATGCTCACCTACACTACTCAACACACAACCTATGCTGATAAACACAATTGGCAAAGTTACAATAAGAAAGATATTTTATTCATAGCACAAGTAAAGGACAATGTCAAAAGTTAATACATTTTATTTACCTTATAATCAATGCCTTAGTTTACAATTGTCCTAACTACAAAATTTTAAATTTTCAACTTTTTTAGTGCCAACACTAAATGTCATGCATTTCGTTTGCACGTTAATCCATCTCTTTCTACTGAAAACATTGGTCACTGATATATTAAGGTGATACCAAAATAAGTTGGGGGGCTTTTTCGTAACCATTTATTTCACTATTACAGAATGTATGGATTTAATTTTTGGAATATGTTTATTGACTATTTGATTAATACTCTGACTGAAGGAAAACACAATGGGGTTAAATTTCCTCGATATAATTTAATTCCGAAAATACCTCTACTTTTTTATATTTTTTTCTGTAATTCTTAAGAGGATTGTGAAGCTGTAAATTTTCATACAAAAAGCGATAACGTTTTTCTCCCCGTAAACATAGCCTAATTTTTATAATTTTTGGAAATGTTGTAGGTGTAATGAAAAACTAGGTCTGTACGTTTTTATTATAAAGAAATATTGCATACGATATAAGTTATTAGCATCTAAATATCTATCTTTTTGACATAAAAACTTCCTCGAGCGTTTTTATTATTTAAAATTAAATTGAATTGAATTACTCAAAAAAGAAAAAATACAGACCTAGATTAAGGTATAGTAAATGTAATGAAATCAAAATTGTCTCATTATGTAAAGGTTTAGGGGGTGAAAATGTTATCGCCCGAAACAATATTTATATAAATAATTGTATGAAATGTTGGTAATTGCCTCGAAGACTCGCGCCGCGTATCGGCACTTCACAATCCTCTTAAATCCTAAGTAATTTCATTGCAAAATTGCATTCAAAATGTGCATATTATGTAATTCAAAACTCTGGCTGAACATACATATTATAGTTTATTTACATTTTAAATTCAAATTCAAATTTATTTATTTGTGACACATAGGTATAATGTTGTACATGATGTTATAAAATAAAAATAAAATATTGTATCACTATGCGCTGCCTTGCAAGGCGTACAAATTTGTTTACACAGTAATACACTATAAAATTATAAAATATACTGCAAAGTAGTTGCGTTAAATATTTAGCAATAAAATAAACATAAACAGAACCATACAAATTAAGGTAACAATTAATAGTTAGTTAAACTTATTAAATTAACTAAAATATATAAGTAACAAATACATCTGAGAATGAGTCAACAGTTTTTATTTTTCTTCTAAATATTCATTTATGTTGTAGTATGCTTTATCTATTAGGAACTTATGCAGTGATTTTTTGAAGGTATTTAAATCTTTAGAGGCTTTTATAGCTTTAGGTAGTTTGTTGAATATTTTTGGAGCCATTCCTAGAAAACTTTTTGAGAACAGGGCGGTTTGGTGGGTTTTTGACTTAATTACACCTTGATGACGTTTAGTGGATAGGGTTTCAAATTGGTTCAGGTTATTTTTAATGAACATGACAACTTCATAAATGTATAGGGACGGGAGTGTTAATAATTTTAAATTAATAAAAAATGGTTTGCAACTATCTGTTTTTTGGATCATGCATACTGCACGAAGACACTTTTTTTGGGCTTTAAAGGCCAATTCTCTATCCGTAGAATTACCCCAGAATATTACTAATTTTTATTATTTTTTTATTTACACCTTACAAACAATAGCGTGTCACAATAAATAACCGTCTTATTCAGTCTTGTCCTACAGTTAATATTGGAAGATGACAATTTTGAAGTTTTGTAATAATGGTAGACTATCAACTTGTGGTAACTACAACTGTAGTACAGAGCTATTTGTACTTGTGCAGGGCGCCATCTGCGACTTCTGCGAGGCGTGGGTGTGCCATGGACGCAAGTGCCTGACGGCGCACGCGTGCACCTGCCCGCTCATGGACGCCGTGTGCCTGGAGTGCGAGAGAGGTACGCCTGCATCCTATCTAACTTCTGAGAGGCGTGGCTGTGCCATACTAAACTACATATACATACAAAGTCATTCATCATTTATAGTATTGTCATCCGAACTAGGAACCCCTCGCCGAGAGCCCGCGGTGGGAACACTGACTGTCCATTTGAACTAAAATAGTCAAACTTTGCATACAAAGTCTATATATACACAACTATACATACAAAGTCATTCATCATTTCGATACGACTAAAAGTACATTATACATTGACTTCCAAGACTTGATTACATTGTTAGTTATAAGTGAAGCTAATAAAAGCGTGTTAGTAACATTAAATGCGAAAGTGAGTTTGTTTATTTGTTTGTTACGCTTTCACGCTAAAACGGCTGGACGGATTTGAATGGAATTTAGCACATGGGTAGACCATGACCTGGGTTAGGACATAGGATACTTTTTATCCCGGTAGTACGTTCCCGTGGGATAATTTGTCACCTCCACGCGGGCGAAGTAAAAGCTAGTAATTATATCGGGTTGGCTAATAAGTAATGAGCGTTTTAGTTTATAATTTGTAGAATTTTCGGAAAGGTTCGAGAACGTTCTGTATCAGAGGGTATATAAACAGCGAGTCGCGCTAATGCGCGTTATTGATAGTTTGGCTGTTAGTGCGTTAAAGTTCACAAAGAAAGAAATGAGTGATATTAAAACCCATGTACCACATTGTTTATTATATGAGTTTAAATCTGGGCATTCTGCTGCAGAAGGTACACGTAATATATGTCAAAGGATAGCTCACGATGCAGTCTCCGAAGCAACAGTAAAGCGCTGTTTCCAATGGTTCCGCAATAACGATTTTTTCCTTAACCGATCAACCAAGGTCTGGGCGCCCCGTGGAAATAGATATCGATAAATTAAAACTATTAATCGAAGAAGATCCTCCAAGAACTACACGCGATTTGGCTGTTCAGCTCGAGTGCTCTCATGGCACCATAGAAAATCATTTACATGGTTTGGGAAAGACTTACAAATATAGTGTTTGGGTACCCCATCAATTAAGTAAAGATCAGCTGACCTACCGAGCTGAGATTTGTGTACAACTTTTATCTTTCCGCCGCACATTTAATTGGTTAGATCATCTTGTCACTGGAGATGAAAAGTGGGTTCTCTATGTTAATCACACACACAAGCGCCAGTGGCTGGGATGTAAAGAACAGGGAAAACCAACGTCAAAAGGTGATCTTCATCCTCGCAAGGTAATGCTTTCTGTCTGGTGGGATATACATGGGGTAATAAGCTGGGAATTCCTTCCCACTAATACTACGATTACAGCAACAGCATATTGTGATCAACTCGAAAAACTGAAGCTTGACATCCATCGCAAACGTCCACAACACGACAAAATATTTTTCCTGCACGACAATGCCCGGCCGCATATTGCTAAGAGTACCAGGCTAAAACTATTGGAGCTTAATTGGGAAATAATACCCCACCCTCCATATTCGCCGGACTTAGCACCAACTGATTTCAGCTTGTTTCGATCACTTAGTAATAATTTACGGGAAAAAAGCTTTGACGATGAACCACACTTGAAACAATACATAGATGACTTCTTCAATTCAAAACCAACGAAGTTCTGTGCGGACGCCATTCACTCTTTGCCAGATCGATGGCGAATGGTAGTAGAAAACGACGGTGAATATATTATTCACGATTAACAATTATTCATTTAATTAATAAATAAAAATAAAATAGTTGTATGTCGCTCATTATTTATTAGCCAACCCAATATAATTGTAAATTTTCAACTAGTTTGAATTTGTCTCGACTGTTGATTGTCCTACGGAGCAGGACCAGCATGTTACCAAGCATGCTTACCTTGGATATAATCCTCTGATTTGTAATATGTAGTAGCATGCTGTCCGCTCTGTGAGTGACAGCTGGTACAGTACACACGCACTCTCTTGTTCCGCAGGCGTGTGGGAGCACGGCGGCCGCGTGTTCCGCTGCTGCTTCTGCCAGGGCTTCCTGTGCGAGGACGACCAGTTCGAGCACCAGGCCTCCTGCCAGGTGTTGGAGTCCGAGACCTACAAGTGTAAGTACCACGCCGCGACCCTGTCAGCCACAATGTTGTGTGAGCAACCATCCAACTAATCCATTGTTGTGCGACAACTGTCACAAGCATTCATTTAATACACGAGGATATGGCACACAAGCAATACATTTACATTAGATCATCCTCATCATCTACCTAGCCTACCTTCCCCAACTATGTTGGAGTTGGTTTATTCACTGACATATTTCAATATGTTAGTCGCGCGCATCTTATTCGTGTATTGTGCGCTTTTATAATGTCTAACTCGACGACATTATCGTCCTTAAAATGTATATAAATACTTGCACGTTATACAGGGTGTTTGGAAGCTCGATGAAAAGACTTAAGCCGGTGATAGTTGACACTATTTAGAGTATTTTGAAAGTTTGCAGTTGAGACAAGACACGTATGGTTCAAAATGCTCTAAATGGTGTCAACTATCACTCCTTTGGCTTCGCAGCCAGCTTCCAAACACCCTATATAACGTTATCGCGAACGAAAACTTAAAACGTCTTCATATATTTCAATACATTAGAGTTCCTTGTGTGATCACAGGACGCCGTGACGTGGACATCCACGATAATATCGTCACGATATAGAAGTGATAAAAATGTTGTATACGAGTCCCATTGCCGCAGGTCAGTCGTGCAACCGCCTGGGGCAGTATTCGTGCTTGCGCTGCAAGACGTGCTTCTGCGAGGAGCACGTGCGGCGGCGCGGCGTGCGCTGCGACCGGCGCGCGGCGCCGCCCTGCCCGCGCTGCGCCTACCCCACGCACGTGACGGCCGACCTCAGCATGTCCACGCGCTCGCACCGCTACGGCCGCCAGGGCGCCGCGCTGCCCGACGACGACGACTACGCCGACGGCGACACCAGCTACGGCGACGCAGGTGAGCTCTCACTGTCATGCTGGCCGCACTCATAGCAGGGCTGTAGATTGTATCAACTGCAATGTTGCTGTTGATGACGAGCAGAAGGAGGATACCGCCAAGCTGATCACTGCGGTGATTTGTAACATTCCGATATCCTATTTACAGCATAAACAATTACAAATTACATCTGAGTGACTTCACCGTTGTGGACGTCGGAGCATGTCACAGGATGGGACGAGCCGCAGCTAATAAAGCAGGCCTATCATGTGCAGTGTTGCGGTTCGGGATATGCTTTGGTTTTCCAAAGCTACATTACAGGTTACAGGCGTCACCATGTCCGAGTTCCTAACAAAGTGGCGGCATGATGTGTTCCTGGCTGCGAGGGAAAGATGCGGTGTCACCAGGAGCTGGACCACAGCAGGCCGCGTGTATGTCCTTGGTTCCTCGTTGAATTAGACAAGATTACACAGAATCCCAGTGAGCCTGAGCCAAGTGATCCAGTATCGGCTGTGCTGGCCTGTGTCGCGGTCGTTGCTGCCGCGCACACCGCTAGCTTGAAGCGTGCTACTGCTTTGAAGAAGTGATTTCTTTATGATGTTTTTATAGTCCGTGTAATATCATGTTTTGTTCTTTTGTTTTATATAGCTTCAGTTAATTTTGAAAGAGTTATAATAACATTTGCTTCACTGAAACTAATGTGACAATTTTTTTACTGTCAGTATCACACTGTCGTCAGTCACTAACTATGTCAGCTTCACTCGGTGCGTTCCACAGATATATACACTCTCGGTCCTTATGTATCGTCACTGGCACATCATTTTGTATTTAGAACTCAAAGATAAAATAAACAATAGCATACGATTTCCAATTGTTTCACGATCAATAAAACATTTTATAAATATAAATATTTGAGGATGGAGTGGAGGCTCAAACAAGACCGAGGAGCAGTCATTGCATCACACCGTGCGTTGTGGCCACTCGCCAAACACAATATTCAAGCTTCAAATAAAGCGCGCACTCGTTACTTGTGTTTAAAAGACTCGTAAAGGAACATTATTTGTCGTTGTGATCTTGTTCTCGTACCTAACTGTAATATTGTCTTCATTTATTTTCGTTGCTTAAATATTTAGTATGTATGGGTTTATGTATATATTTGTATGATACGAGTATATCTGTATATCTATGTTAGTATAATTTTGTATAGGTACTACTACAAATCGAAAGTCCATTCCAAGGTTGCCTGGAAGAGATCGCAGAAAGCGATAAGGCCGCCCGTTGTACTTATGTTTTGTAGCGTTTCATTTATTTTTTTGTTATGTATTTTGTGGTGTACAGTAAAGTGTATATATATATATATTGTATATAGGGTGACTGGTAACTAGTGAGCGATACTTAAACACATGGTTGTACTCATGATAACAAACAACTTTTACTAGGGGACCAAACCTGAAAACGCGAAGAAAAATTAGGTGCTCCCTACATTATGACGTTATGCGGACATGAATGTATGTGACAGCTAATTTTTATTTCGCGAATTCAGGTTTGGTTTGGTGGTAAAAGTGGTTTGTTATCGTGAATACAATCATGTGTTTAAGTATCGCTCACTAGTTACCAGTCACCCTATATAAATAAATGTTAAGTTTGTCCTTGAGATAAATTCAACCCAAATATATATTATATGGAGCCCATCATTTTGTGACCACGCACTCGACCGATTACTTTTCGTTTAGTTCATCAATTTAAAAAAAAAATCCTTCCTCAATCTGTTACAGACAACTTTATTTAGTTCTACCGTTTTGTATACTATACAGATTTGATTTAGTATAATTTCTGGGAGCCAGCAGTATAAGTTGGCTGTACTAGCAGTCCAGCTACCGACCCAAGCGATACGAAGCCAAGTTCATGTACACGTGTGCTATGTTGCAGGATACGCGGGCGCCGAGGGAGGCGACTACTCGTCCTACTCGGAGTCGGACGACGAGGACGACGACGACGAGTCCTCGGAAGAGGAGGAGGAGGCCGGGCCTGCACAGCCCGCGCCTGCCGCCAAGGACGCGTGACCGGCGCGCCTGCTCGCTCGCCCGCCGACGCTGTTTTCTCGCTAGTTCACATTATAATCTTTCTCTTTACTAAACTTGCATTTCATTTAACAAATCGTATAGGGATCTGAATGCGGCCAACTGTGGCCATTGCACAGGTAACAAACTCCCAATTAATTCTTACACAATCCCTCACTAAAGAGAATTATAGGCCGACCGCTTTAATGAGTCTTCGCCCGCGGGGTACAGGGGCGCGGGGTAGAACGACGAATAGCCGAGGAGCTGGCGACAAAAATTGGCAAATATTGTAATGGCCCATAATTCAATATGATTTAGTATTGAGGATGCATCAGTCAGCACCCGCTCGCACGCTCAGCTAGTGGAACACCCGGCGGCGGCGCGCTTTCTTGTATGTAAAATTAGAACATGCTCTACAAGGGTTTTGTAATTTTGGTCGCCAGCTCTTAAAGAGGACCGAGAGAGGTGCGCGCGCCGGGAGCGCTTAGCGTGATGCACAAGAGGCGAAATGCGCCCCGGACAGCTCAAGATGTGTGACGTTATAGTGGTTAACGGTTACCAGCAGGCTTAGCACGAGCACCGTAGAGCGCGCCTTCTCGACGGTAGAGTAGACAACAATGATGTTACCGTGTAGACAGTACGACGGCAACAAAGTAGAAAGAGTCAAGTGCACTTGTACGAAACTGCGGAGGCGAGCCCGTAGCGCCGGGGACGATGCGATTCGTTGTGACGTGACGTGTTTGTGTGGAATTTTTCACTTTTTGTATGAAAAATTATGACCTATACGAGTATGTAGAGTTTTAGGGGTTATGAGTTTTGCAAAGGGGGCAAAATTTTCATTATTTTTGCGATAGACCGTTTTCGAGAAGCAAAAGAAGAGAAAAAAAAAATGATTTTGTAGATAACCGTATATAGTTTGCGGCCGTCGAGTATGAAGTTTTCTACTGTCTTTAGCGGCGATTTTTTTTGCTAGCCTACTTAGTGCCCAGCAGGCAAAGGCCTCCCCTCTCCCCTTCCATACCTTTCTGTGTTGTGCGATCTCTGGCCATGTTGGCCCTGCAAACATGATTAGATCGTCACACCACCTTCGCCGCGGTGTACCTCGACGGCGATGTCCTCCCGGAGCCGTCCAGTGGGTGACGATCTTTGCATGCATGGCGATTACAAAATCAAATTGTGTTCACTGCCTCAGACCATTATCAGTTGTCAATATGATTTTGACAGTTGGGATAGAAAACTTTCTTATGAAATAGTCTACATAAAAAAGGACCTAGACAAGGATCGCTAGACACGAAAGACAAAATGACAAATTGTAAAAGGAATTCTACGGTGCGATTATTATTATTTATTAATTTATTAAAAATACAAAGTTTATAAAAGTCTTAACTTAATAACTGCCACACAATACCGTTTTCACGGTTTGTCTGTAGGAACGGAACATACAGCTTTGCAAATAAATATTATGTGCGGACACTTATCGTGGCCACATTACTCGAGCAGTTCCCCCGAGAGCCCGCAGACCATACTCTCAGGAATGCGGTACGCAGACTGCCGATGAAGAACAATCAAGCAAGTAAGACACCCAAGACATTCCGATATGCAAGATATCCTCCCACAAGTCAAGATACCTGTTATCACTAGTCGCGTTATAATAACGCTAGTAGAGGACTGGTGCAATAAACATACACTATCAGTGAACCCTACCAAAACCGAGCTGGTTCTTTTTACAAAAAAGAGGAAGCTGACAACACTACAACTACCACGATTCTTTGGAACTACCCTAAGCCTATCGACTGAAACCAAATACCTGGGCATCTTTTTGGACAAACAGTTGAACTGGGCTAGACATACTAATTACATCACCACAAAAGCCAGCATAGCCCTGTGGCAGTGTAAGAGACTGCTTGGCAGGAACTGGGGGATTAACCCCAAGGTCACTTACTGGCTATACACCGCAGTTATCAGACCGATCATTACTTATGGCTCACTAGTCTGGTGGCCCAGGACAGACCTGAGCACAACCCGGAAAGATCTCGAAAAACTACAGCGATTAGCCTGTGTGGCAATCACTGGTTGCATGAGAACCGCACCTACGGCCGCACTACAAGCAATGCTTGGACTGCCTCCACTACATCTCATTGTGAGGGAGGAGGCAGCCTTGGCCGCCTTTAGGCTCAATATAACCGGAACCCTGAGCAAAGACTCCAGGGTTAAACACATACGTATTAGGGAGGATGCGATCAAAAAACGGCCAATGATGGCATCAGCCTGCGACAGAGCCCCGAAACAGCATTATTTTAAAAAACATTACAACATAATACTCACGGAAGAACAGCGTGACCACTCGGGCCCGAACGAGCTGAGGGTTTACACTGACGGGTCAAAGACCGACTCCGGAACCGGTGCCGGAGTTTTCTCGCACGACCTCAACATAAACATATCCAGCCCGCTGGGAATGTTCAACACTGTCTACCAGGCAGAATGTGTGGGCATTATTCAAGCGGCGTATGCCATAGAGGCCAGGAGAGTTACGGACACCCATATACGTATACTCTCCGACAGTGCCTCAGTACTCCAAACCTTAGAAAAAAAATATATTACTTCAAGATTAATACTAGAATGTCACAATGCGTTAGAACGAGCAACGGTACCTAACCGCAACACAGTGACACTGCAATGGATAAAAGGACACAGTGGGTCCTTGGGTAACGACGCAGCGGACGAACTTGCTAGGAGGGCATCCAGTGCGTCAGTCTATGGGCCCGAACCAATCATACCCATCCCCTTCAACCAATTACGCAGATGGCTGCAAGAGATCACCCAAACAAAAGCAGAGGAGTGGTGGTCCTCGGCACCAGGGTGCAGGCAGTCCAGGGAGGCTATGCCAAGCCTGGATGGCAAACTGACCAGGCGACTCTTACGCCTGGATAGGAACGGCCTGCGCCTGATGACGGGGACCATCACAGGACACTGCTCGCTGAACAAACACTTTTACACAATGGGCATAACGGACAGCCCTCTGTGCAGAGCTTGCATGGAGGCTGAGGAAACCGTTCCGCATGTGCTCTTCGAGTGCACAGGCGTTGCCCAGATTAGAACAGAAACCCTCGGGACACCCAAATCTTTAACAGATATTCTGAACAGACCAGAAGCCGTGACCAACTTCTGGAGGGAGGTGGGCTGGTTGGAATAAACCCCGACGGCCGCTATGGCTCACGCACAATGGTCCACTTGAAGGATTAAGTGCGGAAACCAAACCCAATAACATAGAACATAACATAGAACATAGAACATAACGCAACCAATAACAACAGGCATCCAGTCCCACGGAAACTGAATAAAGAAGACACAACCCACACATCAAAATATCTCAAATATCCCACACAAAACCAATCAATCACTCAACTGCTGCTGCCCCCCAACAATCCGCAGACCACCCCCCCCCCCCCTTTCCCCCCATCTACAAACTCTCGAAAAAGAACCGCTTAAGTAACCTGGCAAATTTACCTTTAATTTTTTGACTTCTTATATCAGCAGGTAATTGTAATTGGTTGAGAAGATATGGTACTCTTTTATCAAGTGTTCGGTCGCCAAAATAATTACTTATTCTGGGTACCACAAACTTACCTGCTGATACCATCCTAGTTGCGTAGTCATGGGTCACTAGCGAGTGACGCTCCCAGCTGCCATGACTGTTGACCAGAAGTAGGTATTTATGTTTTAATCTGATAGGAAGAATTTTACAAATTTTAAATAACTTATTATAATCATCTTTACATTTATTTTTAGTTTTTTTACTTACTAATAGTTTTAAAAATCTAATTTATTGTGCTTCTAATATTTCTAAGTAACTTTTGAATGTGAGTACATAGCAGTCGAGAGCATAGGTAACTTAATATTGTATTTGTACTAATTGTAGATAAAGGCACTTAAGGGTATTACTTGGCACTCTAAAGCTTAGATGGTAGAATGTACCTAACAATATTCTAAGTTTATTACACAAGTACAATGTGGTTTAACCACGAAAAGTTCTCGTCAACTTTTACTCCAACATATGTTACACATTTTTCGCGCACAATAGGTTTACAATTACAGTTAACATAGTTTTTGTGAATGCACGTAAACTGATGCGTGTACATCGGCGGTGGTCGCCAAGTGCTCGCAAATATGGCGAGCGTATTATAACTAGTTTAGTTTTATCCGCGTTTAGTATTAAACGAAATGTCTTTTTGAAGAGATGTATAGAGATACAAGTGGTCATGCTAAGCCTCCTAAGCTAAGGTGGTGATTTTTAACCTACTTCCAACAAGGAGGAGATTCTCAATTCGTATGTTCATATGACGAAAGACGAAACATGACGCTGATAAACTGAAGCACGCAGTCCAGCTCTCTACTACATCAGGACTTTCCGCCGATGAACCCAACAAGCGCAATCCTCGGATCGTGGTTGTAGGTGTGCCGACTACTTTGGCTGAAACTGAAGTCTTCAGGTGCATTTACGAACAGAATGTAGCCGACAAGTTTCCAGCAATGCCTATGGAGTCCTTTTTGAGCTTGATTAAATTAAGCCACAAATCTGGGAAAAGAGATGCGTCGACCTGTAACTACGTCATTGAAGTTACAGCCAATATACGTAAAGCCCTATTATCCCAATCGAGGCTTTTTATAAATTGGACGTCCTGCCCTGTCAGAGACTTCACCCTGGTTACCAGATGCTACAAATGCCAACAATATGGTCATGCAGCAAAAACATGCAGAGAGCTGAAATCTACGTGTGGTCACTGTGGTGAAGAAGGACACTCAATGTCAGAGTGCGCGAAGAAAGCTGATACACCAAAATGTGCAACTTGCTCACGCTTTAAAAAGCCCAATAACCAAAAAATGGGAGACGCCGAGTGCCCTGCTAGGAAAATAGCGGAATACAGGTAGATCAACTCTATCAACTACGAGGGCGCCTAGAGCGTCATACTCAAGGCCAAACTTCCGTGCTGAATGCCTGCTGCCGACTCAACAAAACACTGCCCTGGCCTACAAACCCTCGATGTTGTTGATGTCTAAGCACATTTGCCACCCGCTGCAAAAATCGAATATACACATAGCCTCTAACGTGATTTAATTGTGTGCATTACCAAATCTGCTGACGCAAAATCATAATAATATTATAATAAGTATGTGTTTAACTAGGTTATAAAGTGCAAGAATCTATTTTTTCGCAAACTAAGTAAGAAATTACGTAGGTATATAAGACTTTTTGTTATTTTTATCTTTAAGGTATTTAAGTAAACTAGGTATAAAATTATGAATTAATTAAATATAGTCATTATTTCAAGACTTCTAATGTTTAATATTGTTAAGAATTTTATAGTCCATATTACCATAAAATATAAGCTCATGCCGCCTGTGATACAGGTTTATCCTAGTACAGGCACCTAACATTATAATACCATTGTAAATAATTTCTAAGATTTTAAGTTAATATTTTACCAATTTTGAATACTTAATAAACATTTATTATTATTATTATTATTATATTTTTTTTTTGTATGTTCGGGCGTAATTCCGTCATATACGACGGATTATATAGATACACTAGCTGTTGGCCGCGACTTCGTCTGCGATCCAGTATGCCTATGTCCTTCTCCAGCTCATGGTCTGGGTGCCAAATTACATCCAAATCCGTTTAGCCGTTGTAGCGTGAAAGCGTAATCGACAGACAAACACACTTTCGGATTTATAATATTAGTTAGGATAGTTACAAGCGTGAAAAGCCGGTCTATTGACATTCTAGAAGTCGAGACTCACAAAATGTATTGGGTATTTACTTAATTAAAAAAATTAAAAAAACTTTTAACACACTACTAAAGTTTCTGTAATAATTAATTTTAATTGAATCATGATTCGAAAGACACGTGGCGCCATCTATTATCATAAGAACGTTATTGTGGTTTTCCTCGGGATAAGTACTTTTTTTCGGAATGAAAGGTACCTACTCTATGTCCGTTTCTGTACACCAAACAACGTATTTGCAAAATTTCATGATCGGTTCAGTGGTTTAGGCGTGAAAAGGTACCTAACTAACAAAGTAAGTAAGTTCATTTATTTGATTAAACATGGCTTAGGTACATACATTGCATGCAAGATATTAAATACGGAAATGTTGTATCATGTTCAGCCGCATGTCGTGGCGCACAACTTGGTGAGAAGAGATGCTGCACAAACCGCGACTATATTTAGCAAAATTACACTATAAAACTACTTATTAGATCATAATCACTTATTATACGTTACTAATACAATTCAATGTCCATACTTATTATTAACTAAGTCATTGCAAATTTTAATTCCATAAACAATAAAAACAATACATTATATAATATGGAGTGATCTTATTACACAGGGGAAAACAACATTAAAAGACAACATCATCATTTCAAAAACGAAGAAAATTGTCTACTTTCTTAAACTCTAAAATACTATAATATGTTCCTTCAATTAATAAATTCCTTAATTTGCATTAAGAGCAGATATACTCAAGGTTTTCCAAGATTTGGGCAATTTATTAAATATGGTCGGAGCCATGCTCTTGCGCACAAGAGTGGTTTAGCGCCGCGAACACAGAGTTTGGAATCATCACGTCTGTTCCTTGGGACAACATCAGACAAACGCTGAAATAAATTACGATTAGCTTTAATGAAGATTATTGTTTCCAAAATGTATAACGAGGGTAATCTCAATATGTTATGCTCTTTAAAATAAGATTTACAGCTATCTGTTGTTTGCAGTCTAAACATCGACCGAATGCATCTTTTCTGTGCTCTAAACGCTATTTCATTGTCTGTGCTGTTCCCCCAGGAAATAACTCCATATTTAAGAACTGATTCAACTATTCCATAGTAAGCACTAAGCAGTAATTAGTGCATCTTTGTTGAGAACTGCTCCGAGTATTTTTACAGCGTAGGCTGCACTACTTAATTTTTTCCTAAGTGCTTCTATTTGAGGATTCCAATTCAACTTGTAATATATAATATAATATAATCAGTCACAGAAGTTTTGTTGTGTCAGTTTCATTAATATTAATATTATTAAATTGAACATTAGGATTTTTAGCTGTATGAGTACGTTGTCTAAAATGCATTACTTACATTAGTAGTTTTTAAATTAATTATTAAATTATTATTGTTTAACCAGTTTACGATAGATATAAGCGAATTATTAATGTCATGTTCATAAGTGTTTTTGTCATTACAGGCTATTGTCACAGTGCAATCGTCAGCAAAAAGTGTCATCGGTTGTTCAGTTGCTTTAGGCAATTCATTAATATATAAAGTGAACAACGGAGGCCCCAGCGCACTGCCTTGAGGTACTCCGTACATAACTTCTCGTACCTCGGAGCATGAAATTACCTCACGTTTACCGTCAATTTTGCTGCTTTCGGTAACTTGTTTACGGTTATGAAGATATGATTTAATGAGTTCTAAGACATTACCCCTAACACCATAAGCTTCAAGTTTCTTTGCTAGGGAATTATAATGAACGCATGCTAGGGAATATAGAAAATGGCACAAACAAGTGTCCTCTTGTCTACTTTTAACATGACATTATGTAAAAACTCATAAATAGCCAAATTTATACTTTTGTTTTCCTAAATCCCTTTTGCTCGTCAGCTAATATATGATATTTTTCTAAATAGGTATTCATTTCACCATATATATTAGGTTGGGGAAAAAGTCTTTTCGCATTATAGTACCTATGTATGAACTTGTAATAAAATCTCTTTGGCTATACTACTTGTATCTGGCTGGTTTTGGTATCATTGAAAGTTGAAACTTTAAAGAACATAATTCCAAATTCAAATTAGGAAAATGTGTGAAATTCATTTGTTTTTCGTACCGTCAAGATGAGTGAATCTAATGAAGAAATTCGATACATTTTAAAATTTTACTACAATAAGGTAAAAATGCAACGCAAGCCGCGAAAAAAATTTGCGATGTTCATGGACCTAGTGTAGTGTCTGTGAGAGTAGCACACGTTTTCAATCCGGAAATTTTGATGTCAAAGATGCACGTCGCTCTGGTCGCCCTATTACGGATAAAATGGATGCCATTTTTGAAAAAGTGGAGCAATATCAGTAGTTACGACGTAGCTGAAGAACTGGAAATTGACCACAAAACAGTTTTGGCGCATTTGAAAAAAACTGGGTACACAAAAAAGCTCGACATTTGGGTACCTCACGAGCTCACTGAAAGAAACCTAATGAACCGTGTACTCATTTGTGATTCTTTATTACGACGTAATGAAACCGAACCATTTTTGAAGAAGCTGATAACTGGTGATTAAAGTGGATCACGTATGACAAGAACGTGCGAAAAAGGTCGTGTCAAAGGCCGGTCAGGCTTCACAGACTGTGGCGAAACCCGGGTTAACTCGCAACAAGGTGATGCTGTGTGTGTGGTGGGATTGGAAGGGCATTATTCATTATGAGCTGTTACCACCAGGCAGGACCATCGATTCTGAAATCTACTGCGAACGACTGATGAGATTAAAGCAAGAAGTTGAGAGAAAGCGGCCGGAATTAATCAACAGAAGGGGTGTGGTTTTTCATCATGATAACGCTAGACCTCACACATCTTTAGCCACTCAGCAAAAATTAAGAGAGTTTGGCTGGGAGGTGTTAATGCATCCGCCGTATAGTCCTGACCTTGTACCTTCAGATTTCCACCTGTTTCGGTCTCTTCAAAATTCTTTAGGCAGTGTCAGGTTAACATCACGAGAGGACTGCCATAACCACTTGTCGCGGTATTTTGACCAGAAGTCCCAAAATTTCTATAGCAATGGGATCATGTCCCTATCTACAAGATGGCAAAAAGTTATCGAACAAAATGGTACCTACATACTTTAGTTAAATGTAAATAAACTATATTGAAAAATGTTTTGAATTTTCTTAAAAAATGCGAAGAAACTTTTTCCCCAACCTATTATATATTTCAAACATCTTAGATATGACAGGTGTAAGCGCGATCGGTCTGTAGTTTGCCATCAGTTCGTGATTCTCTTTCTTATATAGCTTTTACTATCGATTTTTTTAATGCATCAGGAAATACACCTGCACTTACACAAATAATCTCTCATATGTTTTACAAGACCTCTGTGTCTGAACTAGATAATTTATCTGTATCTCAGACAACAGCGCTCTTCCCTATAACTATAACATTTATAAGCTTACAAGTAAATGTGGCCATTATACAAATGTATGCAAAAAATCAAAACAAAAAAAGGTGATTTATAGAAAAACGGTGATATAAAGTCCTCCTTTTGTGTATAATGTAGATGGATGAGTGTGTGTGGGAGAGTGAGTGCGAAATTTTAATCTAGACTGGTACACAATTAAGACGTATTCGGTTCAGGTGTTCGGTCACACATTTTCCTAATTTGAATTTGGAATTATGTTCTTTAAAATTTCAACTTTCATTGATACCAAAACCAGCCAGGTACAAATAGTATAGCCAAAGAGATTTTATTACAAGTTCATACATACTATAATGCGAAAAGACTTTTTCCCCAACCTAATATATAATTTTCTCACAGAGAGCAGGTCACTGATCTGGTATAGTTCACATGTGGGAATATCAATTTCTTAAAATACATAATTTTTATTAGGGCCCGTTGTGCACGCTCAACATCTATGAATTTTGATTTACTAGCCCCTCCCCAAACAGGGATGCAGTACGTCAAAACTAATAATAATAATAATAATCAGCCCTCAAGAATATATGTCCCATTAGATAGGCCCAGGTGGAATGAAAAGCGGACTGTATTTCTAGGTTATAATATTAGGTATTTTACAGGTCAAAATTTAATTATTGAAATCGATGCGATCGTGGTCGCGGTGTTAAAAGGAGTGTCCTGTCGAGGGCGCGCGAGCCGTCGTCGAGCCGCTGCTGCTACCACGCCGCCCGCTCCCCTCTGCTTGATGACGCATGTGTGTCTTGGAGGTGTTAACGTGTGCGTTAACACCCATGTCACAGAGCGCATTGACTTCCTGAAGCAGAAGGTCTATGCATGGGCAAGCCGTATACGTAGGTATAAGCGTCGGGTTGAACGATATACCCAGAATCGCATATTCCAGCGTGATCAAAGGTGGGTGTATAGAGCATGGGAGCGACCTGAGCAAAATGTGGCAGACATATGCCGCCCGGATGATGATGCCACTAGCACATTCTGGCGCAACATCTGGTCGGTGCCCGTCTGCCATAATGAGGCTGAATGGATGCGCGATGTTGAGCGCGTGTGTGACGCTATACCGCAGATGGAGGAAGTAATAATTACTTCCTCCGATGTAGCCAGTGCAGCCCGTCCGATACCGAACTGGAAATCGCCGGGACCGGACGGACTGCACAATTTTTGGCTTAAATGGCTGCAAAGTTCACACGCGTGCTTAGCATCGCAATTCCAGTCGGCCTTAGAGTCTGGGTCACTGCCACAGCTCTTTACAACGGGAGTTACCCACTTGCTCCATAAGTCAGGTGATGCCACGGAACCCAAAAATTATAGGCCGATCACTTGTTTGCCGACGGTCTATAAACTTCTTACATCCATTTTGAGAGTGAAAATTAATTCTCATTTAGAAAAGAATTCTATCATGTCTGCCTCTCAAAATGGATGTAGGAATGGGTCCCGCGGCACCAAGGAGCTACTCCTCATTGACATGGCCATAAGCCAACAGGTCCGTCGATCCCGAAAGCATTTGTCGACATGTTGGATAGACTATAAGAAGGCCTTTGATTCGTTGCCCCATACATGACTCTTGAGGGTGTTAGAGTTGTACAAAATTGATACAACTCTGAGCACCTTCCTAACGACATGTATGGGGCAGTGGAGGACGGTCCTTCGCTATCCAGGATGTCGACAAATTCGGGGGAGCGACGAACCTATTAGGATTAAGCGGGGAATATTCCAGGGCGACAGTCCACTGTGGTTTTGTTTAGCCTTGAACCCTCTTAGCACTCTGCTGGAGGGTACAGGGCTGGGCTGTTCTTTGCGAAGAGGGGGTCAGGTAATATCCCACCTGCTTTATATGGATGATTTGAAACTGTTTGCCACCAACAAATTGCAACTGCTGGAGTCACTAAAAGTAACTAAAACTTTTAGTGATTCCATCAGGATGGAATTTGGTGTTGATAAATGTGCAGTCATGCATGTAAGGCGGGGCGGGATTGTGGAATATGAAGGACTACAACTCTCAGATTCTATAAACCTGAGATCACTCTCCGCAACTGATACCTACAAATACCTGGGTATGTCAGAGGGGTTAGACATTAACGGGGCTGACATGAAACAATCGTTGCAGGAGCGCTTCTTCGGTCGCCTGAAAAAGGTACTTAATAGTTCTTTGTCAGGCGGCAACAAGGTGCGCGCCTTTAACGGTTGGGTCATGCCGGTCCTGATGTACTCCTTTGGCATACCAAAGTGGACCCAGACGGAACTAGATGCCCTGGATAGGAGAGTCCGGTCACTGCTGACTGCAAACCGGATGCATCACCCACGTTCGTCTGTCATGAGGCTGTACATCCCGCGGAAGTGTGGGGGTCGAGGTATTTTAAATGTTAAGACCCTCCACAACCGCGAGGTGTGCAGTCTCAGAGAATATTTTCTCAAGGCTAACGTGGGTATGCACCGAGATGTGGTTGCAGTGGACAAGGGACTCACCCCGTTATCCTTGGCTAAAGAGAACTGGCGCAAACCTGTGGTGCTTAGTACCAACGACCGCAAGGAAGTATGGCAAAGCAAGGAGCTTCACGGACGCTTTTTCCGGGCCCTTCATGGGCCCGACGTAGATTTCTTAGCGTCCGTGGCCTGGCTACGCTTCGGTGACCTCTTTGGGGAAACCGAAGGTTCAGTCTGTGCGATTATGGATGAAGTTATGCTAACGAATAACTACCGGAAGTATATAATGAAAGACGGGACGATCGACATATGTCGGGCATGCCATTGTCCCGGTGAGTCTATCAGACATATTACTTCTGGGTGTTCTCGTTTAGCTAACGGCGAGTATTTGCACAGGCATAACCAAGTGGCCAGGATTATCCATCAGCAACTTGCTCTGAAATACGGCCTTGTGGACTCTGAGGTACCGTATTACAGGTATGTGCCCGACCCAGTTCTCAAGAATGACCATGTCACGTTATACTGGGATCGATCTATTATCACTGACAGGACTATTGTAGCCAATAAGCCTGATATAGTGGTAATAGATCGATCAGTACGCCGCACAATGATAATCGATGTCACTATCCCGCATGACGAGAACCTCGTGAAGGCTGAGAAGGAGAAACAATTGAAGTATCTCGACTTAGCCCACGAGGTTGTCGCTATGTGGAATGTGGACTCGGCAATCATTGTGCCGATAGTCGTTACAGTCAATGGCCTTATCGCTAAGAGCCTCGACCAACATCTCAAGAGGCTCTCGTTGGGTGGCTGGGTGAAGGGCTTGATTCAGAAGGCAGTCCTCCTTGATACGGCGCGTATTGTGAAGAGGTTCCTGTCTCTGGGGCCCTAACCACCGGTAGCTTGGACCCTGTTCCCCATGCCGGTGGATTTCTATTTTTTATATTTTTAAATGTTTTTTTTTTAAATTCTAATATTTAAAAATATAACTTATATGTAAAAAAAAATGAATAAAGGAGATAATAATAATAATAAAATATTTTATTGTCATAAAAATAGATGTAACATTTTCAATTGAAGCCCTAACTCCTGAGCTAGGTGGTACCTGTGTTACAGGAGTCAGTGTCTTCACCCGATTTTAGAACATTAACAATTATGCAATAAATTTAAAACATCATAAAACGAAGGGAATTTAGTGCATACATGCTCTTGAGTGGTGTTAGTGAGTGTTGTGTTTATGTGTGTGTGTGTGTGTGTGTGAGGGTGTGCATGTTGTGTGAGTGTTTGGGTTTTATGACTGGGCTATTATCTGAGTTTGTTTGTCTACATTACTATTTAGTTATCACGTGTATAGTTCTTTCAGTAAGTTTTCTGTCTGTGGGTAATCCAGTGTTTGAAGCCATATGTTTAGTTTCATCTTAGTTTTTAACCGACTTCCAAAAGGAGGAGGTTCTCAATTCGTCTGTATTTGTTTTTTGTTTTTTTTTTTTTGTATTACTCAAAGACGGATGAACTGATTTGGAAAATTCTTTTTTTGTTTGAATAAATTTTATTAACTTTGCTTGGGGAGTTTTTGAGTTAGCTTCAATAATGCGTATATTTCCCACTTATTTTATATGGATGATGTGATGATGTTTTAATAACTTCATATCACTGCTATTTAAATGGCTATATCTACAATTATTGTGCACAATTATGTATTCGAATTTGTGAGGGGTAGGTTCCACAACTAAAAAGTGAAAAATAAAAACTTTTTAGCAAAAAATAAAACCGACTTCTAAAACAAAACACTACAAAGTGAAAAATAACTTTAATTTCGGAAGTCGGTGGCAAAAAACGAAAATACAAAACGAAAGACACCGACTTCCGAAATTAAAGTTATTTTTCACTTTGTAGTGTTTTGTTTTAGAAGTCGGTTTTATTTTTTGCTAAAAAGTTTTTTATATTTTATTAGTGGGTTGACGTTGAGAATTTTGTTTACTTTATTATAAATATAAGTAGCTAGGTATAGGCGCTGCCGTCGAGCGGATGCGGTTTTACATTTGAAAACTGACTGTACTAGAGCAGATGCTTTATAACTTCTCCTGTTTATTACGACTTAATTTAAAAAAAATGTTTTTACGACGATTTTCTGACAAAATATCAGTATTTACCATACAGTGATAACAATTATATATTGATAATATTAATAGTTACCGAAAATATAAAACTCCATCTTATTTTTTTGCGTCCTGGAAGTGTGATTTTTGCACTTTTAAACGAGGACTGAGGCATGCTTACTGTCGGAGCGTTCAAATGCTACTAGAGTAAAAGTACACCCAAGTGTTAAATTTGGTGGACTTTCGGTGAGGACATTTTTTGCCGCTGATTGTGTATCTAGTTGTTTATTAGTGATCGATGTATTTACCGCTAAAACCAGTAGCGAACTGTTCATAATCGCTCAACTAGGTTTTAATACTGTGACTTACTAACTATGATAAATGATAAATGATAAATAAATGATAAATGATTTTTATTTCTGTAAGTAGGTTTGTACAAACACTTTTACAAGTCAATATTTTTTTTTTTAAACTAGATGAGGTCGGCGTTTCCTATCTGACTACTCTGAGAAGAAAGGTATAAATGCTGACAAGACAAAATACATTCAGTTCTCCATGCGCAAACCTCAAATTAACACTACTAACCCTCATCTATATGCCCACCAATGTGGAAACCGTACATTCAATATGTGTAATTGTCCTTTTATTCTCCAAACGAGCAACATAAAATACCTCGGAGTAATAATGGACGACACCATCTCTTTTAAAAAACACATTGAAAGCCTAGTTAAAGGAGTGCGCAAACTAATATATGTTTTTAAAAAATTGCGAACATTAGCCGAGTCAAAAATTAATCACACAAGTTTATTTGGCCCTAGGTCAATCTGTAATTCAATACCTACTGTATCACTTCTTGGGGTGGCGCACCAAAAACTAATTTGCTTCCTCTTTAAAGAGCTCAGAGAGCAATTTTAAAGGTAGCAAACTTCCATCCCTTCTTCTTTCCCACAGATCTGCTTTATAAATCCTGCAACGTACTAACGGTTCGCCAGCTTTTCATTATGCACTTAGTATTAAAACAGCACACCTTGCTTACCTACGATGCTGACAATACTAATAAAAGACGGAATGATATAGTATGCCTATCCAATGCGACCTCAAAACATGTCTTTGTAGAAAGATTTTTTACATTCTTAGGCCCATTTCTGTACAATAGATTAAATAGGAAACTAAGTATCTATACATGAAATTACTTTAGGTGTAAAAAAATTATACTTAAATATTTACTAACCATAGATTATGCCCAGACAGAAGATTTACTTGTTGTCTGCAAATAGAACCATTAACATACAATTTTACTTCTATTTACCTAAGTTTTTAATTTAATTTTATACTTTATACTCATTGTCAATTTATACACATACACTGCACTTTCTAGCCTGAAACACAGGTTCAACCTAGTTCAGGCAAATAAGCAAACCGTCTTCTAGTTTATTTGTTAAGCTCATATTTTTATTGTAAATGTGACCTTTTTATAAATAAACAAATATTATTATTATTTAGTCAAGAAAAAATGTATCATTATTTGTCAAATTGTTTTCTATGGTTGTATCAATTTTACTACATTTCCTTTTATTATATTGTATGTCAATAATTAAATCGTGTATGTCCTTAAATATAATATACATTCCACAGTTACTTACTGAGCCTGTTCGTTTATCATATACAGGGTGGTGACGACATAACGACATTGAATGAAAATACGACCCCACTAGTCAACCAAAACACTTTACCATTACCAAATTAGGCATTACATCAAAATTCAAAAATCTAATTTTTCAAACAAACTAAATGCGAAACTAATCAGAATTTAAAACAACATCCTTTATAATATTGTCTACTAACCTCATCTGACCTTGTAGGCACTGCACGTGAGAGCGGCAACGTCGCACCCGTTTCGTCCGTTTTAGGCGCAGTTTCATTCATGTAAGTACAAATGTACAAAAAAAATGGCGCGCGGCATCTATTCCCGCTCCGTTCACCGCTTGCCGCCCGCCAGCCCGCGCGACTTTTCTATCAGTAGGTTCACGTTTTAAAAACACTTAATTAAACATTAAATCAAAACTTACTTCAATCATGGTACTTACACTAAATTAAATTTTTAATTGCTGAATTTGTCCAACATTTACTCGTAACACACATGTGACAATGTCTTGTGATATTGTTTCTTACTTTCCTTAACAAGTCACTACTGATAGCCATTGCTTTTAATTTATTAAAAGCGTCAATAATTCGGTCTCGCAGTTTCTCTACGGTATTCACATCACAAACATAAATCTCATTTTTGATAAATCCCCAAACTTAACTTACAACGAAATAACAGCAAGTAACTATCACACTATTGTTTACACATTAGGTAGGTACCGTAACCTACCAAACTCTACTACACTTAAAACTTATACACAATCGAATTATCTATCAATAACACAACAGTAAAACTATTAAAGCTCTGCACTGTATGAAATTGCAACAAAACAATTTTCAATTTTACACAAAATCAATAATTATTGTTAATACGCTAAAACCACTCTTACGAATCGAAATTACAAGGGTAGCACGTCACGCACTAGACAGTGGATCTGAAGCAAATTCCAGGGAAACCCTAGATGTATTTCTTTTCTTTTCTTGCACAATAAATCTTTTGAATGCGGAAGTGTTTACGAACTATTGTTGTTTAAACAAAAATTTACTTTGTTAAGACAAAAACGTCGAACTGGCAACCTTGCTGTCTTATTAGTTTTCGAAATGAAATGCGCCTCGGCAATCTTTGTTTGCTTATGATAATAGGAATTTTATCGTCATGGTTATTAGGTCTAAATTAAATCAGCAATACAATGCAATATTGTATTATTTCTGAGTAGCGAGCCGCACCATTGGATTTGGTTTTGTTTTAGCAAGTAGGTAAATGAAATAGTTTTGATGTGAATGACCTAAATGAAACTTGCGTGGTATTCACATCATGTGTTAAAATTGTCAAAGGAAAAACAAATTCCTGCGGCTATACCCTTGATTATAATTTGATAATTTTTGGTATACGTACTACTACCGCGATACCCAGTATATGATTTCAATTAATATCGTATTATCCCCACCACCCGGTATATTGTAGTCATAGGATAAATTTAAATTACTGTCTAACAAGACACAAATGTTCATATTGCAATTGCAATTACTGAATCGGGTTGCAATGATTCCATTCAAGATTCTGAAATTGTCCCACCGGGATACAATATACTTCGTTGCGACCGAGCGGATGGACGAAAGCAGGGAGCCGCGTTTCTTGTGGCCACACACCGGTTTGAGCTGCGGCGAGTACTTGTGTCTGACGTATCGATAGACACCTGCGCTTTTGAAATGATTTGAGCGACGGTACATTTAAATAATAGATTTTTATTTCTTTGTTCTGTTATTTATATTCCCCCGGGTAGTTCTGAAAATGGAGGAGCTCGTGGCAAAGTAATAACAGCCGCACGGGTCGATCTATCAGGTTAAGCTACACTTGCCGGGGTTGGTCTGTAGATGGGTGACCATCTTTCCATACCGAGACTCCTCCGTGCCTTGGAAAGCACGGTAAGCCGTTGGTTCTGGCTGTCATTCGAGGATCTTCGACAGTCGTTACGGGTCGTCAGAAGCCCGAAAGTCTGACAACCAGTCTTACCAAGGGGTATCGTATTACCCAGTAACTGGGTTGTGGAGGTCAGATAGGCAGTCGCTCCATGTAAAATACTGGTATTCAGCAGCATCCGGTTAGACTGGAAGCCGACTCCAACATAGTTATAAATAAATTTTAAAAAAATAAAAAAGTTTATTAAATATTATTAATGTACAAGAAAAGGAACTCTTGACTTCCAAACTAAGTAACACTTGTATTATGGAAGTCAAGGCGGTCTCTCATTCAATAAGCATAAATTGAGTATGTACAATGCAACGAAGGGATGCATGCAGCAAGCATAATAAAAAAATAAAAAAATTAACAAAAGAAAAATTAACAAAAATAGGAAAAAGAAGGTATAATTATGAACTACGAGTAAAGTGTAAAGTGTAGTATTGTCTTGTTACGAATCAGTGTGGTGGATGTTAAGCGAGATTGGTGTTATGTGGTGTTATGAATGGGTGTAACGTGTGCTTGTGTATGATGTAGTTAATGAGTATTATGTTCTGTATTCGGCAAGTCCCCGGGTGTGTGATGTAAGGCGTTTAGTTTAAATGTATGCGTGAGGGTCTATGATTTGGAAAGTGTATGTTTGTATTGAAGGCTTAAGGTGGCTTAAGAAGTTTCTCAATTTCTTCATAATTTAAGCTCATCAGCCATTTAGTCATAGAAGACTTGACTTTAGTTTTTGTGAGTTGGAAGATTTGAAGCATTTTATGAGTTACATTGTATTAGGTTGGGGAAAAAGTCTTTTCGCATTATAGTATGTATGAACTTGTAATAAAATCTCTTTGGCTATACTATTTGTATCTGGCTGGTTTTGGTATCATTGAAAGTTTAAATTTTAAAGAACATAATTCCAAATTCAAATTAGGAAAATGTGTGATTTTCATTTGTTTTTCGTACCGTCAAGATGAGTGAATCTAATGAAGAAATTCGATACATTTTAAGATTTTACTACAAAAAAGGTAAAAATGCAACGCAAGCCGCGAAAAAAATTTGCGATGTTTATGGACCTAGTGTAGTGTCTGTGAGAGTAGCACAAATTTGGTTTAAGCGTTTTCAATCCGGAAATTTTGATGTCAAAGATGCACGTCGCTCTGGTCGCCCTATTACGGATAAAATGGATGACATTTTTGAAAAAGTTGAGCAAGATCGCCATATCAGTAGTTACGACGTAGCTGAAGAACTGGAAATTGACCACAAAATAGTTTTGGCGCATTTGAAAAAAACTGGGTACACAAAAAAGCTCGACATTTGGGTACCTCACGAGCTCACTGAAAGAAACCTAATGAACCGTGTACTCATTTGTGATTCTTTATTACGACGTAATGAAACCGAACCATTTTTGAAGAAGCTGATAACTGGTGATGAAAAGTGGATCACGTATGACAAGAACGTGCGAAAAAGGTCGTGGTCAAAGGCCGGTCAGGCTTCACAGACTGTGGCGAAACTCGGGTTAACTCGCAACAAGGTGATGCTGTGTGTGTGGTGGGATTGGAAGGGCATTATTCATTATGAGCTGTTACCACCAGGCAGGACCATCGATTCTGAACTCTACTGCGAACAACTGATGAGATTAAAGCAAGAAATTGAGAGAAAGCGGCCGGAATTAATCAACAGAAGGGGTGTGGTTTTTCATCATGATAACGCTAGACCTCACACATCTTTAGCCACTCAGCAAAAATTAAGAGAGTTTGGCTGGGAGGTGTTAATGCATCCGCCGTATAGTCCTGACCTTGCACCTTCAGATTTCCACCTGTTTCGGTCTCTTCAGAATTCTTTAGGCAGTGTCAGGTTAACATCACGAGAGGACTGCCAAAACCACTTGTCGCGGTATTTTGACCAGAAGTCCCAAAATTTCTATAACAATGGGATCATGTCCCTACCTACAAGATGGCAAAAAGTTATCGAACAAAATGGTACCTACATACTTTAGTTAAATGTAAATAAACTATATTAAAAAATGTTTTGAATTTTCTTAAAAAATGCGAAGAAACTTTTTCCCCAACCTATTATAAATGAATGGATGTGATATTATAATGTCTACGTGCAAATGCGGTGTTGTGTTTGTTAGAACGAAG
This sequence comes from Dicycla oo, assembly GCA_948252095.1. NCBI lineage: Eukaryota > Metazoa > Arthropoda > Insecta > Lepidoptera > Noctuidae > Dicycla > Dicycla oo. The sequence goes on along the minus strand of OX411716.1, from coordinate 283,254 downwards.
AATGTTAGTTACTTGACGTCTATTAGAGATGAATTCATCGTATTTAGATGAGTGGCAGGACATAGAGTTTTCTAACTGTCAGTAGCTCACAGTCGGCGTATAACTGTTTAGTAGGATATCGGATAGGCCTAGCTGTCATAACCTTTAATACGGCTCTCTGCGCTCTTTCCAGCCCAATCATAAGAGATTTACAACAGCCTCCCCACACATATACAATAGGTTATTAAGGACTGGCACAGTGCAAAGTATACTAATTTGAGCGTTTTTAAATCGGCAGTTTTTCTAAGTTTTTTGAAAATGTAGATGAGTTTTCTGACTCGAGCTTTGAGGGAGGTTACGTGAGGAGTCCAGCTAAGGGTGTCATCTATCAAAATACCGAGATACCTAACACAGCCAGTTCTACATAGCGTCATACACGGGCAGCTAGGTTTTAGGTTGTTGCAGTAATGAGCTTTCAATATTATAGATTGGGATTGTGGCAGTTGGTTATTCCTAAGGGCAAATGGAAGATATACAGACTTTGAAACATTTAATGTAAGTTGATTTTCTGATAGCCACGACATGACAGTTTTTAAAGCATTTTCAGCATTTCTCTGTGTTTCTACCCAGTCCTCTCCATTAACTACTAGAACTGTGTCATCTGCGTATGTAAAAATTTTACATTAATTGAATAATGAAAGTCTACACAGCTCATTGATGTAAATAAGGAACAAGGAGGGTCCTAAAATAGATCCTTGAGGGATTCCGAAGGTGAGATTTTTTTCATCACTCACTACTAAACCAATTTTTACGCACTGGGTGCGGTCTGTGAGGTAATCCTTAAAGATTTTCAGAGGTTCGCCGCGGATACCAATACGTTCCAGTTTATTAATAAGGATGGGGACAGAGACAGTGTCAAACGCCTTAGAGAGATCCAAAAAAATACCAAGGCATTTACGTTTGCTATCTAGGTGAGATACAATTACATTTGCCAGATTCAGGACAGCGTCCTCAGTAGACACTCCCCTTCTAAAACCATATCGATTTTCCCCCAAGATTTGGTATTTGTCCAGGAAGGAAATCAGACGGTTATTTTAAAAAAAAATCCAGGATTTTAGATAGGGAGGGTAGAACAGAAATGGGGTGATAGTTAGTGACACTGTCTCTGTCACCACTCTTATAGATAGGATGAACAATGGCCTTCTTGAAAACTCTCGGAAAGATGCCCTGGGACAGAGATAAATTATAGCTTAGAGATATGTTATCAAAGGAACAAGTTTAGTTCGACAGCCTTTAACAATTTTATAGGGGATGTTATCCCAACCAGTAGCACTATTTTCTTTCAAACCATTGATGACCAAGTTAAGTTCATCTTCGTCAATACTAGCCAATACCATGGAATTGCTGTTGCTGATCGCAGTATTTGAAAAACAAGTATTGTTGTTGGGATTATTTATAAATGTTTCGGCTAAATTTTTACCGACGTTTGAAAAGAAATGATTAACTGGGTTAACGGATAGTTTTTCGTCTGGGAAAACACGTAAGAGATTAATAGAATGGCTCTGGGTATGAGAAATATTTTTAGTTTTCCAAGTATCTTTCATATTATTTTTAGATTTTTGTAGTTCAATTCGGTCATGATTAATTTTTATTCTCTTTAATAAATCATTACAGAAATTTCTGTAATGTGAGTAGGTAAGCTTAAGAGTGACATTCTCTGAGTCAGTTTTTAGTCTCATATGCATCTTATCGCGAGTGTGAATGCACCTTATTAAGCCAGGAGTAATCCAAGGTTTCAGTGTCATTTTATTGTATGGGATTTTTATTACATGAGTATTTTTTGCAATAATATCTGATATGGTGCCAACAAGGAAAGCAGCCGATTCATGAGCACTATGATACGTGAAAATTTGGGAGAAGTCAGCTTCATTTATGTCGTTTATAGCCGCATCATAATTTGTTTTAAGGAAAGTTGTTCGTGTTGGGGTTATAGGTTTAATTTTATTTAGGCATAAGGGTAGGCTTATGGTCTGTAATAAAAGTATCGATAATTACAGTCGTAGAAGGCAAGTTGGTTTTGAGTATAATATGGTCTAGGCATGAGTCTGCACGAGTAGCAACTGATGGGCTGGTAGCATGCCGTGATAAGCTAGGAACTCTAAATAACGGGAAGTGTTATTACTCATGTTATTTATATTATTTTATCATTCTGATAAAATTATCAAAACACAGTCACAGCCAATGTTTTTTAAAAATACTTGGAGTTCCTCAAAGTTACAATTAATGCTGCGAATGTTTAAGTGTAACAATTTTAAACAATCGTTTATGTTTTTAACAGAATCAAGGCATTTACTAGGGGCACAATTGTAGACACGCGATATTTTAATAGACTCGATTTCACTTGAGATATTACAACAGTCTAAGCTAGGCATTGAGACTAGAAATGGCTAAGACGAATATTGTAAACATATGATTGTCCATAGGACGTATGCTATGAGTAGGCGACAGCTCTACAATGTAATATGAGTATCAATTTTATATTTTTGAAAAGACTGTAAGGTTATAAAGTGAAAAACTGTCCAATATTTAGCGATTAATATGGAGTGCGTGCGCTTTGGTTTTGTGTGATCTGTATGTGAGATTTTATGTAGTGCAAGTTTGTGAAAGTTAAGTACATGAAATAAATTATGTCGTAAGTACGAGTATCTTACGATGGCCAACAAAACTACAAAATACGAATTTATAAAATAGAGAAATAAAAGATTATTATTAACTAAGGGTGTGCCACTCGATAGTCAGTTTTGAACACAGAGATTTTCTAGGCATTGCTTGGATTTTATGTTGATGGGTTTTAGTCCGTCTTCTTTACGTAATAGTACATTCCCGTTAGCCGTCCAGCAGTACTTGAAGCCATTTGCGTTGGCAAACACACGGGACTCAAAAAAGAGTTTTCTATTAGTTGCAGTCAGACGCTCCGAGACGTAAATTGGTGTTCGAGTTCCAACGAGACCGATATGTTCAGTGTTTAATTTTTCTGAACTGCTACGGCCCTTATTAATTTTTCGAGCTGCAGCAAGTTATTTTTAAGAGTAACGGTCTGGAATTCTGCAATGATTGTCCTCTTATTGCCCTGTTTGTTGGGAATGCTATACGCATCACGTACATCGGATGGCTGGATAATAATATTCAAAGCTTTACAGGTTTCAACCACAATGGAAGGCATCAGCGGAGAGTCTTTCTCCGATGGTGGAAGGTTTCTGATTTCAATAGTTGAGCTACGGGAACTGGACTGAATGTCAAGAATTTTGCGCTCCAGGTCACTGATATGATTTGGTAGATCTTTCCGTTCCTTGCCTAGACCCTCCACACTAGATTTAATTTCCTCGTACTTTTCATTTGTAAACAAGATACTTTTTTCGATCTCCAAATAACAGTTGTGTATCTTTTCGTTTTGCAACATCCGAACTAAGTTTATGCAGTAACTGGTCTTGTTCCTTTTTCCATGCAAACAATAATTCCTTAATTTCATCTTTGAAGAGCTGAAGCTCACTGGAAGACGAGTCTTTTTGTACGAGTAGTGATGTTTGAAAATTCAATGTCTTCAGAGTTTGCAGTAATGTCCAGTTTAGACGCCGCATGCTGGATTTCTTTTGGTGGGGTGCGTGATGTTTTGGGCATAATGCCGGAAGCCGATCAGACTATTGCAACTAATTACTGTGTCGTAGCCGATAAGCTCGTAACACTGTTGTTTGAATCAGTGACGCTCGTAGTCAGTTGTTGGTAACGCGTAGTAGTCCGGGCGATGTAGCACAGATGGTAGGGACGCGAAATTTCGTAGCGATGCGTCAGCGCAGCTTGGCGTATCGGTAAGTGCTACCGACTCCCGCGTGACAAGGAGCTGGTTCGGATCCCACTAATACTTCCAATCACGGCGAGCTTTACGAATTCCTTGAGCAAGGTTGATGACAGTAATATTGTTGTCACTTTCGCGGGGAGTGGCTTACTCGTAAAACAGCTGTAGGATGGAACGAGAATTGGAATATTTGTTCTACATCAATCACAATTTAAATAAAATAGATTTTAACGCGAGTAGATTAGCGGAGCTAGCACACGCCCGTTCACTGTGGCGCATAGCGAGAGAACTCCAATAATATGTACGAGATGCACGACTTGAACGATATATTAAACTTCTTCTACAGTAAAATTAACAGCATTTTAGATGAATGTGGCCCAAAGAAAAAGCGTAGTGTGAAGTCGCGGTACACTTATCCTAATTGGTATACGAGTGAAATAATACAAGATCTAAAAATCAAAGCTAGACTTCACAAGACGTTCAAGAAAACAAAGGATTTAATTGTTTACAGTGAGTATTCTAAATACCGTGCACTTTTAAAAACAATATTCATACTGCAACTAAAATACAAGGTCAGTTTGCGAAAGATCCAAAGTCATTCTGGCAATATATACGATCTAAGAGCAGTACATCTAACAGACAAACTATTATTAAGGATGGGCGACACCTAACGGATCTTGCCAAGCAGTTTGCGATGTTTTTCGAGTCGGTATACAGTAGTGAGCCACCACAACTTCACCCACAGGCGGCCGCGGCGACGACGGCAGGGGCAATGAGTGGGTCGCACGTGCAACTAAATTCGCTGAGTCTTAAGGACGTTAGAGAGGCACTCGAACGCCTAAAACCAAAGCGTTCAGCAGGCCCGGATGGTATTCCAGCCTTCCTATTCAGGGATTGTAGTAGGGTACTAGCGGAACCTTTGAATTTAATACATGTCTCCAATCAGCGACGTTCCCAACTCGATGGAAGATAACGCGTGTCATTCCAGTCCCCAAAGGTAAGGCAGAATCGGACATCAGTGGATACAGACCGGTGGCGGTGTTACTCGTATCGACGCCGCAGGAACAGGTCCGCACTGCCACTAATCTCCTTAACTTCATGTCACAGGTGGTGCCAGCGGTGGATGCTGGTGTGCAGGTTGACGCTGCTTATTTTGACTTTAAAAAAGCGTTCGATACCGTCGATAATGACATTATTAAGTAAGTTAGCGGAAATCGGTTGCACACCATATCTACTGCAGTTCTAGCCAGCTATAGAAAAAAAAAAGAAGAAAGAAGAAAAATATGTCTATATGCAAGGCAGACAGCAGTATGTTGACTACACCGGCTGCAGATGGGGCCTCTGGAATTTATAATAATGATAAACAATTTACCAGAAGTCGTCAAAAATGGAACTTGTTTGTTATTCGCAGATGACCTCAAGTTGCTGTTTGAGGTCAGGACGGAGTCTGATTGCAGACGTTTGCAGGATGACATTGATAGGATAGTGGAATGGTGTCATGAGAACAGGCTCTACTTCAACGTATCCAAGTGCTCGGTGATAAGTTTCATCTGCGCACGTGCACCTCTACTCTACGAGTACGTAGTGGATGCAGTACCGATACAACGAGTCTTGCAGGTACGTGATTTAGGGGTCTTTCTGCTAAGAGGGCTAAGATCTGCAAAAAAACTTTTTAGCAAAAAATAAAACCAACTTCCAAAACAAAACACTACAAAGTGAAAAATAACTTTAATTTCGGTAGTCGGTGTCTTTGTTTTTGTATTTTCGTTTTTGCCACCGACTTCCGAAATTAAAGTTATTTTTCACTTTGTAGTGTTTTGTTTTGGAAGTTGGTTTTATTTTTTGCTAAAAAGTTTTTATTTTTCACTTTTTAGTTGTGGAACCTACTCCACACAAATTCGAATACATAACTGAGCACAATAATTGTAGATATAGCCATGTAAATAACAGTGATAGAAAGTTATTAAAACATCATCACATCATCCACATAAAATAAGTGGGAAATATACGCATTATTGAAGCTAACTCGAAAACTACCCAAGCAAAGTTAATATAATTTATTTGGGACCACCTCGGAAGTATACCCTTTCAAACATAAAAAGAATTTTCCAAAACGGTCCATCCGTCTTTGAGTAATCGCGTAACAAACATAAAAAAAAACGAATTGAGAACCTCCTCTTTTGTGAATTCGGTTAAAAAGGCATTTAGAATATTAGGGTTCGTTCTGAGACAGATGCGAGTCTTTACCAGCATCACAGCCGTCAGAGTCCTGTATGACGCATTAGTCAGGAGCCATCTGGAACATAGTGCTGTCATATGAGCTCCACATGAGGCGAGTACTCAGTGATCTTAGAGCGAGTCCAGAATAAATTCACGCGCCACCTGTACAAGAATATTTATGGGGTATACCCATTTTACCCTTTGATGTACCCCACTCTATTCTTACTGGGTATGGTGGGGTACAATCAACTCGGGGTGCGACGGGAAGTTGCACTAGTGTCGTACATTGTGAAGCTGCTCCGAGGCATAGAGCACAACCCGAGAGTGCTGCAGCGGTTGCACTTGTACGTACCCGACCGTTATGTGTGGAGGCGACGGCCGCCGCCACTGTTGGTCGTACCATCAGCCAGGACCAACTTGCTAGCCAAAACCCCTCTGACTCGAGCAATTCGCATCATCAATTATATTCAGGTCGAAATTGATACATTTACATGTCACTGGAGTGAATTCGCAAAAGTACTATTGTTTACACTATGTTACAAACAATGATCTTTAATCACATTCGTATGATTTATGTTTTGAAGAACTTCTCTTATATGGAATATAATTTCAAAACAGTTATTATTATTATTAAAGTCTTCATCGCCTAAAAGAATTACACAAAAGTCATTTATGGTGAATTCCACAAGTTTTACTTTTAAGCCTTTCAGATGTTGAGTTTTTCCGTTAGGTATCAAATAGTGACAGCAATCAAATGTGTCTGCGAAGGTATATTGCGTTATGGATAGTACTTTGTTTTTATTACGCGTACTCAGTATGCATAATTTATTCTTGTGACGAACGAGTTAGCTTATCTTGCACACACTTTGGGTGATTTCTTTGTCTATATTTTCCATGTCCTGATTGCTAGAAGAACTTTGTTTTGAACATGTATCTTGCCCCGGTTGATCTACACTAATAGACTTTTCCGCTACAACAATACGCTGATTATCTAATTTTGTATAAGAGACTCATTCTCATCTTCCTTTTTCCGCGCAGATGTTGGTGGGGTGGAAAAAGATTTCCCATATCCAACCTTTTTATATAATTCTATGATTTTATGACATCTTTCCAATAGGGATGATGCCTGGGTAAAAATAAAGAAATTCTATTTAGTCCGTCAGTCAGGTAATAAAAAAATATTAGACACGTATTTTTTGCTTTATCATATTAATAAAAAAATACTTAGATAACACCCATTAAAGTTCGGGAGTGAAGGCTAGCTACGTCACTTCTACGTATAAAATCTACCAAGACGTGACGTCATGCCACATTTTAACTCAATGTATCGCCGTAATCTTTTGATTGCGTAAAAAAAGAAAAAATATGTGTGCAATATTTTTTACTATTCTACATGACGGACAAATAAAAAAAAAGTTGTCGTCATCCCTATTCCCATTTCAGGCTCGTATTTTCTGCATTTAAATTCTCAATTTCATTATTTGCAATCAACAACTCCTCCTGTACAGATGATAGTTGTATTTGTAGGTCACGTACTTCTAAAGTGTCGCACGGGTCAGGTAGACTGCTCCGTGGTATCAACAATGTCGAGTATGAAGTGTTCATAATCGACACATTATTATGAGACGTAGTTTTTCATATTTTCCTTAATGTTATATTACAAGTGCCTTCAGCCGCCATTATTGGTTGATATAAATAGAAAATAATAATAATTAAAAATAATTAATCTATGTATGTCAGAATCGAACTTGATATCAAACAAAATCAGTTTCGCAAAAGAAAAAGATGGGCAAAAATAACTATGACCATTGGGATCGAAATTGAGGCGTTCCATTCGAACATTAACATAATAATGATAATAATATTCTTTATCCATCAGACAACAATGATCCAGCGTGTTAGTAAACAATATTATAACTTATTACTAGTGTTAGTAGCTCAAATACAATACCAAAGACAGAATAAATAACTAGTGTTGTGAAAAGGACATCACCAATTAACGGTTAGTGATTGTCCTTCTCACAAAACTTATAATAATTGGAGAGTCGATACTCTCCGCCACAGTTTTCAGAATGCTGTTGCCACTCGCCCGCAACCTTGACAACAGCGACGCGGTTTTCTTACGAATGACGGCTTGCAAGCCGTCAGTTCTGCTTTCCGCAAACATAGAAGAAGCGCTGCACCATCGTGGCAGTCCCAACAGCATCCTAAAAATATTATTATATTGTACGCGTAGGTCATCCAGCACTCTTTTGGTATAGTTGACCCAAAGGTTCCCCGTGTAAAAGCACTGGCAATATGCCTTAAAAAGTGTTACTTTCACTAGATTGCTACACCGAGCGAACCTTCGGGCCAACATGTTACCTCGGACCGCCAATGCCCTACGCTCCCTTTCAATATCAACATTGTCCTTAAGGTCGTCATTGAGGAAATGCCCTAGATATTTAAATTTAGTCACTCTTTTGACGTTCAAGCCGTTAAGGGTAATGTTAGGTAAAGTATCTGGGCATTTACCGCCGGCCTTAAAGACAATGTATTCGCACTTCTTAACATTATAAACAAGCCCGTGTGAGGCAGCATACGCCTGACAGACCCTCAGCATTTCATTCACAGCACCTGCCGTCGGCGCCAACAACGCCATGTCATCAGCGTAGCTGATACTATTTATTTTCACACCATGGACGCTACAACCGACCCGCATATTGCTAAGGTCCACAATTAGGCCATCTATATACGTGCTAAATAGCCTAGGGGATATCAAACCACCCTGTCTCACACCACATTCTAACCTATATGTCTCAGAAAGTGCATTGGACCACTTTACAACGTTTTCTTGGTTTCCATACCAATATTGTAGTATCCTGAGGACTCCTGCCGGTACACCCCTATCCCCAAGCTCTCTCCAGAGTACATCATAATTTACCAGATCGAATGCTCTGGAGAGATCCAGAAAACAGGCGTATACCGGCGTTTTATGATCAGTGTAATACTGGACCGTATGCTTGAGACTTACTATGGCGCTTTCCGTTGACAATCCTGCTTGAAACCCGAACTGTGAGTCATGCACGGACAGACACTCCCTCAAGCTAGAATCAATCATACCGTCCAGCACTTTTGCCATTGTGGTTGCGAGAGATATAGGTCGATAGTTTGACTTATTTGATATGTCGCCCGTCCTATTCTTAATTATAGGAACCACCAGTGTTTTCATTAGTTCTGCCGGCAAGTAAGAGTGACTTAGGCACATAGTATAAAACAACGACAAAACCCTTGGTAGATGCACCCCAGCAAACTTGAAATGCTCAATACTGAGCCCATCATGTCCGGGAGATTTGCCTCTGCTCATATTTTTAATTACAGCCGCAACTTGTTTGGCTGAAAAGAACATTAATGACTGCATTCCTTGAATTTCAGGCCCAGCATTGATCATACCAACTGAGGGACCCAGAGGAGACCGCACTATAAAATGCTCCTTGAATATATTTGCAATCTCCCTCGGCTCACTCCTTCCGCTGACATTCACAGAGATGCCAGGCTTAATATCAAGCTTACTCGTGGACTTCCAAAACTTAGCAAAATTATTTGTCGCTCTTGCTTTTGCTATCATATCCATCCTTATTTGCTCCTGGGTTTTTTGGCACCATTTTAGCCGAGCCTTGAAGATATTACGGGCCACTCGCATTTGTTCAAAAATAACCCCAGAGGATGGCCGATTGTGTAAAACCCACAGTTCAAATTTAAGCCTGGCCTCCCGGTGTGCATCTTTTACATGATAATTCCACCCGCACAATGTCTTGTGGTTCCTACTTCTAACTATAGTCCCTACCTTTTCATATGTTTGCTCGGCGGCATCACATAATGCACATGATATTTTACTATATAATTCATCTAAAATAGCTTTGTGCTCGCCTGAATTACAAAAACTATGGCTACACTCTTGAAACTCTGGAGGGAAATCAATCTCACGCAACTTACTATTACATAGCTCACGGTATCTGTCAATTTGTGAGTCATTTCGTTCCCCCCAAATAACTTTGTTGCAAGGAGTAGGAATTGTTACTCGCTTAGGTCTTACTATATTTAAGTCACACTCAATGCAAAGTGGTAGATGATCTGACGTATATACGTCATAAGTCAGCTAGTTTAGCACTTGATCTGAACATTGTAATAATATGTGAAATATTGCATCTATTCTGACTTCAAATAATTTTTAAACTTCTGACGGTCGTTACGTGACTCATGTTGCAAAAATGTTTGCACCGTCACACTGTATTACCTGTACATTTATTTTAGACACTTGTTTTTATTATGTATTAAATAGTTCAAGATCTTCTGATGATGAGATATTGTTTTGAGAGATAAACTGTATTTTATAAGGATTTGTTGCACCAAAGTTTTACTTTCAAGCAATTATTAGGTACACTTCACTTTTAGTTAATTTTTCACTTTTCTGAGTAAAGTTGTCGTCCAGAAAACAATAAGACAGTTAATTGTTGGCGATATTGTGACGTTGACACCACTTTCCACGTTAGATATTCGGTAATACAATTTTTTAATCATTTTATTCACGGAGCCAATGTCTACGTGACGGCAGCGCCATCTTCTTTTCAAACAAACAAACTTACTTTCGCATTTAGACGGATTTGCAAAATCCTTTTTTTTGTTTGAAAGGGTACGCTCTCGAGGTGGTACCATTGCCACCAAGTCAGAATCTGATGAGGGGCTCCCGTGGAAATCGAGGGAAACCTGTATAAAATTTTAAAGGGACACCTATTTATAGCGATTTGGGTATTTGTTATAGTAACTCGTGCATTTGTTTTAGAAAAGCATCATTTGGTGGATTGGAACTGATGATGACGAGCACAGATGGCCATCGGAACTACTCAATCATACCTAAGTATTTCACGGGTTGCGATTCGATTACTTTATATGGTTGCTAAGCATTTTATGCTCGTCATATGGTCGGCATATGGTGAAGGTGACTTCACCATCAGCTCCAGCTCTCCTGGTAAGAACCAGAAGAAGAAGAACTCCTCAACAATTAACGTCCCTGCATCGAGAAAAGCAATATTTTGTAAAAGGTGATGAGCAGTTGACATTAGGCTATTGTAAGTTAGATAAATTACAACTTGACCGGCTAAAAAGTGAAAAATAAAAACTTTACAAAATCAAAAACAACCGACTTCAAAAAAAAAACACTAAGAAGTAGAAATAACTTCAATTCCAGAAGTCGGTGGCAAAAAACTATACAGATCAAAAGACACCGACTTCCGAAATTAATTCGGTAGTCGGTGTCTATGGTTTTGTATTTTCGTTTTTTGCTACCGACTTCCGAAATTAAAGTTATTTTTCACTTTGTAGTGTTTTGATTTGGAATTTGGTTTTATTTTTGCTAAAAAGTATTTATTTTTCACTTTTTAGTAGATAGTGGTACCTACCCCACAAAAATTCGATTACCATTACCTGCTATGTAAATAACTGTTAGGAAGTTATTAAAACATCATCCACATAAACTAAGTGGGAAAAATACGCATTATTGAAGCTAACTCAAAAACTACCCAAGCAAAGTTAATATTTATATTTTATTTATTTTATTTTATTTTATTTTTCACTTTTTGGAAAACTTCCAGCTAAACATTTTTGCACGATTGAGAATAACAAAATAACGTATAACGTATAGCGGCTATTAAGGTTGAGATACATGAGCGTTCATTGTTAATCATATCTGTGTATATGCCTACGGACTCAAACGACAATTTACTCGAGTTTACGGAGTGTTTAGGCGAAATAAACTCCATTATTGCAATTAGTGACGTCGAATCAGTGTATGTGTTGGGAGATTTCAACGCACACCCGGGTGAGTCATTTGCAAAGCAACTATTAGACTTTTGCGCGGAACAATCATGGACTTGTGTTGATCTCGATTTGTTGCCTAACGATTCACATACTTTTATTAGCGAGGCACACGGATGTCGGCGGTGGCTCGATCACTGTGTGGTTACGAGCGCCGCGCGAGCAACCATTAATGATGTGACCATATTATATGATACCTACTGGTCTGATCACTATCCGATGCAATTGACATGTAATTTGAATTTAATAAAACCTAAAATTGTAATGTGTAATGAATTTAAAAATAACGTAATGTGGGGCGAAAGGCAGCCTAGTCAAATTGAATTATACCATAATTATTGTCACGCCAATTTGCGGCTTATCGATTTTCCACCAGAATTTGCTACTTGTGCTGATAAAAAGTGTAACTGTGATATGCATAAAGCTTTAATTAAGGATATGTATAGAAATATAGTAAGTATATTGACAGAAGGCGCGAAATCTTCCTGTAGTGCGACTTCAAACCCCGGTAGGGGGAAGCACATTATAGGCTGGAATAAGCATGTGAGGGAGGCTCACGGTAACGCTCGGCAATGTTACAAGAACTGGCTGTTGTATGGGAGACCTAGTTCAGGCCGGCTTTTTAATGAAATGACTGAGTCTAGACGTCTATTTAAGGTGAAATTGAAATGGTGTCAAAACAACCAACAACAAATTAAGATGGATATAATTGCAAGACACCATTCCAATAATCACTTTTCAAAATTTTGGAAATCAACCAACAAATTGAATATAAAGCCTAGCCGGCCCGTGAGCGTCGAGGGTGAACACGAGCCGGATGCCATCGCAGGATTGTTTCGGCAGCATTTCAAAGTTGAGCCGTTTGTGAACCGTGCACGGTCTGAAATGATGTCGGTGCCTGATGCTGGGGCTATACCTGGAGATATTAATGTAAAGTACACTGCAAAGGACATTGATGTTGTTATTAAATCTATGAAAAGAGGAAAATCTCCAGGTCATGATGGCCTCAGCATTGAGCACCTGCAGCATGCTGGGGTGCACTTGCCTAGAGTTCTGGCTCTACTGTTTAATCTGTGCATTAACCACTCCTGCCTGCCTGACGATCTCATGTACACCATTGTTGTCCCCATTGTAAAAAACAAGACCGGAAATGTCTCGGACAGGTCTAACTACAGGCCTATATCCTTAGCAACGGTTATAGCGAAGGTATTGGACAGTTTGCTTGACGGCCTTTTAACAAAACATATAAAACTGCACGATGGCCAGTTCGGTTTTCGAACTGGTCTATCCACTGAAAGTGCGATTTTGTGCCTCAAGCAGACTGTGCAATATTACACCGCTCGTAAAACGCCAGTATACGCATGTTTCTTGGACCTGTCCAGGGCATTCGACCTGGTCTCGTACGACCTGCTGTGGACAAAAATGTATCAAGACACTAGTTTACCCCCTGCAATTATATCTATATTTAAGTACTGGTACAATAATCAGAATAATGCTGTTAGGTGGGCGGCTAGTAAGTCGAAGGAATATAAGTTAGAGTGTGGGGTTCGGCAGGGAGGGTTGACCTCACCGAAGTTATTCAACTTATACATGGACCGCCTGATTGGTGAGCTGAGCGGCACCGGCATCGGGTGTCACATAGATGGAATTTGCGTAAATAATATAAGCTACGCGGATGACATGGTCTTGCTCAGCCCCTCAATCGGTGCGTTGCGTAAGCTACTCAGTATATGTGAAGAGTATGCGGAGGCCCATGGGCTCAGATACAATGTAAAAAAAAGTGAGATTATGGTATTTAAAGCACCTAAAAAAGAGGTCACAGTGGTATCTCCCGTCTCACTCTATGGTACACCATTGAACCAAGTCACTCACTTCAAGTATCTGGGCCACTGGGTCACCGAGGACCTTAAAGATGATTTGGATGTGGAGAGGGAACGCAGAGCGTTGTCTGTTCGCTGTAACATGTTGGCTCGCAGATTCGCACGGTGTACTGAACAAGTGAAGGTCACACTGTTTAGAGCTTTCTGCCAGACCTTTTACACATGCAGTTTGTGGACCAAATATACGCAGAGGACATACAACGCACTGCGTGTGCAATACAATAATGCGTTCAGGGTGCCGATGGGGCTGCCGCGGTACTGTAGCGCCAGTGGTATGTTCGCAGAGGCGCACGTGGACGGCTTTCACGCCGTGATACGCAAGCGAAGTGCGTCTTTAATGGTGCGGGTGCGCGGCAGCCCCAACGCCATTCTGGCCGCGTGCGCAGGCCGATGGGACTCCGTACTAATAGCGCACTGTATAGGCCTACACGCAATAGCAAGTGCCTGAAATATTTTCATTGTTTTGTTTATTGTTATTGTACTGTTGGATGCTACTACCCAGCCCAGGAACGCGGGGGGAGCGGTCACTATAAAACTGCCGCAGGTGGCGGGTCGGGCTCTTTTTTTCGTTTGGATTGCGTTGCGTGCGGAAGCGCTGTCCGTCTGCCGTTCGGTGTAATCTGCTAAAACTGGTATCTCTGTATCTCATTATTCTCTTGTTGATTTGATTGGTGATGATTTTGTTCCTCTGATTGTAATTGTCTTAAGTTTGATAATCATTTTTTCCAAAACTCATGTGATTAGTTTTTAGGTTAATAAATAATTCTTTTTTTTATTGTGATTTCACTTCTGTCCTAACATCAGAAGTGGGATAACAATCCAACCCCAATTTAGGCCCCTTGACCAGTTTGAATTTCATAACAGAGGAATTTTGTCGTTACCCACGTGTGAAATTTTTTTAATTTTTTTACTTTGCCTTTTTTCTCTTTTGTTGTTTATTGTTTTGTGTACAAAGAACTTGTTTTTGCGGTTGAATATGCCTTACACGCATAGTTCACGGAGCAGATCGCGTAGCAGATCGCACCGCCGGCATCGTAGACACGATCGGTCGCGAGATAGCTCACGAAAACCTCGGAATAAGTCACGTAGTCGTCGCGAACGGACTCCATCTAGAGTACGATCGAACGGGACGCCACCGCTTGTGTCATACGTTAGCCAAACACCGCGGTCTACCCCTGCAGAAACGCGAACGATAGACACAATCTTATCCCGTCTGGAAATGATCGAGAATAAATTCACGTCTACCCCCATTCCGCAATCGGACCCAACGGTGCCGTCCGTAGCTCAAGCTATAGTAGATGCGATCCACTGCATAAATCCGGGACGTCCCCATTATTTCGTGTCAAACTTTGACCCGTCTATCCATGACGTGGACTCTTGGTGTGATGAGGTGGATCGCGCACTAATAGCCAATCGCTGGAGTGACAGAGAACGCCTGTCACGCGTAGCCGGATGTTTAAAAGGCGACGCGAGAACTTGGTTAAACGAATGGGTAACCTCTGATAGATCGTGGAGTAGCTTTAAACGCGAATTTAAACCACTTTGTCCCCGAAAATTAGATTACGCGACAATACTTTTTGAAACAATGAATACGACGTCTAACAAATTCACGTCGTACGCTGAGTACGCGAGACGTACCCTGCTCCGTTTACGCATTGTCAAAGGCCTTAGTGAGGAGTTAATGACGCAAATAGTGGTCCGCGGCATAGACGATGCACAAGTACGGGCAGCGGCTGCAAACGCAGAACTCTCTTCAGAAAATCTGGTGTCCTTTCTGTCTATATATGCGAAACCAGATCAAACGAAGGGTGGCTCGGCTAAAACCACGGCCCACCCTTTGTCACGAAAACGCGGTACAGAACATGCAGATTCGAACCAGCGCAATAAGATCTGTTATAACTGTAAGGGCCAAGGTCACTTGTCTCACAATTGCCAAAAAAAATCTAAACCGTCCGAGCCAGTGTCGAAAGTACGTCCCAACGTTCCAACTTGCACGTTCTGTAAAAAGACAGGGCATACGGAGGACGTTTGTTTTGCCAAAGAAAGATCGTCTGGACCACAGGGTCAGCAGAACAAACGCAACGTAAATTTTTGTCAGGATCCTGCGGAAGAAACCGCGACATAACCACAGCAATAGTACACGGCATACCGATCGATGTGTTAATAGACAGCGGCGCGCTTAATGTCTCCCTCATATCGTCCGACGTAGTCAAACATTTGGCTTGCGCAGTAAAACCCACTAAGTGTGTATTGAGGGGTATTAGTAACCACGAAATTGTGTCCACGTCTTACGTAACCCTTACGATTGAGTTCGCTAATATTGCGCTAGAGGCTGATTTCGTTGTAGTGCCAGCCGCGTATATGAGTACACCCCTGATAATTGGAACTGACATTTTGAATAGGGATGGCATAACGTACATCAGAACCAAAGACCGACAATATCTCACACGCACGCCTGACAGTCGGAACACGTCTCTTGTGTTCACGGTCTCTCAAGAAACTGACATACCTATAGTTACGCCACTACAGGGAGTCGAGCGGGACTCTCTTAAGAGAGTAATTGATGATTTTGCGGAGTTTTTTATAACAGGCACGGCGACAACTACTGTCACTACGGGCGAAATGCATATCAACGTAACCAGCGACGTGCCCATTACCTACCGCCCTTATAAACTTTCAATTGCTGAGAAAGTTAGAGTTCGCGAAATCATCAATGACCTTCTACAGAAGCGTATTATTCGAGAATCCGAATCCGAGTACTCTAGTCCGATAATTTTAGTGAAGAAAAAGGATGGGTCGGACCGGCTTTGCGTTGATTTTCGCGCTTTGAACTGGGTGACTGTCAAAGAGCGATATCCGCTCCCGTTAATAGATGACCATATATCGATATGGTCATCTATTATCGTTTAGGTGACAAAAACATAACGAGATACTCGTCTCTTGATATGGCCTCTGGCTTCCACCAGATAAAAATTGGTGACGAATCAGTCCATCGCACTGCATTTGTGACGCCCGAGGGGCATTATGAGTACTTAAAAATGCCATACGGTCTGACAAATTCGCCCATCGTGTATCAACGCATCATCAACAAAACGTTGCGCAAATTCATCGACGCGGGACAAGTTCTGGTTTACATAGATGATGTACTGTTGATGAGCGCCACAGTGGACGATGGTGTCGATCTGTTGCGACAGGTACTTACGACCTTGACCAAGGCAGGGTTTTCGATAAACGTACGCAAGTGTGTCTTTCTCACCACCGAGGTTGAATATCTTGGCCGGATAATAAGCCAAGGTCAGGTTAGACCGAGCCCTCACAAGATTCAGGCATTAGTAGACTCGCCCGCCCCGGAAAATGTCAAACAACTCAGACAGTTCCTAGGACTGGCCGGTTACTTTCGGAAGTACATTGAGAGCTATGCAACGAAAACGTTCCCAATTTCACAATTAACCAAAAAAGGTGTTCAGTTCAAGTGGGGTCCCCAACAGGAAAAAGTGCGACAGGAAATTATTTCAATTTTGACTAATGAGCCTGTATTAGCAATTTTTGACCCAAGTTTACCCACAGAGGTTCATACTGATGCGAGCAGCATCGGTTATGGCGCAATTCTTTTACAAACCCACCCGAACGGTAGTAAAAGAGTGGTGGCTTACTTTAGCCGGACCACTCAAGGCGCAGAGAGTAGATACCACTCTTGTGAGTTAGAGACGTTGGCGGTTGTGAAAGCATTGCAGAATTTCCGACACTATTTAATCGGACTCCAGTTTAAATTAATTACAGACTGTAATGCTCTCAAATCCACCGAACGTAAAAAGGATCTGCTGCCGAGAGTTGCCCGCTGGTGGATGTACCTCCAAGATTTTACCTTCGAGATGGAGTACCAAAAAGGGGCGATGATGTCACACGCCGATTATTTGAGCAGAAACCCCCTTCGTAAGGTGCTTCATATCACACAACGTCGCAATTGGGCTCAGATAGCGCAAGCTGCAGATGAAGAGACACGGGAGCTTCTCCAAAGACTTAGAGAAGGCGGCCTAGATCCAAATCGCTATGTCCAGAAAAACGACCTTTTATACTATAAGTACACTCCGATTGGCGAGCAACCGCGTTTCCTTTGTTTTATTCCTCGAGGTCACAGATTTAGTCTGCTTCGAGTGTTCCATGACGAGCACAGTCACATTGGCTATGACAAAACCTTGGACCTAATCCTAAGGCACTTTTTGTTCCCAGGCCTTAGGCAATTCGTTAAAAAGTACCTCGAACATTGTTTGATCTGCATCTCCAAGAAACGGGTGTCTAGGGCTCCAAAACAAAATATAACTTCGTGGGAAAAACCCGATCAACCTTTTTCGGTTGTACACTCAGATGTACTAGGTCCACTTCCCGAGTCAAACGGCTACAAGTTTGTTCTTATTATTGTGGATGCGTTCACTAAGTACACGCTCCTTTACTCCATTTATAGGCAGGATGTAGAAGAACTTTTAAGAGTGTTCACGAACGCAGTTTCACTTTTTGGTGTACCAAAAATGATTGTAACCGACAGAGGCAGAATGTATCAGTCCACTAAGTTCTTAGATTTTGTTAAAGATATAGGATCGTAGATACACTCGGTTACTGCAGAGATGCACCAATCAAACGGCCAGGTCGAGAGGTACGCTCGCACCGTTCTAAACCTTCTTCGCATCGAGACCAATCACAAAGGGGCAGCCTGGTCCGAGACGCTGTGGAGACTCCAACTTACCCTTAACGTAACCAAGCAGAAGACGACTCAGGCATCGCCGTTAAATCTGCTGGTGGGCACCGACGCGACAACCCCCATCATCAGGACACTGGTCCGTGATGTTACTTTGGAAGGAGTACAGCCGAATCGTGAAGCACAAAGAGAGTTACGCCGAGCCCGCGCGACTGATCTTTTAAAACAAAACCAATCCCGACAGGATGAGTATGTAAATCGAAACAGACGCGCACCAAAAGTCTTTAATGTGAATGATTTGGTTTTCGTCATAAAGTTTTCGTAGGCAACTGGAAAAATGGACCACGGGATGAGAGGGCCGTACAAGGTTATACGCGCGCTGCCGAGTGGGCGGTATGAGCTGCGCTTGTTGACCGGCTCCTATGGCAAGACGACGCAAGCTGCTGCTCAGTACATGGTGCTCTGGAAAGGGGAGTGGTGTCCTGAGACTTGCGCTGCATTCTTTGAGCGTGAGTGTGCTTGCGTACCACGAGTATGAGGGGTCTGCATTGCCATAGAGGGTTGTGCAGATCTTGAAGTGAGACAGTAGACGGAATGCGAGACGTCTACGGCAGGTAAACTGCGAGGTACCTGACCGGTCTCACAAAGAGTGGCCTTGCCACCCACGTAACGGATGTCGTTCCCGTATAACGTGTGTTTTGACGTGTAGAGGACGGACTGCGAGACGTTCCTTTCGGTGATTTGGTAATCGCCCTACACGATGGGTCATGTAGAGGACGGACTGCGAGACGATCCTTTCGGCGTTCTACGCCCTACATGACAGCGAATGAACATGGATCCATGTGTGTTGAATGATGTATGAATGTTGATGACATGAGTAATGACGTTTCTGTGTGATGAATGGAACTCTATGGAGTACTGAGATAACGTCTTGGTACCTCATAGACTTTTTAGCTAGCCAGTTTATGAGTCTGGAGAATGAAAGAAAAAGGCCATGCAAGACGAATTGAGTGAAAGCAAAAGAATAGGCAAACGTGTTTGCTCTCTGAGAGACGTTAATCTTCCTTGTTGGTTTCACAGAAGACGACCTAACTGAAGACACCACTTCCGCTCATCATGGTGCAGAGCCAGTCGCTGGACCCTCCCGTCCAGCTGACGAAGCCTATGGAGCAACCAGAGCTTGCCGGACATTTCTGATGCTGTCGAGGACGACGCATGATCAGGATGGCCGTGTTGGATGCTACTACCCAGCCCAGGAACGCGGGGGGAGCGGTCACTATAAAACTGCCGCAGGTGGCGGGTCGGGCTCTTTTTTTCGTTTGGATTGCGTTGCGTGCGGAAGCGCTGTCCGTCTGCCGTTCGGTGTAATCTGCTAAATCTGGTATCTCTGTATCTCATTATTCTCTTGTTGATTTGATTGGTGATGATTTTGTTCCTCTGATTGTAATTGTCTTAAGTTTGATAATCATTTTTTCCAAAACTCATGTGATTAGTTTTTAGGTTAATAAATAATTCTTTTTTTTATTGTGATTTCACTTCTGTCCTAACAGTACTATTACTAACATAGGCTAAGAACATTGTTACTAACAAATTATGGAAGCAATTCTGAAATAAATTTTATTATTATTATTATTATTTTTTTACATTTCTCGGGACCCTGGGGTCCCGGACCTTTGAAAGGCGTACAAGGAGCCGAAGCCAACTCGCAGAGGCCCCTTAAATAATTTTAAACGATAAGGAGGCACCAACCGACGATTATCCCTGTATGCACTATGCAAGTGCACCCAAGGACAACCCCCGGTTGGTGCAGGACTATTGTTGTGTGTGGAAACAAAACACATTGGGCTATGGGTCTGGGTAGCAAAATTGGATTGGGTAACTTGAACTATGGAAGAACTATGTCCCCTGCCTGACCAATGTTATATATTATACACGGATAAAATGGCAGGGGGTGACTTGCACACTCAATAATGGGCCCCCGGAAACGGCCGCTAGCACATAGCGACAAGGGGGCAACACTTCCTGAGATGCTTGAGGAGTGGAGAGGTATTCCACGGCTATCAGGACAATCCCGGAAGTACGGTCAAGATCCCTACCAGCACCTTACTGGAATACTTCCTTCCTCCGAGCATGTTTGCTCTTGCGAATCTCCACTCAATCCTGCCAATAAAGGCAAGAAAGAGGTGGGAGCTCTGTTCCTCGTCAGTGTTCACTCCAGCCGGCCAATAAAGGCAAGCTAGAGATGAGGACAAGATTAGAAGAGATAGGGTCCGTGGGGTCGCTACTGCCCAACAGTTCGCCACATGCTGCCCTGCGGGTTTCTGTATCTCTCTTGGTCTGACTCCTCATCCTAGACCCGTTCCGGCAAAGTAAACTCTACCGGCACAGACCTAAAGTTTGAAGCGCGCAAGCCCCACCACGACGTCAACGTAGAGATACAGCGGTGGGGTTATTATTATTATTATTATTATAAAATTAAGGCCAATTAAAAGTTTTCACATACAGAAAAGAACATATAAAAATAAAAAATTGAGAAGGTAGACAAGTTTTAAGTAAAAACCATATCATAAGTAAACATGTGTTTAAAACAGCGTAAATTGAGTAAAAAAAAAAAAATGAGTAAAATAAATTAGTTTACGTGATCAAAAAAGAAATCACAGAGTCCTTATTAATTTTGAAAAAAACATTGAAAACATCGATGTCGACGCCCCGGCGGCAGACCGAATTATACGTATGACTCGCTCGCTGATTAAGTATGAATTTTGTCTGTAATTCGTTCGTACCACAGGAGTATGCAATAGGTAAGGATTGCGCAGAAAAGCAGAAGGAACCCGCAGTCCGATTTTGTTTAGCAATTCGGGAAGCCCGGTAGAACCATTAGCAATTCTAGTCAAAAACGCTAAGTCTGCAATTCTTCTACGTTCAGAAAGAGGAAGTAGATGGAATCTTTTACAGCGTAGGAGATAAGTGGGAGAATAAGTTTTAGACCGGAATTGAATATACCTCAAAAATTTTCATTGTATGCCTTCCTAACGCTTGATGTATATGTTGTAATTGGGATTCCAAACTTGAGAGGCATTCTCGAGATGACTGCGAACAAAAGTACATTAGAGAATTTTAATGATTTTGATGCTCCTGAACTCAGATGAGACTCTCAATATAAACCCTAGTGATTTTGATGCTTTATTAATGATTTTATCTACGTGTTGATCAAATAAAAGTTTTGAATCAAATACAACTCCCAAGTCTTTTACTGTGTTAACCCTAGCTAGGGATCTGTCCAAAAGTTTATAGTCAAATGTGATAGGTACGGGCTTCCGAGTGAAGGAGCACACGTAACACTTGGAGACGTTTAAATGGAGCTTATTAGTGCTGCAGTAGTACTGGAACCTATCTAGATCCTCCTGCAGTGATATAGCATCTGATAAGGAGGATATCTTTGACATAATTTTCATGTCATCCGCATATAGAAGTATTTTAGAGTGAAGGAAGCAGGAATCAATATCGTTGACGAATAAATTGAATAAGAGCGGCCCTAATAAAGATCCTTGAGGAACTCGTGATGGGATACGCATTGATCTTGATGAATACCCATTCAGCACAACAGTCTGACACCTGTCCTCTACATACGACTTAAACCAACGGAAGAGATTACCCCTAATACCCGTCGATAGAAGTTTCCGCATGAGAACGACGTGATCAATTCTATCGAAACATTTGGCATAGTCTGCATAAATGACGTCGATTTGGGACCGATTTGACATAGCTTCAGACAAGAAGTCACTACAGAGGACGAGGTTTGTAGTTGTTGAACGACCACCCAAGATACCATGCTGGTTTTCGCTGAAACTGAGTCTGAGAGCAGAGTAAACTTGCCTGTATACAATTTTTTCTAATATTTTAGCAAACACGCATAATTTGGATATCGGTCTGTAGTTTTCAACGCAGTTTCTCATTCCCTTTTTGTGAATAGGAGTTATATAAGCCGACTTCCATATAGCAGGCATAACCCCGGTATTAAGAGACCGTCTGAATAGGATTGTAAGAGGAACCGAGAGGCTTGTAGCACAGTTAACTATGAAAACTGGTGGGAGCTTATCTGGACCAGCAGATTTATTTAAATCCAAACGCTGTAACAGTTTTATAACCTCGTCTTCACAAACCTCTATAGCAGCAATATCGTATGTACTATCAGACCGCTCATTGGTACAATGATATTGTGCATTATTCCCAGAGCTGGTGGATTCACAAAAGTTTGACAGAAAATAATCGCCAAAGAAATTGCAAATTTCTTCACCATTGCTAGTGGACAGGTCTCCAAACCGCAGCACGGAAGGGTAGGAGTTGTTTTCCTTTTTTGATTTTATATAGCTCCAGAAGGCTCGAGGGTTGTTGCGTATAGAAGATTCTACCTTTGCCATGTTATCATCGAACATGCACTTCTCTAATACCTTTGCACGTTGCCGTAATATTACAAAAGATTGGTAGTCCGAATCGTTCCCATACTTTTTACATTAAGCGTGGTATTTGGATTTTTCTTTAATAATTTTTATTAACGGACTCTTATACCAGAGGGGGTATTTAGACTTGGAAACAACTGTTTTCGATGGGATATAAGTTTTGTGTACTTTATATAAAACACCATAAAAGAATGCTACGGCATCGTCTAGTGACCTATGGCCCAACTCGTACTGCCAGTCAACGACGTTAAGTTCATCTTTTATTGCTGTGTAGTCAGCAGACCGGTACAAGTATTTAACATAGGGACGAGCTGGCAGACCATGCAGCTGAACAAAGTCCGCCGTAATACATAGTGCATTGTGGTGCGGATCTTCAGGAACTAGGGGATCAATGCTGCAGGAGACAGAAACTTCATTATTGGAAAATACCAAGTCCAGAATCTTATTGTTTTTGTTAGGGTGACAGTTGTACTGCAACAGGTTACATGTGTTAATGTTGTCAACAAATATGGTTTGGGCGTGACCGTTCAGGTTTGTAGGGTGCAGAGAATAACCATCATTTGCAGGGGTCCTTGATATATTGGGTTGCTTAAAGTCTCCCAGCACAATAAACTTGTCAACCGGGTGCTCCATTGGGACCACCCTTGGGATATCTCCTTTCTAACAAAAAAGAATCATCAAAATCAGTTCATAAATGACGAAGTTATCCGCGAACACACATAAAAAATATATATGCGGTGGAATTGAGAAACCTCTTCCTTTTATGAAGTCGGTAAGAAAGGTAGTTCCACAATTTTCCACAGGCCGTGGCGCGCATTCTACTTGGCTATTTAATCAGATTTAATCTGTAGTACGCAAGCATATGACAAAATTGTTGCCAACTAAAAAGTATAATATCAGATAGCAATAAATTGCATAAAAATACTAAAACAGAATTTTAGTTCAATCGGGAAGCACAGACTCCGGTTATGACTTCCACCGATAGTCATCTGCCTAGCCTGTCCTCAAATATATTTGGGTTGGCTTCCAGTCCAACCGGATGCAGTTGAATACCAGCAATGTTTTACATATCCGACCTCCACAAGACCACAACCCAGTTACTCGGTAATACCAACTGACCAAAAGACCGACTGGACTCTGAGGGTTGAAAGGTTGGAATCGCCCCACGACATCAAGTCATTCATGGTGCGAGTTCCAACCCAACATCTACAAACCTGCTTGAAGGAGGACTTGGTCGAAAGGTGTCGTATACCGACGTTTTCGATGACGGTTACGCGACACCGCACGCAGCGCAAACCGACGCCTAAGATTTTTAATATTATGTAATAGTTTATTAGGGTCCCATACCAAAATGGTAAAAAGGACAACAACTCGGCCTGTCTGTCTGTACATCTGTCACAGCTGTATATCTCAAGAACTACTAATGCTATCAACTTGTTTGGAATACTTCTAGATGACGTTTGTACCAACTATTTTTCAATTAAACATATGTATATTTCTTTTTTGCAACAGGGTCTGAAAATGTGTGATAAAGATTCGAAGTGGGACTACTAGGGCATGTGGGGTATCATATGAAAGACCGCTGTTTGCACATTCTCAAACAGTTTTTCTTTTTTTTAGGCCGCATAGTTTCGACTTTTGATGAAAAGTGTAAAAAAATACCGACCGCCCTTATCTCCAAAGTTTGAATAGAAAAAATCTGAAATTATTGTACGTGATAGAAGTTTATGTAAAGATTACAGGAAAAATAAAACGATGTCTCTAAATAGCACACTTTTTCTTTAAAAATCATTAAAAAAATGTTCCATTATCGGTCAAGAGATGGCGCTGACCTAAACTGCAATATTCTACATCGCAGTGTTAAAATTGACGAATATAGGCATCACCGATGAAAATTTATAAACGTTTCACAACCAAAATGTATATATGTATGTTGGTACAGAACCCTCGGTGCGCGAGTCCGACTCGTTCTTAACTGATTTTTTGTTGTTTATATTATTTTATGTAATTTTTCTATGGCCTTCAGTTGCCTGATAATAAAATGATTATTATATTATTATTATTATACGATACCCCTTGGTAAGACTGGCTGTCAAACTTTCGGGCTTCCCCCGGTGGGTTCCCGCATTGTCGAAGCGGGGGGCTCAGTAGCCGTGGCTTGGTCACCCACGGTGAAGCGATGAGAACCTGAGGAGAGGCTGCTTGCCAGGACTTTTCCCAGGAAGCCGACGGCGACGTTGCGGCCAACAAGTAGATAGGTTGCGATTCGGCTTGGGCGACATCGCAACTGAGGCAGGCCGCGATGTCGTATGGGAGGCATCGTGGCTGAGGGTTGGAGCTCGCGGCGGAAGGAGGAGTGTCGGTATTTCGTTGGCCGCTCTCCCTACCCTCTGCGGCCGAAAAGTGGTAAGCGGCCGGGCCATAGACTTGACCGGTCGTACTGGAACCAAGGGTGCCTAGACACGGGGTCGTCTAGCGCCCATGTGCTGGTTTGGTCCTTGGGGTGGTCACAGCGTGCAATGTGTTCTGGTGCGCCGGTGATGGGGGTACTCCCCGGAGGAGGGTCCGGTGATGGACAGCCGCGGTGAGTGCTCACGCGTGCCCGTGCCCGGTTGGAGACTCACATAACTGCACTATCTCCCCGTGGTCGTGCAGTATGCATGAGCATATTACTTTAGCATTTCTCCGCAAGAAAGACTCGGGCTTCTGACGGGTAGTCAGAAGCAACGACCGTCAAAAGTCTACAAATGATAGCCGGGGCCAGCGGTTAAACTTCCCTTCCGAGGCACGGAGGGGTCTCGACTAATAGTATGTTTATACAGGGTGTAAGTGTAAACAGTGTCAACCTTTTAAGGGGTCATTGTACTCATCATTATTAACAACTTTGACTATGGGACCAAACCTGAAATCGCGAAAAAAATCAGCTGTTCCCTACATTTTGACGATTTATGCGTCATAAATGTACTGAACAGCTGATTTTTTTTCGCGATTCCATGTTTGGTCCCAAAGTTGTTCATAATGATGAGTTTTTAAACGATACAGAGTTATAAGTTAAAATTATTAATGAGGCATATAAACGATATAGAGTAATAAGTTATAATTATTAATGAGGCATATAAACGATATAGAGTTATAAGTTATAATTATGAATGAGGCATATAAACGATATCGAGTTATAAGTTATAATTATTAATGAGGCATATAAACGATATAGTTATAAGTTATAATTATTAATGAGGCATATAAACGATATCGAGTTATAAGTTATAATTATTAATGAGGCATATAAACGATATAGTTATAAGTTATAATTATTAATGAGGCATATAAAATTTTGACATATGTAATTTATTTTTATTTTTTGACTATTAGAATGTTTGTTTTGTACTAATTATTATTATTATCCATATTACTCGGGACCCTGGGGTCCCGGACCTTTGGAAGGCGTACGAGGAGCTGAAGCCAACTCGCAGAGGCCCCTTACAAAATTTTAAATGATGAGGAGGCACCAACCGACGATTATCCCTATATGCGCTATGCAAATGCTCCCAAGGACAACCCCTGATTGGTGCAGGACTATTGCTGTACGTGAAAACAAAACATATTGGGCTATGGGTTTGGGTTGCTAAAGTGCATTGGGTTACTTAAACTATGGAATAACTATGTCCCCTGCCTGACCAATGTTATACAATTATACACGGATAAAATGGCAGGAGGTGACTTGCACACTCAATAATGGGCCCCCGGAAACGGCCGCTAGCACATAGTGACGTAGCGACAAGGGGGCAACACTTCCTGAGGTGCGTGAGGAGTGGAGAGGTATTCCACGGCTATCAGGACAATCCCGGAAGTACGGTCAAGATCCCTACCAGCACCTTACTGGAATACTTCCTTCCTCCGAGCACGTTTGCTGTTGCGAATCTCCACTCAAGCCGGCCAATAAAGGCAAGAATGAGGTGGGAGCTCTGTTTCTCGTCAGTGTTCACTCCAGCCGGCCAATTAAGGCAAGCCAGAGATGAGGACAAGATTTCTCCCGGGAAATAGGGTCCGTGGGATCGCTACTGCCCAACAGCTCGCCACATGCTGCCCTGCGGGTTTCTGTAACTCTCTTGGTCTGGCTCCTCATCCTAGACCCGTTCCGGCAAAGTAAATTCTACCGGCACAGACTTAAAGTACGGAGCGCGCAAGCCCCACCACGACGTCAACGTAGAGATACAGCGGTGGGGTTATTATTATTTCGTTTATTCATATTGTCTTTTCTTATAAAATACATTTTTAAATATTTCTTAAAAAATATTTAAAAAAAAACATTTAAAAATATATAAAATAGTAGTCTGCCGGTGTCGGGAGCAGGGTCCAAGGCACCGGTGGTTAGTGCTGCAGAGATAGGAACCTCCTCACGATGCGGGCCGTATCAAGGAGTACTGCCTTCTGAATCTGGCCCTTGATCCAACCGCCTAACCAGAGCCTTGAGAGATGGTGGTCGAGGCTTTCGGCCATCAGGCCATTGGCCGTTACGACAATCGGCACAATGACAGCCGAGCTCACATTCCATATGTCAACAACCTCGTGTGCTAAGTCGAGATATTTTATTTGTTTCTCTTTCTCAGCTTTCACGAGGTTCTCGTCATGTGGAATGGTAACATCGACTATCATTGCGCCGCGCGCTAATCTATCTATCACTACTATGTCAGGCTTATTGGTGACAATAGTCCTGTCAGTAATGATAGACCGATCCCAGTACAACGTCACATGGTCATTTTCGAGAACTGGGTCGGGCACATACTTGTAATATGGTACCTCAGATTCCACAAGTTTATATTTCAAAGCAAGTTGCTGGTGAATAATCCTGGCGACTTGGTTATGCCTGTGCAAGTACTCGCCGTTAGCCAGACGAGAACAACCAGAGATAATATGTCTGATGGACTCACCCGGACGGTGACATGCCCGAGACACGTCCACCGTCGCCTCCCTCATAATATGTTTCCGGTAGTTATTCGTTAAGATAACTTCGTCCATAATTGCACAGACGAAACCTTCAGTTTCCCCGAAAAGGTCACCAAAACGTAGCCAGGATACGGACGCTAAGAAATCTACACCGGGCTCATGAAGAGCCCGATAGAAGCGCCCGTGAAGCTTTGCCATATCCCCTTGTGGTCATCGGTAGTAAGTACTACAGGTTTGCGCCAGTTCTCTTTAGCCATGGAGAGCGGGGTGAGCCCCTTGTCTACTGCGACCACATCACGGTGCATACCCACTTCGGCTTTTAAAAAATATTCCCTGAGGCTGCACATTTCGCGGTTGTGTAGGGTCTTCGCATTTAAAAAGCCTCGACCCCCGCACTTCCGCGGAATGTACAGTCTCATTACCGATGATCGTGGGTGATGCATCCGGTTTGCGGTCAGCAGTGTACGGACCCTCCTATCCAGGGCGTCGAGTTCGGTCTGAGTCCATTTGAGTATGCCGAAAGAGTACATCAAGACCGGCATGACCCAACCGTTGAAGGCGCGCACCTTGTTTCCACCTGAAAGAAGACTACCTAATACCTTCTTCAGGCGGCCAAAGAAGCGCTCCTTCAACGATTGTTTCATGTCAGCAATGTTGATACCTAACGCTTCCGACATACCCAAATACTTATAGTTTTCCGATGACGAGAGGGATCTAAGGTTTATGGAATCCGAGAGTTGAATTCCCTCGGATTCCATAATCTCCCCTCGCTTTACATGCATGACTGCACACTTGTCTACACCAAATTCCATACTGATGGCGCTACTGAAAGTTTCAACCAAAAGGTGTGTAGTCCGTCCGGTCCCGGTGATTTCCAATTCGGTAACGGACGGACTGCTCTGGCTATGTCTAATGGCGTAATGAAAACTGCTTCCATTTCTGGTATAGTTCCACACACTCGCTCGATATCCTGCATCCAGCCAGCCTCAGCGTGACAGACGGG
Organism: Dicycla oo; assembly: GCA_948252095.1. Lineage (NCBI taxonomy): Eukaryota > Metazoa > Arthropoda > Insecta > Lepidoptera > Noctuidae > Dicycla > Dicycla oo. The sequence continues at coordinate 254,366 of OX411716.1, read as the reverse complement.
TACCGACCAGATGCTGCGCCAGAATGCACTCGTGGTGGCATCATCCGGGCGGGGCACGTCCGTCACATTTTGTTCAGGTCGCTCCCAAGCTCTATATACCCACCTTTCATCGCTCTGGAACACGCGACTCTGCGTGTATCGATCAACCCGCCGCTTATACCGCCGAATACGGCTCGCCCATGCACAAACTTTCTGCTTCAGGAAGTCGATGCGCTCTGTGACACGGGACATATATTCTGGAGGACTGATTCCAGTCCCCGAGAATGCCCGCCTTACAAAGCGCATCACTCGTGGTCGTGTATTGCCCTCCCTGAAGCAGTATAGTTTGCCGATGAGTACCCTGGCCCCATCGATACGACGCTCGATCCTGCATTGCCAGGCTGGTGTGGCTGGTTTTGGTCGAGTAGCTTCGTCACAGTTTGGAAACTTGACGTTAGACGATATGCCGCAACAGCCGCGCAATACAGGATCGAGTGTGTATCAACGAGATCCTTGCTTCTCTCGAAAAAAAATCTTAAGTTGCGAGTCCAGGGCACACACCAGGCTGCAGTCAAGGGTGTGGCCTTGAAGAAGACGCAGTCTTCTAAAGACAAGGCCATACCCGCAGCCAAGGCCTCCATTATGGCGGCAGCGGAGGCTCTACTTCAAGGGCCTCCGTCGGACGGAATGTCCGAAATGCGGGCGGAGGTCGCCCGCTTGACAGCCGCCATGGAGCTTCTCCGAAAGGAGAATGAGGAGCTCCGAGCAGACCTGGCCAGGCTTCGCGGAGCTGGCGCTCAGGAGGGGGTGCAGCAGGGGCAGGGCGGCCTCGGGCCTGCAGAGGACCGAGTTCTGGCCTTGGTGCGGAAGGAGCTGGCTGCCCTTAACAACCGGTTCTCGGTCCTTGAGGGAATCGTCCTGCGGCCCCCGCTAGGCCGACCGGCGGCCTCGGGCCAGCCAAAGGCGGCTTCGTATGCCGCCATGGCTGCCACGGCCAAACCAGGGTCGGCAGGGCAGGCGAAGGGCGGGGCCGTGGCTGCGAAGGCGCCTGCGAAGGCGCCCACGAAGGCGGCCGCGAAGGCGCCTGAGAGGGCCCCAGCTGTGGCGGTGACGACGCGGCTGCCCCCGCCTCCCAAATCTCCTCCGGCTGACGCCGAATGGCAGGTAGCTGGGGAGAAGAGGAAGGAGGGCAAGGCGGCAAGGTCGGCCAAGCGGAGGGAGAGGCGGCAGCGGCGCAAAGAGCGAAGCGTCGCGGCGAGGTTACGTGCCCCAAAGTCCGCAGCTGTAGTGATCACACTACAGCCGGAAGCGGAGAAGAAGGGCGTGTCCTACCGCGACGTGCTCGCCAAGGCGAGGGCGGCGGTGAACCTGGAGGAGATCGGTGTTACCGAGGGCATGCGGGTAAGGGTCACTGCGACTGGGGCTCGGATGCTCGAGATCCCCGGTGCGGCCAGTGGCCCGACCGCTGACGCTCTGGCCGAAAGGCTCAGGGCGTCCTTAAATGCGGACGAGGCCCGAGTGTCCAGACCCGCCAAGTGCGTTGACTTGCGCATCCTGGGTCTGGACGACTCCGTGACGGAGCGAGAGGTGGTGGCCGCCGTGGTCAAGACTGGGGGGTGTGCCTTCGAACAGGTGAAGGTAGGCACCATCCGTCCTGACCTCACGGGGATGCGAGCCGTTACGGTGATCTGCCCCGTATCGGCGGCCCAAAAAATAGTTGGGGAGGGCCGGAGGTTCCAGGTGGGCTGGGATTCCACGCGGGTGAAACTGCTGGAACCCAGACCTCTGAGGTGCTTCCGTTGCCAAGTGGGCAACCACGTGGGGGCAAAATGCACCTCGGAGGTGGATCGCAGCAGTCATTGCTTCCGTTGTGGTCAACCCGGTCACAAGGCCGGCTCGTGCAATGCCACGCCGCACTGCTATCTATGTGCGGCAGCTGGCGAGCCGGCCGATCACCGGGCTGGAAGCAAGGGCTGTGGTCCACCCACCAAAGCCCGGGGCAGGGGCAAGTCCTCCGCCTCCGCTACCGCCGTCACGGCCGCAGCCGCCGCCACGGCCGCCGTCGCTGCCGCCTCCACTGCCGTCGCCGCCGTACTCACTGCGGCAGGGCCCTCACAGGAGGCTCAGGGGGGGGCTAATATGGAGTGCCAGTAATGGCCCCATTACGCCTCCTCCAGGCGAACATCAACCACTGCGCCGCCGCTCAGGATCTGTTGCTCCAGAGCATGGCGCAGTGGTCGATTAACATCGCCGTGGTCGCTGAGCCGTACTTTGTCCCGCCCAGTGATTACTGGGTGGAGGACCTGAGCGGCTCAGTGACCCTCATTTCGTCGGCCGCAGCCGGTACCCTGTCCCTCGAAGCCGTCAAGAGGGGACAGGGTTGCGTTGCAGCACGGTTCGGGGGGATTGTCGTGGTAGGGGTATACTTCTCCCCGAACCGAACTCTCGCCGAGTTCCACAACTCCCTTGCGGAGTTGAAAAACGTCGTCGTCGGGTTTCGTTCCCTTCCCGTGCTCGTCCTCGGGGACTTCAACGCCAAGAATGTGGCTTGGGGTTCCCGGTATACGGACACACGGGGCAGGATGGTGGAGGACTGGGCTCTGGAGACAGGCCTGGTCATCCTAAACCGGGGTTCTGTCCCCACGTGTGTGCGGATGCGGGGCGAATCAGTGGTGGACATTTCGTTCGCCAGCCCCGCTCTGTTGCCACATGTTGTTGACTGGCGCGTCATAGAGGGGGTGGAGACCTACTCCGACCACCGGTACATCCGGTTTGATGTCTCCGCCCAGACCTCGAGCGCGCCGGTCCGCAGGCCCCGAGTGGTCCGCGGTGGGCGCTGAAGAAGCTGGACCGGGAGCTCCTCCTGGAAGCCTCGATCGTGCAAGCCTGGGTGTCACCACCGGACAGGCCTGCCGACATCAACGACGAGGCGGAGTGGTTCCGGGAGGCCATGTCCGAAATATGTGACGTGGCAATGCCCCGGGTCCAGCCCGGTCGCGCCTGGCGCCAGGTGTATTGGTGGTCGCCGGAGCTGACGGCTCTGCGCGAGGCGTGCGTTGCTGCGCGGCACCGGTACACCAGGCACCGCAGGCTCCGTATCCGCCCTCCGGATACGGAAGCCATTCAGGCGGAGCTGTACGAGGGGTACAGAGCGGCGAAGACCGCCCTCCGAGCGGAGATCTTGCGGGCCAGGGATCTGGCTCGCGAGGAGTCGCTGGAGACTCTAAACAGGGACCCATGGGGACGCCCTTATAAAATGGTGCGGGATAAACTCCGTCCATGGGCGCCCCCACTGACGCAGAGTCTCCGGCCCCAGCTCGTGGAGGACGTGGTGAGCGCTCTTCGCGAGGGGAACATACTCCCCCGCCCATGGCTCCGCTTCCTGCGGTGCCCGTTGCGGACCACATCACCGACGACGACTACGATGCTCCGGAAGTGACCGAGGTAGAGTTGAGAGTGGCGGTACGTAGGCTGAGTGCCAAAAATGCCGCCCCAGGACCCGACGGCTTACCTGGAAGAGCCTGGGTTCTGGCCTTTGGGGCTCTCGGGCCTCGACTAGGGGGGCTCCTAAGCGCATGCTTGGAGAGGGGCCAGTTCCCACTTCGTTGGAAGACGGGGAAACTGGTCCTCATTAAGAAGCCGGGGCGCCCTGCGGACTCTCCGTCCGCTTACCGACCCATCGTGCTGCTCGACGAGGTGGGCAAGCTCTTTGAAAGAGTTATTGCAGACCGCCTCGTCGGGTGGCTGGTGCAGGAGGGGCCGGATTTGGCGGAGAGCCAGTTTGGTTTCCGCAGGGGGCGCTCTACGGTGGACGCCATCATGCGCGTGCGAGCCCTCACGACGGGAGATGCTGTGGCCCGGGGTGGGGTCGTCTTGGCGGTGTCTCTAGACATCGCCAACGCCTTCAATACCCTGCCCTGGAGTTCATCAGGGAGGCACTCCGGTATCACCGGATGCCGACCTACCTCTGTCGAGTGGTTGAGGCCTATTTGACGGATAGGGCCGTCATCTACCCCGGTCATCAGGGAGAGTGGAACCGGCGAGAGATGTCGTGCGGTGTCCCACAGGGATCGGTCCTGGGGCCGCATTTGTGGGACATCGGGTACGACTGGGTGCTGCGCGCCGACCTCCCTAGCGGCGTCAGCGTGGTATGTTACGCTGACGACACGCTGGTCCTGGCGCAGGGGAGGTCGCACCAGGCGGCGGCTGAATTAGCGACACGCGGGGTTGCGATAGTCGTTGCGAGGATCCGGCAGTTGGGACTCGAGGTGGCCCTGCACAAGTCCGAGGCCATGTGTTTTCATGGTCCTCGGAATGCACCACCGTCGGGTTCCCAAATAACGGTAGGAGGGGTTCGCATTGGAGTCGAGTCGACGATGAAGTACCTGGGACTCGTCCGCGACAGCCGGTGGAACTTCGTGGAGCATTTCCGACGTTTGGCTCCCAGGCTGGAGCGGGCTGGGGCTGCCTTGAAGCGGCTCCTGCCCAATCTAGGTGGTCCAAACGCCTCCTGCCGGAGGCTTTACGCGGGGGTCGTGCGGTCCATGGCCCTTTACGGGGCACCGGTGTGGGCGCGTTCCCTGAGGCTGCGGCCAGTCCGCCGGTTGAACGCGTCCCAGAGGGTCATGGCCATTCGGCTAGTCCGGGGTTACCGCACGGTCTGCGGTGAGGCGGCGAGCCTCCTTGCCGGATTGCCGCCGTGGGATCTGGAGGCGAAAGTCCTCGCGCACGTGTGGGAGTGGCGCGAGGAGGCGAAACGCCGGGGCGTAACTCCGCTGCCGCGAGAAATCACGGTACAGCGGACAGAGCTCCGGCGGGATCTCATGGCGACATGGAGAGTGCGACTGTCGCAGCCCAGCGCTGGGCACGCCACAATTGCGGCGATAAGTCCCCTCTTTGAGGAGTGGTTAGAGAGGCGCCACGGCGTCCTCACCTTCCGCCTGACGCAGGTCCTTACCGGACATGGTTGTTTCGGGAGGTTCCTGTTTCGCATAAGGCGGGAGGAAACGCCCGGGTGTCACCATTGTGTGGATCGCCCAGAGGACACGGTGGAGCATACAGTGGAGGTCTGCCCGGCTTGGGCAGAGCACCGCCGTGTTCTCACGGAGGCGATCGGCGGCGGCGATCTCTCGCATCCGAGCCTGGTGCAGGCCATGGTGCGGAGCGAGAGTGCATGGGAGGCCGTCACCTCCTTCTGCGAAGCGGTAATGCTTGCGAAGGAGGAGGCGGAACGCGTGAGGGAGAGGCAGCCTCACGCCCTCAGTCGCCGCAGGAGACGCCCTGGGCGGCGGGAATCGATAGCCGATTTCCAGCCACCGTAGGCGCGGGCTTGCGGACGGTGAGTAGTGGGTAGCTCGCCGTCCGGTGAGGACCAGGCCCGGGTCAACGGCGCGTTGTGTTCCACGCGCGCCTCAAAGAGATGTCAGCAAAAGATGGGGTCCAATAGGGCCGATGCCGCTGGGGTCGCGGGTTGTTTGAAAAAGATACCGTGGCCCTGGCATAGGCAACTGAAGGAACACGGGTGGGTTTTAGTCAGTAAAAGTCTGACACGCCCTTCCGCTCCACCCAGAGCGGGAGAAGTTATTTGATGATTTCCCATCCACAAAAAAAAAAAAAAAAAAAGGGCCCTATTTTTTTTGTGCATAGGTAGGCGTGGTAATCGGGGTCTAAGTTCGGTCGGAGTGGACCTATACTAGCGAAACGCATCCTCCAGTGCGCCCCTCAAACGGACGTTGCAGTGGCTACTTACTGTGGCAACCGTATCATCCTTCTCTTCAACAACATAATTGGACCGCGGCGGGATTGCATCAATTGTTGAAGTTTGTACCGCGGTTTGTGTCGAAGTTGCGACGATATGGTTGTTATTATTATTATTATCTTTATTCAATTGTAATACATATATATAAATTATATTTTTAAATATTAGAATAAAAAAATATAAAAACATTTAAAAATAGTAGCCCACCGGTATCGGGAACAGGGTCCAAGCTACCGGCGCGCGGCGGTCAGGGCTCCAGAGAGAGGAACCTCCTAACAATGCGAGCCGTGTCCAGAAGTACCGCTTTCTGAATCAAGGCCTTGATCCAGCTGCCCAACGAGAGCCTCCTTAGGTGTTGGTATAATTATTATTTCGTTTATTCATATTTTATTTTCTTATAAAATACATTTTTAAATATTTCTTAAAAAATATTAAAAAAAAAACATTTAAAAATATATAAAATAGTAGTCCGCCGGTGTCGGGAGCAGGGTCCAAGGCACCGGTGGTTAGGGCTGCAGAGATAGGAACCTCCTCACGATGCGGGCCGTATCAAGGAGTACTGCCTTCTGAATCTGGCCCTTGATCCAACCGCCTAACGAGAGCTAATTATTATTATTATTAATTATTTTTTTTTAGCATAATTATTTACTTTGCATGTCTAATATTTGTATGTCTTAAGAAAAAACATAGCGTAGGTACTATTTTATATTTAAACTCCATTTGTTATAACATTAGAAAAAAGTGGCTCGCAGAAGCAGGAGTACGAAACCTTTTATTTGCAAGTTAAGTTCAAACAATTTTAATAAATAATGTATATGCTTTTTTGTAAGTAACAATGTATGGCATACAAGAAACCATATTCTATCTATCTACTCGTCACGATGCTTGGATAGGTACATGAAATTAACCAATTTTTAGTAACAATCAGTTTATTAAAAACAACTTTACTTATCACAATGGCATGTCCCTATTATGTTTTCAACAAACCAAATCAATACGACACAAAACACCAATTAACAATTTAATCACTGCTACCATCAGTCATCACAAATGATAATAATTAATTGACATTGGTGGTAACAACAAGTCATAATTTTAACTATAATTTAGAATGCCAGAGGATTAACAAAACTACACTTTCGCAAGCTAAATACCAACTATAAAAACATTTTCCAGTGCCATAGAAGTGTGAGATGATATTTATTGCTATTAAAGAAGAGACAAGGTTTTGCCACCTTAATTATACAGGGCTATTTTTAAATCATTAACTAAACTTTCACAGGGTGTTCTACCCATGAATATGAACAACTTTCACTATGGGACCAACTCTGAAATCACAAAAAAAAAATCTGCTGTTTCATACTTTTTGGTAGAGTAGGTATTGAACTTTTGTATGAAACAGCTGATTTTTTTTTGTGATTTCAGAGTTGGTCCCATAGTGAAAGTTGTTCATATTCATGGGTAGAACGCCCTGTTAAAGTTTAGTTAATGATTTAAAAATAGCCCTGTATAATGGAGATGAAACTTCTTCATCATCATCAGAGGATGATGAACAATCATAATTATTCATCATCCTCTGATGATGATGATGAAGAAGTTTCACCAACATTAATAATAAATCTTTCTGCAACATTATCCATTATACCATTAAGTTGGCAAAACCTTTCCTCTTCTTTAATTGTATGAGCAATGCAAGATTGCCATTTCTCTGCAGTTATGTTTATGAGTGCTTCACTTTTTCTAATTTATAACTTTTATTGTTTTGGGCTACATACCCTTTCATTTGAGCCCATACCAATTCTATTGGGTTGAGCTCGCAGTGGTAAGGTGGGAGGCGCAATACTAATACATATTTTTCTTTAGCCATCTCATCCACAGCAAACTTTTGGTACAAATGTTTTATTTGTTTTACTTTTTCTAATAAAGTGGCCCTAAGGTCTTTTTCCTCATAAGGGATATTTTTGTTTTTTAGCCACTCCTGAATTTTTTCCTGAGTTTTTTAGCCACTTTCCTCGAATGATATGGCGCATTATCCATAACAATAACAGCACCACTCTCAATTTTTGACAATATTAACTTGAACCACTTTTCAAAATTGTGTGCATCCATTTCAGAATGGTAGTCTCCATCACCCTTTTTGGCTTCAAATATTAATTCACCATCCATTAAAAACCCTTCTGTTGATCCTGTGAAATGAAATAAAAGCGAATCAATAATTGTGTACCGGGGAAAGAAATTAACTCAAAATGATGTAAAGATGAAATAATTTTAATTTCGGAAGTCGGTGTCTTGCGATCTGTATTTTAATTTTTTTGCCACCGACTTCCGAAATTAAAATTATTACATAATTTTGTGTTAATTTCTTTTTGAAGTCGATTTAATTTTTTATATAATTTTTTATTTCGTAATTTTAGTTTTTTAGTAAAAACTGGAATATTTGTTGGTAATAAGTAGTTAATAGTTTTGTTATAAATATTACCTACACTAGAATTTGACAAAGGTTTTGAGATGTTTGCCCTTTGACACCACACCCGTAGCTCGTATCAATAAGCCAGGTCGTTGCACTTACACGTTGAAAGCTAGGTCATCCTAACTATTGTCATTAATGAGGACCAAAAAGCACTTACCTGGTCATCTTCCATTATCTTGAAAACTACTAAACCGATTTTGATGAAACTTTCACTGTGCCCTAAGTTGGAGTAAATGTAAGCTAACAAAAAAAGAATGGTCACGATCCGATTAATAGTTTCGGAGATATGCGTGGGCAAACATACATACATACAAACATACATCTATAAAATTTTGTATATTTGCTTGCTATAATCAACTGGTTTATTAATTAGATATCTTACAATATAGGTAGACCGTACAAGAAAATAACAATCAATGGTATGATTATAGTGAACTATCCAAAATCCAAAGTCCAAGAGGCCGCTCCGCTTGTGCTTCGCCGTTATAAAGCCTCTGGTGCCCCCACTCCAGGAACCTCAGCAATATGAAACTGCCTTCGTTGATGTCAGTTTCTTCGCTGTCGTCCGCAGATGGCGCTCCAAATGCAACGTTGCCAACAGAAGTATACTAGATTCTTTGTGAGGGTAGGTACACAGCCCACACTAAGTAACAGTGTTTTTTTTTTATATTTGAACTATTACTAGATTCTTTGTACACATAAGTAACAATTAATTTTTATAATTGAACTATTACTAGATTCTCTGTAAAAGTAGGTACACAACCCACACATATTGTTTTATATTTTTTGTTTTTCAATAATTTGTTGTGATTTTAATTGAATGGTAAATTCTAAATCTAACAAAGTTTTTTTTTAAATAATCGGTTGGAAAGCAGTCACATGGTATATCTACAATCTTGCACACGTTTTAACGCTTAAAGAAGACCGATTAGGAGTAATTGCATTACACCGTTGTGGCCACTCGCCAAACATATTATTCAAGCTTCTTGAAAAACCTGAAAATCATGAAGAGATTTGTGTATCGTACTATTTTATTAAAAGGTACAATGAACACTCAAGTATGGATGACGAGAAAAGATCAGCACCCTAATTGCGTAACATACTATCAATCGGGATCTGAATCATTTTGAAGATCTATTGCTTCATGTCTGCTCGACAACGTAACGTAACGGCTACGGCTCTATGCTTGTTTCAAAGAAATCTTTACATGTTTGTGGTTTTCTCGTATCTTGAATGGTTGTCTTTTTACGTGGGAATAAAAATGGACTGTGGAGAAGGCCCTTCTGTTTCTTAAATGTATTATTAATATTATTCATTCCCAGTGCCTATAAATTATAGCATGCACCGGTGTGTGGTTTGACTCCTTGCTGTTGAACTTCTATTTTGTAGGTAGTTGGTTGGCCTGATTGATTACTTAGATACAAACATTTGTACGCCCTTTGATATAGCATAGAGCACTCTTTTATATCTTTATGTATGTTACCATTCGCACATACAAATTTCTTTAATAGATTTTCAACTTTATCGCCAAAGCATTAGGTTCAAGGTTGATTGGGAGACAGTTTCGGGTAGCTTGACCTGCCGCGTCTGTACCTTAGAATAATATAATAAAGCAGTCTGTACCTAGCTATGTTAAACAAATTAATAAAAAACAGTATGAAATTATTATAGTAAAATCTTTTTAACCTTTTTTTTAATAAATGGCAACATTGTTCAGTCTGACAATTTGACAGCTAGCTACGCAGAAATCGTCAGTGTCTCATCTCTGGGACTAAAATCGTCGTTTATAATCGTTTTGCTCAATAGTGTAGTGTTAGATAGTGGTGGCTAGTGGTCAGTTCACTCTGATCGCAAGCGAGCTTGTCCAGTGGTGGCGAGTGCGGGGCGGCTGGTCGCAATGCTGGCGCCGGAGCGCGCGCGGTGAAAGTGCATGGTGTTGTGACCGTGAGTGAGCGAAGCGCGATCGCGAGTGGGTGACGATGGGCGTGGGCCTGCAGCCGCTCGAGTTCACCGAGTGTCTCGCGGACAGCCCCCAGTTCCGGGAGAACCTGCAGAGGCACGAGAAGGAGTTGGAGCGAACCAGCCAACAGATCAAGCGGCTCATCAAAGAAGTCAAGGATGTGGTGCAGGCCGCCAAGCGTAAGTGCACTTCTCGGTGTCGGTGCAAGATTCGTATTGTGGAGTACAACACTATCAGTACTTAGTACAGTGCTGTAGCGAAGCTGTTGGTGTCCTGATGACTGTGTGATGTCCCAGTAAACAATAAGCCACTGCAAGCATCTGCCCCACACAGTGCTTGTCTGAAATTAGGGTTATCTATTCTGTGCTTGGCAAAGAGGATGCCAACTAGGAAGGGCTGCTGCTGAGCTACTGTACTTGTAAAATGTAGGAGAGCTGTGGCTGGGCGGACGTTAGTTAGTTTGTCAAGTGTCAGCGCTGCACCTTGTTCTCTTATTGTAAGCACTCAATTGTCTAGCTGATAACAGTGTGCCACAAGTGAGTGCCCGCAGCGCATCATGTGGCACTAAGTAAACCTGCTGTGTTTGTTTATTTTGAGATGTATTATGTTGTGTGGCAGTTGAGCTAATGTGGACCTGCATCTGCTTACATTATCAAGTAACATCTCAATAATTGGTTTGTTTTTCTTAATCTCTACATGCCTACCAAATTTGATATCTAGCCCGTACCTTCTACCTGTGTCCTATCTGACAGGATGCCAGTGCAGCGGTGAGCTGTTAGTGCAGTGTGTGAGGTACACAAGTGTATCCGTCCAGCTGCAGTGACTCATGTTGGTGTTGCCGTATGTGTGTCAATGACTTTGTTAATGAGTGTGAAGGCACCGCTCACACACATGCAACACTGCGCCTGCACACACACAGCTATACACATACATAGGGTGGACATCGTGTGCACTCATTAGTATCCAGTTTGACAAGTTGTACACTAGGCTGAGATTAAGTTCCATCAAAGTGTTTGTTATCAGGAGATGGGGGGGGAGGAGGTTCTCTAAACCTAATATTGATTTTACTTCAGAAAAAATGTAAAACTATAACTGTACAATGAACAATAGCTTACAACATATGTTACATGTATGTTTGTTACTAGTAACTGCTGAACAGGTTTAGGCTAGTTGCTAAAACTTCGTGAGTCTTGATTCTTAAATAAAGCTAGCAAATATTGAAATTATCACCCGTAATACATTGTAATATTTCGTTCAGTAAATTTGTGTGAGCGCTGCATCGCATGCGCAGCATTTGTCTGCGACACAGTGAGACAGTGTCGCGCTCGACACAATGGCCGACGGCGCGTGAGTCAGGCGGCTCGGCCGGCGCGCTGCCCAGCGCCATGTCAGCGTCGCCCACTTGAACGTCAGACGAGCGTTATTTGCCGCCCGCTATCCCGCGCTACTGTTACGAACGCTAGCACGCCGCGCCCGCGGGAGTGCGCCCGCCGCCCGCCGCCCGCCGCCCGCCGCCCGCCGCCCGCCGCCCGCCGCCCGCCGCCCGCCGCCCGCCGCCCGCCGCCCGCCGCCCGCCGCCCGCCGCCCGCCGCCCGCCGCCCGCCGCCCGCCGCCTGCCGCCACCAACTTACAATACGTCGAGCTCGCTGCTCAATTGACAAAGTGATCGAGTGCAGCTATTTCCCGCACGAGTAGTTTGAAGTTGGTTGTCGTTGTCGCGCTCGATAAGACGCGCCCGATGCGATAGTGCGTAATCGCCGCGGCTGCTATCGCCACACATCGCGATATTGGACAACTTACACTCCTTATCTGCATGTTTCTTACTGTCGTCCTTGGGCAGGCGGGCGCTGCGCACGCGCGCTCGCGCGGCTCGCGGCTCCACTGAATTAACATTCATATCTTACGTAAAGAGCTCACGTGGATTTCTTAAGAAATTATTTTAATTCTGTGATAGTAGGTAGGTAATACCTCCGGTATTGTCACCACATGTATTGTAGCTACAGAAACGGTAATCGTCCGGATGAGTCACACACAATCACAACTCGCAGCCCGCGGGCGCGATGTGTTTACACGCTTATACAATGAGCGCGACACAACAAGTGACCTTGCAAAGTGTAATGAATATGATCACATTCACATCATACCTAATATGTACCCATATTACATGAATGCGGGCTAGGCGGACTGTGCCACGCAATAAATAATACTACACGTAACTGTGCGAGGTATCTGTCAGGTAGCTCCTTATTAGAAAACTAGCTTCTGCCGGCGACTTCGTCCGCCTAAATACTACACGTAACTGTGCGAGGTATCTGTCAGGTAGCTCTTTATTAGATAACTAGCTTCTGCCGGCGACTTCGTCCGTCTAAATACTACACGTAACTGTGCGAGGTATCTGTCAGGTAGCTCCTTATTAGATAACTAGCTTCTGCCGGCGACTTCGTCCGTCTAAATACTACACGTAACTGTGCGAGGTATCTGTCAGGTAGCTCCTTATTAGATAACTAGCTTCTGCCGGCGACTTCGTCCGTCTAAATACTACACGTAACTGTGCGAGGTATCTGTCAGGTAGCTCCTTATTAGATAACTAGCTTCTGCCGGCGACTTCGTCCGTCTAAATACTACACGTAACTGTGCGAGGTATCTGTCAGGTAGCTCCTTATTAGATAACTAGCTTCTGCCGGCGACTTCGTCCGTCTAAATATGTGTAATAATTTTGATAATATCTTGGGTGGATATGTAGATTCAGATTGGAGTGGTAATGATGTCAGTGATAGAAAAAGTACAACGGGTTATTTATTTAAATTATTTAATAGTTGTACAATAACCTGGAGTACAAAGAGGCAAGTGTCAGTAGCGGCTTCTTGGACTGAGGCTGAACACATACACATATACATGGCATTATTCGAAGCTGTAAAAGAAACATTATGGCTAAAGTCTCTTGCAAATAGTGTTAAACTTAATATTGTCAGTCCAATTGCTATTTATGAAGACAATAATGGTTGTATTAGTGTAGCAAATAACCCGACTAGTCACGAAAGGTCGAAACACATTGACATCAAGTACCACTTTTCTAGAGAGCAAGTTGAAAACAATGTATTAAATTGTATTATGTACACACAGGTAAACAAATAGCGCATGTGCTGACAAGACCGCGACCGCTACCAACTGTCACGTTTAACCAGTATAGACTAACTTTGGAGCTCTCTGGCTCTATCAGTTTGCATCAAAAGGATAGCTTGTGATGGGGTTTTAGACTAAGTAAAAGGCCTAAGTTTGACTTTTCTACTAAAAGCAAAAAGTAATAAGGTTTAAGGGTGAATATTTGACCTTTTAACCGCCGTCATTACCTTCCGCCAAAAGTTGATGAAGGAGAATATCGTTAATGAAATATTTCATCAATTCCCAGAATCTGCTTAAGGACCAGAATCAGGAATTGCTGAAATATTTCATTAAATATATTCTCTTTCATCAACTTTTGGCGGAAGGTAATGACGGGCGGTTAAAAGGTCAAATATTCACCCTTAAATGCCTCGCAAACGAAAAAACCCTCAAGTCGGCCGTTCACGGCCAATGGTCGGTCCCGTTTTTCCCAAATGTCGGGCGGGTGTAGGGTGTTTTAAATGAACACAATGAAAAATATTATTAATATGTTTTATTTTGACAGGAGTATAATATCACACTAGGACAGTCTACATTTGTATTTGTTTAATTGTAAATTAAAGTTTGTGAGTTGCACTTTAACAATCTTACTATAAATAAAACATGCAAAAAAAAAAAACGCAAAAGCAAACGTGCTTGGAGGAAGGAAGTATTCCAGTAAGAGTAAATAATCTTGACCGTACTTCCGGGATTGTCCTGATAGCCGTGGGATACCTCTCCACTCCTCAAGCACCTCAGGAAGTGTTGCCTCCTTGTCGCTACGTCACTATGTGCTAGCGGCCGTTTCCGGGGGCCCATTATTGAGTGTGCAAGTCACCCCCTGCCATTTTATCCGTGTATAATATATAACATTGGTCAGGCAGGGGACATAGTTCTTCCATTGTTCAAGTTACCCAATCCACTTTAGCCACCCAAACCCCAATATGTGTGGTTTCCACGCACAACAATAGTCCTGCACCAACCGGGGGTTGTCCTTGGGTGCACTTGCATAGTGCATATAGGGATAATCGTGGGTTGGTGCCTCCTCATCATTTAAAATTATCTAAGGGGCCTCTGCGAGTTGACTTCGGCCCCTCGTATGCCTTACAAAGGTCCGGGACTTCAGGGTCCTGAGATATGTCAAAAAAATATAATAATAATAATACTCTTAGCAAAATAACAGTAAACAGATTAAAAAAAAAGAACAACAATCAAAAGGCAGTTTATTTTTAAAAAAATTTCACAATAAAAAAAAACAAAATTTAAACAGAACAAAATTAGAATAGGCAGAACTGGCTATCCAAACGGGCAGAGATTCCTCGTAGTATGCTGACTCCACGGAAAAGAGGGCCAAAAATGAGCGTGTAGCGGCTTATATAGGTGCGCTGTGGCTGCCGTCTGTCATCCCCTCCTTGCAACGGCTTGTCAACGACTTTTCCGCTAACAATACATATTCAATTATGAGAAAACAAGTTTGATAAATAAATTAAAAATGACTACCCATACAATCAATGAATAAAAGTAATCAGTCAGTACAGTGGCGCTCGAATTCGAGGCTGGCCGACATTACGATCTTTAATATTTCTAAAGTCGGCCCCTGTTTCGTTTACCTTATTTCTCGTGATTCGACTAATATCACCCCGGCCGGTATTTGGCGATTAAACGTAAAATATATTTATTTACCTATAAGCTTTGCAAATTCTAAAGCTAATTTTAAAGCCGACCCCAACATGGTTGGGAAAAGGCTAGGCAGATTGATTTTGAAGCTTTGCAAATTCCCCTATTTAAATCAATGGAATTGGTAGAATTGGGATTTATAAAACAGACTGCCGGCCGGCTGCCCCGGCTGAGAATAAGGTTTTTTTTTATATGTATGAGATGGGTTTGCTCTTGACTCTAGTCTAGGTCAGAGGTGACAGAGACAAAGTCGACGATGGAGTGAGCCAGAGCTTAAGTCGAAACTCGTATTCTAATGGCGGCCCCCTGTTTTTCCCCTAAACTAACACGCAAAACGATCTCAAAATAAAGTAAAAATAACTTTTCAGTGATAACAAAGCTTAAAACAAAAAAAAAAAAAGAAACGTCTTACCGTTGTAATATCAATCCCTGAAGCGCCCGTATCAATTCACAGCAAGTAAGCTCATGTAACTACGAAATTGACGCTTCAACGGCGCCTTCGCTACTGACGCTCAGTTTGTGAGGAGCGAGTGACGTAATCGGATAGTAACGGTTCGTACGTATAGAGTATGAACTAAGGTTGCAATTCGAGTTGCAAAATTGCCACTTACCTTTTGAATTAACTAACGCAAGCTGAAAATTTGCAGACGGCTGATGTTGTTGGAGGGGCCGATGTATGGCGTATTTACCCTATATGTATATAAAATTTTAGGATATCCGTCGTTTTCCATGGGAGCCCCTCATCAGATTCTGGCTTAGTGATAATGAGACCACCTTAAGAGCGTCCCCTTTCAAACAAAAAAATATCTTACCGTTTCTTCTGAAAGGCAACGGGTTCCCCTTGGTTTGTTCGGAACGAAATCCTCCACCTAGACCTCAATATTCCCACTATCTGTCAGTTCTTGAAACGCAACTCCAAGCGTTTCTTCGATTCAGCCACCAATCACCGCAACCCTCTAGTTGTCGAGGCGGCTAGTTATATCCCCTCCCGTATTAGTAAAGTCCGCCGCCCCAGTCATGTCCTCTCAGATCCCGATGACCCCATAACTCTTCTCCAGGAGAGCAGTAGGGACCGTAGTAACAAAAACAGATCCACATTCCAACCTCGCCGCCGAGGTCCCTCGCGACGACTCCGTAGTAATTGTCCTCCCCGTCCCATGCTCAGTGATGAAGTGCCAGGTGGTGGCGCAGCTGAGTCAGTAGCTTTAAATTCCCCTGACAATTATAATTACCATGATTTGATCCAGCCTGTCTCATCTTGCTGTCCTCCCCCCAACGACGCCCTAAGCCGAGGTTCGTTCCCCACAGGAGGTGCCCTTAGCGTGTAGTCGCTTAGTATTATAAGTTTTATGCCCTGGCTGGAGGCTTTCGAGTTCGCTTAAGGGAGCCACAGGATTAACCGGTTAAATAGTCACGGCCTTTCAAGGCCAACTACGAGATGCCATCAATAAAAAAATTAAAAAAACTACATCATCAGTCAGTCTTGAGCCACCAGAAGAGGAGGAGGAGGCAGTCATTAGTGAAGCTTCTCCACTAACAGTGACTAAAAATCACTGAATCAAGTGAATTAGTCAGAACAGCTCCGATAAGAAGAAGTATGAGAATAAAATCGAAGAACCTAGATTAATCTATTATTTCATCACCACCTATCGTACAGTCCACAACAGGGAGTAGAGGTGAAATAAAACCAGAGTGTATTGGGTATTTATGTGTAGAATTTTTTTTATTTACTAATGACGATCAATCAAAACGCTGTCTAAGAAACCAGCAGGTCAGGCTCATTTTCACCACACATCATTAAACGCGTTTAACCCTAAACGAGTATAAAAATAATTGTGCCTCTTTCATCTTCATCAAAAACCGAGCGATGTTTTAAACTCGTTTAGCGTTTAGTGATGTGTGATGAAAATGAGCCTAAGGCTCATTTTTAAGCATCGTGCATCGGAACTGAGCGGGCGGTAGGGGTAGGGAAGTGGGACGCGAGGTAACGGCATTCTCGAAGTGAATAGGTAGTAGTTAGGTGAGGAACATCATTTTACGATTTTTTTAAATGTGTTTAGTAGGCAGTGATTTTTGGGGTATATTTTCACCAAGCATTTTATCATCATATTTTTGAGTAAAGTAATTAAAATAATGAATTAAACATTTTTTTTTAATCGACGCCTGAATAATAAAACTGGCAATTTTTGTATGTTTGCCAATAAAGATCACGATCATAAGCGGCTATTATTTTATTACTTATTATTATTGATAATTTGAGATATACATCTCTTTTACCCCGGAACTGGGTTTTTTTTAGCATTCTCCTTTGGCACAGATATATAATAGGTTGGGGAAAAAGTTTCTTCGCATTTTTTAAGAAAATTCAAAACATTTTTTAGTATAGTTTATTTACATTTAACTAAAGTATGTAGGTACCATTTTGTTCGATAACTTGTTGCCATTTTGTTGGTAGGGACATGATCCCATTGCTATAGAAATTTTGGGACTTCTGGTCAAAATACCGCGACAAGTGGTTTTGGCAGTCCTCTCGTGATGTTAACCTGACACTGCCTAAAGAATTCTGAAGAGACCGAAACAGGTGGAAATCTGAAGGTGCAAGGTCAGGATTATACGGCGGATGCATTAACACCTCCCAGCCAAACTCTCTTAATTTTTGCTGAGTGGCTAAAGATGTGTGAGGTCTAGCATTATCATGATGAAAAACCACACCCCTTCTGTTCCGGCCGCTTTCTCTCAACTTCTTGCTTTAATCTCATCAGTTGTTCGCAGTAGAGTTCAGAATCGATGGTCCTGCCTGGTGGTAACAGCTCATAATGAATAATGCCCTTCCAATCCCACCACACACACAGCATCACCTTGTTGCGAGTTAACCCGGGTTTCGCCAAGCCTGACCGGCCTTTGACTACGACCTTTTTCGCACGTTCTTGTCATACGTGATCCACTTTTCATCACCAGTTATCAGCTTCTTCAAAAATGGTTCGGTTTCATTACGTCGTAATAAAGAATCACAAATGAGTACACGGTTCATTAGGTTTCTTTCAGTGAGCTCGTGAGGTACCCAAATGTCGAGCTTTTTTGTGTACCCAGTTTTTTTCAAATGCGCCAAAACTGTTTTGTGGTCAATTTCCAGTTCTTCAGCTACGTCGTAACTACTGATATGCCGATCTTGCTCCACTTTTTCAAAAATGGCATCCATTTTATCCGTAATAGGGCGACCAGAGCGACGTACATCTTTGACATCAAAATTTCCGGATTGAAAACGCTTAAACCAAATTTGTGCTACTCTCACAGACACTACACTAGGTCCATAAACATCGCAAAGTTTTTTCGCGGCTTGCGTTGCATTTTTACCTTTTTTGTAGTAAAATTTTAAAATGTATCGAATTTCTTCATTAGATTCACTCATCTTGACGGTACGAAAAACAAATGAAAATCACACATTTTCCTAATTTGAATTTGGAATTATGTTCTTTAAAATTTAAACTTTCAATGATACCAAAACCAGCCAGATACAAATAGTATAGCCAAAGAGATTTTATTACAAGTTCATACATACTATAATGCGAAAAGACTTTTTCCCCAACCTAATATTATAGTCTGGATTAGCACATAGGACACTTTTTATCTCGGAAAAATGTACGAAAATTGTCCCACGGGAAATAATTTTCAACATCCACGCGGGCGAAGCCGCTGGCAAATGCTAGCGAATTACTATGAAAATTCGTATCAATTTGAAAATGGAACGAGGTGTTTACTTCGACACCACGGCAACCAAGGAGGTACATACATATCTCTTATGTATTCCCGGGGTTCTTGTTGTAAATTATACTCACGAAGCCTAGTAGATATAAAGTTTATTCATAGACACATTACTACAGAATTAACAAAATACAAATTGAAACACAAGGTCTATCTGATCTATCTGACAGCTAGTCGACCACTGGTCGCGCCAGGCCCGCGCGCCTTAGAACGACACCCATACGACAATATACATTTTTTTCTTCTACATTTGATGAAAATGGACCCAAAACCACAGAATGTATGAAATAACTAACAATACCTAACATCAAAGATTTTATTTATATTTCGATTTGGTTTGCAAATAGAGCTGTTTAAAGTAAAAAAGAAACAAATGAACATATCAGCGCGTGACAAATTAAATTATCGTACCTAAGTACTAAACCAGCCTTGACCGCCAGCTGCCACTCCAGGCAGCACGGACTCACGTACACACATCAAACAAACTTTGTGATCACTAGCAAACGCTGATATATTTTTAGGGTTCCGTACCTCATACGGAAAAACGGAACCCTTATAGGATCACTCGTGTGTCTGTCTGTCCGTCTGTCACAGCCAATTTGCTCCGAATCTAATGGATCGATTAAGTTGAAATTTGGTACACGTATGTATTTCTGTGACTCAAACACGAACGTGTAATGTAAATAAATGAAGTTTGAATATGGGGGTCAATTTTGGGAGGCAAATAAGAAATAAAAAAAAGTTTTGCAAATTGTACCGTGTAACATATCAATTGAAAGGGCTTACTGTGAGGGTCTCAAATATATATATTATTATTATCTCCTTTATTTATTATTTAAACTTATTTTATTACATTTTTAAATATTTTTATAAAAAATTAAAAAAAAACATTTAAAAATATAAAAAATAGTGATCCGCCGGTAGCGGGTGCAGGGTCCAAGCTACCGGTGGTTAGGGCCCCAGAGACAGGAACCTCCTCACAATACGCGCCGTATCAAGGAGGACTGCCTTCTGAATCAGGCCCTTCACCCAGCCACCCAACGAGAGCCTCTTGAGATGTTGGTCGAGGCTCTTAGCGATAAGGCCATTGACCGTAACGACTATCGGCACAATGATTGCCGAGTCCACATTCCACATAGCGACAACCTCGTGGGCTAAGTCGAGATACTTCAATTGTTTCTCCTTCTCAGCCTTCACGAGGTTCTCGTCATGTGGGATAGTGACATCGATTATCATTGTGCGGCGCACTGATCGATCTATTACCACTATATCAGGCTTATTGGCTACAATAGTCCTGTCAGTGATAATAGATCGATCCCAGTATAACGTGACATGGTCATTCTCGAGAACTGGGTCGGGCACATACCTGTAATACGGTACCTCAGAGTCCACAAGGCCGTATTTCAGAGCAAGTTGCTGATGGATAATCCTGGCCTAATCTGATAGACTCACCGGGACAATGGCATGCCCGACATATGTCGATCGTCCCGTCTTTCATTATATACTTTCGGTAGTTATTCGTTAGCATAACTTCATCCATAATCGCACAGACTGAACCTTCGGTTTCCCCAAAGAGGTCACCGAAGCGTAGCCAGGCCACGAACGCTAAGAAATCTACGTCGGGCCCATGAAGGGCCCGGAAAAAGCGTCCGTGAAGCTCCTTGCTTTGCCATACTTCCTTGCGGTCGTTGGTACTAAGCACCACAGGTTTGCGCCAGTTCTCTTTAGCCAAGGATAACGGGGTGAGTCCCTTGTCCACTGCAACCACATCTCGGTGCATACCCACGTTAGCCTTGAGAAAGTATTCTCTGAGACTGCACACCTCGCGGTTGTGGAGGGTCTTAGCATTTAAAAAGCCTCGACCCCCACACTTCCGCGGGATGTACAGCCTCATGACAGACGAACGTGGGTGATGCATCCGGTTTGCAGTCAGCAGTGACCGGACTCTCCTATCCAGGGCATCTAGTTCCGTCTGGGTCCACTTTAGTATGCCAAAGGAGTACATCAGGACCGGCATGACCCAACCGTTAAAGGCGCGCACCTTGTTGCCGCCTGACAAAGAACTATTAAGTACCTTTTTCAGGCGACCGAAGAAGCGCTCCTGCAACGATTGTTTCATGTCAGCCCCGTTAATGCCTAACCCCTCTGACATACCCAGGTATTTGTAGGTATCAGTTGCGGAGAGTGATCTCAGGTTTATAGAATCTGAGAGTTGTAGTTCCTCAGATTCCACAATCCCGCCCCGCCTTACATGCATGACTGCACATTTATCAACACCAAATTCCATCCTGATGGAATCACTAAAAGTTTTAGTTACTTTTAGTGACTCCAGCAGTTGCAATTTGTTGGTGGCAAACAGTTTCAAATCATCCATATAAAGCAGGTGGGATATTACCTGACCCCCTCTCCGCAAAGAACAGCCCAGCCCTGTACCCTCCAGCAGAGTGCTAAGAGGGTTCAAGGCTAAACAAAACCACAGTGGACTCAGACTGTCGCCCTGGAATATTCCCCGCTTAATCCTAATAGGTTCGTCGCTCCCCCGAATTTGTCGACATCCTGGATAGCGAAGGACCGTCCTCCACTGCCCCATACATGTCGTTAGGAAGGTGCTCAGAGTTGTATCAATTTTGTACAACTCTAACACCCTCAAGAGCCATGTATGGGGCACCGAATCAAAGGCCTTCTTATAGTCTATCCAACATGTCGACAAATCCTTTCGGGATCGACGGACCTGTTGGCTTATGGCCATGTCAATGAGGAGTAGCTCCTTGGTGCCGCGGGACCCATTCCTACATCCATTTTGAGAGGCAGACATGATAGAATTCTTTTCTAAATGAGAATTAATTTTCACTCTCAAAATGGATGTAAGAAGTTTATAGACCGTCGGCAAACAAGTGATCGGCCTATAATTTTTGGGTTCCGTGGCATCACCTGACTTATGGAGCAAGTGGGTAACTCCCGTTGTAAAGAGCTGTGGCAGCGACCCAGACTCTAAGGCCGACTGGAATTGCGATGCTAAGCACGCGTGTGAACTTTGCAGCCATTTAAGCCAAAAATTGTGCAGTCCGTCCGGTCCCGGCGATTTCCAGTTCGGTATCGGACGGGCTGCACTGGCTACATCGGAGGAAGTAATTATTACTTCCTCCATCTGCGGTATGGCGTCACACACGCGCTCAACATCGCGCATCCATTCAGCCTCATTATGGCAGACGGGCACCGATTCTGGGTATACCGTTCAACCCGTCGCTTATACCTACGGATACGGCTTGCCCATGCACAGACCTTCTGCTTCAGGAAGTCAATGCGCTCTGTGACACGGGACATATATTCTTGAGGCCTGATTCCAGTCCCGGAAAACGCCCGCCTCACAAAGCGCATCACTCTAGGGCGAGTATTGCCCTCCCTGAAGCAGTATAGTTTGCCGATGAGCACCCTGGTCCCCTCGATACGCTGCTCGATCCTGCACTGCCAGGCTGGAACGGCGGGTTTTGGTCGTGTAGCTATGTCACAATTTGGAAATGTAACATTGGCTACACGACACGCCGCAATAGCCGCGCAATACAAGGTCGAGTGCGTATCTAAGAGGTCTTCGCTGCTTTCAAAATAAGAACCAAGCAGCGAATCCAAGGCACACACCAACGACCTATTCGAGGTAAACGAGGTCTAAGTTGGACGGGGGCAGTTCTAAACTCCCGAATCGCATCCTCCAGCGCGCTCCTCAATCGGTCGTTACACTGGTTACTTACCGTAACAACCTCATCGCCCCCCTCCACATCATTAATATAAGACCGCAGTTGGATTATACCACTTACTGGAGGTTGCACCGCGGTCTGTGACGGGACAGGGACGATACGGTTGCTCAGTACCTCTAAGCGCAGCCTATCAAGCGCAGCGTCGTCCAATCTGTGATTCCGTTGGATAACCCGCGCCTGATCCGACAGCCGTTGGGCCGAGACGTTGATGGCTGGTTGAAGCGCCTGGAACAGAGACAGCATCCTATCGCGGTACGCAGTGAGGTTAGTTCCCCCCTCTGTTGCCCCGTAATATGCGCGCATGACGTTCTCATTCATTTGTTGAGTCCATTTCATGCGCTGCACACAACCACCGGCAGCGGGGACCCGGCTCGGGGCCGGTTGGCCCCTAGGTCCCATGCCGTTCGGTGGCCGGCCTCTTCCTGGCCGACGTGCAGGTGGTGGCGACGTCGGTGGAGAGAAGTACTCGTCGCTCGAGCTCGACGCAACTGCCATGGCCGGTGTCACAGCACTCTCGATGGGGCTAGGTACCAGCGGCGACGGGGTGGAGCTGAGCGACGAGTCCGGAGGTGGAAGGTGTGCGCGACGAGCTGCTGACCTTGTTAACATCTTCTCATCTCTTTGCTATTTTCTTCTTGTTGTTGATTGTTGTTTGATAGGAGGTGACATCTGTCATGTCACCTCCTATCCGGCAGTTTTTGAATAAATTCTGTAGTATGGTTCATTACGGTATTTTAAAATTATATTTGGGTTATTTTTCTTTAAGTTTTGTTGTATGGTTTATCAAAAAGTTAAAAAACTGCGACTAAAATTAATAAAAACGGAAAAGAAGAAGAAAATAAATTTTGAGGCTTGTTGACATTGGTGTTGCCAGCTTATATACTAATAATATTAATAATATTATTATTATTATTATTAACTTTATTTCAGACAACAAAAAACATCCATAATTGTGTTAGTAAGTACTTAAGATCTATGTTAGTCTCAGACCAATAAAAAAGTATAGACAGAACATTGCGCTCATAAACTGAGTAACGTAATATGAAGACGATTCGGTCATATGAAGACGGCCGCTCGGTAGTCTGCCGCGGGTGAGAGAGAGCGCATGACGTTGTTTTGATAAAATAATAATTGCGAAATTATGCTGTCCTGTGTCATAAACTGCTGCAAAAACAAGTCATATTGTCAAAAAAAGTCTTCTGAAATTACTTTTCACAAGTAAGTAACCGATTTCCTGTAGAAATTAAACAAAATCGCAAAAATATTGACATAATTTCTCGGAACACAAATTGTAGACGCTATTGTGTCAGTGTTGCAAGTTAAAAACATTATCTTTTCCCAAAAGTAAGGGAAGTTGTGATTTTTGTTAAGACACGTTGCAACCGTGTTTTTAAGCTTATTATTGCATATTTAGTTTTCGAGTACATTAGGTATGTTACTTATTAAGTATGATAAGTATTTATAAAGTATATTAAAATAATAGTTAGGTTTGTTATAATATTTTTAGGTTCCCAGCTGATATAACGTGGAAAAAAAACTAGATTAAAGCTGTATGGGAGAACAGAAATGATGTCGAGTGGCTGCCTTCAAAATTAAATAGAATCTGATACAACACAAGGGGCATTAGTTATTCTAATTTATGTAAGCTTTTTGTGTTTTGTTAAATTAATAAATTATTCATAATATAAAAATAAATGACTTTCATTAAACTAAATTACCTTTCATTTCATACACCTAAGACATATAAAACACAATACTACCCACTACCTAATAATAAAACTTCACCAAAATATATCTCTCGCACTTGGGAGTCGCAGCACAACGCTTGCAACATTTTTATCTAGCACACATGCGCAATTCTACGATATCTTACACCGAGTTACGCACACAAAGCCGAGACTAGTCCTCACTTATTTCGTCGCGATTGCTTACGACGGCTCCGTCTATACTTTTTTATTGGTCTGAGATGTTAGTATATCAAAATATATATATTTAAATAATTTTAAAATAAATAATTTTAAAGTTCTTTAAATAATAGACGAAAATTGACCATTCCCCCTCCCTTTATCTCCGAAAGTACGGTGCCTAAAATTTTGAAAAAAATACAGCAAATGACCGGTTTTTTTATTTGTTCGCTATGATTTTGACACCACTTTAAGCGAGACTTAAAAACATTTCGACTAACTTGCATTTCCTCAAAAACACGACCCGTCTTTGGTTTTCTACACTATACCCACAGCTGAAATGTACACCTAGCCTCCCTATGAGAAATGTACACCTAGCCTCCCTATGAGAAATGTACACCTAGCCTCCCTATGAGAAATGTACACCTAGCCTTCCTATGAGAATTACTAACACGAGTAACACGTGTGTTCCACCCAAGCACAGGCTTATTAATGACAGGCCAGCTGGCGTGGCG
Source organism: Dicycla oo (assembly GCA_948252095.1). NCBI lineage: Eukaryota > Metazoa > Arthropoda > Insecta > Lepidoptera > Noctuidae > Dicycla > Dicycla oo. The sequence continues at coordinate 229,448 of OX411716.1, read as the reverse complement.
TGGTTGGTTAAGATACCGCCTATCATGTCGCAAGTCGTGGGTTCGATTCCCATCCAGGACAAACATTTGTGTGCATGAACATGTCCGTTTGTCCTGAGTCTGGGTGTAATTATCTATATAAGTATGTATTTACAAAAAAAAAAAGTAGTGTATGTAGTATATCAGTTATCTGGTTTCCATAGTACAAGCTCTGCTTAGTTTGGGACCAGATGACCGTGTGTGAAAATGTCCCAGGATATTATTAATATTATTACATTCCGACCTCGCCGCCGAGGTCCCTCGCGACGACCCCGTAATAATCGTCCTCCCCCCCGTCCCTTGCTCGGGTATGATGTGCCAGCTGGTGGCGTAGCTGAGCCATAGTACAAGCTCTGCTTAGATTGGGATCAAATGACCGCGTGTCAAATGTCCCGGGATATTTTATTATTATATTATATTATTATTATATTATATTATTATTATAATGTTTCGCCGTGTTGCGATAGAACTGTCAGAGGCAGCCTTACTTAAAACAAAAATGAACTCGTCATAAAGTTTATCAATATGTTTTTGTGATGTACAGGGCGACAACTTGCCGTTGTCTAAAGTAATCACTTATAATTTTGAGATGGGTTCAGGAAAAAAATAATAAAAACATTGAATCACTGAAGTAGTCATTTTTATTTGAAATAGGTTTCAGTTTAATTTGAACATTTTCAACAGGCACAATTAAGTTTAAAAAAAAATGACAAAATCTGGCTAGGGTAGGCTATAGTCATTACTATTAATGGTAAATATTTTCGAAATGATCCCCATCACAATAATCAAGTCGTTTTTGAAAGCTATAAAAAACTTGTTCAATTGTAGATGAAGAAATATTAGAAATTCCTTCTCTAATAGCGTCTCTCAAATCATCTTTGGTCTTGGGTTTTTCCGCATAACAGTAATGTTTCAGGAAGCCCCATAAGAAAAAATCACACGGGTTTAAGTCCGGTGAATACGGGGGCCATTCTATACCTGCGTGTGCAAACTTGGGATATCCTAAACCGATGACGCCTTCAACATAAACTTCGTAAATGGCTCCAAATACCTCTCGAGTTCTATGTAGCGTAGCACCATCTTGCATAAAATAATAGTTCTTGACTAATCCACGTTTCTTAGCGAAAGGAAAAAAAAAATGTTTAGTATTTCTCGATATCTATTGCTCGTTATTGCCCCTTCGAAGAATTCTAAGTGTACTCTTTTAATTGAAATAGCTGCCCAAACAGTCACCTTAACAGGATGTAAGGACTTTGCCTCAGTTAAATGTGGATTTTCAGTACCTCAAAAACAGTAATTTTGTTTATTGACATATCCGTTCAAATAACAAGTGAGCCTCGTCAAAGAATTAAAGATCAATATTGATTAAAGATCAAAGATTAATATTGATCTCGTCGTTGTTTTCAAATTTATTTGTCATAACTTTACTAACTCAATTCTTTTTGCTTTACAATCTACGGTGAGCAATTGATGAGTTGTGATTTTGTAAGGGTGTAACTTGATGAACTTTTTCATTATTAATCTTAGTGTCTCTCGATTCAGTTTTAAAGCTGCTGCAGCTTTTCTTATTGAATCCGTTGGGTTATTCATGAAATGTTCTTCTACCTCGGCAACCTTATCTTTTTACTTTAGGCAACTTCCCATTTGTCACCCTGTATATTACTACAAGCTACAAGCATAGTTGGTACAGTCCGCATCACATCGAAGCTCAAATTTAATGATAACTTCAACAATGTTTCTTCCTTCCATCAATGACATGGCAACCTACAATCGAATCACAGGTTCTCACTCGAGCTCACCGAGCTCGCAGTTCCTACCTACTGCCCATGGATATCTATGCAACTGCCTATGATCCGATGTGGCTGCCTTAGATCTGCAGTACGGCCGATCTATCTTGGCAGGTCCGAACTTCGCGCAGAAGGCTGCGCAGTAAGATTTTTTCGGAACCAAATGGTGACATGAGGCGAGTGCGCGACACACACATGCACAAACATGCGCGAAACTTCTTAGTGCCTATGTTCGGACTAGAGTTGCTAACTTTTTGTACAAAAATAAAGTATATTACGGGCATAGTGGGAAAATAACAGTATCTCGGAGAAACAAACAGGATTTTAAGTATTTTTAAATGTTTTAATTAGGTACATAACTCGTTATAGCTACTCGCGCAACTCCTCAATGTAGCACCAATTTTGAAGGCTTCCTAAGCCTCACCAAAATGACGAGGAGCAATTTTTATTTTATTGAATGTATTGAAGCTCTATAATATTTCTGTCGGCCCACCACTTACCTTTCATTACTGAAAACACTAATTCTATGAATACTGAGGTGACAGATCTAACTATATTATAATATTCTAAGTAAGAGGTATTCTGAGAACAATCATTTATTCACTAAGTCCCCTAAAATAAAGACTAACTGAGCCACCGTGACATGCTCAGGCGCATGTACGATTTTCTACGTGGTAGATGAAACTTTTTATTTAGGTATAGCTCTGGATATCAGTGAAAACAGTATAGGTATTCATATAGGTACTTTATTTTTGTTGAACAGCAAACACTATTTTAGAGTTAAAACAATATAATACTGTTTGTAGGTGCGAACTTCGGAGCTGCTAAGATAAATCGGCCGCAGTGTAGCACCTGCGCATACAAAACGTGCGTCAGTCGTGTTGTGTGTACATTGTAGCGGCAATTCGTCTGTGTGAAGTAGTTGCACGCAGCGGTCTCATGCGCGTATTCTGTGCAGGTTTGGGTGCGGCGCAGATGGCGCTGGCCACCAGCATGGAGCAGTTCGAGTTCGCGTGCATCGGCGCCTCCATGACGGAGGACGAGCGCGTCATCAGCCGCTCGCTGCACCACTTCGCCACGCTCATCCGCACCATCGAGGACGAGCGGGACCGCATGGTCAGTACCACCACTCACTCCTACTTCCACACATAACACACAAATAAACAACATGGCCCATGACACGAGCGCTCCATATTGTAAGTATCTACTGTAGAGGTTTCATTGAAGCCCCTGTCTACTTATGTCAGGCTGGCGATATCTTTGATTTGCGAACAGTCACTTTTGATAAAAGGCGTTTGGTAGCTTTTGTTCGAGGGTTATGTCACAGAGATGTGCAGCCCCCTCGGCCAAGACGGACTAGTTACTTTTGTAGAGGTTTCATTGAAGCCCCTGTCTACTTATGTCAGGCTGGCGATATCTTTGATTTGCGAACAGTCACTTTTGATAAAAGGCGTTTGGTAGCTTTTGTTCGAGGGTTATGTCACAGAGATGTGCAGCCCCCTCGGCCAAGACGGACTAGTTACTTTTGTAGAGGTTTCATTGAAGCCCCTGTCTACTTATGTCAGGCTGGCGATATCTTTGATTTGCGAACAGTCACTTTTGATAAAAGGCGTTTGGTAGCTTTTGTTCGAGGGTTATGTCACAGAGATGTGCAGCCCCCTCGGCCAAGACGGACTAGTTACTTTTGTAGAGGTTTCATTGAAGCCCCTGTCTACTTATGTCAGGCTGGCGATATCTTTGATTTGCGAACAGTCACTTTTGATAAAAGGCGTTTGGTAGCTTTTGTTCGAGGGTTATGTCACAGAGATGTGCAGCCCCCTCGGCCAAGACGGACTAGTTACTTTTGTAGAGGTTTCATTGAAGCCCCTGTCTACTTATGTCAGGCTGGCGATATCTTTGATTTGCGAACAGTCACTTTTGATAAAAGGCGTTTGGTAGCTTTTGTTCTAGGGTTATGTCACAAAGAGGCGCAGCCCCCTCGGCCAAGACGGACTAGTTACTTTAAAAATGAAAGATTATAAAGTCTTATAAAATATTAGCTTTTGCCCGCGGCTTCGCTCGCGTTAATTTCCAATTTGCCAGTCAATTCACACTTGTAAACACACGAAACTTTAGTAGTGTGTTAGTAATATAAAATTTTATCTTAATTTATGTAAAAATGACCTGTTGTTATGTCACCATGACTAATTCTTATTAACATTTTAGATAATAATATAATTCAATCACGATTCTAAAGACACTGGCGCCATAAAAACGTTATTGTTGTTTTCCTCGGGAACAGTACTTTATTCGGGATGAAGGGTACCCTATGTCCGTTTCTGTACACCTGACAACGTATATGCAAAATTTCTGTATGATCGGTTCAGTGGTTTAGGCGTGAAAAGGTAACAAACAAACAAACTTACTTTCTCATTTACAATATTACTAGCTATTATTAGCTAGTGGTCGGACATTACCCTACGGGAGCGTGCTACCGGGATAAACAGTACCCTATAACCTAACCTAGCTCCTGGCCTATTCATATGCCTTTCATACAAACATGATGGATGAAAGGCATACGCAATTATAGTTTTATCCAAGTTAAGTCAGACGATTACTTACGATTTTTTGCATTTTTGCTTTCTTCGCACTTCGCAAGCGTCCCTGTCTTGAAGCCCTTGCTGAGTAACTAAAGCGGTCATAGTTGTAATTATGTAATAGTAGGTACCTAACATGAGAGGAGTACATCCGCAAGCCGAAAGAACATTAAAATCATATCTCCAATTTGTATGAACATCAAAACACTTATTTCCTATTCATTCAATGGAGGGAGAGAATACTCACGAGTTAAACACCCTTCTAATACGTGCAATATTTGTGAGGTATATAAGGTTAATGGAACTTATTAGGCGAAACTTTAACAGTCAACGATACCGCACAACTTTCCCAACAAAACCTGAATATTCTGAAAAAAATAATAGGTACCTATTCTTACATTGTCCGATCAGCTGTTAAGGTGGATCCCCAAAGGTGGATCAGTCAATCAGTCAGCCAGTTTACCATTTTCTATATATTATAGATATATTATAAATATAGTTAGGATATTAGTGTTACGCAAACAGCTTCATATCACTCACCAGCCTAGATTATAAATATAGTTAGGATATTAGTGTAACGCGAACAGCTTCATATCACTCACCAACCTAGATTATAAATATAGTTAGGATATTAGTGTAACGCGAACAGCTTCATATCACTCACCAACCTAGATTATAAATATAGTTAGGATATTAGTGTAACGCGAACAGCTTCATATCACTCACCAACCTAGATTATAAATATAGTTAGGATATTAGTGTAACGCGAACAGCTTCATATCACTCACCAACCTAGATTATAAATATAGTTAGGATATTAGTGTAACGCGAACAGCTTCATATCACTCACCAACCTAGATTATAAATATACTTAGGATATTAGTGTAACGCAAACAGCTTCATATCACTCACCAGCCTAGATTATAAATATAGTTAGGATATTATTATTGACTTGTAAAAGTGTTTGTACAAACCTACTTACAGAAATAAAAATCATTTATCATTTATATCAGCGGACAGCGGAAGATATATTTAAGCCATTACCTACCGCTACATTTGATCAGTTCGTTCAATGTCAAGGAAACTAGTGCGTGTACGTCACGTCTAGGCTGGTTCTGTGCGACACGTGAACACGCAGCGTCACACGTTCATACGTAGCACGAGTGTGAGTCGGGCGCGGGAGCGACGCTCGCGGCCTTGTTGGTAAACAACGCCGGCCTTCAGGAATCACTTTCGATGCCGCTAGCCAACGATCACGTCCACGTCGCGCGCCTCGCGGGATGCATGCTGATGAGGGCGTTGACATAATTAGTGCAGCATTACGTGAGCGACGCAACGCTCCGGCCGGCCGGACGTGACGTCACGCGTCACGCCGCCGCCAGAGCGCGTGTCGCACAATGCGCCCGCGACGAGCAGCGGACGGCTTGTACTGTAACGCATCTTGATTAGCTTCGAGTCGTTTTCCCCGGCATGCCTTCGCATCGCAACACCCCGGTTCGGGTAGCGGTGTCTCATCTCGTAGTATAGAAGCTCGTATCTGCCGCAGCTGGCTTGGCGCCGCGTTGCGTCCGGGTTCAACTAGCTGGCAGACACCGCGGGTAGCGGTATGTCTCATCTCGGAGTATAGAAGCTCGTATCTGCCGCAGCTGGCTTGGCGCCGCGTTGCGTCCGGGTTCAACTAGCTGGCAGACACCGCGGGTAGCGGTATGTCTCATCTCGGAGTATAGAAGCTCGTATCTGCCGCAGCTGGCTTGGCGCCGCGTTGCGTCCGGGTTCAACTAGCTGGCAGACACCGCGGGTAGCGGTATGTCTCATCTCGGAGTATAGAAGCTCGTATCTGCCGCAGCTGGCTTGGCGCCGCGTTGCGTCCGGGTTCAACTAGCTGGCAGACACCGCGGGTAGCGGTATGTCTCATCTCGGAGTATAGAAGCTGGTATCTGCCGCAGCTGGCTTGGCGCCGCGTTGCGTCCGGGTTCAACTAGCTGGCAGACACCGCGGGTAGCGGTATGTCTCATCTCGGAGTATAGAAGCTGGTATCTGCCGCAGCTGGCTTGGCGCCGCGTTGCGTCCGGGTTCAACTAGCTGGCAGACACCGCGGGTAGCGGTATGTCTCATCTCGTAGTACAGAAGCTCGTATCTGCCGCAGCTGGCTTGGCGCCGCGTTGCGTCCGGGTTCAACTAGCTGGCAGACACCGCGGGTAGCGGTATGTCTCATCTCGGAGTATAGAAGCTGGTATCTGCCGCAGCTGGCTTGGCGCCGCGTTGCGTCCGGGTTCAACTAGCTGGCAGACACCGCGGGTAGCGGTATGTCTCATCTCGGAGTATAGAAGCTGGTATCTGCCGCAGCTGGCTTGGCGCCGCGTTGCGTCCGGGTTCAACTAGCTGGCAGACACCGCGGGTAGCGGTATGTCTCATCTCGGAGTATAGAAGCTGGTATATGCCGCAGCTGGCTTGGCGCCGCGTTGCGTCCGGGTTCAACTAGCTGGCAGACACCGCGGGTAGCGGTATGTCTCATCTCGGAGTATAGAAGCTGGTATCTGCCGCAGCTGGCTTGGCGCCGCGTTGCGTCCGGGTTCAACTAGCTGGCAGACACCCCGGGTAGCGGTATGTCTCATCTCGGAGTATAGAAGCTGGTATCTGCCGCAGCTGGCTTGGCGCCGCGTTGCGTCCGGGTTCAACTAGCTGGCAGACACCGCGGGTAGCGGTATGTCTCATCTCGGAGTATAGAAGCTGGTATCTGCCGCAGCTGGCTTGGCGCCGCGTTGCGTCCGGGTTCAACTAGCTGGCAGACACCGCGGGTAGCGGTATGTCTCATCTCGGAGTATAGAAGCTGGTATATGCCGCAGCTGGCTTGGCGCCGCGTTGCGTCCGGGTTCAACTAGCTGGCAGACACCGCGGGTAGCGGTATGTCTCATCTCGGAGTATAGAAGCTGGTATCTGCCGCAGCTGGCTTGGCGCCGCGTTGCGTCCGGGTTCAACTAGCTGGCAGACACCGCGGGTAGCGGTATGTCTCATCTCGGAGTATAGAAGCTGGTATCTGCCGCAGCTGGCTTGGCGCCGCGTTGCGTCCGGGTTCAACTAGCTGGCAGACACCGCGGGTAGCGGTATGTCTCATCTCGGAGTATAGAAGCTGGTATCTGCCGCAGCTGGCTTGGCGCCGCGTTGCGTCCGGGTTCAACTAGCTGGCAGACACCGCGGGTAGCGGTATGTCTCATCTCGGAGTATAGAAGCTGGTATCTGCCGCAGCTGGCTTGGCGCCGCGTTGCGTCCGGGTTCAACTAGCTGGCAGACACCGCGGGTAGCGGTATGTCTCATCTCGGAGTATAGAAGCTGGTATATGCCGCAGCTGGCTTGGCGCCGCGTTGCGTCCGGGTTCAACTAGCTGGCAGACACCGCGGGTAGCGGTATGTCTCATCTCGGAGTATAGAAGCTGGTATCTGCCGCAGCTGGCTTGGCGCCGCGTTGCGTCCGGGTTCAACTAGCTGGCAGACACCCCGGGTAGCGGTATGTCTCATCTCGGAGTATAGAAGCTGGTATCTGCCGCAGCTGGCTTGGCGCCGCGTTGCGTCCGGGTTCAACTAGCTGGCAGACACCGCGGGTAGCGGTATGTCTCATCTCGGAGTATAGAAGCTGGTATCTGCCGCAGCTGGCTTGGCGCCGCGTTGCGTCCGGGTTCAACTAGCTGGCAGACACCGCGGGTAGCGGTATGTCTCATCTCGGAGTATAGAAGCTGGTATATGCCGCAGCTGGCTTGGCGCCGCGTTGCGTCCGGGTTCAACTAGCTGGCAGACACCGCGGGTAGCGGTATGTCTCATCTCGTAGTACAGAAGCTCGTATCTGCCGCAGCTGGCTTGGCGCCGCGTTGCGTCCGGGTTCAACTAGCTGGCAGACACCGCGGGTAGCGTGAACTACGCTAGGCCAGCTCAAGGTCACTGCATTACCACCTACGTGCGCTCGACTGTACTAGTGGTACAGTAGGCCGCACGTCAGTGATAACATGACCAGTACCAGCGGCCTCTAGGTCTATAGGAACTACGCTAGGCCAGCTCAAGGTCACAGCTGGTATGATCTGTAGTACTGTTCTCAAGTGGTCTTCATCATCGTTTATTTCACAATTCTTTTGATAGCAACACTACCTACTGCACACAGAAAACAAATTAAAGAAGAACCTAGTAGGTACGAGTACTATAGGTATAAATTCTTTAATATTTCAGGAGAGCTCACAGGCAGCTGACTTGCCAACAGACCAAAATAAATGTTGCATGATGAAAGTATTATGTATTTGATAAATACTGCAATAAGTTATAGTAGGATGCGATACGGTATGAATGTGTGTGTGCGGTCGTGGTCGGTAACAGCTCGCGGCGAGCTCCGGCCAGATAGTTGTGCACAAACAGATTGCGGCCACAGTGACGATACACGGCGGTGAACACAGCGCGCCCGGCACGCGCCGACCGAGGCGCGGCAGCTGTTCCCACGTGAGCTCACGTACAGCGTTGAGCACACGATGGACTATTTGTCTGCGACTGTAGATCGCTTAGAGACCATGCAATAACGCACACGGCGGACAAAACGACCGCGCCGCTCGGGGCGACGCTTGCCTCTGCTTGGTTTGCGGAGCGCCTTATGTGCTCAACAGACTGGCCGCTGCATCATTGCGAGCTGTGTGAATTCGCAGACGGCCGCTCCCCGGCATCGGTATGAGCGCGCTTACCGCTCACCGCCAGCTGACTTCTGCAAGTGACTGAAGTGAAGTGCTGTGTGTGTAGAACTGTCAACAAGTACTGGGTACTGTGCTGCGTGTGTTGGTCTGTCAACAAGTACTGGGTACTGTGCTGTGTGTGTAGAACTGTCAACAAGTACTGGGTACTGTGCTGCGTGTGTTGGTCTGTCAACAAGTACTGGGTACTGTGCTGTGTGTGTAGAACTGTCAACAAGTACTGGGTATTGTGCTGTGTGTGTAGAACTGTCAACAAGTACTGGGTACTGTGCTGTGTGTGTAGAACTGTCAACAAGTACTGGGTATTGTGCTGTGTGTGTAGAACTGTCAACAAGTACTGGGTACTGTGCTGCGTGTGTTGGTCTGTCAACAAGTACTGGGTACTGTGCTGTGTGTGTAGAACTGTCAACAAGTACTGGGTACTGTGCTGCGTGTGTTGGTCTGTCAACAAGTACTGGGTACTGTGCTGTGTGTGTAGAACTGTCAACAAGTACTGGGTATTGTGCTGTGTGTGTAGAACTGTCAACAAGTACTGGGTACTGTGCTGCGTGTGTTGGTCTGTCAACAAGTACTGGGTACTGTGCTGTGTGTGTAGGTCTGTCAACAAGTACTGGGTACTGTGCTGCGTGTGTAGGTCTGTCTACAAGTACTGGGTACTGTGCTGTGTGTGTAGAACTGTCAACAAGTACTGGGTACTGTGCTGCGTGTGTTGGTCTGTCAACAAGTACTGGGTACTGTGCTGCGTGTGTAGGTCTGTCAGCAAGTACTGGGTACTGTGCTGCGTGTCTTGGTCTGTCAACAAGTACTGGGTACTGTGCTGTGTGTGTAGAACTGTCAACAAGTACTGGGTACTGTGCTGCGTGTGTTGGTCTGTCAACAAGTACTGGGTACTGTGCTATGTGTGTAGAACTGTCAACAAGTACTGGGTACTGTGCTGTGTGTGTTGGTCTGTCAACAAGTACTGGGTACTGTGCTGCGTGTCTTGGTCTGTCAACAAGTACTGGGTACTGTGCTGTGTGTGTAGAACTGTCAACAAGTACTGGGTACTGTGCTGCGTGTGTTGGTCTGTCAACAAGTACTGGGTACTGTGCTATGTGTGTAGAACTGTCAACAAGTACTGGGTACTGTGCTGTGTGTGTTGGTCTGTCAACAAGTACTGGGTACTGTGCTGTGTGTGTTGGTCTGTCAACAAGTACTGGGTACTGTGCTATGTGTGTAGAACTGTCAACAAGTACTGGGTACTGTGCTGTGTGTGTTGGTCTGTCAACAAGTACTGGGTACTGTGCTGTGTGTGTAGGTCTGTCAACAAGTACTGGGTACTGTGCTGCGTGTGTAGGTCTGTCAACAAGTACTGGGTACTGTGCTGTGTGTGTAGGTCTGTCAACAAGTACTGGGTACATAGAAAATATTGATCAAATCGAAGCGTTGTATTCACAAAATAGAAAAAGAAACTATTTTAATCATATGCCATGATTTTGAATGTGGACATCATGTCCACAATAAGTCACGAGGAAAGAGTTGGAGTTACAATTCAAAATCAAAAGTTATTTATTCAAACTAGGCTGAGAATCAGCACTTTTTGAACGTCAAAAAATTGTATTATAGTGAGGCATGTTATGTTGTGAGCGCGCAGCCGGCGCCGGCAGGAGACGTGCGCGTCACTCACTCGCGTGTTGTGTTGCAGCTGGGGCGCGCGCACGAGCAGATCATCCAGCCGCTGGAGCGCTTCCGGAAGGAGCACATCGGCGCTGTCAAGGTAACACATGTACTGCACCAGCGTGCGGTGTACCCACCACACAGAGGCTTTAGCACTTGCCTTATCCTCCCATTTAATCTAATTTAATAATCAACCTTATTTAATCAGACTAAAGTGAGGGCCACAGAGTTAGTAACAAAATAACTTAGTAACCAAAACAGATTGGGTACGGTTAGCGCCCATTTAATACTTTATTTAAAAGAAGATAACTGTTTAGATATCTATCTTTGTATGGCTATCTCCGTGGCTTTCAAGAATGATTGCATTTGCGTTGTAAAACATCAAGAAAGGTCGTGAAGCGTGGAGGTGTGGTTGCGATCAGTCAATACGTGGCCCGCCGTTACTTGCAGCAGATCGTGCGCCGACAACAGCTCATCACAATAGCAGCAGCTCGGTGGCTGCACGTGAGCCCGCCTCACGCGCCTCAGACTCCTTACGCACCTCACGCGCCTCATGCACCTCACGCGCCTCACGCTCCTCACGCTCCTCGCGCACCTCACGCGCCTCACGCTGCTCACGCGCCTCACGCTCCTCGCGCGCCTCACGCGCCGCCCGCGCCACATGCCGCCGTACATACGTCTCTACTATAACCGACGCGTCCATGTTGCAGGAGGGGAAGAAGAAATTCGACAAGAAGACTGCCAAGTTCTGCCAGAGTCAGGAGCGCACGCTGTCGCTCTCCACCAAGAAACCAGAGGCTGTGTTCCAAGAGGTACCTGATCATGCCAGCGGGGCCGCCGTGCCGCGTGCGCTCGCCACTGAGCTCAACCCGCCCCGCGTAGTGACGTTGTAATTATACGTGATAATACGTCGCTACCTGGACATTCCATGTCTAGTTGTAATGGTTCTGATCCCCACAGCTACCTTGGCAAATAGGTTATAGCGCCATCTGTCGAGAGTGCCTGAGGGCCAGTCTCATTGGTAGAATTATTCTATCACCTATGAAGAAGCTGGCGTCCTCATAGGTGATAGAATTATTCTACCTATGCCAATGGCATACATATATAATAGCTGTAATCAAGTTCCCAGTGTTAATTTAGCTGCCACAGAAACTTCAGTAATATGAGCCGTTTACTGTGTGCTAGCTGGAGAGTGTAGTCAGAAAGAAAAATAAGGCATTATAGCTGCACAAGGAAAGAATTTAACGATAATACTTACAAAGTGTGCGCTGGAGTGACGTCACCCCAGCTGCTCATGTCATAATTATCTTCAGAATGAAAGAAGATCAGATTATGTAGTATAGCTAAAATAAAATAAGGCATAATAGCTACCATTGGCAGAACAAAATGAAATATTTGGTACACCCCAACCCCAGCGACACATGTTGTATTAATGAAACTATCCAACGTAGAGTTTCGACTTAAAGGTAAACAAAGTATGGCGTACGAGTACTAGCTGCCGTAGGCAACAAAATGTTCAAATCTCTAGGCCTCGTAGTTTTCACCTAATAAACAAAAAACAATTTCTGCGTCAATAAATTCAAATTATTGCCTTGATGATGCTAAAGAATTCAGTTTGAACCTAGCAAGGATTGTATTAAAAGTCATTTTAACTTGCGCTCAATATAATTTTAATTTTGTGTATTGAAGATATAGACTGAGAGCCGACTGAGCTACAGTCAAAACCGTTTACGACATCGTTTAGAACAACACACTCGACTCTCGATAATTTGAATAATAATAATAACCCCACCGCTGTATCTCTACGTTGACGTCGTGGTGGGGCTTGCGCGCTCCGAACTTTAGGTCTGTGCCGGTAGAGTTTACTTTGCCGAACGGGTCTAGGATGAGGAGCCAGACCAAGAGAGATACAGAAACCCGCAGGGCAGCATGTGGCCAGCTGTTGGGCAGTAGCGACCCCACGAACCCTATCTCCCGAGAGAAATCTGGCCCTCATCTCTGGCTTGCCATTATTGGCCGGCTGGAGTGAACACTGACGAGGAACAGAGCTCCCACCTCTTTCTTGCCTTTATTGGCCGGCTTGAGTGCTCGGAGGAAGGAAGTATTCCAGTAAGGTGCTGGTAGGGATCTTGACCGTATTTCCGGGATTGTCCTGATAGCCGTGGGATACCTCTCCACTCCTCAAGCACCTCAGGAAGTGTTGCCCCCCCTTGTCGCTACGTCACTATGTGCTAGCGGCCGTTTCCGGGGGCCCATTATTGAGTTTGCAAGTCACCCCCTGCCATTTTATCCGTGTATAATATATAACATTGGTCAGGCAGGGGACATAGTTCTTCCATAGTTTAAGTTACCCAATCCACTTTAGCCACCCAGACCCATAGCCTAATATGTTTTGATTCCACGTACAGCAATAGTCCTGCACCAACCGGGGGTTGTCCTTGGGTGTACTTGCATAGTGCATACAGGGATAATCGTGGGTTGGTGCCTCCTCATCATTTAAAATTATCTAAGGGGCTTCTGCGAGTTGGCTTCGGCTCCTCGTACGCCTTCCAAAGGTCCGGGACTCCAGGGTCCCGAAAAATGTCAAATCAATAATAATAATAATATTCTGGGACATTATTCACACGGTCATCTGATCCCAAACTAAGCAGAGCTTGTACCATGTATGTTGTAAACCAGATAGCCGATATACTACATATACTACTTTTTTTTTTGTTGTAAATACATACTTATATAGATAACTATACCCAGACTCAGGACAAACAGACATGTTCATGCACACAAATGTTTGTGATTTAATCACATTTGAATCACTCGATAGTTTGAATTTTTTCTGTTCCCTTGAAAAATACTCTATAAATTGAATAAAATCAATGTTAATTGGTCCGCTCGGTAATTTGAAGTGGACTGAATAGTGTCTTGCTCGCCAACATGCAATAACTTCAAGTCCGGGCTTCCCTACTCTCAATAATTAGAAGCGTTTATCAAGCACCTATCGCTTGTTTACATACATGGGCAGACCTGTCGATTGTTTACATAAATAAGATATGAGTGAGTTTACAGTTCGCATTCCAGTCTACCTTTGAACATTAAAGTGAGTCAGCTTGCTTAGGTACTTGATTTTTAGGGTTCCGTACCTCAAAAGGAAAAAACGGAACCCTTATAGGATCACTCGTGTATCTGTCTGTCTGTCCGTCTGTCACAGCCAATTTGCTTCGAATCTAATGGATCGATTAAGTTGAAATTTGGTTCACGTATGTATTTCTGTGACCCAAACACGGACGTGTAATGTAAAATGTCAATTTTGTCAAGGGTCAATTTTAAGAGGGCAAGTGAGAAAATTAAAAAGAAATATTTGCAAACTGTACAGTGCGATATATCAAATGAAAGGGTCTCAAATATTTTTTTTTGATAATTTTAAAATAAACTGTTTTAAAGTTATTTAAGAAAATAGACGAAAATTGACCATTCCCTCCCCCCTTTATCTCCGAAAGTACTGAACTTAAAATTTTGAAAAAATACAGAAAATAATTCTATAGCTATAGATTAAAGGAAAACCTATAAGAAGTGTATGCTCTTAAATAACATGGTAAATCTCTCAATATTGTGCATACAAACTTACATATTTCCATAGTTAAACGAAAAGGATCCAACCCACATTAGGTGTAATGTGGGTTGGATCCTTTTCGTTTAACTCCATGACATTTGTATTTGTAATGTATGGGAGAGCATGTTTTTCAACTACGATGTTAAGTTTGTTCTTGGGATAAATTCATCCCAACTACGGAACCCTTCATTGTTCGTGGTCCGACACGCACTTGACCGGTTTTTTCCTCCTTCCCTCTTGGTTATTAAAACTCCTGTTATTTTGAACTCTTGATAATTTAAAATTTTTCTCTGGCCCTTCCTTGAGTTTCAAATTATCCGAGAGTCGACTGTACCGGTTATATTGACCAAAATCATAGGTCCTGGCTGAATAACGACTGCTTTATAAAAAAACACAGCTTTTTAGGAAATACCTCATTAAGCCACTACATTTAACTAATATCTTCGGAGATTATATCTGTTACAACGACCAGCTGTCTTGTAAACAATTTGAATAGGTAACAGAATCCACAATTCCACATCAGTCGCCTAGTGGCCGATCGCATATTACATGCCAACGTTATGGCGTCTGCTATGGTCGCGACCGAACGACTCGTGCAGTATAAGCATTGGTGCAGTCGCCTAGTGGCCGATCGCATATTACATGCCAACGTTATGGCGTCTGCTATGGTCGCGGCCGAACGACTCGTGCAGCATAAGCATTGGTGCATTCGCCTAGTGGCCGATCGCATATTACATGCCAACGTTATGGCGTCTGCTATGGTCGCGACCGAACGACTCGTGCAGTATAAGCATTGGTGCAGTCGCCTAGTGGCCGATCGCATATTACATGCCAACGTTATGGCGTCTGCTATGGTCGCGGCCGAACGACTCGTGCAGCATAAGCATTGGTGCAGTCGCCTAGTGGCCGATCGCATATTACATGCCAACGTTATGGCGTCTGCTATGGTCGCGGCCGAACGACTCGTGCAGCATAAGCATTGGTGCAGTCGCCTAGTGGCCGATCGCATATTACATGCCAACGTTATGGCGTCTGCTATGGTCGCGGCCGAACGACTCGTGCAGCATAAGCATTGGTGCAGTCGCCTAGTGGCCGATCGCATATTACATGCCAACGTTATGGCGTCTGCTATGGTCGCGGCCGAACGACTCGTGCAGCATAAGCATTGGTGCAGTCGCCTAGTGGCCGATCGCATATTACATGCCAACGTTATGGCGTCTGCTATGGTCGCGGCCGAACGACTCGTGCAGCATAAGCATTGGTGCAGTCGCCTAGTGGCCGATCGCATATTACATGCCAACGTTATGGCGTCTGCTATGGTCGCGACCGAACGACTCGTGCAGTATAAGCATTGGTGCAGTCGCCTAGTGGCCGATCGCATATTACATGCCAACGTTATGGCGTCTGCTATGGTCGCGGCCGAACGACTCGTGCAGCATAAGCATTGGTGCAGTCGCCTAGTGGCCGATCGCATATTACATGCCAACGTTATGGCGTCTGCTATGGTCGCGGCCGAACGACTCGTGCAGCATAAGCATTGGTGCAGTCGCCTAGTGGCCGATCGCATATTACATGCCAACGTTATGGCGTCTGCTATGGTCGCGGCCGAACGACTCGTGCAGTATAAGCATTGGTGCAGTCGCCTAGTGGCCGATCGCATATTACATGCCAACGTTATGGCGTCTGCTATGGTCGCGGCCGAACGACTCGTGCAGTATAAGCATTGGTGCAGTCGCCTAGTGGCCGATCGCATATTACATGCCAACGTTATGGCGTCTGCTATGGTCGCGGCCGAACGACTCGTGCAGTATAAGCATTGGTGCAGTCGCCTAGTGGCCGATCGCATATTACATGCCAACGTTATGGCGTCTGCTATGGTCGCGACCGAACGACTCGTGCAGTATAAGCATTGGTGCAGTCGCCTAGTGGCCGATCGCATATTACATGCCAACGTTATGGCGTCTGCTATGGTCGCGACCGAACGACTCGTGCAGTATAAGCATTGGTGCAGTCGCCTAGTGGCCGATCGCATATTACATGCCAACGTTATGGCGTCTGCTATGGTCGCGACCGAACGACTCGTGCAGTATAAGCATTGGTGCAGTCGCCTAGTGGCCGATCGCATATTACATGCCAACGTTATGGCGTCTGCTATGGTCGCGACCGAACGACTCGTGCAGTATAAGCATTGGTGCAGTCGCCTAGTGGCCGATCGCATATTACATGCCAACGTTATGGCGTCTGCTATGGTCCTTACATATTCTAGAAATCTTCATTTCAGAAATGAAAAAAGTCCTTTAATATTATAGGATTTTCAAACAAATTTTTCTATTGAAAATGATACTTAGTTGTCATGTGGATCCGTACAAAGAGTTAGGTAAAGGGCAATGACCGCCATGCCATAATGGTATTCCACGTTATTAGGTATTGTGCAGTCTAGACGTGAACAAGGCCAGCGGGCCTGATGGCATTCCAGCGAGAGTGTTGAGGCAGTGTGCGCCTGAACTGTCTCCTGTAATGACGCGTTCGTTCCGCCTCTCTCTTGAAAAAAGAACGGTGCCGAAATCCTGGAAGCTTGCAAATGTACAACTAGTGCCCAAAAAGGGCGACCGTGCAGACCCTGCCCATTACCGTCCTATCGCCATTATCTCCATTCTGTGCACGGTTATGGAAAGGGTACTGAACGATAAGTTGCTGATCTACCTTGAAGACAATGATCTCCTCAGTGACCGTCAATATGACTTTCAAACTCAAACCTTTCCTTTCCTTAAATTTCTCCATGTTGTTTAAAAAAACCGGCAGCGTCCACCCGCCGTAATGCCTCGAAACAACAAAAGAGGTCGCGGGCTTCGGCTGTTTGTGGCGGGTAGACGTTTCATGCGGCGGACGATAACGACCGTCCCCGAACATTATCGAACGGAGTACAGGGACGCGCCTGCCGCAAGGGCGGGTGAGACCGTAGCCTAAAAATTTATTGTGAAAAGGTTTTGTTTACAATTTCATGAGATACTTAGAACAGCGCATGGTTCTGTGAGTGTCGTACATAGTAGAGCGCGGGATGTTGCAGGCGGATGCGGCCATGGACATGGCGGAGCGAGACTTCTGCCAGGCGTCGCTGGAGTACGTGTTCCAGCTGCAGGCGGTGCAGGAGCGCAAGAAGTTTGAGCTGGTGGAGACGCTGCTGGGCTTCGTGTTCGGCTGGTGGACCTTCCACCACACGGCGCACGACGTGCACGCCGACGCTGAGCCACGCGTCAAAGACCTGCAGCTGCGCATCCAGCGGGTGAGTACCTGGAGCCCGGCGCCACACACCCGCACCATCCGATCTCGTGGTGGTGAAGCGAGCTGTCAGTCCACCTGATGCTAGGATACACACTATTGACAGCTCACTTTACCTAAGTTTTCACGGTGACATTTGTCCGGAATACTTGAGCTGTGAGCAGTCGTGTGCCGCGCTCTGTCCTGTAGCGCGACAGTAGGTGTGTGTGTGTGTGTGTGTGTGTGTGTGTGCGTGCGTGCGTGCGTGCGTGCGTGCGTGCGTGCGTGTGTGCGTGCGTGCGTGCGTGCCTGCGTGCGTGCGTGCGTGCGTGCGTGCGTGCGTGCGTGCGTGTGTGCGTGTGTGTGTGTGTGTGTGTGTCCAACTAAACAACACTAACGACGTTTTGCTTCCAATGACTTATGAATCTGCGTCTCACACTTCATTCATTAAGAGTCGGCGCTACGAAATCGGTTCATGGGTTTTTGACACGGAACATAAAAAAAAACAGTGGAAGTGGTATGCAACAAAATTACTACAGGAACCGCTGTCGCCAAACTCGCACAAATAAACTGATAATCATATAATGCATTACAAACAAACAATTCGTCTGATTTGTTTCAAGAAAGAACGTTTTGTAGTCTCAAGTCAAACTAGATTCGATTGACGAGTAAATTTCGCTACTCGACCATAGATGGCAGTATTCTCAGTGGTCGCAATTATAAGTCTAATTGCGTTATAAGGCTGACATTCGTGTCATAGGTCGATATCTATTGCTACTCGACCAAGGCCACACCAGTGCAGTAACACATTGAATTTTGAATTACACTATCGATATCGATAGATACCCGATTTCTTGTTTTTGAAAAAATAAGTCTTCTTGGGAGTTAAGTAAAACTGTAGGAAGAATGAAGTCGTATTTTTTTTGCTTTTGCTTATATCTCGAAAACGGTGTGTCCTAATCGAAAAAATAATGAAAACTTTTAATCGCCGTTAAAAAAAAGACATTTAGTTTGATAATCAAAATTTTAGGTGAAAAACATCAAATTCAGAATAGCAAAATTTCCATTTTCACTAAATTAAATAGCTTAGTGCCAACTTAGTGCTGTTAATCTATAACATAAGTAAGTTTTGTCACTTTAGTCCATCGTCGTTTGACAGGAATAAACTAAATTTGGGTGATTTTTAATCTAGCTTAGAGACATTTGTGACAAGAGAATCGGCACCATTTTCTTTTATCGATAACACTAACATCCGACCCGACCACATCACTAATTGAGTAACGAAGTAGGACTTCTTTCTAGGACGACTACGAAGCTTTCGAGACCGAAATACGGAATACCAGTGAATACAATCAATCCTAAAGAAACTGTATTTTAATCTTATAAGGTTGATTTTAACTAGAGGTTCTATTACATCATTAGTAAATTGAAATTAACTATGATTTTATTAGAAAACAAATAAAATCGTACTTACCGATGGTACGAAACACCTCCTTTTTTAAGAGTTTTTCTCCTGCTATCATTTTTGTACTCCAAAATGGAACAAAACGACATAGCTACGGAAAAATAAATTTTCCGCGAGACTGCAACTCGACGAGATGTTAGAACTCGACTGGGACCATAGTTAGTGCGGACCAAGCAAGCGATACAGCGGTTAATTGTGACGCGTGCCACGCCTACTTTGCACTTCCACTGTTCTTTATGTTCCGTGGTTTTGGATAAGTCTATATAGAAAACTAAAAGTAGCAGCCACGTTAAAAACCGTCTGGCTACCTCAAGAGCAGTGAAAAAACGTATTAAATAAAATAAATAGTATTTCTTTATTGTCGCCATTAAATTCGTCTTATCTTGAGTAGTCTAACATATGCATCGTATTAATGTATTGCACAAAAGGTACTGTTACTGATTCCCAAACTAAACTTGAGCTTGTATTTTGGGAAACAGTGTTCACATAATAAAATACGAATACATTGGTTTGGATGGTCGCTGCAGTAGACTTACAATATTTTTAGGAATAATTTCGGCAACTATATTTTAATTTTATTTAGTGTTAACATATGTGTGTGTGTGTGTGTGTGTGTGTGTGTGTGTGTGTGTGTGTGTGTGTGTGTGTGTGTGTGTGAGAGTGAGTGTATGTATGTGTCAGTGTGTGAATGTGAGAGTTTGTTTAGAAGTATTGTAAGATATATGTTCCGCAATATATGCCAGTAGGTCTTCCGTCTTGTGATAGTCTAACAGTAGAAGCCACTCAGAAACTTTGCCTTTAAGTTCGTGACTGCTAAGCGAAGTAATGTTGAGATTTTGGTTTATGGTGTTTCTTGCGAAGGAGGTCTTGCATGGAACACGAGGGCACACAGGCATTTTGCTGCGTCTATTGGGGTTGGCTATTGGTACGTTTTGAGAATAGCTCGGAGCACAAAGAGTTGCCGAAATGTTACGACCTTACATTCCGAGTACAGCTGAGATGTTGGATGTCTGAAGGGCTTTCTTGTCATCACTTTCAACAGCGCTCTTTGTGCTCTTTTTAAGCTCAGTAGATGCGTCTTTGCGGCCCCTCCCCACACAGTGATGCAATATTGTACTATGGATTGACATAGGGCCAAGTATACAAGTATGAGTTGTTCCATAGTTGCATTGTCTCTAAGCGTTTTGAATACATGAATGAGTCGTCTTACTCTGGAATTAACTACACTTATGTGTTTGTCACACCTCAAGCGACTGTCCATGTGTAGTCCTAAATATTTTACAAATTCCGCGCAAGTGATTTCTTGGCAATTGCCTTGGCTTGTGAGATGCAAGTGTGTGCTTGTATGGAAAATCCTCGCGGTGGAGTCTTAGTTTTGTTGATGGAGAAGGGAACATATTGGGTTTTGGTTAGGTTTAGGGTTAATAGGTGGTGAGTTTGCCAATTTTTCTCATTGGATAGTGTGAATTCTACTCTCTCTTTAATTGTGTGCCAGTTTGGACCCCAGACAAATATGGCGGTGTCGTCTGCATACGTGAAAATGCGAGTGTAAGGGAGGGACATTTTGCAGAGGTCATTAGTATAAAGTTGGAAGATGATGGGCACCAAGACACTTCCTTGTGGAACGCCGTAAGAGACGGTCTCCTCATCACTCGTGTAATCCCCAATTAAAACACGTTGCTTTCTATTCGTGAGGTAGTTTTTAAAGATATCATAGCTTATGCCACGCACCCCCAACATCTCGAGCTTGAATAGAAATATGGGGACAGAGACTGTATCAAACGCTTTAGATAGATCAAGGTAGATACATAAGCAATTATTTTTATCGTGTAATGTTTTTACCACGAGATTACTCAAATCCAATACTGCGGCCTCGGTGGAGAGGCCTGATCGAAAACCATACTGATTATCAGCTAGAGTATGAAATTTGTCCAGAAACTTTTTACGAGAGTAATTGAGTATTTTCTTCGAATATTTTTGATAGGGTAGAAAGTACTGCTATGGGGCGATAATTATTGACACAGTCTCGGTCCCCGTTCTTGAAGATGGGGTGAATGACTGATGACGTTACACTGTCTACCAGTCACCTGCCGCAAGCCGCGATACACTTTCTACCAATCACCTGCCGCAAGTCACCTGCCGCAAGTCACCTACCGCAAGTCGCGTTAAAGAACATCGTTCTAATTAAGAAAAATAAAACAATGATTTTCGAAATCTATTAGAACTAAGTACATCAGGATAGTCTGGATTCGTATTTGAGGAGCAAAAAAGCAAAACGTGATTAGTCTTAAAAAATAACATTTGATTGTATTTTATTCTCTAATGTCAACTTGATGCACTTGGCATCACTCATTTCAGGAAACAACTGTTTGCTGCCTAATAAAAAGCTAGCACTAGTACCCTACGAGTATTGTATTAGTAAAAAAAAGAGAAAAAAATGTTTTATTCCCTTTACTGGTTTTCACATCACAAGGACAAATCACGTTATGTTTTTAGGCTCCTCATTCTCCTCGTCTACTTTACAGATTGTAATACGATAACAGAACTACTACTGAAATCGATACATAGTTTGGATTTCTACGAACTGATTGTGGAACAGGGACCGCTATTGCCAAGCAAAAATACCAATTCAACGCACGAAACTCAGTGAGTTGTGAGTGAGTGTGTGTTGAGTGGCGCGACGCATGTGGCGCGTGTGGCTTCACTAACCTGTGCGCGCTTGCAGACGCGGAGCAACTTCGACGAGATGAGCAAGCAGACCGAGTCGCTCATGAAGAAGATGATGGAGGTGCGCCAGATGGTGAGTGTGCTGACAAAGTATGACTCCGTCGGCACTGTGTATGTGTGTGTGTGTAACGTGTGTGTGTGTGCGCAGAACAAGGAGGAGGAGGCCGCCGAGGAGGCGGGGGGCGGGGCGGCGCGCGCCGGGTACCTGTTCCTCATGGAGAAGAGTGAGTTGCTGCCTTATTAACGTATCATAGTGCTTGTAACACAGCTAGCGTGCCCGAACCGCTGGCTCTAGAAGCATATCATTTTGTACAACATTTTCTTTTATAACGAGTATCTATAACAGTTATAATATAGCGAAAGTGAGCACTAAGGAAGGATTTGTGATTTTTAATTTTTGTTTTTGAGATGGGTTCGCTCTTGACTCTAGTCTAGGTCAGAGGTGACAGAGACGAAGTCGACGATGGAGTGAGCTTACCCAGAAGAAGCCTGTTAATTCTCACTTTGAAGAGATTAGGGTTGTGTTCGAATTTAATCGAACACTCGGCGAAAATACATAATTGCATCGAACGCAAGTAGGTATGCACATTCGCTCGTTCACCAAAACGTGGGCCAGTCCGCGTTTCGATCTCATTAGAGACACCACGACTCAAAACCATTACCAATACCATTTTTACCATACCTACATTTTACCAATCAGTTATATTAGTTTAACATTTTCTTACCAATTCTTGTAACTAAGTTTTATAGTGATTTAATACAGCTATTTGCCTTACAATACAAGATTTTGACTTTTACCACATTTACCATATTATCCTATCAATACGAGAAAGGTGTGTTAGCTCACCATAGCGCCGAACACTACTTTCTACAGGTTGTGTACGTTCGGAAACAGACGCCGGTAGAGAGTTCTAGTCTTTTGCTGTGCCCATTATAAATGACATTTAGGCCGCCGGCGCGCCCCGCAGCCCCGTGCTCGTCACCGCGGGTCCTCCACGCAGTGCCGCCCGAGCCCCTCGCTCCATCCCACAGCCAGTGTTTGAAGCCCTGCCGAAACCCCTGCAAAGGGATTTCGCTAGCGTCACCGCGAGTGCTCCTGGCGCTCTTAGTATCAAGCCCATGCCAGAAAAGGCGCTGAATAGGGCTAGGATAAGGATGATGGTTTTGTGACGGTGCAAAGGAGGAAGCGCCGATCGCGAACAAACAAGAACCGCTGCGGCAAAGCTCCTACAGTGCCCGAAATGAGCCTGCGTGCCGCTAAGTCGAATACACCGGTGTACATCTCCCGCCTGCACTACACCACTAAGGCGGAGGACATCGTAGAGTACGTGCGACAAAAGACGAGGTACACGCCGAGGGTGCAGTTACTGGAATCTCGCCGGAACGTCAACTTCAAGGCGTTCGTCGTGCGTGTACCGAACTGTTATCTGCACCTCGTCATGGAAGAAGACTTTTGGCTCCAGGACGTGGCGTTCCGTCGCTTCCGCGGACAAGTTCCACAGGACAGCACAAATTCAAGCTAGTGAAAAGTGAAGTGATACTAACATAGTCTTAAGCCTTATTTATTAACACTAGATTTTGTTTATAAAATATGTATGTTAAGGTATTTTTCTATTTGCCTATGTCGCCTGAAATAAATGGTATTATTATTATTATTTACATTTCTCGGGACCTTACATTTCTGGAGTCCCGGACCTTTGGAAGGCGTACAAGAAGCCGAAGCCAACTCGCAGAGGCCCCTTAGATAATTTTAAATGATGAAGAGGCACCAACCCAAGATTATCCCTGTATGCACTATGCAAGTGCACCCAAGGACAACCCTCGGTTGGTGCAGGACTATTGTTGTACGTGGAAACAAAACATATTGGGCTTTGGATCTGGGTGGCTAAAGTGGATTGGGTAACTTGAACAATGGAAGAACTATGTCTCCTGCCTGACCAATGTTATATATTATACACGGATAAAATGGCAGGGGGTGACTTGCACACTCAATAATGGGCCCCCGGAAACGGCCGCTAGCACATAGTGACGTAGCGACAAGGGGGCAACACTTCCTGAGGTGCTTGAGGAGTGGAGAGGTATTCCACGGCTATCAGGACAATCCCGGAATTACGGTCAAGATCCCTACCAGCACCTTACTGGAATACTTCCTTCCTCCGAGCACGTTTGCTCTTGCGAATCTCCACTCAAGCCGGCCAATAAAGGAAAGAAAGTGGTGGGAGCTCTGTTCCTCGTCAGTGTTCATTCCAGCCGGCCAATAAAGGCAAGCCAGAGATGAGGACAAGATTTCTCCCGGGAGATAGGGTCCATGGGGTCCCTATTGCCCAACAGCTCGCCACATGCTGCCCTGCGGGTTTCTGTTTTTCTCTTGGTCTGGCTCCTCATCCTAGACCAGTTCCGGCAAACTCTACCGGCACAGACCTAAAGTTTGGAGCGCGCAAGCCCCACCACGACGTCCACGTAGAGATACAGCGGTGGGGTTATTATTATTATTATTATAAATGGCATTTGGAAGCGCTTAGTGCGAATTGGTGGAATAGCAACTAGGTAAGGATGGTAACTGGCAGTGCGTCTAGATGTCCGATGGTAGAAGGGGGCCGGTGGAATGAGGTCGTGGAGTTCTCGGGCACACTCTCCGAAGTACAATCTGTAGAAGACCGACAAGCAGGCAACCTTGCGGCGATGAGGCAAGCTGTAAAGCTTGGCATCCACCAGTTTTACGTCGCCAATGAGCCTCTCAGCTCTGCGTTCCACCGAGTCAAGCGCAGCAAGTTGGTATTTAGCTGAGCCATCCCAAAGGTGGCTGCAATACTCCATGCAGGATCGGACTTGCGCTTTGTAAAGGGTTAAAAGCTGTCCAGGCGTAAAGTATCGCTTCACCCTATTAATGATGCCCAGTTTCTTGGCCGCAGTTTGGGCTTTGTACTCGATGGTGGCGCCGAAGTTGAGACCAGATGTCAACTCCATGACTCGAGCCGATCAGTTACAGGAACGGATGCCCCCCGAAAAGTAGGAGTTAGGGCGAAACGACTCCTTTTAGCGGTAAAGAAACGCCTGTGTTTTGGTGGCGTTAAAAGAGACCAGATTTTCATTACCCCTGTGGGAGACAAGGCTTTAGGTCAAATCTGTCCGCTCTACCGCGCTTTCTCAAGGAACGAACTTCGCCCCCGCTGGTTTTATAATTTAATTCATCCTCTAAAGAGATTAAATATCCGATCCGATCAAAGTTTGTATCGGGCACACGGCCTGATAGTTAACAAGTGCGGTTCTTCCATGAACTGTTGTCAGCAGCCAGTGAATGTTAGTCACTGTGCCGGCGGACGCATAGCGTGACGTCCGCGTCGGTTCAATCAGCTGATTCAGTTCAACAGTGAACACGGGTGTACTACTGCGATATTAATATTTGTAAGATAACAAGAGCCATTGATGTGTGTGCAGAGGCGTTCGGCACGACGACGTGGAGCAAGCACTATTGCACGTACGAGAAGAGCACGCAGCAGCTCGCGCTCACGCCCTACAACCAGATCAACGTGAAGACGGTAAGTGCGTGACGTAGTACGTGACGGAGGGAGAAATACAAGCTGCGCGTAGTCCCCGTATTGTTAAGGACGTTCGCATTCTAATGTCAGTCACATCTGTCACATACAAGCTGCGGGCAGTCCCCGTATTGTTAAGGACGTTCGCATTCTAATGTCAGTCACATCTGTCACATACAAGCTGCGGGCAGTCCCCGTATTGTTAAGGACGTTCGCATTCTAATGTCAGTCACATCTGTCACATACAAGCTGCGGGCAGTCCCCGTATTGTTAAGGACGTTCGCATTCTAATGTCAGTCACATCTGTCACATACAAGCTGCGGGCAGTCCCCGTATTGTTAAGGACGTTCGCATTCTAATGTCAGTCACATCTGTCACATACAAGCTGCGCGCAGTCCCCGTATTGTTAAGGACGTTCGCATTCTAATGTCAGTCACATCTGTCACATACAAGCTACGGGCAGTCCCCGTATTGTTAAGGACGTTCGCATTCTAATGTCAGTCACATCTGTCACATACAAGCTGCGGGCAGTCCCCGTATTGTTAAGGACGTTCGCATTCTAATGTCAGTCACATCTGTCACATACAAGCTGCGGGCAGTCCCCGTATTGTTAAGGACGTTCGCATTCTAATGTCAGTCACATCTGTCACATACAAGCTGCGCGCAGTCCCCGTATTGTTAAGGACGTTCGCATTCTAATGTCAGTCACATCTGTCACAAATACCTAATAATTGAGCTACCTTAATGTTTGGCCAAGTATAGACATGATTGTCGCCACGTCATGTTGGACGTTTCTAATTCCGGGCATTGCTTGTGACGTCAGTGAGGGTAAATAAACTGTATACACTTATAACAACGTATTCATTATTGTTATTTCTAAAACAGAACATTTTTTTAAATTGTTATACTACTTTAGACCTAATTCTTAGTTGGAATAGATGAGCAGCTCATTTTTTTTAACAATTTTAGTGTAGTCATATTTCTCTGTTCCTGCCACGTGTTGGTGAAGTGGCAGGATTGATTTCAGTACTCGTACAATACACTTGACACAACATTGTATGTTAGAGCAACCGTAACGCTGGTGCGTGTGTGTGTGCAGGCCAGCGGCACGGAGGTGCTGTGCGTGTGCGGCGCGCGCGGCTGCAGCGAGCCCGTGGAGCGGCGCTTCTGCTGGGAGTGCGTGCCAGCCGAGCGCGAGCGCGCGCCGCTCGTGCTGCAGGCGCTGGGCGAGCGCGACCGCGCCGCCTGGCTGCGCGTGGTACACGCTGCGCCCGCGCGTGCGCCCGTCCACGCGCTCGAGCCCGCGCCGCGCCCCGGCGTCGACCACGAGTGCGCGCTCGACGACGCGGGCTTCGCGTTCGTGCGCCGCCTGGTGGGCACCATCGAGGCGCGCGGTCTGGAGGAGCAGGGCCTGTACCGCGTGGCGGGCGTGGCCAGCAAAGTGGCGCGCCTAGTGGCGTGCGCGGCGCCAGGCAGGCGCGTGCCCGAGCTGCAGGACCCGCTGGACTGGGAGACCAAGACGCTGACGTCAGCTCTCAAGAGCTACCTGCGCGCGCTGCCCGACCCGCTGCTCACGCGCGCGCTGCACGCGCAGTTCATCGCCGTCGCCAGTACGTATCCGCACTGCGCCCCTGAGCCGCAGTAGCTGTTAGCTTGTTCCATGTACCTGTCTAATCTGGCTATTTTTTGACCTGTCTAAGGCCTTCGACCTCGTTTCACACGACATATTGCTACAAAAGATAGAAAGGAACGGGGTAAGAGGGCCGGCATATCAGTGGATATCATCCTATCTCACCAACAGACAGCAATGTATTGTAATATCTAAAATCAATGAAAACAAGGTACTCAGAACGTACAAGTCTGAATATAAACAATGTATACGCAGCGTTCCACAAGGAAGCGTGCTGGGACCGATTTTATTCTTATAAACCGAGCCTAATGCTTTAGCCATAAAGTCGAAAATCTATTAAAGAAATCTGACAGATTGTAGTAGCTTGATGTGCTGGCGTCTGTACATCGTAGAAGTGACTAACCACAAATGTCGTATTTGCTGACGATATTTCAATAATATGTATCCTTAGCAAAACATGTCCGCACTAATTTTAATGAAACACCTGTAATACCATGTTTTAACGCAAATAAATGAATTGAATTGAATTGAAAAAAATACCGTTCCCCCTTATCTCCGAAGTTTGCATAGAGAAAAATCTGAACAATATTCTATGTGATAGAAGTTACTAGAAAAATCTCTTAATAGCACACTTTTTCTATACTTACCTAGTCTTGCCATAAATATTGTCACGAAGAAATTTTTTTTTTTATTGCAAGTAATATTTATTACTTTTACAGTGTGTTAGTTTAATACATAAATATAAAACAATTTAAAATATAAAAAGCTTAATCGAAGTGGTCTCCATTGGCTGCAATACAGTCCTTTAAACGTTGAGGCCAGTTATCAATAGAAGCACGCACTCTTTCCATGGGAAAATTCTTCACTGCCAATCGTATGGATTGGTTTAGGGACTCCAAATTATCATGGCGTTTAGAGCAAGCCGTACTCTCTAAAACTGACCATAAATCATAATCCAGCGGATTAAGATCGGGACTAGACGACGGCCAGTCTTCAGCTCTGATGAAGTCCGAAACGTTCACTTCCAACCAAGACTGCGTGAACCGAGCTTTATGACCCGGCACCGAGTCTTGTTGGAAGGACCATACTTGGTTATTGAACATGGTGTTGTTAAGGGGCTTAACTACCTTCTCAAGAATGGTATCTTGATACACTTGTGCCGATGTTTTGATACCTTTTTCACAAAAATATGGCTCAGTCACTCCTTCATAGATAACTCCCCACCAAACCTTCACTGAAGTCGAATAATGCCCACGTTGCACTCTGTCGACTAATTGGGAAGCTTCCTTAGAGCTTTGAGCATAAATACGGTCATTTTGTTTGTTAAAATGTTGCTCAATTGTAAAGATTTTCTCATCCGTAAACAAAATTTTTCTGTGACGTCCCTTTGCGTACCGCTTCAGTAGTTGTTTCGATTTTACCACCCTATTCTTTTTTAAATTATCAGTTAAAAAATGACCAGTGCTTCTCTTCTAGGCTGCAAGTCCTAAGTCATCTTTTAAAATACGCGAGATGGTTCTGGGTGCTATCTTCATCTCCCGAGATAAAATCTTTTGCTTTCGGACAGAATTTCTTCGAATTCTTTCCCTTACTGCTTTGGCCACCTTTTTCGTACGAACACTACGTGGACGGCCAGATCTTTTTCTGTCACAAACAGAGGAGGTCTCATTGTACCTATTAATAGCCCGGTACACAAACATTTGACTAATACCAAGCGTATGGAGAGTTTTAAAAATTGCATTTGGTCCATACCACTTTGTGTAATGCAATCACAGCGATTCGGTTCTCTTTAACACCCCACTCCATTTTAATATTGCAAAATATTGTACAATGTATTGGCGCCAAAATTAGAAAAGTCAATGAACAATCTAATATCTTTCTTATTTAATATCTTTCTTATTTTTAATTGTAATGGTATTTATGGCTGGACTGTGTATATATGATAGTACGGAACCCTCGGTGTCGGACTCGCCGACTCGCTCTTGACCGTTTTTGTAATTGTGAATACTCTCGTGTGTGTACAGAGTGTGAGCGGCGCGCGGAGCGGGCGGCGGGCGTGGCGGCGCTGGTGCGCGCACTGCCGCCGCGCAACAGGGAGATGTTGGCGCTCGTCATGACGCACCTGCGCAAGTGAGTAACGACTGTATGTTGTGTACACAGAGTGCGAGCGGCGCGCGGAGCGGGCGGCGGGCGTGGCGGCGCCGGTGCGCGCATTAGACAAACGGTTTTAATGTCTGCTTATTTTATAAATATATATTTTTATATATAAAATATTGTGAGAGTCCGTCAGTATACCTAGTCTTGCCATAAATATTGTCACGATGAAAAAAAGAATTATGGCAAGTAATATTTATTACTTTTACAGTGTGTGTTTACAGTTAATACATAAATATAAAACAATTTAAAATATAAAAAGCTTATTCGAAGTGGTCTCCATTGGCTGCAATACAGTCCTTTAAACGTTGAGGCCAGTTATCAATAGAAGCACGCACTCTTTCCATGGGAAAATTCTTCACTGCCAATCGCATGGATTGTTTTAGGGACTTCAAATTATCATGGCGTTTAGAGCAAGCCGTACTCTCTAAAACTGACCATAAATCATAATCCAGCGGATTAAGATCGGGACTAGACGACGGCCAGTCTTCAGCTCTGATGAAGTCCTAATTGGGAAGCTTCCTTAGAGCTTTAAGCATAAATACGGTCATTTTGTTTGTTAAAATGTTGCTCATTTGTAAAGATTTTCTCATCCGTAAACAAAATTTTTCTGTGACGTTCCTTTGCGTACCGCTTCAGTAGTTGTTTCGATTTTACCACCCTATTATTTTTTAAATTATCAGTTAAAAATGACCAGTGCTTCTCTTCTAGGCTGCAAGTCCTAAGTCATCTTTTAAAATACGCGAGATGGTTCTGGGTGCTATCTTCATCTCCCGAGATAAAATCTTTTGCTTTCGGACAGGATTTCTTCAAATTCTTTCCCTTACTGCTTTGACCACCTTTTTCGTACGAACACTACGTGGACGGCCAGATCTTTTTCTGTCACAAACAGGGTGCTTACTCTTGATTCCAATTCCGACCAATCGACATTGGAATTTTAACGTTTCGTACTCTTGAATTCGACGCTAGCGCCAGATTGTTATTGAGTTGCGTGTCCATTAGGAGGAACTAAGTGGAATCGGGATCGGGTTCGGCGTGCGGTAAACGCTACTCTTGAGTTCATTTTGACAGCTGTGTATTGCGTTAATATTGCGTTGGAATTGTTTGTTGATTGTGATTTTCCCAATAACAAAAGTGTAACTTTTTAGAAATTGTTTTGCGTTTTAAGTGGTTTTCCGTAAATAATAAGTGTAAAATATGGCACGATTAGCATTAACATACAATGTTTTACATAATTCCCATAAAAAAACAATTGAAACAAAGACGAGATGAGCGTCGGATGATGCGTTATACGGACAAGGCTTTTTCTATGAATGAAGACGAATTTAAAACAAATTATAGAGTGAATAAGGATTTGTTTGAGGAGATCTACCAATACTAAAAATATGCATTAATTTCAATGAAATATAATGATTATTAATACCTACTTCATTATTTTGAATTACCTTTAGCTATGCCTGGGTTTTGCTTCAAGAATTCTACCAAACCTTCTAATTAGGCGTAACTAAGACGATTTGCCATTGTAACTCAAATGCGAAAACTTTTATTACGTACAACATATTATAATTTAAAACATAGACCAAGAAAATAACTAACGAAAATACTTCATTAATTAAAGTTTTAAAAACATTAGGTACTTTAAATAATAACATAAGTAGGTATGATTTTATATTTTTTACTTACCACTAACTGTATACACTAACACTTAACTGTATTAGTTAATTATTTTACTAACAAGGAACCAAACGCGAACCAGTTACTCTTCTAAACAAACTTCAAGTTTCTAAACAAACTACATTTCGAATTCACTATTCACTTAAAATTCCTAAGACCAATTCCTAAGACCACTTGACTTTATTTTTGAAATTGGAGAACTTATACGCCGTCTTTTTTTTATATAGTGTAGGCAACGATCCTAGCGCACGTAGCCTAAGTCATGGTTAATTTTATGATTTTAATAATTTTCTTACGCCCAAATGAATTTAATATGGAACAATTAATTAATTAAACAACTGTTTATATCATATTTATTTAATAGCCTTGTGATTTATAGGATAAAACATTTTAAAGTCCTATTACCCGTTTATCGTAATGAGTTGAACAACACTATTGCGGCCTGTAAAATAGCTAACTTCACGCGTAACAAAACAATCGCGGGGCAATCCCAATTCCAATCCAATGTTGACAAAATTGTTTTCAAGAGTACCGAATCACGTGACTGCAAAATTTATATTGTAATCGGATTGGCTTTAGATTGGAATTAAAATTAGTTTGAAGAGTAAGCCCCCAGAGGAGGTCTCATTGTACCTATTAATAGCCCGGTCCACACACATTTGACTAATACCAAGCGTATGGAGAGTTTTAAAAATTGCATTTGGCTCCATACCAACTTTGTGTAATGCAATCACAGCGATTCGGTTCTCTTTATCACCCCACTCCATTTTAATATCGCAAAATATTGTACAACTGTACATTAATTGTATACTGTAATTGTAACAGTATTTATGGCCAGACTGTGTATACACAGTGTGTATACACAGTCTGGCTAAATACTGTTACAATTAAAAATAAGAAAGATATTACATTTGAATTTGGAATCTGTCATTTTTATACGATTGTTCATTGAGTTTTCTAATTTTGGCGCCAATACATTGTACAATATTTTGCGATATTAAAATGGAGTGGGGTGATAAAGAGAATCGAATCGCTGTGATTGCATTACACAAAGTTGGTATGGATCCAAATGCAATTTTTAAAACTCTCCATACGCTTGGTATTAGTCAAATATTTGTGTATCGGGCTATTAATAGGTACAATGAGACCTCCTCTGTTTGTGACAGAAAAAGATCTGGCCGTCCACGTAGTGTTCGTACGAAAAAGGTGGTCATAGCAGTAAGGGAAAGAATTCGAAGAAATCCTGTCCGAAAGCAAAAGATTTTATCTCAGGAGATGATGTTAGCACCCAGAACCATGTCGCGTATTTTAAAAGATAACTTAGGACTTGCAGCCTATAAGAGACGCACTGGTCATTTTTTAACTGATAATTTAAAAAAGAATAGGGTGGTAAAATCGAAACAACTACTGAAGCGGTACGCAAAGGGAGGTCACAAAAAAATTTTGTTTGCGGATGAGAAAATCTGTACAATTGAGCAACATTTTAACAAACAAAATGACCGTATTTATGCTCAAAGGTCTAAGGAAGCTTTCCAATTAGTCGACAGAGTGCAACGTGGGCATTATCCGACTTCAGTGATGGTTTGGTGGGGTGTTAGCTATGAAGGAGTGACTAAGCCAAATTTTTGTGAAAAAGGTATCAAAACATCGGCACAAGTGTATCAAGATACCATTCTTGAGAAGGTAGTTAAGCCCCTTAACAACACCATGTTCAATAACCAAGTATGGTCCTTCCAACAAGACTCGGCGCCGGGTCATAAAGCTCGGTTCACGCAGTCTTGGTTGGAAGTGAACGTTTCGGACTTCATCAGAGCTGAAGACTGGCCGTCGTCTAGTCCCGATCTTAATCCGCTGGATCAGGGACCGAAACCGGTACGAACAATACCGGTATTTTTCGGTTACAACCTTTATTTTTTTTACAGGTATTTTCAAAAGTTACCTTAATTCTTAAACCTTGAATACAACCGGTATTATACCGGTTACCGAAATAAAAATTACCTATATCTTACACGTGCCGTCGGTATTAGTCAAAGTCGCCGCGTTTAACTGTTCATATCGTCAAACGTCGAGTATTCAATAATCTGGCCAGCACCCTAATGGCGTAACACACAATCAATCACAATCTGAATTAGCATTGCTTCATAAGCTCGAAAAAATTGTCTGCTCAACAACGTGAATAACGTAATGAATGTTGTTGAACTGTCAAAATGAAAGCGATTGGGACTGAGCGTGTGTTACGCAATGGGTGCCTGCGCTGACTGCTGACCACATCCACATCATGATACAACCGTTTCATGAAATGGTCGAACACTTCACGATAGTGTTTTGATATAAATAAGTGTAGGTACTGTGCTAGCGCGCTCAAACAAATTGCAAGCAAAAAGTTATGCGCTTTCTTTCTTTTTTATTTTTTTTTTATTTGTGATGGGTTTGCTCTTGACTCTAGTCTAGGTCACAGGTGACAGAGACAAAGTCGACGATGGAGTGAGCTTACCCAGAAGAAGCCTGTTCACTCTCACTTTGAAGAGATTAGGGTTGTATGCGCTCGGAAACACAGACGCAGGTAGTGAGTTCCACTCCTTTGCTGTGCGCATTATAAAAGACATTTGGAAGCGCTTAGTGCGAATTGGTGGAATAGCAACCAGGTAGGGATGGTAACTGGCAGTGCGTCTAGACGCACATCACCACCACGGCACGACATCTAGATGTCCGATGGTAGAAGGGGGGCGGTGGAATGAGGTCGTGGAGTTCTCGGGCACACTCTCCGAAGTACAATCTGTAGAAGACCGACAAGCAGGCAACCTTGCGGCGATGAGCCAAGCTATGAAGCTAGGCATCCACCAGTTTTACGTTGCCAATGAGCCTCTTAGCTTTGCGTTCCACCGAGTCAAGCGGGGCTAGTTGGTACTTGGCTGATCCATCCCAAAGGTGACTGCAATACTCCATGCAGGATTGGACTTGCGCTTTGTAAAGGGTCAAACGCTGTCCAGGCGTAAAGTATCGCTTCACCCTATTTAGGATGCCCAGTTTCTTGGCCGCAGTTTGCGCCTTGTATTCGATGGTGGCGCCGAAGTTGAGACCAGATGTCAACTAAATGCCTAGGAGCTCAAGTCGATCAGTTACAGGAACAGATGTACCCCGAGAAGTAGGAGTTTGGGCGAAACGACTCTTTTTAGCGGTAAAAAGACACGCCTGTGTTTTGGTGGCGTTAAAAGAGACCAGATTATCATCACCCCACTGGGAGACAAAGCTTAAGGTCAAATCTGTCCGCTCTACCATGGCCTCTCTCAAGGAGCGAACTTCGGCCCCGCTGGTTTTTGCGCTGGACAAGTATCTCTCTGAAACTGTACTGTCATCTGCGTACCCAATAATACTAGGCCGAAGCAGGTCATTGATGTGCAGTAGGAAAAGAGTTGCAGAGAGAACAGACCCCTGAGGAACTCCGGCATCAATAGCCATAAGGTCAGAAGAGCAGCCGTCAACAACTACTCTGATCGACCGTTCACTAAGGAAATTTGATATCTAGCTACAAAAATCAGCTGGGATGCCATAAACAGGAAGCTTGCTGAGCAGAGCAGCGTGCCAGGCCCTGTCAAAGGCCTTCGAGATGTCAAGCGATACAGCCAGTGCTTCGCCGTGTTTCTCTATGACTTCGCCACAGCAGTGCGTGACATACACAAGAAGATCGCCAGTTGACCGTCCCCGGCGAAAGCCATATTGACGGTCACTGAGGAGATCATTGTCTTCAAGGTAGATCAGCAACTTATTGTTCAGGACCCTTTCCATAACCTTGCACAGAATGGAGGTAATGGCGATCGGACGGTAATGGGCAGGGTCTGCACGGTCGCCCTTTTTGGGCACTGGTTGTACATACATTTGCAAGCTTCCAGGATTTCGGCACCGTTCTTTTTTCAAGAGAGAGGCGGAACAAACGTGTCAATACAGGAGACAGTTCAGGCGCACACTGCCTCAACACTCTCGCTGGAATGCCGTCAGGCCCGCTGGCCTTGTTCACGTCTAGACTGCACAATACTCTTCGGACCTCTTTAATGTGTACTGCGATCTCCGGCATCGAGGAGTCACAATGAGGTACAGTAGGTAGTTGCTTTGAGCCAGCGTCCAGACGTGAATTGCTTGCAAAGAGAGATGCAAATAAATTTACTTTCTCAGTTGCAGAGTGAGCCAGCGACCCATCAGGTTTCATCATAGGAGGTAAAGTGGGACGACAGAAATTTGTTTCAACCGCTTTAGACAGGGACCAGAACTGTTTACTACCCGGAGGGTGCGAAGCCAGCCTGGCCCCGATACGTCCGACATGGTCAAAACGTGCCCTACGTAAAACCCGCTTGCAGAACTTGGCGGCAGAATTAAGGGCTCTTTTCTTCGCGCGAACCCTACGCGCTCTAACTTTGCGGTCGCGGGCCTTGACCCAGGCTTGGTAGGCAGTCTCTTTTCAGGCCTCAGCGTGGGCGCATTCTGCATTATACCAAGGCGGGATTTGTGACCGAGCGGGATGTCGGAGAATGGAATAAAATATTCCATCCCCTGCCGAATCACGTCCGCAAGCGAGTCAGCACAGCACGAGGGGTCACCCGAGGAAAAGCACACTTGCTGCCATGGATAAGACGCAAAAAATATCGCCATACTCGCCTCGTGCCTCTAGGGCTCTCATCTGGAGGAGAGCAGGTCGATATGGATTTCACCAGACAGTGGTCAGACGTTCCCAGCGGGGCTGAGACCGATACTGAATGACTGTCCGGATCAGATGCCAGCAGAAGGTCCAAGCAATTGGGTGTATGGCCGTCAACATCCGGTACCCGCGTTGCCACATTCACCATCTGGATTAGATCTAGCGCTAAAACAAACGTGCGCGCCTCCAACCCAGCATGGTCAGTTTTCTGGTATGGGAACAACCATTCTTTATGATGGGCGTTGAAGTCCCCCAGAATAATGAGCTTCGCCGTTGGGTACCGTTGCTGGGCTACGTCAGTCGACTCCACGAGGAAATTTTTCTTTCTTTCCATATGGCAGAGAAACCCGATTTCTCAAAGCAACGGAGACGACGACAACAAATGTCATCGCGAACGTACACACAGACCCCAGCTTGCTTCTTGAACTTGTGTTCAAGAGAGTAACCCGGGTAGTTGAGGTACGCCACGTCCGACGGGGTTGCTATCTTCGTCTCCGTTAGGAAAAACAGGTGCGGCTTCTCGGTCTCAAGGTGGTGATGGACCGGATCGAGATTGGAGTGCAACCCCCCGATATTAGCGAGGTGCATTTTTAGTGGGAGGAAGTGCAACCGTTGTTTACCCTTATTTTTCTTTACTTTGGTCATTTGAGTGGAGTTGTTGGGGAAAAAGTCGATTGTCGAGGCATAGCTTAGTGACCCAAGTGGAACACTAGAGCCAACCAAACCTATGGGGAACTCATTTGGAGAATGCGGGGACGCCCGAACCCCCCTGGGATATGGCCACCAGGTCCTCCCATCCAGTCGACGGCTGGCACGGTGGAGCATACCGGGATTTTTCACGAGTTGGCGGGGCAGCCTTTGGCACGTGGCTAGCGTGCTACTTGGGCGCCCTACTGACTGCGGTCGGCCAACGGCTGGCACCGTGCTTCGGATCCCGCTACCCTCCAAAATGAGTTACCCGGCTAGCCGACTCAGAGACCATGACCGGTTCCAAACAGCGCAACTGACAATCTCCTTCTCCCCCAAAGGCACTGGCACTCCCACACACCGACGGAACACAGCAAGCTGCTTGGCGCCAGACTCCGGTGGGATGGTGGTCGCAAGCCAGGCGGCCCCTAGCGGAGCCTACCACCGCTAAGTGGGATCGTTCAGCCTTACCACAGGCAAGCCTGTGGTGCCGTTGCCCGGGGTGGACCAATAGGAGGTAGATCCCAAGCCACCCCAAACGAATAAGTGCTGCATTCTATTAGAAAATAGGGCGTGTACGTTTCTCCGCAAGTTAAATAAACAAACTACCGAGTTGTTTTCTATGATGAGGGAAAAAGATAAACAAATGGTATTTTACCAATTTACAATGTAATACTCGTATTACTTACCTTGTTCATTTCCTTTTTATTTTCTCCGCAAAAAGGCGAACTAAATAAACGTAAACAATACTGGCAGGACGCATGACAATCTCTCTGGTAATGTATTTTTTCTAATGCCAACAAACTGTCGGCATTGCGATATTCTGTCTTTCTCGTAATCAAGGTCATTTTTAGGTAACTGGTATTAAAACGGTAACATAAATAAAGGTAACATGTTTCTTCTTCTTGGATTACCCAGATAGCGGTTACCTTAATCATAGAGGTAACCGAAATTCTTCGATACCTGTACCGTAATTTATAAAGGTTTTCGGTCCCTGCGCTGGATTATGATTTATGGTCAGTTTTTAGAGAGTACGGCTTGCTCTAAACGCCATGATCATTTGGAGTCCCTAAAACAATCCATACGATTGGCAGTGAAGAATTTTCCCATGGAAAGAGTGCGTGCTTCTATTGATAACTGGCCTCAACGTTTAAAGGACTGTATTGCAGCCAATGGATACAACTTCGAATAAGCTATTTATATTTTAAATTGTTTTATATTTATGTATTAAACTAACACACTGTAAAAGTAATAAACATTATTTGCAATAAAAAAAAAAATTCTACGTGACAATATTTATGACAAGACTAGGTAATAATGCTAAGTCGTGCAATTGAGCAGAAGATAGCCTTTAACGTGCCGAACATATTTAGGATGTGAGTGTACATACCACGTGGCGCTGTGTAACTCGTGTGTGTACAGCGTGGCGGCGCGCTGCGACAAGAACCTGATGTCGTCGTCCAACCTGGCCGTGTGCTTCGGGCCCACGCTGCTGCGGCCCGAGCGCGAGACCGTGGCGTCCATCCTGGAGCTGAAGTTCTACAACGTGCTGGTGGAGACGCTGCTGGAGCACTACGAGCTGGTGTTCGAGGCCGCGCCACCCGCGCCCCCGCCCCCGCACAACGGCGCGCTCAGGTACGTACCCGTGCGCCTGCGCACCACTGACTTCTGACTGCTTCATGTTGACATGCGATGTCATTAATACATCGATCATCTATTTATGTACTCAACATACTCTGTTTGTCTGTCATAGTGTACCAATATTTTATATAAAATATTACAGCATATAAGTAGTTTATAATTATGTCGCTAGATGGCTCTGTTTATAAATTAGTTGCACAAAACCAGTAACTTTACTTAGTGTTTTTCAACCAAAAAATCTTGAATAAGCTTCATTTTTTTAATAAAAACTTCAGATGTTGTTCTATTGTAATAATATATCGGGAGACGTGATCGT
This sequence comes from Dicycla oo, assembly GCA_948252095.1. Lineage (NCBI taxonomy): Eukaryota > Metazoa > Arthropoda > Insecta > Lepidoptera > Noctuidae > Dicycla > Dicycla oo. The sequence goes on along the minus strand of OX411716.1, from coordinate 191,306 downwards.
TTAGTCTAGGTTCTAGGTTGATCTATAGCTAAAGATGAGGAGGTCTGATGTCAGGACTGGGAGCGCGCAGCACGGAGAGCAGTGCTCGCATCCTAGTCCCCGTCACGAGAAGCTATACATTTTGTAAATAAAGAACTTCTACTAAGTTACGTAGCGACAATTCAATCGACAACAAAGTTAATCCCAAAATCAATCAACTCAAAGTAGCATACGTGTGTGGCATAGGGGTTTCATGGGTAGCGGAATGAGACTCAAGTAACATACGTGTGTGGCATAGGGGTTTCATGGGTAGCGGAATGAGACTCAAGTAACATACGTGTGTGGCATAGGGGTTTCATGGGTAGCGGAATGAGACTCGAGTAACATACGTGTGTGGCATAGGGGTTTCATGGGTAGCGGAATGAGACTCAAGTAACATACGTGTGTGGCATAGGGGTTTCATGGGTAGCGGAATGAGACTCAAGTAACATACGTGTGTGGCATAGGGGTTTCATGGGTAGCGGAATGAGACTCAAGTAACATACGTGTGTGGCATAGGGGTTTCATGGGTAGCGGAATGAGACTCAAGTAACATACGTGTGTGGCATAGGGGTTTCATGGGTAGCGGAATGAGACTCAAGTAACATACGTGTGTGGCATAGGGGTTTCATGGGTAGCGGAATGAGACTCAAGTAACATACGTGTGTGGCATAGGGGTTTCATGGGTAGCGGAATGAGACTCAAGTAACATACGTGTGTGGCATAGGGGTTTCATGGGTAGCGGAATGAGACTCAAGTAACATACGTGTGTGGCATAGGGGTTTCATGGGTAGCGGAATGAGACTCAAGTAACATACGTGTGTGGCATAGGGGTTTCATGGGTAGCGGAATGAGACTCGAGTAACATACGTATGTGGCATAGGGGTTTCATGGGTAGCGGAATGAGACTCGAGTAACATACGTATGTGGCATAGGGGTTTCATGGGTAGCGGAATGAGACTCAAGTAACATACGTGTGTGGCATAGGGGTTTCATGGGTAGCGGAATGAGACTCGAGTAACATACGTATGTGGCATAGGGGTTTCATGGGTAGCGGAATGAGACTCAAGTAACATACGTGTGTGGCATAGGGGTTTCATGGGTAGCGGAATGAGACTCAAGTAACATACGTGTGTGGCATAGGGGTTTCATGGGTAGCGGAATGAGACTCAAGTAACATACGTGTGTGGCATAGGGGTTTCATGGGTAGCGGAATGAGACTCAAGTAACATACGTGTGTGGCATAGGGGTTTCATGGGTAGCGGAATGAGACTCGAGTAACATACGTGTAAGTGTCACTTAAAACAGAGTTTAATTAAAGTTAGATTAAGCCACAAAGTTACAGAGGAGGGTCGTGAGTTCTAGTTGTCTGAGGTACTTGCTGGAAGTGGGAGTGTACTGCCCTGGGTGGACCGTCTGGCTGACGCTGCGGTGGCTCGGCGTGTTCAGCCTTAGTCGCCGGGTAGAGGGCCGCGACTGGGTAGTTGCCGGGTAGAGTCGCGTCTGGGTAGTCGCCGGGTAGAGAGTCACGTCTGGCGGGTAGAGGGCCGCGTCTGGCGCGTAGGGTGCCGGGTAGAGGGCCGCGTCTGGCGCGTAGGGTGCCGGGTAGAGGGCCGCGTCTGGCGCGTAGGGTGCCGGGTAGAGGGCTGCGTCTGGCGCGTAGGGTGCCGGGTAGAGGGCCGCGTCTGGCGCGTAGGGTGCCGGGTACAGGGCCGCGTCTGGCGCGTAGGGTGCCGGGTAGAGGGCCGCGTCTGGCGCGTAGGGTGCCGGGTAGAGGGCTGCGTCTGGCGCGTAGGGTGCCGGGTAGAGGGCCGCGTCTGGCGCGTAGGGTGCCGGGTAGAGGGCTGCGTCTGGCGCGTAGGGTGCCGGGTAGAGGGCTGCGTCTGGCGCGTAGGGTGCCGGGTAGAGGGCCGCGTCTGGTGCGTAGGGTGCCGGGTAGAGGGCTGCGTCTGGCGCGTAGGGTGCCGGGTAGAGGGCCGCGTCTGGCGCGTAGGGTGCCGGGTAGAGGGCTGCGTCTGGCGCGTAGGGTGCCGGGTAGAGGGCTGCGTCTGGCGCGTAGGGTGCCGGGTAGAGGGCCGCGTCTGGCGCGTAGGGTGCCGGGTAGAGGGCCGCGTCTGGCGCGTAGGGTGCCGGGTAGAGGGCCGCGTCTGGTGCGTAGGGTGCCGGGTACAGGGCCGCGTCTGGCGCGTAGGGTGCCGGGTAGAGGGCCGCGTCTGGCGCGTAGGGTGCCGGGTAGAGGGCCGCGTCTGGCGCGTAGGGTGCCGGGTAGAGGGCCGCGTCTGGCGCGTAGGGTGCCGGGTAGAGGGCCGCGTCTGGTGCGTAGGGTGCCGGGTACAGGGCCGCGTCTGGCGCGTAGGGTGCCGGGTAAAGGGCCGCGTCTAGCGCGTAGGGTGCCGGGTAAAGGGCCGCGTCTGGCGCGTAGGGTGCCGGGTAAAGGGCCGCGTCTGGCGCGTAGGCTGCTGTAGTGGTTATGACCGGTAGTCTAGCCAAAGGTGTGGTCTAGCCGGAGCGGTGAATGAATCCGAAGCGGTGATGTAGGTAATAACCGTAGCGGTGATTGTATCCGAAGCCGTGAAGTATCCGAAGATGTGAAGTATCCGAAGCTGTGAAGTTTCCGAAGCTGTGAACCCTGGAAACACGCAAGGGTGCGTCCGTCAGAGGAAAATCCGGTAAGCCTCTGTGATGTGCGTAGTTTACTAACCAGATGAGTCCGTAGCCTCAAGACAAGGAAATGGGTTATTGGAGAGGAAAATCAGCATCACAGTGGCTTACACAATCATTATTTAGAATGAACACAAGATAAAAACACAGTTATAGTAATATAGAGATTCTCCTAAGGACACTATCGAGTACTTACCCAACTTCGGGGAGCTATACAGGCTTCAGTGGTTATGGCAGAAAAAAGGGCTGAGTCCCCTCGTCCAGTCTATTTATAGCCTCCGAGTTTCTAGCAAGTACTATAGGCAGGTGAAAGTAGTAATGTCATAGAGTAATTAACAAATCCTACAGATAATTAATATCTAGATTTAGTCGAATAAGGTACAGTACATTGATATGCTACACGTGTAGAATGAAACTAACGAGCAACTTCACTTGGTCGGGTTATAAAGCGCTGTCGTCTAATGTGTTGTGGAACTGGAACACGTCTCACTCGTGGAATGTAATCATTTGCTCACCAGTGTGAGATATGTTCACGAGTCTCGAATAATATAAGAAGAAGAATTATATATATCCTTATACATATAATTCTTCTGTACGTGAGTTTGTCCTAAACGACTGGACCGATTTGGATGAAATTTTGTGTGTATATTTCAATGGGCTCCTGGATGGTTTGAAAACACAATTGGACCCGGTAGGTGGCGCTGCTCAGGCGGTACGAAATTCTCCGGTTCAGCTAGTATTCCTATATAAAAATAAAAATCATTACAAACCATTTTTTTTATTTCATCCAAAGGAATGTGTGTTTACAAAATGTATAGCTTCTCGTGACGGGAACTCTATTAGGCTAGTTGGTCAGTTTTTGAGAAACCAATTACACATGTTCCTCATGGTTTATTTTCCCCAAAATATAAATGTTTCCCCGAACGAAATACACTTCTCATCAAAAAAATCGAAATACTAAAAAGATTTTCTTTCTGGCGACAAATAAACAAAAAATAGTGCAACGTCATCGAGTGGTAGAAGGTATCAGTCGAGTTAAGCAGGGTCAACATAGACTATGACACATTGTCAAACACGTAAATGCGTTCCGTTTTTTTTTTGTTTGTTTGAAATATAAAAAAAGAAACTGTGACGCATCAACATATGAAAAGATAATTTAATTAAACGCAACAAATATCGATAGTTTCGTATGAAGTGTTCCCAATAACAGTATATTTGTGTACCAAATCACATCTACTTCAGTAGTAGGAACGTCCGTATTATATTTCTCTATGCACCATTATGGTGTAAGGTGACCAAACGGTATTTTGAATTCATCTTGCATTACTTAATACTTTGAAATAAAAACTGACAAGTTCAAAGAGGCTCAAAACTACGTATTAATGTTTTTTATTTTTATTATACAATATATTTACTACGTACGAGTATATATTGTGTTGGCACAAAACTAATGAGACACTACAAAACTATACATTTCCTTTTTCAAGTTAATTGTTTTCTATAATATTCTAGAATGTTGTAGAACATTGTAGGTACTTATGATGTGGGGGTATATAAAGCCGCCCTCGCGATCGGTTTAGTCAAAACCGTTTCCTCCGAAAGGCAACGGGAGCCCCTTGGTTCGTTCGGAACGAAATCCTCCACGTAGATCTCGACATTCCCACCATCTTCCAGTTCTTGAAACGCAATTCCAAGCGTTTCTTCGACTCGGCCACCAACCATCGCAACCCTCTGGTTGTCGAGGCGGCTAGCTATGTCCCCTCTCGTATTAGTAAGGTCCGCCGCCCTAGGCTTGTCCTCTCAGATCCCGACGACCCCATAACTCTTCTCCAGGAGAGCAGTAGGGACCGTAGGAACAAACACAAATCGACATTCCGACCTCGCCGCCGAGGTCCCTCGCGACGACGCCGAAGTAATCGTCCTCCCCCCGTCCCTTGATCGGGTATGAAGTGCCAGCTGGTGGCGTAGCTGAGCCAGTAGCTTTAAACTCCCCTGATAATAATAATCAGCCTCCCAGCCTGTCCCATCTTGCTGTCCTCCCCCAGCGACGCCCTAAGCCGAGGTTTTTTTCCCCACAGGGGGAGCCCTTAGCGTGTAGTCGCTTAGTCTGTAAGTTTATGCCCCTGACTGGAGGCTTTGAGTTCACTTAAGGCAGCCACAGGATAGTCCGGTTAAGTAGTCACGGCCTCTCTAGGCCAACTACGAGATGCCATGGAAAAAAAAATCGGTTTAGTCAGTTTGAAGAAAGATGGACGAGCGACAAGTTCGAACACTATACTTATACAAGTACTTGTTAGGCCACAGTGCGCGGGCTGCGGCTGACAATATCAACACTGCATGGGGCGCTGGAAGTACAGGCCATGCGACGGTGTCCCGATGGTTTGACCGTTTTAAATCAGGAGACAGGAGCCTTGAAAGTCAGCCACGCTATGGACGACCACCCGCAGTGAATGATGACGATTTACGCCGCGAACTGCAGTCGAATTTTAACCCTTTACAAAGCGCAAGTCCGATCCTGCATGGAGTATTGCAGTCACCTTTGGGATGGATCAGCTAAGTACCAACTAGCCGCGCTTGACTCGGTGGAACGCAGAGCTAAGACGCTCATTGGCGACGTAAAACTGGTGGATGCCAAGCTACATAGCTTGGCCCATCGCCGCAAGGTTGCCTGCTTGTCGGTCTTCTACAGATTGTACTTCGGAGAGTGTGCCCGAGAACTCCGCGACCGTCGGACATCTAAACGCACTGCCAGTTACCATCCCTACCTGGTTGCTATTCCACCAATTCGCACTAAGCGCTTCCAAATGTCTTTTATAATGCGCACAGCAAAAGAGTGGAACTCACTACCTGCGTCTGTGTTTCCGAACGTATACAACCCTAATCTCTTCAAAGTGAGAGTGAACAGGCTTCTTCTGGGTAAGCTCACTCCATCGTCGACTTTGTCTCTGTCACCTCTGACCTAGACTAGAGTCAAGAGCAAACCCATCACAAATAAAAATAAAAAAAAGAATCCGGGTGCTACCACTCGTGAATTAGCGGCAGCACTGAACTGCAGTCAGCACGCCGTGGAAAACCATCTGCATGAGTTTGGGTATCGAAAAGTTTTGTCTCGGTGGATACCGCACATCCTTACAGACGCCAGTCGTGCAGTCCGTGTCGCTATCAGTCAATCACTTTAATATGTAAAGTGTGATGTAAAGAGTTTTTGTCTGATTTGGCTACTGGAGATGAATCATGGATTCATTACGAGAACGATACATGTCGTACTTTTTGGCTGTCTCCAGAAGAAATGCCACTAACTCAACCGAAGCTGAGTCAAAAGAACCGCTTAAAAGTTTTGCTTTGCTGTTTCTGGGACGCGCAAGGCATGCTGTTATGATCTATTACACAATGAAACTATAATCGCTGACAAATATTCAACCCAGCTCACCAAACTATCTGCTGCTATCAAGAAAAAACGACGAAGACGAGTCAATGTTGTTTTAGTATAGTGCGCGCGGAACTAGTTGGCCGCGCCGGCGGCGACAGGGGTGAGGGGGCGGGGTGCCTACTGCTCGCAGCGCACATGAGATTAGACAGTGATGACCAATCTCGAGACGAGATATCGTGAACAATAATTATTGAAAAGAATAAATAAAAAACAATTGAACTTTTAGAAGTTTATATTGTACCTATCTAATTATATTGTAATTAATAGTAAAATAAACCAAAAACAAATTAAGTATATAAAATTATTCTGACAAATTTGAATGATATATGAAATTATTGAATTAATATATACTTATATGAAATTACTCTGACATATCCTCTGAATCTGAATTGTTAGTATTGTAATTTTTTCGTCCAATGTAGCAATAATGTGATCTCTGGCCAGGCAATTTTGAATATTTGCCCACACAAGCTCGATCGGGTTGAGGTCTGGATGATATGGAGGTAGGCTTAGAACAGTACGAGTATGACCTGCAGCTTTCAGAAGTTCATCGATCGTGCATTTTTTTTTCTGATTGGGTCGTATTAATCAACTTCAAGAGTTCGGCTTTGATCATCGTGGGAGAAAATGGCACATTATGATTTTGCAACCAGTTCTGCATATTAATTTTCAAACTGGACATAGTCGGTTTCTTCTCAACTTGCACACAATGAGGCAGCATTATCCATAACTATGACTAAGTTAGGTGGAAGCTTAGGTATTAATTATCGATCAACCCAGTTGTACAAATTTGTAGAGTTCATGTCTCCATGATAATCCCCCGTTTTTGAATCTGATTTAAAAATTAGCAAAACATCGTCAACTAACCCGTTCCGGCTACCAGCGTGAACTATTATTAAACAAGGCGTTTAATTTTTAAGGCCTTTGCCTATAGCTGTATAAATTCCAGGCTCCAACGAAGATTGCCAACATTTTTGGACATTGTGACTTTGGTTAACATAAGTTTCGTCCAAAAAGAATATATTTTGTTTGTCTTCTCTGAATTTTCTTATGGCCCTCAAATTCACTCGCCATTCAACAATGTTTGGTCTCTCTATAATAATAATAATAATTGGTGCCTCCTTATCATTTAAAATTATTTAAGGGGCTTCTGCGAGTTGGCTTCGGCTCCTCGTACGCCTTCCAAAGGTCCGGGACCCCAGGGTCCCGAGAAAAAAAATAATAATAATAACCCCACCGCTGTATCTCTACGTTGTCATCGTGGTGGGGCTTGCGCGCTCCGAACTTTAGGTCTGTGCCGGTAGAGTTTACTTTGCCGGCACGGGTCTAGGATGAGGAGCCAGACCAAGAGAGATACAGAAACCCGCAGGGCAGCATGTGGCCAGCTGTTGGGCAGTAGCGACCCCACGGACCCTATCTCCTGAGAGAAATCTTGTCCTCATCTCTGGCTTGCCTTTATTAGCCGGCTGGAGTGAACACTGACGAGGAACAGATCTCCCACCTCGTTCTTGCCTTTATTGGCTGGCTTGATTGGAAACTCGCAAGAGCAAATATGCTTGGAGGAAGGAAGTATTCCAGTAAGGTGCTGGTAGGGATCTTCACCCCACTTCCGGGATTGTCCTGATAGCCGTGGAGTACCTCTCCACTTCTCAAGCACCTCAGGAAGTGTTGCCCCCTTGTCGCTACGTCACTATGTGCTAGCGGCCGTTTCCGGGGGCCCATTATTGAGTGTGCAAGTCACCCCCTGCCATTTTATCCGTGTATAATATATAACATTGGTCAGGCAGGGGACATAGTTCTTCCATAATTCAAGTTACCCAATCCACTTTAGCCACGCAGACCCATAGCCCAATATGTTTTGTTTCCACGTACAACAATAGTACTGCACCAACCGGGGGTTGTCCTTGGGTGCACTTGCAAAGTGCATACAGGGATAATCGTGGGTTGGTGCCTCCTTATCATTTAAAACTATCTAAGGGGCCTCTGCGAGTTGGCTTCGGCTCCTCGTACGCCTTTCAACGGTCCGGAACCCCGGGGTCCCGAGAAATGTAAAAAAATAATAATAAGACATTTATTTCAGACGTAGTCCATATAATGTTAGTAACACAAAAAAAAACCTTACAAAACTATTGTTAGTACATACAAAAACCAAACCACAGAGAGAGATAAAAATAAAAATCACAAAGTTGCACCGCCCAGGAGTGCCAGTTTAAGCCAAGCCCTGGACGCGACCACCCGCAGTGTGTAGTCGCATCCAGTGCCGCCACATCAGCGAGTCCCAGCGGCCCACGAACACGCTCAGAAGGCTGTTCGAGCTGGCCCGCATGCGCTTCATAAGAGACGCACTACGCTTCCGCATAATGGCCTGAAAACCATCCACGCTTATCACCGCAAACATAGCTGAAGCGCTGCAGTGGCGCGGCAGCCCAAACAGCACCCTGAACGCGTCATTATACTGTACTCGCAGAGCACTGTATGTACGCTGCGTGTACTTAGTCCACAGGCTGCAGGTGTAAAAAGATTGACAGAAGGCCTTAAATAATGTCACTTTGACTTCCTCGGTACACCGTGCAAACCTGCGGGCCAGCATGTTACAGCGCCCAGACAGCGCCCTGCGCTCCCTCTCCAAATCAATGTTGTCACACATATCCTCCGACACCCAGCGACCCAGATACTTGAATTTAGACATTCTGTTCAAGGTGGCTCAGACCTCGCCCCATCAGACTATCATTTGTTTAGAGCCCTGAAACAACATTTGCGGGGTAAACAATTTAATAATTTCTCTGATGTAGAGGCGGAGTTGAACAACTTTTTCGAGGCACAGCATCAGAGTTCTGGGCGAAAGACATCCAAACTTCGCCGGATCGTTGGCAAGAAGTCTTAGATGCTAATGGTGATTACATCATTGACTAAGCTTTTTGTATTGTAATAATAAAAAAATGTATAAAACGTAAACCAAGTGTCTCATTACTTTAGTGCCTTAAAGGTAAGTATCAGGTTACTTACCTTTTAATAATCATATTACGCTTTAATTATTTAAGGATTTTTTATGTCACAATTTTCCGTGGTGGGTTTTTAATTGATGTATTTATTTATTTAATAGCTGGCAGTTTGGCCTTAGCAGTGATGTGAGAGAGTTGCGAATTTGAATAAAATTTTTTGAATTTGTATCCGATAAATGAAGTGGAACATTGTTTTGAGGCAACGCGTTTAATCGGATTATTTCCCTAATTTTACAATTAAATGTATAAATTAGGGATGGATTATTATTTAACAAACAATTAATAGCAGAATATTAATTTAAAAAAAAAAACACCCATTGAATTACAATGAAACGAACCCAGCGCCATGTCTACAGCCGTAATGGAACTAATGTGACATATGGATATCATAAGCATCCTCGAATCCCATGACAGTGGTCGCTGGTAGCAATTCATATTTTGCAACGTCACACAGGACCTGGTAGGAATGCAGTAGCCGGGACGTTTAAATGAGAAGGCAATTTTGGTAAGGGAGCATGGCTGGTATGGAGTAGAACAACGTGCAAGCCTGCGAGCGATCACCTTGCCTGTCACTGACAGCGCCCTTCTTTCTCTTTAATATTGTCATCATCGGTCAGCGGTCAAAAGATGTCCCAAATATTTCACCTTATACCACCTTATACCTCACAAGCAATATTCCGTTCAACTTGACCGGAGACATAGGATCAGAACATGACCGCTGATACCAAAGGCCATGACTTCACTTGTACTGACGTAGAGCAAACCGAAGCGCTCAGCAGCGCCATATCATCGGTGTAACTAATAAAAATCTTATCTCTAAATTGACGTCGTGGTGGGGCTTGCGCGCTTATAAACTCTAGGTCTGTGCTGGTAGAGTTTACTTTGCCGAAACAGGTCTAGGGTGAGGAGCCAGACCAAGAGAGATACATGAACCCGCAGGGCAGCATGTGGCGAGCTGTTGTGCAGTAGCGACCCCACGGATCCTACCTCAAAGGAGAAGTCTGGTTTTTCACCTCTCCCTTGATTTTATTGGCCGGCTTGAGTGAAGATTCGCAAGAGCAAACATGCTCGGAGGAAGGAAGTATTCCAGTAAGGTGCTGGTAGGAGTCTTGACCGTACTTCCGGGATTGTCCTGATAGCCGTGGGATACCTCTCCACTCCTCAAGCACCTCAGGGAGTGTTGCCCCCTTGTCGCTGCGTCACTGTGTGCATGTCACAAAATGTGCGTTCAGCAGAAGGCTTCCCGAGGTCTTCCCATAGTCGAAACTTCTGCCTGGCGCCCCAGTAAGCCTCTCGTGAATAGTTTAGGGAGCATTAGTTTAGTACCGACGGAAAAACAGAACTCGCTTTCGTATTTGAACCACGCCTGCCTGCACTAAACTTTCTGAACCCTGCCTGCACTAAACTTATCTGAACCCTGCCTGCACTAAACTTATCTGAACCCTGCCTGCACTAAACTTATCTGAACCCTGCCTGCACTAAACTTATCTGAACCCTGCCTGCACTAAACTTATCTGAACCCTGCCTGCACTAAACTTATCTGAACCCTGCCTGCACTAAACTTATCTGAACCCTGCCTGCACTAAACTTATCTGAACCCTGCCTGCACTAAACTTATCTGAACCCTGCCTGCACTAAACTTATCTGAACCCTGCCTGCACTAAACTTATCTGAACCCTGCCTGCACTAAACTTATCTGAACCCTGCCTGCACTAAACAGTCGTCGTTACAACGAAGAATGTCTCGAGACTCACGTGGTTCGCTATGCACATTTCATTGGCGAAGACTGCACATTCATGCATGATAATGCCAGGGCCCATACCACAGGAATCGTACGAGATTATCTCAGAGAAATTGGTATCTCCGTTACGGATGGGCCAGCAAGAAGCATACAGCACCTGTGGGATGAACTAAACAGACGAGTTCGAGCAAGAGATCCGGCTCCAGACACTCATGGCCAGCTGAAAAACGCAATTCAAGAAGAATGCAATAACATTCCATAACATGTAGTCGTGACTCTCATCCGATCCATGAAGAACCGTATGGAAGCAGTCATTCGGGCCCAGAGAGGGAATATTAATTGGTGAATAAATTGTACTTAACTTCTTTTACTTACGTGTTTTGTTAATGCATTTCCTAAAATCCTACAAGTTAGACCTGACTTGTTATAGAAACAAGAAACATAAGAAACAAAATTTAATTTGAATTTGGAACATTAACATAAGGAATTTGAAACCTTGTAGTACTTACCTACTGTTATATGACGTTTTCATTATTTCCGTATAATACAATATATTTCTAATAATCCATTAAAAACAAACTTGAGAAGTGTTTCGACTTCTTGATGAGAAGTGTATTAAAATGAACAGAACTAATTTTTATAACCTATTTTAATGTAGTGTTTTGTGTTTAGTATTGTTATTGTATGTCGCTTCCAATGAACAATGATGCTCTGTGACATTGTTAAACCTTTGCACCTGTAGTCCCAATTCACTCGCTCCCCAGTTTGGGGCGGTGCAGCTAAACACAATTTATAGATGAAGAACGAGCACAACGTATGTTAATAAAAATTATGTATTTTAAAAATAAAAGATTTAAAGTAAGTGATTTACTCTCTGTTACAAAACTGTATATAACCCAAACCGCTGTGTGTGATTTGCATATGACTGTGTGCGGCCTAACCCATAATGACTTAAATAGACAAGTCTGACGAAGAATTATTGGGCTTTCCATAAGTCTGATGACTTTAAAACTCAGATTTGGACAATGTTTAAAAGGATACTCATGGCGAATGGAAGTTATTCTATAGTGTTACTCGTCCTGATAGTGAATATAATAAATACCTGGTCCTTTGGCAAAGTTACGTTTCATCAATATTGAAAATTACCCAAAAGTGGTCATATTTTTGCGTTTATTCCTAAATCAAGAAACCCAGCAGCTTCGATTATTGTTCGAACTTGAAGCGGACACTTTTGTGAAGATATTTCGATATTCAGAAGTTTGAACATACCAAGCACTTGAACGTAATCACTAAAAGTTAAGTAGGAACATTGATGCTTCGTCAGGGTTGATTATTTCAAAATTTTACCATGACACTGAAACTGTAAGAGATGTACGAGTACTCTTACTCTAGACCAGCTAGTATAAATAGATCTTAAAATGGTTATCCCAAGTTCACAAAGTATAAACTGCATTCACGATATCTCAGGGAATAGGTAAATAACATGAAACACCAAGATATAGTCATTCATTTAATATCTTTGTCAACATAAACTTCAATATCCACAGCATACCATCACATCTCCTATTCTCCACTATTTGTTTAGTATTCTAATACTTACGTACAATAAAACTAATAGGTTACCTTAATATACAGTAGATCTGTTCTATGCCAATGTATATTTGAACTGGCGCAGCCACTAGGAACGTCGTCCCACGTCTGCACTCGATACTGGCGCCGAGCAAATACACAGAGTCAACTGCCGCCTTCTCGACCGTCATCTCCAAATGTCATTTTTCAAACTAGTAATGCCAGTATAAGAAATACAGTGTCTCAATAATCGACTAAGACAATTTAACGATTTATTAATATTATTTCAAAACCTCACATTATTTGAAAAACATCCTCATTTTAAAGGTTATATTAACGAACTATTAATGTTTAAAAAAAAAACATTCAAAGGTGCCCGTAATTTTTTGATATAGCTGGCAAAGATAGTACATACTTAAAAAAAATATATTAAATAAACAAAAAATGTTTTATTGACTTTGTAACATTTTCAATTGAAGCCCTAACTCCTGAGCTAACACCTAGTTACCTTTATTACAGGAGTAGGTGTCTTCACCGGATTTTGGAACGTAAGGGTTAACGCATATGCAATAAAATTAAAGAATATTGGCGAGTTGGGTACCTCATCAAATTCCTAACGTTTCCAAACCTAGTTATATGCAAATTATAGGTCTTACATCCGTAGTTATTTTCCAAGTTAAAATGTTTTAATAGTTGTTGGGAGTAATTAAACAACCATGATTTTAGGGTGCAGCCCCGTTACGGAAACAAAACGCATACAATAGAGCCAAATAAACGTACTACGTCAGTGTTGCCATACAGTAAACCCAATTGGATATAATACGATTAGATCTATCGAAAAAATGAGTTAATCACTTTAGTGAAGAAGAAAAAAAACGTTTATTCAATAAGTGCAATACAATATAAAATGAAATATGTGCCAACTTAAATATACTATAGATAAAAAAATAAAACTACGTAAGTCAGATTTGACGTAATGACTCTTGAATGATAAATATTTCACGGGTGGTGGTGTGAGATAAAAAAGAAAACGTTTTGTTAAAGGTAATCAATAATCACATAAAAAAATAAGAAAAGGGATATTAAATAGACGAACCCAATTAATTTTCAAGAGTAGACGGCCAAAGCAATTCCACACGTATTATGTATGTTTTGGAAAATATCTTTCGTGCAAATATTGTTCATTAAATAAAAAGAAAGTAGATCGATTTGATTCGAGAATAGATGCTCACTTTATACAACGTATAATATTCATGATACGATTCGATGATTTTAACCGATTCGATTTGTTAATCAATATTGGCAACACAGCTGTCACTTATTTCAAATACAAAAAAATATATAAATCGTCGTATTCGTCATACTTATTTTTGTTTTTATAGACGAACGAACGTTGTGCACGTTCGTTCGTCTATAACTGCCGTTTTCTTAAAATCTTACTAGTTAGTACTCGTAACACAAAATCCTCTTATAGTTATTATAAAAGTACAATCTATCCACTTTATCTGAGTGAAATGTATTGTATGATTTATAAGGGTCTGCCTTGAGTTACAGAATTAGGAAGGTACCTTTAAGTATTATTTTTTAACGACTTCAAAAAAAGGAGTTATCAATTCGACACGTATGTATGTAATATTATTGGAACTGCAATATATTCACATATGATGATAATCTATTAGGGCTTCCAAACAAATATACAAAATTTCATAGATCTATGTTTGTATGTATGTATGTTTGTCCACGCATTTCTCCGAAACTATTAACCGGATGTAGATAGATTAAGTAAATGTAAGCCAACAAAAAAAGAATGGTCACGCATTCTTTTTTTGTTGGCTTACATTACTTCAACTTAGGGCACAGTGAAAGTTTCATCAAAATCGTTTCAGTAGTTTACGAGATAATGGACTAATACTTGTATCTAAAATGTGACGGCCTGGCTTATTGATACAAGCTACGGGTGTGGTGTCAAAGGGAAAACATCTCAAAACAAGGTTCTCAGTAACGGAAATAGGATGACCCAGCTTTTAACATTTATTGAGCACGGTTGCAACTACATGATGCTTTCTGAATTCTGATGATGACCAGATAAGCGCTTATTGGTCCTCAGTAATGGAAATAGTTAGGATGACCTAGCTTTCAACGTGTAAGTGTGACGGCCTGGCTTATTAATACGAGCTACGGGTGTGGTGTCAAAGGGAAAACATCTCAAAACCTTTGTCAAATTCTAGTGTAATATTTATAACAAAACTATTAACTACTTATTACAAACAAATATTCCAGTTTTCACTAAAAACTAAAAATTACGAAATAAAAAATTATTTAAAAAATTAAATCCTAAAAAAGAAATTAACTCAAAATTATGAAATAATTTTAATTTCGGAAGTCGGTGGCAAATAAATTAAAATACAGATCGCAAAACACCGACTTCCGAAATTAAAATTATTTCATCATTTTGAGTTAATTTCTTTTTGAAGTAAATTTAATTTTTTAAATTATTTTTTTTTTGTTTTCATAATGAATTACACTAAACCCCATCTCCTTTTATTAGAACGATCAAAACTTTAAGCTAACCTTCGAGCGAGTAAAAAACTCCATTGTGAATTGTGAAGCGTGCATGCTCGCTGAACGCGGATCCAGTGCTCGCACGTAGATACCTGAGCTTGTTCACTTGTTGTTCTAAAGATCGGCTGACAGTAAAGCTGGGTGTTACCTTTGTTATGTAAGAGTGCGGATGTAGCTCGCGCTGACTGCCCGGCGTCGGCGTCGGCGTCGGCTAGGTGTGCACATGTTTGTGGATCACCTCGGTCATGTCCGAGCGACGAGTTCCATGTTCAAGAACCTCTCCCTCATACATACCAGCGCGCTGCCGTGCGAGCGACTGATGTCAACACATCGAGGTTCCTCTGCTGTACATATACTCATAAGCCTTCCGGAATACATTCTCTAGATGATGGAGAAATCTTCATGTGTAAATGACACAGGCGCGGAACGTGACTGTGTGTGTGAATACTACGTAGTCGGGCCATGAGTTCTGCCACATAGGTAAAATTTCGAATTTAGAATGCAAGCCGAGGAATATATTATGGACATTCGAAATTTGAATATTTAAAGAAAATAAAAACAAAGGGTTTCTGGAATTTTGTTCATTTTCTAAGAAAGAAGACAGAGTCGCAGTAATTGCATTGCATCTTTGCGGTCACGCGCCAACTGAGATTTTCAAACTGCTGAAAAATTTGAAAAATCCACTGAGATTTATTTATCGTACTATCAAACGATTCAGGGAAGATTCAAGATTAGAAGATAAACAAAGGAGCGGTCGACCTCGTACTGTTCGGACTCCAGCGGCCATCAAAGCAGTGAAGGCGCGAATCCAACGAAATCCTGTCCGCAAGCAAAAAATCTTGGCTCTGCAGATGGGACTAAATAGAACTACTGTTAAAAGGGTGTTAAATGAAGACATAGGACTGCGTGCTTATAGAAAACAAAACAACGCATCTTCTTAACGTACGGCTGAAGAAAATTAGACTCGAAAGAAGCCGGGTTTTGTTAAGGCGGTGCGCGGGAAAAAAATACCGCGAAATACTTTTTTCAGACGAAAAAATATTTAATGTTGAGGAGAGTTTTAACAAACATAATGATAAGTGTATGCACACTCTAGTGAAGAAGCGAGCAGACGTGTGCCACGTGTTCAGCGTGGTCATCACCCTTTGGCATTCATGGTTTGACTTGGGGTGCTCTATTTGGGTCCAACGGAGGTGTTTTTTTTTGTGAAAAAGGAGTGAAAACAGTGCCCTTGTATATCAAAACACAGTCCTAACAAACATTGTGGAATCTCTTTCACAAACAATGTTTGAAGCACTGGGTATTCCAGCAGGATTCTACGTCGGCTCATAAGGCGAAAAGTACCCAAAACTGGCTCACGACCCGTGCAATCGACTTTATCAGGCATGAGGATTGGCCCTCATCCAGTCCAGACTTGAATCCCTTGGATTACAAAATATGGCAGCACTTAGAGGAGAAGGTCTGCGCTAAACCCCATCGCAACTTGGAGTCACATAAACCATCCCTGATTAAAGCAGTCGCCGATATTGACATGAACGTCGTGCGTGCTTCGATTGATGACTGGCCTTGCAGATTGAAGGCTTGTATCGAAGCAAGAGGAGGACATTTCGAATAATTTTAATGTGGTGTAAATCTGTATTTTATACCTGTATTTGATGTATAAATGGTTGTAGTGCGTAACTCATTGTGTCAGTTATTTAACTTTCCATATGTGACAAAACTTATGACCAAACTACGTATTTATAGATATAGATAATCCTTCAATCAATCTGCCTAGCCTTTTCCGAACTAAGTTAGGGTCGACAGTAGGATATTATTGGGCATTCTACCCCACCTTCCGTTCCATCGGCTCACTCCGTTCGCCTCGTCACTCTCGGTGGAGTAGAATGCCCAATAATATAAATGAAATCCACTGGTTCGGCGCCTATTCCACCCGATGGAATGATCATCTCCGTCACTCTCGGTGCAGTAAAATGTCTAATACTGGTTCGACGTCTATTCCACCCGATGAAACGGAAGGTGGAGTATGAATTCCTACATAGTGCAGTAAAGTACTGGTTCGGCGCCTATTCCACTAGGTTGAAACATTTGATTGAGTTAGCGACAATGAGTTATAAATGTCGATGTAATACATTAATTGACTCATTATTAATATAACCGTTTCAAGGAGTCGTCATGAAATTTGTAAAACAACCGCAATCGTTACATGTAAACAAACTTTGTATTCAGTCTCAGGAGACTGGTTTTCGCCATGGAGAATTATTACCTAAATCGGTACGATGCATCATTTGCGGACCGTCAAATTGTGGAAAAACTAATTTATTAATCGGTCTTCTTATACACGAGAATGGTTTAAGATTTCAAAATGTTTATGTTTATTCGAAAACCTTGCAACAGCCCAAGTACGTTTTTTTAGAAAAAGTCTTGCAACGGGTACCAGGCATTTCATTTCAGAAATATCATGAAAATGAGCAAGTACTGAGTGTTCAGACCGCAAAACCGAATTCTGTAATTATATTTGACGATGTTGCTTGTGAAAATCAAAGTGGTATGCGTGATTATTTTGCTATGGGGAGACACAAGTTCATCGATTGTTTTTATCTAAATCAGACGTATAGTAAAATCCCTAAGCAGTTAGTAAGAGACAACGCAAACCTAATCATACTTTTTAAACAAGATGAAAGAAATATGAGACATGTTTATGAAGAACACGTCAACACTGACATGACATGGCTTGAATTTCGTGAAATGTGTTCAAAAATATGGAGTGAGCCCTTCAGTTATGTTGTAATTAATAAAGATTGTGCAAAAAATAAAGGATGTTATAGAAATAAATTTGACACGTTTGTAATTTTTGATTAAGAGCACGAGTATATATTAAGACGTCACCGTTGAATTTACATTACTCTACAAACGGAGCTTAACCGGTTACAATACATTTAACAATTATGGAAAAATCTTTAAAGAGACAAATTGTTGATGCTGCAGCAGCTGTAAAGAAGAAGGTGCGAAAAATGCGAGATGTTGAGAATGAGAGTAAGCAAGCCTTGGAAACAGTTTTTAAACCTGTAACAGAGCCTCTCAACCAAATTGCTACAGCCAGTATGCAAACTCCTTTGCTGTATAGTAATGAAGATGAAGAATCTAAAGATCTGATAAGAGACGAAACGTTGCAAAAAGTCGCAATTGGTAGTGATGTAGAGGAGTCTGACACCAACAGTGAATCTTCGTATAAATCAGTTGAAAAAAGTGAAGGTCGTGATACATCATCCTGGTCAGTGTCTTCAGAAGCGTTAACAGACATTCCATTTGGTGTCAGAGTAGAACGCGGAAAATTGATGTTAGGTTCTGCTCATATAACAATCGACGATAGTTATATCATTGTGGCTGGTCATAAATACAAACATACGCCTGGTTTAAAACAACTACTGCTTAAGAAAGATATTGATTTAAGTTTGGTTACTGAAAATGACTTGAAATATTATAAGAAAATGTTACTTGATACAAATGCACATCGTCGTGATAATGACCCAAGTAAACCAATAAAAAGTAATAAGGGACAAAAATATTTACAAGTTATTAAACCTCTTTTTAATCTGCAAAGTACGCTTCAGGGTCATCATTCGAAAGGTAAAGGACTACCATTAACAAAAATCTGGAAAAATAACGCAGATTTTGTGTATTGGGATGATCCTAATGAATTGGTGGAAAGGTTAAAGTTATTAATAGCATCTCGAGATGCCGGCAACACAGGATTAGATAATGAAATAATATCCATTATTGAAGAATTACGTGAAAGTAAACTTATAAATAAATAGGTGTAAAATTAACTATTGTTTAGTTCATCATCAGCCTTTACATAAAGTACACCTTAAACATGAATATAGATAAATTTGGACATTTTATTCATAAAAGAATGCGTTTGTCAGAACTGATTAATTTCAATGATAACGCGTTGTTAAAATCAGAAAGTGGAGATTTTGATTTAAAGTCTTCTAGATTGAGAGGAATTAGACATCCATTAGAATCAGACGATGCTGTGAACAAGGATTATGTAGATCGAATGTGTGCTGATACGATAAAACAATTTAATAAGCTGATTGCATCATTGCGTGCTCAAATCATATTAGATGCACAAAAGTCTATTCAGACTACTTTAAAAGTAAAGGAACCTGAGGTTTTGATTCATTTGGAAGAGAAGTTTTACTCCAAAGCAGATATAGACAAATTACTTGAAAATCTCAGTAATGGCAAAACAACAAATAGTAAATGAAATACACAAAGCGGCACGAAGAAACTTCCTTCGACGTTCTGTTATTCTCAAAGGGATCGATGATTTGTGGCAAGCAGATCTAATGGACATGCAAAACCTAAGAAAGTATAACAAAGGTTACAATTTCATTTTAGTGGTGATTGACTGCTTCTCAAAGTATGCCTGGGCAGAACCGTTAAAATCTAAAAATAAATCTGAAGTAACTCGAGCGTTTGAACGAATACTACTAAGCAGCAATAAAAATCCTGTTAATTTACAAACTGATATGGGCACAGAGTTTTATAACAACACATTCCAAACGCTAATGAAGAAGTACCGCATAAACCATTACTCATCTTTCTCTACTAAAAAAGCTTCAATTGTAGAGCGACTAATTAAAACTGTTAAAAATAATTTGTACAAATATTTTAATCTCGTTGGAAATTATAAGTGGTTAGGAACACCTTTAGAAGATTTATTTAATACATATAATAACACAAAACATCGTACTATTAAAATTAAACCGAATGATGTTAATAAATCGAATGAACCCATCGTAAAAGAGAATATTAAAAACATATGTAATCATGTATCCATCCAGCGGAAGCCTAAGTTCAAAAAAGGTGACTGTGTTCGTATCAGTAAATACAAACACAATTTCGAGAAAGGTTATACTCCTAATTGGTCAACTGAACTCTTTACGATAAAAAAGATTAATAAAACTATACCAGTAACATACCACATAGAAGATCAACGAAAGCAAGATATATTAGGAACTTTTTACGAGCAAGAACTTCAAAAATCTAACTATCCTGGTGTTTATTTAGTAGAAAAAATACTTAAAAAGAAAGGAAAGAAACTATTCGTTAAATGGTTAGGTCTCAATAATGATGAAAACAGTTGGATTGATAAATCCTCATTAATAAATTAAGATATAAAAGAAATACTTTGTGAAATTTGTATCATTATTATTTAAGTAATGCAAGGTGGTGGACTAGTTAACAGTATAATTAATAATCTACCGTTCGAAGCTCATTTGCCTGGATACAATTATTGCGGACCAGGAACTAAACTTCATAAACGTTTGTTGCGAGGCGATCGAGGTGTGAATAAACTAGACGAAGCTTGTATGCACCACGATATAGCATATGAAAATCATACAGATTTACCTAATCGTCACAAAGCCGACTTACAGCTTTTGAACATGGCTAAACAGAGACTAAAATCAAAAGATGCAGGAAAAGGTGAAAAATTAAGCTCATGGTTAGTAAGCAAAGTCATGAAAGCCAAATTGAAATCTGGTTCTGGTGCCAAAACATTTAAAAGTTTAGTATCAAAAATAAAATCTAAAATAAAAAAGCTAAAACCCAAGGATAGTAAGTCTTTAATAAACTTGGCTTACTTAGCTGCAAAAAAGTTATGCCCCAAATTACACCAAATCAGAGTACCGAGAGTGATCCCCATACCGAAGACTGGTGGAGTTCTACCTTTAATTCCAATTTTTGCTGGCTTATCAGCTTTAGGAGCTTTAGCTGGTGGTGCAGCTGGAATTGCAAAAACGGTGAATGATTATAAATCTGCTCAACAAAACTTGCGAGAGACGGAACGACATAATAGAACTATGGAGGGTTTAGCAGTGGCTAAGGGTTTATACATAAAACCTTATAAAAACGGTAAAGGATTGTTTATAAAATCAACAAAAAACTGAACAAGAAGCTACCAAATCGCGCACTAACTAATGTAGACATCCAATACTACGCAAGAGACATCCCATATTTCCGAGGAGTATATATGAAAGATCAATTGCCAAGGAAGCCGAAACGTATGGAATGTGGTATTGTTAACTTAGACGATTCTAAAAACGAAGGAACGCATTGGGTAGCTTATGTAAAAGTATATGACTATTGTGATTATTTTGATAGCTATGGAAATTTAAAACCTCCATTAGAACTGTTACGATATTTTAAGAATTGTAAAGTTTCATATAACTACACAAGATATCAAAAATTTAACACTGTGAACTGTGGTCATTTATGTTTAAAATATTTGAGGACTTTTTGGAATAAAAATGTATAAAATAAATGATTTTATTTTATTTCAATCATTTGCAAGATGTCACTCACTTTGTCGATAACTGGAAACTCATCAATTTTATCTACGTACTATCCTAATACGTTGCAACTAAATGGAGAATATGAGTGTGCTTTATTGCATTTTTCAACATTTAATTCTATACCAAATATTGATAAAAGTAATAACAAGTTCTATTATGGTTCAAACGAAGTTATTGAAATACCGGAAGGCACCTATGAATTGCAAGATATTTATGATTATTTAAAATCCGAAATAAAAGATGCCTCAATTAAATTACAATGCAATAACAATACTTTAAAAACTGCCATATATTGTTCAAAAGATGTTAATTTAAAGAAAGAATACTCTTTCAGTAGACTGTTAGGGTTTGATAAGCAGGTCTTAAAAGCAAATAAATGGCATGTGTCACAGCATCCAGTCAACATTTTACCGACGACTGTGGTAAGGATCGAATGTGACATTGTGAGCGGCTCTTACATAAACGGTGAACCAAGTCACATAATTCATGAATTCGCACTCAACGTACCACCTGGTTACAGAATCATAGAAATCCCGAAGAACGCAATATATTTTCCAATCAATCAAAACAACATAAGCTGCATACATATCCGACTACTAGATATAAACAATCGCTTAATTAACTTGCGTGGTGAAGAAGTACAGCTGTATTTACATCTTAGAAGAAAAAATGATTGACTACAATAAATATATGTCTCAACAAATTAAAAATACCAGTTCTACTCAAGCTACCTACCAAATAAGACGTCGTTCTAAGAGCAAAATAAAATTAACTAAAGACAATAAGATATTTCTCAAAGCGATCGGATTGTTAAAATGAATATCTTAGACGTTTTATCCACTCCGACTTACGACAACAGTATAGAAGGAATCGAATTTCATTCGTACAAACCTTATGTAACAAGTTTCAACAGGAACGATGAAATACGCATACCTATCAACCAACAGGATCTTTACATATTACCATCAGCCAGCACTCTGTATTTGGAAGGAACCGTTATCGTTAGCAAAAAAGATTCAACAGAGAAAGCTACTAGTGTTAATTTTACGAACAATGGACTACTCTTCTTGTTCCAAGATATTAGGTACGAACTAAACGGAGTGGAGATTGATAAAATAAAAAATGCTGGTATAACTACAACCATGAAATCGTTAATATCAATGAATGAGAATGAATCAAAAGTAGCTAGAGCTTGGGGTTGGAGTATCGATGGTATAAAAAATATTAATGGGGGAAGTTTTTCTGCGTCTATACCACTTCGGAATATCATCGGTTTCGCAGAAGATTTTAAAAAAGTTGTAATAAATAGTAGACATGAACTAATATTGTTACGAAGCAACACTAATTTGAACGCTGTAAAATTGAATACCGGAGAAATAGTGGAAGACATTCAAATCAATAAAATCATATGGCGCGTACCCCATGTGAAAGTATCGGACAAAGAAAAAATAAGTTTATTAAAACTGTTGGAAAAAGATCGACCGCTCCAGATGATATTTAGAAACTGGGATCTATACGAATATCCCACTTTACCTAGAACTACAAAGCACACCTGGTCTATCAAAACATCATCTCAAATAGAAAAACCGCGATATGTAATAATCGGGACTACAAACAAGTAGAAAAAATAATGCAAGTTCTGACATGTCGCAGTTTGATCACTGCTATGTTCGTGATGTTCGAGTGTACCTTAATTCAACATATTTCCCGTATGAAAGCCTCAATGTGAACTTCGCTAATAACAGAATTGCTTTATTATACGAGCAATACATCAGATTTCAGCAGTCGTATTACGACCGTTGTTCGGAGTCTTTATTAAGCGAGAAACAATTTAAAGAATTAGCACCGTTGTTTGTTATCGATTGCTCTAGACAGATCGATAATCTGAAGACTGGACCAGTTGTGGATGTAAGGGTAGAAATTGAGAGTGATTCAGAAATACCAGATCAAACTTCAGCATACTGTCTCATTCTTAACGATTGCATTGTTGAATACAAGCCATTAAGCAACACAGTGAAGAAGTTATCATGAACGCGGCTATTATCATTGTCGAACTCCAAGGATTTAAATATTTAGACAATAATTTTATTGTCAAAGAAGTGGCTATCGTAAGTAATGAGCACACACAGACGTTCTTGGTTAAACCACCGCATACGTTTTATTACTTAACTCAAGAAGAAAAGAAGCAGGTGCGGTGGTTGGAAAGAAATCGTGGAATTTTCTGGAGTGAGGGCTTTATAGACTACAGAGAGTTTCAACATGTCATCGTACCGTATTTAGAAAATAAAAAAATTATTACAAAGGGTTTGGAAAAGATTAAGTGGATTAAAGAGTTATGTGCAAACTGTGAAGTGATTGATATAGGTGAGAAAGGGTGTCCTAATTTTGCGACATTAAAAAAAAAGTTCTGTAAAAATAAAACTGATTTTAATTGTGTGAACCATAAAGTGAATTGTGCATTAAATAATGCGGTGTGTATTAGAAAATGGTATCTTGATAATAATATGTCTATATTTAATCTATTTTAAATTATTTTGTAATGTTCAGTTAATAAAAATGATTATGTACATAAGGTTGTTTTATTTAATAATATAATCTGGGTAACCTACATAACAAACTTAAAATTAGCTCTAATAAAATGAATTTAATTGAGTAAGTATTCTATTAATTTTAAAATATTGAAAACATAATTAAAACCTATAATGAGAACATTTCTTTAGAGCTAATTTAAAGTGGGAGTATGTTTATAACGTCAATAAAAGATAATTTAAATTATAAATATATTATTTATTTAGTTTTCACATTATTTACAATTACAAACTAAATACACTTGTCCTTGTTATTTAATATTTTATGTATGTACATGAAACTTATCTACTATGAACTATGATGTATTTTGAGAATTTTAATACACTACTACATTAACAAATAAATTATTTTATTTCTTCTAACTTATTCTCTCTAATTACAATAAAACTTACACCTTAGATATTTCATTTATTTATACATTAAACTTACATATTAACTAAAAACCTTAACTAAGAACCTAACTAAGGGCTTAAAGTTTTCTTAATATTTTATTTTTTATTTACAAATTGTGACGATCTATGTGGAATCATTTTATTACACTAACAGATTAACAAATGAATTTATAATATCAATATTAAACTAATTATTTATTTCTACTGAATATACAAACTAGGTAGATACATTACTTACTTACTAATAATAATCATCACCACAAAGTTTCTTTGAAATTTTATTTATCAATGATTGTGTCTCTTCCATAACATTGTCCACCGGTTCACTAACTACATATTGTGCACTTAACAATACCACGTTCTCATTATCACTTGAACTTGCAACACTTGCTTCTTGTCGCTCACTGATGTCTAATACTTGTATCTGGATCAGTCGTAAACCTTTTTTCTTTTCGTTGTTTATAACGAACGATTGACTTATAGAATGTTCAGGTGCCTTCCGTTTTAAACCCTCCCGTCTTGGTCTAGGCTTTTTGTTGGTTGGTTCAGGTCTTTGTTGCTCTGGAACATGCCAGCTTAAACTTGGAGTTGGCCAACCTTGACCATATTGTGAGAAGATAAAATCAGGAGAATCGCACATTATTGATGATCTGAAACAAACAAAGTTATAATTATTGATAACAATTATGTTTAACAGCTTATGAAATAATTTTATAAATACGTATAAGCTTGTGCAATACTTACAATTTGTTTTGTTTTTATTCAACGTGATATGACCGCTCCGGCCGACTGTGTAATGATAGAATGACGTTCTACACAATAATATTACTGTGGAACGTGACAAATATGTAATTAGACTCCATAAAACCATACGCTGTGAATCAATTTCATGTTTCAACATGTCCGAGCACCTGTTCGGTGTCAAATTCTACAATGCGCGTGCGAACTTCGAGGCACGAGTTCTTTGTCATCAAAAATGAACATTATATGTTTATCAAGTTGGAACCTGTGTGCTTTGTAATCAATCAGGAATGGAAATAAAACAGATATAATTATAACCATTAAATACTATTTATTTATTCCGAAGTTTTGGAAATGAATAATATGATTTAATAAAACTTGATACGTCTAAGCAGGATACGTCACAAAAAGTTAGTAGATTATATTTTAGGAATTTTACGAAATGCTGTGTCGCGTAAATGCTCTTAAAACTAATTAAGTACTTACTAAGTTCTAAAGTTTATACATATTTTGTTATAAGTAACAGTTAAAATAATAATATCTATTTGAGGCACTAAGAAAATTTAAATTTTTACTATTACATTACACATTATTTGACCTTACTTTAGGTAATTATCATTACATTTGAACGTTATCTAAATACATTGTAAAAAATGTATCTACTGTAATTACTTACATTAAAAATAATGGCAATTCATTACTTAAATATAGTTGCATTACCCCAAGCTAAAGTAGATACCTTATCAATCGATAACAACCGCTTATCATCATTGCTTGAAAGTGCTACTTTATTTACATCCTGAGTGAAAATTTCATGTTTTATCGACTTAAACAAAACATTTTTTTTGCGAATGACGTTACAATTGTACAAAACGTTTTTATAATCTAACATATTTAAATCTTTCGTAACACATTTTTTTATACCTTTTGCTTTCTTTATTGTTTTGTCTAAAGTTTTAATACAATAAAGCTTTGAGCGCAGTCCTACGAATTCTTTGATAATTTTACCACCCATTTCATCTTTAAATAACCCTGGAACCTTCTTATTAATAATTGGTAAGTTAAATTCGTTGTTTAAGTCGTAGTTGCTGGTATCAAAATATTTTAGAAAATGTTCATTGATATCTTGATAAATGTCATCAGTATTTACATCATAAACCAAACTATCCGTATTAGTATAACACAATTCAATTCGGTTACCATAAAAAGGCTTTATGATTGAATAATGGAAGTCATACATGTGACTCTTAGATAATTCCAATACAGTAAATCCTATATATATTGGTTTATTAAGAATAACGCGAGAAGGCTTCATTTGGATTGCCACTAGATCATCAGAAAATACTGAGGCGCTATGAAAATATGGACTGCCGATCAATTTCTCAGCACAAGTAGTCTTTTTTGTTTTATTGTTCAAGTCACACCACTTGTTTGCTAACTTAACATCTATTCGATGCTCATTATTTTCCAGAGTCTTTCCAAAAATACTATTGTTCAATAATTTGAAAAAATCTTGTTCAAACGTTGACTCTGCTTTTTGACGTAACTGGGTGTTAATTTCAATATATTGTTTTAAAAAACAGCTTTGCTTGAAAACAATTGCACGATGAATCCTTCGTAATACCAATCCGTGTTGCAAGCATTTTTTTTAATGTATGTAATGAATAATATAGTGGTATTTGTCATACAAATTCGGTATTAATTTTTTATTCTTACCACCGGGTGGGACGAATTTTTCTGAGCAAAATGGAAAGTCATTATGTTCAATGTGCAATGTTGTAGGATATAATAAATCAACTTCAAGAATATAACCGTTTTCCGCAGTATCGCTTATATCTATTAAGTTCAACTGCAAATCATCTATTTCCTGTCTACTCATGAATCTAAAATCCGAATGAGGCAAATATTGACACATGCTATAGCCATATAAATTGTTACAATCTAAATAAATAATAAATGAATTCGGAAGGGATGGGTCGTAAGAATCCAAGTATTTATGATTGGCTTGGGCATGTCTTCTGGAACACATACAAATACCTCCTCTAATACCTGTTTGTATCATCCTATAAATTTGAACATCACTTATCAATTCTAATTTAATTCTAGTTTTCAAAAGCATTGCATCGAATGATAGACTTGGTGCTGTAAGATAGAACGCGGGATCCAGATTGTAATGTCGTTTACATGTTTTTCTAAAACTTTCAAACACGTCTGTAAGCAAAAGAACGTCGGTTTTAAGGTATAAATCTGTATACATACCCATGTTACGAATATTAAATACTGACCAAACGGACTGAGCGTGTTCATAGTCTTCATCAGTAATTGACTCATTAGTTAGAGTTAAAAAAAAATTTTTTGGAGGGTAAACACGTATCTTCGTAAAGTTTCCATTGAGACATATAGTCGTACGGATAAACTCCTTTACGGGTAAGTAGATCGAATTGTGTTTTTTCGGGAAAATAAAATTTTAATTGTTTAAATTCTTGTTTTTTCATTGTACTAACCAACTTTTCTAAGCTTGTTCATAAAAACTTGAAAGAATCTACAAATCGTACCTGTATGCTTTCATTATCGGAAATCGGAATATACTTCGTGAAAGAAATATAATTTTCTTTTGTTTTAGGTATGACTTTAATAGATCCTGGAGCTTTACCTAATTCTTTTATGAAAAGGTGGCAATCATAACCCGATAAATTATGAAAAAATACAGGCAGAAACTTAGGCATTTTATATTGTAGGTTACAGTAACTGTGAGCTGCGCCACGATATTTACCAGTCAAATGACAATGATCGCGAACCCTATCACCAAACAAGAAATTCTCGCAAATATGACATGTATCAGAGTTTTCAAAGTCGAGAGCATTCTCATTCGTGTAAATCATAGGAATGGTATTATTTAAAATTCTATAAAGCTTTTTAGCGTCTTTATAGATAGACTTCACAAATTTCGAAACGCAATCCAAACCACGATACGAAACGTAACGATTATAGGTTTCATCTAGAGTGCATGTAATATGATAAGCGAAAGCGATGGGCACATGTCGCTGTCTCGTAACGGTGCTCGCCTGAGTTGGGTCAGGTTCGCAGGAGTCGTACCGCTCTAGCATTGTTTCAAAATCTGCATATATAACGAATGGCACAAATTGCTTTCTACCATAATTTTCAAACTGAATGAAAGAACCCTTTGGAGGTAGTTCAGTAGCAACTCCTCCACAACTGTGTGAATTCAGATCATCACATGAATCAAAGAACATTAAACAAACATCACAAAAGTATAATTTACTGTGGTGTCTTGTTATTTGATTTTTAACAAGACGAGGTAAATCCTTAATGAGACAGTAATGTGATAAATCATCTTTTTCTAAGTAAAGTAAATGAATCACCTTTCTCTTCAAAGATTTTGGTTTATAAAACGGTCCAATCACGGAATTATTTTTAAAGCCATATATATATATACAAATTTCAGGGTTATTTAATTCGAATCGAGCAATATCTGAGAAACTCAATGGAAATTGAATGTCTTTTATATTTAACACGCTTTGAAAATGGGGGTAAGATGATACTCTTTCAGGATGAGTTTTAGCTGGATATAAAGCAGCAACAACTGACCATAAAAAGCAATAATTATCTTTATTATGAATATTAATACATGCTTTTTTTGATTTAATTGATGTCGGCAACTCGATAAAGCTTGAGCCGCGCAAAGGTTGGTATTTGTTAACATTAACTTCCAAATACGAACTGTTTAAAAATGTCCACCCACTGTCACGATCTTGAAATTCTTCTATCTTTTTTTTCAACGTGTTTCTAACCTGAGATGCTAATGAATCATAATCATAATTCTGATGTACTACATAATTCTTTGTAGCAAATGATTTCATCTCCTGACTATCATTTTTAACCATCAAAAACAAAGCAAAATATTCAAAATTAATTTTTAGACAGATATGATCCTTAAGAGATTTGTTTATTAATGTCTTGATTTTTTCTTGACTGTTATTAAAAAACGAATCTAAAGAATAATTTTCATTAGTATCAATAATTCTATAAGAAGCTATACGATTTAGAAATGCAGAATGAATTAATTCAACACCTTCGCAAACGTATGAAATATTTTTATTTTTATGATCGGTACTGCGTAGATGACCTGTCCAATGACTGCGCTCAACAGATATGTTACAAACAGTGCAGAAAGGCATTCTATCGTAATTAATTACTTGCTAAGTTTAAAAATAAAGATTTATTTTGGATGCCCCAAATTTAAATTTTAAATGAATAATGTAACTTATTTAAAATGTATCTTATCACTATAAATACGGGCTCTGAGTCATCGAACAACTCGTGAGCCTTATGCATGAATTTTTGTAGTGAGTTCCACTGCGAGTTACCTTTATCCAGTTGCAGTTTTAATCTTTATTTTGGATGCCTCAAATTAAAATTTTAAATTAATAGTGTAACTTATTTAAAATGTATCTTATCGCTATAATATACCGGCTCTGAGTCATTGAACAACTCGTGAGCCTTATGCATGAATTTTTGTAGTGAGTTCCACTGCGAGCTACCTTTATCCAATTGCAGTTTTAATGCAACTTGGGACTTCTTCCAACGCTCCTCAGGAGCAGTGGAGATGATGTCTTCTTTATGGTACACCTTCAGTTCCACAAAGAAGGCACCCCTTAGATCCGCTGTCCGTCGTACCTTCCCGTTGGCGACGCGGGACAGCAAGGATGAACCTAACTCCGACTGCGGAGGAAGGCCATCTAAGTCTTCCAAACCGAAAAGATCGGTGCTCCCTGGTTTCTTGTTACTGTAAACAAATTAAATTTTATTTTAATAATCTAGAAGAAACACTTTTCTAGATACAAACTTATGATGAGAGAAAAATAAGTATGTACTTAAAATTATTTTTGCAAATCAAAGTTCTCTATTGAAATCTACTTTATATTAGAATATGTGAAAGTAATAACTTAGAAAATAAAAATAGTCATAAACTACCTTGATCCTAATTCCACGACCGAGGAAGCTTTGCGCTTTGTTGTTTTTTTCGTAGGCTGGCTCTTGCTCGGCACGACCTTTGTAGCAGTCGGCGGGCTCTTTATGTAGTCGGACACACGGGAAACGTCGGAGTCAGACCTAAAACACAAGATAAAAAGTACTTAATATTTTATATAACAAAACAAATAACCGTTTAAGGTCTTTTTTTGAGATACAATAATCAATTTATGACAGGATGAGAACAGTTACATCAGCCGGCAGGCAGAAACCAGGTCCGTAGCTAAGTAACAGTCACTATGGATAGATAGAACATGATAATTACAACAGCCGGCAGGCAAAAACCAGGTCCGTAGCTGAGTAGCAATCACGACGGATAGATATAACATGTTAATTACAACAGCCGGCAGGCAAAAACCAGGTCCGTAGCTGTGCATTATGACTACAAATTTAAAATTAAGAAATACTCACTTACATGTTTTAAAGTTGATTTTAAAGTACTGCTAGTACTACTTGTCACTTTGAAGATTCTGGAGCGAATGTAATTTATTGATTGAAATTAATTCGTTTATATTCACAAAAAATACAATTTAAGCATAAAATAGATCGTTTCAATTTTAAACTCTAAGTACATGTCTTACAGTTGTATAAAAAAATATGTCGTTTATGTCATATTGAACCATATTGATCGCATACCAATTTCGCTAAATTGCAATTTGTTCATGAGAACCGCAAAATAAAGCCGACAAAGTGAACCCGATCCCTGTTATTCTTTATGACTCAATACTGAATTAATATGTATAATTAATTGAATA
Source organism: Dicycla oo (assembly GCA_948252095.1). Classification (NCBI taxonomy): domain Eukaryota; kingdom Metazoa; phylum Arthropoda; class Insecta; order Lepidoptera; family Noctuidae; genus Dicycla; species Dicycla oo. The sequence goes on along the minus strand of OX411716.1, from coordinate 160,429 downwards.
ATTGTTGTATGTTTGTTGAGAATTTTTATCATCACAATTACGTTTATGCGAGAGGTGAAACTCGTAGGTAGATCGCGTCGTTGAAAGTAAATTTTGTGAGCATAGTTGACTCAAGAAGTAAGTAGGTAGTTGAAAATAATCGTAACTATTTTGATAATAAACCATTTTGTAATACACACAAACCAATCCGTGTGGTTGTTAATGTTAAGTTGCAGTTAAACTCGGGACTAATATTATAATCACATAAAATACTACTGTGGAATAAGTTCATTTAAAAATACTCACAAATAAAATTTTAATTCGTATTATTAAATAATCACTTAAACCCACAATTAAAGAATCCAAGAAACTGTATCGTGTGGGAATCGAACACACATGTCTGAGTTATGGTTTTATAGTTGTCTAATTTATCGATAATAACTTTAGTTTAACTTTAGCATAGGTACTATTATAATGCTCCCAAATAATCTTGTTGTGCACAGGGTTCTCTTTTATCTAAGTTAAAATCGCGCTCGATCGAAGTGGGTAATGGTTCAACCAATAATACATGTTGTACTTGATAACAAATATATCATATAAATATTCATATAAATAAGATTATATAATCTTATTACCTAGAAGAATGAAACACAATAAATTAGAAGCGATTACAAACTTCAAATATAAATACGAAAACAATATTTAGGAAGTTCTATAAAAGACGAATTCAGTGAAGATTTATTAAGAATAAGAAGGTATAAGTATTATTTTATTATAGTTTATATAAACTAGATTACAACAAATCTAGGTAAGACATAGTAGGTATGTGAAGTACCTAGACAATTCTGTATAAACCTAAATTTAATTAAATACTACAACGTGAACGACGATCATGTTACATTCAACATTATAATTCTTTTAACACACACACATACCTACTCAAGATGCAATGAAGTTCAAAACTGCTTAGACTGCATGTTGTAAGATTGCAGCCTTGCACATATAAAATACCATTTACACTACGTGGTTACAACTGTCTGATGAAAGCGTTCAGGATAAAGAACGGTGCGGTGACGCCGGACAATACGTGTGTACTGTTTTGAGAACGACTGTGAAAACGTGTTGCACACGCAGCATACACAGTATTACTTGTTTTTATTAGGCTGACTAACTGATCACGGTTTCCGACGCTGCCGTCAGGCGGTTCGCAACTGAGAACGGCGCGGGTATCGTCGAGTGTAAAGGTACCTTGCTAACTGCTGGTGTCGATTACAAAGCGATATATTGTTAGTTAGTAACAGTTAGTAGGGAAGTGGAGCAAGGTAGTGCTCTCTGTTTGAATTAATTAAATTAAAATTTGGATGTCCTCGAGCCAATCTGGTCACAGAAAATAGAATGTGTGGGTGCCTCCGGGTATGCACTATTTCTTACTTTTGTGGAGATACATGAGACAATCTGTCCTGGATTTTAGTTTAATGTAGCCAATCTGGTCACTTAAGCGGAGTAAGTGTGTAGCCTATTAAGGTTATGAGCTACCTCTAATTTTGTGGAGAGACATGTGACAATCTGTCCTGAATTTTAGGCTACCAGTTCAAGTAGCGAGCACCCTTATTTGTTAATAAGTAAACTAGTGTCGACTGAATGACTTAATTAAAATAACGGTAACGCGGTAAGTTAATATTGAGTTTTAGAAATAAAGTGTTCCTCTCACTGTGGCCAAGACACCTTTAGCCGTCATCGATCCTATGAGTCTGTGGGATCGGCGGTGAGAAAACCATTTCCTGTGTACATTGCACGACGTACACAAACCCCTATTCCTACCCAAGTTCCGTCTGTTCCCGTAGGTCTCCTGGTAACAGACTTCCCTCACGTAAAACCAACGTAACCTACGTTTGGTGTGGTTTGTATGGTAGGCTAGGGCGTTAGGATAACTAGGGGGCTACATAGCCACATCGTACGCACTTAGAATAACGGCCGTACTAAGCTGTAAGTCACGGTGCGCACTTTTGGTGTGGAATAGGCGCCGAACCAGTATTTTACTGCACTATGTAGAAATTCATACTCCACCTTCCGTTTCATCGGGTGGAATAGGTGCCGAACCAGTATTAGACATTTTACTGCACCGAGAGTGACGGAGATGATCATTCCATCGGGTGGAATAGGCGTCGAACCAGTGGATTTCATTTATATTATTGGGCATTCTACTCCACCGAGAGTGACGAGGCGAACGGAGTGAGCCGATGGAACGGAAGGTGGGGTAGAATGCCCAATAATATCCTACTGTCGACTTCCAGTCTAACCGGATGCAGCTGAATACCAGTGTTTTACATAGAGCGACTGCCTATCTGACCTCCACAACACAGTTATTTGGTAATACGATACCCCTTGGTAAGACTAGTTGTCAGACTTTGGGGCTTCTGACGATCCTTATATACGTAGGACATATTTATAATTCATCTGTACGTGTGTTTCACCTAACTCGTCCTAAAAGGCTGGACTGATTTGGATGAAATTTTGTGTGTTCAATGGTTTCCTGGATGGTTTGAAAACATAATTGGAGCCGGCAGGTGGCGCTGCTAAGGCGGTACGAAGTTCGCCGGGTCAGCTAGTAAATAATAATAAAATAAACTTTATTGAAATAGTAAGTTTACAAAAAGTGTACATAATGGTTCTTTTTTTTTTTTTTTTTATTTGTGATGGGTTTGCTCTTGACTCTAGTCTAGGTCATAGGTGACAGAGACAAAGTCGACGATGGAGTGAGCTTACCCAGAAGAAGCCTGTTCACTCTCACTTTGAAGAGATTAGGGTTGTATACGTTCGGAAACACAGACGCAGGTAGTGAGTTCCACTCTTTTGCTGTGCGCATTATAAAAGACATTTGGAAGCGCTTAGTGCGAATTGGTGGAATAGCAACCAGGTAGGGATGGTAACTGGCAGTGCGTCTAGATGTCCGGTGGTAGAAGGGGGCCGGTGGAATGAGGTCGTGGAGTTCTCGGGCACACTCTCCGAAGTACAATCTGTAGAAGACCGACAAGCAGGCAACCTTGCGGCGATGAGCCAAGCTATGAAGCTTGGCATCCACCAGTTTTACGTCGCCAATGAGCCTCTTAGCTCTGCGTTCCACCGAGTCAAGCGCGGCTAGTTGGTACTTAGCTGATCCATCCCAAAGGTGACTGCAATACTCCATGCAGGATCGGACTTGCGCTTTGTAAAGGGTCAAAAGCTGTCCAGGCGTAAAGTATCGCTTCACCCTATTTAGGATGCCCAGTTTCTTGGCCGCAGTTTGGGCCTTGTACTCGATGGTGGCGCCGAAGTTGAGACCAGATGTCAACTCCATGCCTAGGAGCTCAAGTCGATCAGTTACAGGAACAGATGTACCCCGAAAAGTAGGAGTTTGGGCGAAACGACTCTTTTTAGCGGTAAAAAGACACGCCTGCGTTTTGGTGGCGTTAAAAGAGACCAGATTATCATCACCCCACTGGGAGACAAAGCTCAAGGTCAAATCTGTCCGCTCTACCATGGCCTCTCTCAAGTAACGAACTTCAGCCCCGCTGGTTTTTGCGCTGGACAAGTCTCTCTGAAACTGTACTGTCATCTGCGTACCCAACAATACCAGGCCGAAGCAGGTCATTGATGTAGTATATATTAATCTAGGCCTATATATAATCTTTGATGACAGATGTTGCGTGATCATGCCCCAATCATTTGTACCTACAGTTACACAAAACATATCTAGCAAGCAACAATGCAATATTTGTTGCATTTACAAGTTTATTCAACTATATGCCTGAGCCGCGCGGCACCGGCGAGGTTAACATGTAATACGGTTACTTATCATGCTATACATGTCCAGTATAAGCTGACCTCTCCTTGTACAGAAATCCTATACAATGTGAGATCAGCTTGTACTGGAAATTTATAGCTTGATATGTAGCCGTGAGAACTGCAAAACATCGAATTATCAATTATCCGCAAAACAAAAAAACAAAATCACTCGCCTGTTGCATTCGAAGGGGTCGGCAGCTCTGTATCATATAGTACTCAAGCTAGTTCGGTGAGTAGTGCGCGCGCGGCTCGTCACTCGTGCGCCTCTCGCCGGGCGCGGGCGGCGCGGCTGGCGGAGGCTGCGCGCGACAGCTGTTCGCGACGGGCACAAAAGGAACCTCGCCTCATTATCTCCCCCGCCCGCCCCCTGCGCACCGCACCGCGCGCATCACCTGTGCGCGCTCCTTCATACGTTATACACGCATTCAATATTTTTTTGCACGACAGCGGGTGCGCGTTTTGTTTAAATTTGTGTAAATTGACGAGTTGGGATTTGTTTGATTATGTTACAAATATACACGGTATAGGTACGAGTAGTACATATCCTGTGCAATAATGACACATTTTCAATTATATTATAATAATGTATATATGGGAAGTCTTACATGCATATTAGGTTATTCGAAATGACTCCTTGATTTTCGATACAAACACGTAATCTGCGAGGCCAGTCATCGATAGAATCGCGCACGACATTAGGTCCATTCGGCCACTGCGTCGATGAGGGACAGCTTCGGCGACTCCAGATGTTTAGGGCGCAGACTTTTTCCTCTAAATACTGCTGTAATATTTTATAATCCAAGGATTAAGGTCCGGACTGGAGGACGGTCAAACATCATGCCTGATGAAATCAGTTTTATGGGGTCCAACCAGTTTTGCGTACTCTAGGCTTTATGAGCGGGTGCTGGAATACCCTGTGGCGATTTGCGAACATGAAGCTCTACGAGGATTGCAGAACTGTATCTTGGTACGTACACCAGAGAACTGGTTTTCACAAAAATACATGTCAGTAGCGCTCACATGCGACACACGACCATTCAGGAGATGTGCTGTAGCTGTTCTTTTACAATAAACCCGAAACCCGCGGTCTTCATTCAACACCTTTTTCGCTTTTCGATTCTGTTTAAACTCATCTGAAGAGGCAACAGTTTTGCTTTCGCGCGGGATTTTTTCGAATTTGCGCCTTCATTGATGGCTTTGATCACCACTTCTCTCTCGTCTTCTATTCTCGAATCCTCCTCGTATCGTTTAATAGTGCGATAAACGAATCTTTGTGTTATTTTCAAGTTTTTCATAAGTTTGACAATTTCACTTGCAGCGTATCTACAACGATGCGACACAATTACGGCGACGACTCTGTCTTCTCTTTGTGTCCACTCCATGATGAAAACCAATGATATTATACACAAGATGTGTTACGTTCAATCTGCTCCTGCTCAATGTCCCAAAAAAGAGGGTCGTGTTTTTTATTATTACGCCTTGCTTGACGCGCACTAAAGACAATAGCCCACTGTGCCCCAATTGGGACACTTTCGAGTCTTCGCGCGGTAGTAACATATCTGCCTCATTTTAATATAACATCATTGTTGAAAACCAAAGAAAAGTCTACAAAACAAGTTTTTAAAATCGCGAAGCATTCAAAATTCGAACGTAATAAATTGATTTTTCGTTTGCATTCCAAATTCAAAATTAGGAACCTATGATAGTATTTATGATATGACACGCAGGCTTATTACGTATCTTGCAGAAGCCTAGCGATAGCAAAATTGCTTGTCAATTGCGTAATAATTGCTTTCAATCGCAAATCAGTATGACGTATCGCTGATACATAATACCGATTTGCGATTGACAATCGATTGAAAAGCAATTACGCTTCTGCATGATACGTAATAAGCCTGCCGACTGTGTATACATAAAATATGCATTAATTTGTATTTGACTTTTCTGAACGCGACCGCGTTGTGTTGTCTCCTGCAGCATGCAGGTGACGTATTAGTTATTATTCCGAATATACGAACAGCTTTACTTATGTTGTAGGCTGTTGCCCACGACCACGACCTGCGTGAGTTTATCTTTTGTTTTAATACAAATCCAGGATGAATAGTAGTGCGTCGTTGTTCCAGGTTCTACCTGATTATCAAATGTCATAACGATCGGTTCATTCGTAGTTGAGCAGCCGGTAAAAGATACCAGACTGAATTACTTTCGCATTTTAAGTAGGTAATAGGTGTAAGCAATGAGGTTATAATATAACCTCATTGGATTTAAGTATGGAAAGTTTTGTAAGTTTTTACAAACAGAAAAATAAAATTGAATAGATTCTAGTGTTCCAGAAGGTAGTTTCGTAAGGAGAAGAATGGGCAACAAACTCCACCGTCGTGTTTGAGGACATATTACTGGAATTTTATTTCAACTATATTAACTTGTATTGTATATTAAATTGTATTTATTAACTTGCAACATAATTATGGACATAATAATTAATTATTTATGAAATCAGTTTGTTGCGTTTATCAGTCAAACTAACTGTACTGAGTACCACCTACTACTGTACTGATAAGTTACACCTGTAACCTTGTGTATACATATAACGTGTCGTGTTCAGGGCAGCTTCCCTATAAGATTGTATTGTCAGTAGTTCCCTAGTGCAATGGCGGCGGCAGATGTCGCGGCCGCACAAAGAAGTACACAGCTGGCATACAATGCGCACCGCTTGGCGGCGGCGCAGGGCGCTCGTATTGAACAAATACGGATTTGATGTTTAACTTTTTGAATTCATCCTCGATTTCACGAGTTCTTTGGAACTTTGGTATACTAATCGACCGCCAGACGACGAGGCAGCGCCTGCGACAGATTTGTAAACGTTGAGCGGTACCGCGGTCATTTGCACTCTCATACTACACTTACAAGACGCATAGCGCGCGGGGCGCGGGGCGCGGCCGGAGCGCCGGGTGTCCGCCACCTTACGAGAGATAAGAATGCAGGGCGGCGGCGCGCGGCAGCTGCGCGTGCGCGGAATGTTCACCTGCCGCCTGCGCTCGCTCCGCACACTGCGTGCTGCGCTGCCGCAGCCGTGTGGCTGTCCACTATGTGTGCGACTAATCTGTTCTGCCTCACGCCAGGGATTGACGTTATTGCCAGCTCACTTCACCTAAGTTGTGGCAGTGATGTTTTTACAGAACAGATCGGCTGATGTACAGGCGGGCGTGAGCAGCGCTCTCCCTTTGTTGGAGGAGTGACATCAGTGACATCTCGAAACTACGACGGATGGAGAATGAGTCATTATGATATTATACAATATGTCCCGGAATTAACGCACAACCTCTTAAGCGGTCATTGTACTCATCATTATGAACAACTTCTATGGGACCAAGCCTGAACTCGCTAAAAAAAAATCAACTGTTGCCTACATTTTGACGAGTTTTTTTCTTATTTTATTTTAGTGATTTTAAGAAAACTTACAGCTAATATATATACAGTAGGTACTATTATGCGAACATAAATGTAGGGAACAGCAGATTTTTTTTCGTGATTTCTGGTTTGGTCCTATAGTAAAAGTTGTTCATAATGATGAGTACAATGACCCCTTAAGAGGTTGTGCATTCATTCCGGGACATGTTGTAAAAGGAACTTGTCTATTTTTTTTTTCAAGTTATTGTAGAGTTTCGTCGATTGCACGCAATCAGAAAACGCATTTGTAGCTCGAACCAGCAAACATCGATACCTACCGGTCACCCATTATAAAATAGTTCACGATCGTCAGTAACGGTCGATTTGTCCATAACTTACAATATATAACAACCATAAACTTGAAAAATGTATTTAAAAAACCATTTATTTTACTCTTGACATAAGCACGCCTATGAAGTTCCCTATTTATTGACGATGGACTTCTTCATGGACGATTTTTTTATTTTACATTTTTCTTTAAAATAAAATATCAATGTGTTAAATCGATTAAAACTTCATCCTAAATAAAGTGGATTGTTCTTTTGCGCAGCCGTGAGGCACACTATTGTTATTTAAAACATTATTTTATTTTTTTTATTTATGTTATTTGTAGTTTGTTTCACAAACTGTGTTCAAATAAAGTTTATTCTTTGTTTCTATGAAATGGATTCGGTACCGCATTAGGCCATCACTAATTGATTAGTACTCTGGCTATCAACAGTAAAACAAGTGGCTGGAGAGATGATAAGCGGGTTGGGCGCTAATCATCAATTAAGATGCGATATTTGACTTTCTAAACCTTACGATTCCAAAATCACATCATGGTTTTTTTAACGACTTTTAAAAAAGGAGTTATCAATTCGACACGTATGTATGTAAAATTATTGGAACTGCAACTATCTATTAGGCCTTCCAAACAAATATACAAAATTTTATAGATGTATGTATGTCTGTTTTTCCACACATTTCTCCGAAACTATTAATCGGATCGTGACCATTCTTTTTTTGCTGGCTTACATTTACTTCAACTTAGGGCACAGTACAAGTTTCATCAAAATCGGTTCTGTAGTTTTCAAGATAATGGACTAAAGTGTAAGTGTGTGTGTGTGGTGTTGCTCAAATTCTAGTGCAATATTTATAACCAAACTATTAACTACTTATTACAAATACTCCAGTTTTTACTAAAAACTAAAAATTACGAAATAAAAAATAATTTTAATAAATTAATCGACTTCAAAAGAAATTAACTCAAAATTAAGAAACAAGTTTAATTTCGGAAGTCGGTGGCAAAAAACTAAAATACAGATCCCAAGACACCGACTTCCGAAATTAAACTTATTTCATCATTTTGAATTATTATTTTTTTTTGAAGTCGATTTTTTTTAAATTATTTTTTATTTAACCTCGAAAAACTAAAATTGTATTTATATCCGATTCTTTGATTTCTCGTCTATGTAGCTGATGCAGGAGAGGCTACACAACCACGAGCAGGTTGTGATCACCAACACCGTGCACCGCTGCACCGACACTAATATTCGGATCTATGAGATAGGATGCGCTACTCCTTTGTTCATTCAAATAAAATGAGTTGGATTGCAAAGTGTAAAGGGTTTGCGTGCTAGGTAGACAGGCTTGGAAATCAGTGAGGTGGTCGCGCATGCGGCAGGTGTGCACTGCGCAGGCGCGCATCTGCCGCCGCCGGCCTCGTATATAGTGCGCGCGCGCCCGCCTCGCTCACTGCAGTGTCCGCAGCCGCTGGCACCACACGCGGCTCCGCGCTATCGACAGTTAATACTCGACAAGTCGACACTCGTGCTAGTGCTGTGCTGTTACCATTCTCTGTGCAAAATGATCATCTGCCTGTCCGGGTTCGTGATTGCTGGGTTGGTGTCTCTTGCTTATTATTCCACTGTTCGCATTCGGCGGTGAGGGTGACCGGCTGCGGCTGACGAAGTACACCTCATCAGCTGCGCAGGTGTCACGTGCGCGCCTACCCTCACTTCCACCAGAGATGTGAGTGAAACTAACCAATACGACACTAGCTTAGCTCTTGCTATGAAAACAAGTGATGTTATTTATATAATTATTATTGTTAGTTTCACTCGTATCCCTCGCTCGCTGCGCATCCTCGCTCATTGCTGGTGGAAACGCAGCCTAAGAATACTCTGACACTCGTAGCTTAACCTTTTTCCAATGAATTTAATTACATTTCATTCGATCAGCAGTCGATGCTAACGTACAGTAATACTAACTTTGTTTGAATATTCCTTTTCTAAATGTTTCTGTTAACTTTAGTTCGTTATGTGTACATCGATTCCTTTGAGCGTAATAATAAAATAATAGCCTGTAGTAAAAAAAAAATAGCTATTTCATACAAAAGTTCAATACCTACTCGACTAAAATATATGAAACAGCTGATTTTTTTTTGTGTGATTCAGAGTTGGCCCCATAGTTGGAAAGTTGTTCATATTCATGGGTATTCACCCTGTGAAAATTTGGCTACTGTTTTAAAAAAAAATTGGCTGTATGTATGTGTGACAGAAAGTGTAAGTACTGCTTTTGTGATATACCTGTGTATTGTGCTGACTAATATATAGGGAGACTGGTAATTAATATATAGGGAGACTGGTAATTAATATATAGGGAGACTGGTAATTAATAACCGATACACACATGATTGTACTCATGATTATAAACAACTTTTACTTTGGGACCAAACCTGAAATCGTGAAACAAATATCTGCTGCTCCCTACATTTTGACGAGTTATGCGAACATGAATGTATGGGACAGCTGTTTTTTTTTTTCGCGAATTCAGGTTTGGTCCCATAGTAAAAGTTGTTTGTTATCATGAGTACAATCATATGTTTAAGTATCGGTCACTAATTACCAGTCACCCTATATAATAATTATTGACAAGTATAGGTACTCTTTTGTTTGATATACTTGCGTATTGTGCTATGTTTTGGTTTTTGGACAAAAAAATTAAGCATCTGTAGCCAAAGTAAGCTGAGCCTGTGTGCCGGCTGTCGGGCCGAGTGCTCACTATCAGCTATTCCCCACGAATAACACATTAACGTAGTGATCACAAGGACTATTGCAAGGCTGCTAGGTTTATACAGTTGTTACACCCTGCTAGCGCTGCCCGCTACGTCGTCGTGATGTTCCTATATTCTACAAAACAATAATAACCCGTGTTGACGTCGTGGTGGCGCGCTCCGAACGTTAGCTCTGTGCCGGTAGAGTTTACTTTGCCGGACCAAGAGAGATACAGAAACAAATAAAATAATAATAATAATCGTTTTAATAATAATAATTCACCACAAACCAAGTATAAAAACAATAAATTATGCTTATGGTAGGTTACAACCTAGGTTGTGGATCGCTGGTGACTATAGTAGGTAAGAAACCTGTATTACAGGTCACCAGGCCTCATATTGGAACACTCCTCCACCCATATTAACCGGTAGTTTTGGAAAATGAATGATTAAGATCGCCTTGTACTTATTATTTAATTTATTGATCAAAATAAAATAAAATGTTCATATAAACTGTTTCTCCCTTTTCTACTACAGTTGCTTGTCTACCCCTTTCACCCCGTTAAGGGTAGATTTTCGAAAAACCCTGATAGCCTTATTCTTTATTTTTGGTTTTAAGTATTCCGTGTATCAAGTTTATTAACTCAAGGAATAAGATTTTTATATAAACAATATGGGGGATATTGTTTGTATAAAAAATCTTATTTCTTTTCACTCCCTTAAAAGTTAATTTTCCAAAAAGCCGTTCTTAACAGATGGTTGCTTACGTCATAGTAACTATCTGTGTGTCAAACAGCCCAATCCGTTGAGTGGTTCGAGCTGTGGATAGACCAGCCAGTCAGTCACGGTTTCCTTGTATAGATTAGCTGGCAATGTATTTGATACGGTTGTGGTGTGTTGTGTCCTCATGAGCTGTTGTTGTTGGTTGCAGGACATCGCCCACGTCGGCGCCGCTCTCTGCGCGCAGTGATGTTGTAAGTACACATCTATATTCTGTCGAGTGTTTGCTGGAAATCTAACTAGCGCTCGTTTTATATTAATCTTATCAATGTTGTCACATCTCACTTCAACTCTATCACTCTACCACGCGGTTGTATATCGGAAGTGCTATTCTGTACAAATCTCACCGTGAAAACTTAGGTGAGGTGAGCGTGAAGTGAGCCGTCAATAGTGACAATCCCTAGCATCAGGTGGAATGACAGCTCTCTTCAAGCTCACTTCAGCAGCTACGTTTTCACGGTGAGATTTTTACAGAATAGACCGGCTGGGCCAAATTAAATTAGTTAGCGAAACTCCGGAGACGTGATGTGTATCAGTCAGTTGCGTAATGAACGCGCGTGTGTTGCAGGGCGTTGTGGAGCGGCTGGGCGTGAGCGTGGCCGGCTGCGAGCGCATGCTGGGCGTGGGCGCGGGCGCGCGCTACTCGCCGCACCATCACCAGCTGCTGCAGCACTTCGGGGGCGCGGCCCGCTCCAGCAGCTCGTCCGCCGAGTCGGTGTCGTCGCACAGCGCGTCGCCGCCGCCGCGCGGGCCCGGCTGCGCGGGCGCGGGCCGCTGCGCGCGCGTGCGCACGCTGTACGCGTGCCTGGGCGAGAGCGAGGGCGAGCTGTCGTTCGAGCCCAACCAGATCATCACCAACGTGGCGGCGTCGGGCGAGCCGGGCTGGCTGCGCGGCACGCTCAACGGCAAGACCGGCCTCGTGCCCGAGAACTACGTGGAGCCGCTGCCCTGAGCGCCGACCGCAGCCTCACACACCAAATATCATATCGTAGTCTTATGTTGTTGATTCTTTTGTACGTATTTGTATATTTTGTACATTTTGTACGTATTTGTATATTTTGTACATTGTAAATAAGAGTTTGTTGATATTTTAACTATTTATACTATACTTTGTTGTGAATTTTGTACCAAATATACTATGTATGACGTATTATTATGCGATGTCCGCTCGTGGATTTAAATGATAAAGATAAAGACTAATTTGAACGAAAATCTGTTTTCATTTATTCCCAGTAAACATTACATTTAGACAGAATCAAGAATCATAGTCGATGAGTACATTGAGAACTAAATATGACAAGCGATACATCTTATTACGAGACTTCAAACTACCCACAAGCGAGGCGCGTCACTCCTGCGCACCGCACACACGCGCGGCGCGCTGACGTCACGCGGCGCCTCCCGCGGCGGGGCGTCACTTGCTGCGCCGGCTGACTGCTAGTAGGGGAATGTTCCCTTTTGTGTACAGAGAAGATAATGGTAATATATCCAACGACATTTTGTCTAAAACACCTCGTTCTCGCACAAGTCCGGTCCCGGCCGCGGCCATGACTGACACAACTGATCACGTCGGCGAGCTCCTCCTCAGCTCATTCGCGACACCGCACTGTCGCTGGCGAGTCCCGCGAGGCGCCCCCCGCACCCCGCGCACGATTAGCTGCGCGCCGCCGCCAGCCGCTCCAGCTGGCGCGCCTCGCCCGCGCGCACCACGCGCAGCAGCGCACAGTACTTGTCGCGCAGCGCACACAGCCGCGCCGCACCCTCCTCGGCCGCGTGGCGCGTGGCGCGCTTCAGCTCCGCCACCGTGGCGTCGCGCGCCGCTAGCGCCGCCTCCAACTCATGCGAGCGCGCCGCCGCCGCTTCCGCGCGCGCAGCGCTCGCCTCCGCCTCCGCCTCTGCGCGCGCCCACGCCGCCCGTAGCGCGCGCTCGTCCGCCGGCGCTGGGGCCGGGCCCGCCGCGCGCGCTGCTGCGCTCAGCCGCGCCTCGCGCTCCGCCAGCACGAGCAGTTCGCGCCGCAGCCGCCGCACGTGCTCGGCGCGCCGCTCGGCCGCAAGCGCGGCGCGCGCGAGCGCCTCCACGTGGCGCGCCGCCTCGAAGGACTCGCCGCGCGTGCGCTGCAGCTCGGCCGCGTCGAGCGCGCGCTGCGCCTCCGCCTCGCGCAGTGCGGCCTCAGCGCGCAGGCGCGCGGCGCGCTCCTCGGCTAGCTCGGCCTCGAGCGCGGCGCAGGCGGGCGCGGGGGATGCTGCGGGCGGGGCCGGCGGCAGCTGGCGCAGCTGGTCGCGCTCGCGCGCAGCCGCCCGCAGCCGCTCGTGCAGCGCCGCGTTCTGCAGCTCGAGCGCGCGCATGTGGCGGCAGCGGCCCAGCAGGCGGCGGTTGCGCTCGGCGTGCGCATCGCGCCGCCAGCGCTCGTACATGAGCTGCGCGTGCGCCAGCGCCAGCTGCTCGGCGAGTTCGGCGCCGCCGCGCGTGGCTCGCCCCGCGTACAGCTCCGCCATGTACGCGTCCAGTCTCTCGCACGGCTGACTCGACTCGCCACACTAGCAATAATTTAATTCAATTTACTACACTTCTTCAAAAAGGAAAGGGGGCTGGATTCAGTATATTTAATTGACGTGATGCTATAGTCTCTATAGTTCCGGTGAAACACCAACCTCATCTACTACTTTTTAAATATTACATTGTCATGTACGGTATTTGTTTAAATCGACGTACAGAAATAAACACCATTTATCATCAAAACAATTTTTGATTTAATCAATGATATTTATTGAAAAATATCAAACCTACCCCTCCTACCCCTATTACTCGGTACGTTTGATATTTCAGCTGCATCTGAGTCAACTAGAAGCCGAGCTCAACGCTCACGCGCAGCAAAACGACACACTTAGGCTGATATCAATGACTAAATAGCCTCTTGAATTGCACTTATATTAGATGACAATATGAGTGGCCATTTTAGTTTTGACCAGTTATTGGATCTCTGCACATGCGGTTATTTTGGTACCTTTTAAAACATATCTGCGTAAATAAAAGCAATTATGAGTTCCTGTTCAATTAAATGGTGTGGGAAATCGTCTAGAACATCCCACCTATGAAAAAGATGGCATAAGTTCACCACCATCCACCATCCAACCACCATCTCAAGCTACTTTAATTGATATTAAATCAATCGAAATAACTAAAGAAATAGTCTTAAAACAGTTGAACTCTGTTAATGTGCATAAAGGGGCCGGTCCCGATGGAATCCATCCGTTATTAATAAAAAAGTGTAGTTCCGCCCTAGCATTTCCGCTGTGTTTAATTTACCTACTCTCTCTTAAGACTGGTTGTATACCTAACATCTGGAAATGCGCGTGGATTACCCCTATCCCCAAAGGAATTGTTAGTCAGGATATAGAGAAATATAGGCCCATTTCTAAGTTGTGTCAGTTTAGTAAAATATTTGAATTGATCGTCACTGCCCAGCTGTCTTCTGCTGTTCGGCGGCACATCGTACCCTCACAACATGGTTTTTATAGCGGTAGAAGTGTTGAATCAAACCTGCTTAATTTCACGGAGTTTATTCTAAATGCCATGAATAAAAAACTACAGGTAGACGCCGTGTATACCGACTTTGCCAAAGCATTTGATAAAATTTCTCATCATACACTTCTGGTTAAACTTTGGAACCTCGGTATACACGGTGACCTTTTCAGGTGGATCAAGTCCTATGTTGAAAATAGATGCCAGGCAGTTGTTCTAGGAGGTTACTGTTCGCAATACAAATTTATCAGCTCAGGTGTCCCACAAGGGTCTCACCTCGGTCCCCTTCTGTTTAGCCTATATATTAATGATTTATGTGATAGTATTCGTAATTCCGAAACATTGTTCTATGCAGATGATACTAAAATATTTAGAGCTGTACGTAGTGATGATGACTGTAGACTATTACAAGAAGACCTAAAGAGTTTTGAAGATTTTTGTCGTTCAAACCACTTATTTTTAAATTCGGACAAATGTCAAATTATTAGTTTCACTAGAAATAAAAAACCCCTAGAATACGAATATACGTTGTGCAATGGTAAACTTAATCGTGTTAAAGAAACCCGTGACCTAGGAGTAATTATGGATTCGGAATTATCCTTTGTACCACACATAGACAGAGTTCTAGGAAAGGCCTTTAAACAGTTAGGTTTTATCCTTCGAGTTGGAAAACCTTTTAAAAAAGCCTTGACATATAAACTTTTGTACAACAGTTATGTTCGAAGTCTTTTAGAATTTGCAAATATAGTTTGGCATCCATTTTATAAAAAGCATGTTGATAGATTGGAGAAACTGCAAAAAAAATTTGTAAAATGTTTAGAATATAGGTGTGGAAGAATTTACTCAGATTATAAAACATCACTTTCTGATCATAAAATGACTACTCTATGTGATCGACGAGCTCATTCGGATCTAATTTACTTATACAAATTGATAAATAATCAAGTTGACGCCCCTGCATTACTTCAAGACATATCTTTCCGTGTACCTCGCAGGCTCGAACGCAGTTGTAATAAAAAACCATTATTTGCTATTGCAAAAAGTAACACTTGTTATGTGGCTAATAGTTTTTTGAGACGAAGTTGTAAACTTTATAATGATAAATATTTGAATGTGGACATCTTTAGCTTAAGTCTTAATTGTTTTAAAAGTGCTATTCGTAAGACTTGTTGAACTATAAAATGTTTTGTTAAGTACCTACTTACCTAGTTTTATGCTAAGATAGGGAGCTATAGGTTTATAAAAACTACTCAGTTAAGTGTCAAGTTCTTTGTAAATAACTGTTTGTTCCTGAATAAAATAAAATAAAAATAAAATAAATAAGTTTTCATCGGTAAGTAAAATATATTTATAATTTAATAATATTATGAATAATTGCAGGGCTCAAGCTAAACTGGTTGTGTACGTAAAATGGCACAAAAAAAAATGTTTTTTTTTATTTGTGATAGGTTTGCTCTTGACTCTAGTCTAGGTCAGAGATGACAGAGACAAAGTCGACGATGGAGTGAGCTTACCCAGAAGAAGCCTGTTCACTCTCACTTTGAAGAGATTAGGGTTGTATACGTTCGGAAACACAGACGCAGGTAGTGAGTTCCACTCTTTTGCTGTGCGCATTATAAAAGACATTTGGAAGCGCTTAGTGCGAATTGGTGGAATAGCAACCAGGTAGGGATGGTAACTGGCAGTGCGTCTAGATGTCCGGTGGTAGAAGGGGGCCGGTGGAATGAGGTCGTGGAGTTCTCGGGCACACTCTCCGAAGTACAATCTGTAGAAGACCGACAAGCAGGCAACCTTGCGGCGATGAGCCAAGCAATGAAGCTTGGCATCCACCAGTTTTACGTCGCCAATGAGCCTCTTAGCTCTGCGTTCCACCGAGTCAAGCGCGGCTAGTTGGTACTTAGCTGATCCATCCCAAAGGTGACTGCAATACTCCATGCAGGATCGGACTTGCGCTTTGTAAAGGGTTAAAAGCTGTCCAGGCGTAAAGTATCGCTTCACCCTATTTAGGATGCCCAGTTTCTTGGCCGCAGTTTGGGCCTTGTACTCGATGGTGGCGCCGAAGTTGAGACCAGATGTCAACTCCATGCCTAGGAGCTCAAGTCGATCAGTTACAGGAACAGATGTACCCCGAAAAGTAGGAGTTTGGGCGAAACGACTCTTTTTAGCGGTAAAAAGAGCCTGCGTTTTGGTGGCGTTAAAAGGGACCAGATTATCATCACCCCACTGGGAGACAAAGCTTAAGGTCAAATCTGTCCGCTCTACCATGGCCTCTCTCAAGGAACGAACTTCAGCCCCGCTGGTTTTTGCGCTGGACAAGTATCTCTATCTATGTATACCGCGTTGATGTCTTTTTGAAAAGTCCTTTTCTCTCTTTACGTCTGTCCCTTTCTATCTGTGGTAGTAATGCTGTAGTGTTGTGTCAACTTCAAAACAAAGTCGATATTGACGATAAAAATAATTATCGATGTTTCCTAATGGTAAAAAAGTAATATTACTTGCAGTGGCGTGCACTGCATACCCTGTAGTGTCATACACACATGCCCCTCTAATTGTAAATGATAAATAACTATAGTCCAAAAAAAAATGAATCTAACTTATTCACCATTCACACGAATACACATTCGCTTCCCGTGTTTACAGCGCGATTTACGCGCCTTCTATCGCAGGCGCAGTGAGCAAAACCATTATTATGCCGTGCTTATTTTTTATACAACGCATGATTTCGCATCTCGTGTACTACACAGCAAAAGTGTCTGTGTGCGTGAAAACGTGTGCGCGTGTTCGAGTTTTGGAAGCACAGCTTACATTGCAAACCGTCCAAATTCAGAAGCCGTAAAAGGACCGCCTAATTGTTGATTACAGAGGGTCGACTTTTTTTAGTCGGATTGGCCAAATGACCGACTAATTCATTCGTTCGTATTAGTTCGGAACGTAATTGCAAAGTTTTTTCGCCATATTGTTATTCTCGGCGCAAGTGATGCGAGTCCTGTGCTGGCGAAGTGTGTTTAAATAAATTAAAATCTGCCGCGTTTTCGACGTTACCTTTTGAGTAAAAACTTAAATTGATTGCAAAGGGAAGGTGTGTACCCGGGTTAAATTTAACTCAAAAAAGGTAATGCTGTTACTCGTTACTTTCATAAAATGTTTTATGATAATTATCACTGGCTAACAGGTTGTGTACACACAAACACATTGTATTGTTTCCCTTGCATTTTGTTTACAAACCAAGATAAAAACAATGTTTGGACCTATAACGGATATTCAGATCTAAATAATTTTCACAAAGCGGCTGCTAAACATGATTCTTCAGAAAAACATCTGGAATCCTGCTGGCAATAAGCCTGATATAGTGGTAATAGATCGATCAGTGCGCCGCACAATGATAATCGTTGTCACTATCCCGCATGAGGAGAACCTCGTGAAGGCTGAGAAGGAGAAAATTGAAGTATATCGACTTAGCCCACGAGGTTGTCGCTATGTGGAATGTGGACTCGGCAATCATTGTGCCGATAGTCGTTACGGTCAATGGTCTTATCGCTAAGAGCCTCGACCAACATCTCAAGAGGCTCTCGTTGGGTGGCTGGGTGAAGGGCCTGATTCAGAAGGCAGTCCTCCTTGATACGGCGCGTATTGTGAGGAGGTTCCTGTCGCTGGGGCCCTAACCACCGGTAGCTTGGACCCTGCACCCGCTACCGGCGGATCACTATTTTTTCTATTTTTAAATGTTTTTTTTTTTAATGTTTTTATAAAAACATTTAAAAATGTAATAAAATAAGTTTAAAAAATAAATAAAGGAGATAATAATAATAAATCTTCATTCACATAAAAAGTGACAAATTCTTGAGTTCCCTGATTTCTGCGCTAGGTTCAGAGACCTGTATTACAGAACTCAGTTACGTCTCACATACATAAATGACATAATTTTTTATGTCAATAAATGCAGTAGCCGGGACGTTTAAATGAGAAGGCAATTCTGGTAAGGGAGTATGATTTGGCGTCAGGGAGGGTGTGTATGTGTGAGTGTGTGTGGGAGTGTTTGTGGTGTTGTATGCGTGTGAATTGTGTGTGTTTATACTATGTATGTGTTTCACAAGATTTTATAGTAATAACAATTCAGTTTGTTCATAATCTAGTCCTAATAACCAATTCTTAATAATAAATTTAGCCTCGCGATTCGTTAAAGGATGAATATTTTTCAATTTATTAATTTTATTATACAAGAATACTGCTTTATAACCATGTTGCCGCCTAGCAGAGGTTGTTCGGCATAAAACGGTTGGACATACATTTTTTACGACACGCTGTTTGCTATACTCCTCCGCATTGTACGGGGTGGTCTTGTGTTGTTGGATAACTAGCTGGTATATATATAGCTGCCTTACTGATAGTACTTGACATTTTTCATACAGTATTTTAGTAGGAAATCTGTAAGGACTAAAAGTCATAACCTTGAGGATAGATCTCCGCGCTCTATCCAAATTTACGATAAAGCAAGCGCCACCCCAGGCTTCTCATCCGATAACTGATTGACCCAGCGCGTAATATATTGTACGCAGTGGCGTGCACAGAGATTTCAGACAAGGTATGCACAGCTAAAAAAAAACTTAGGTACCAGTCGGTGGCCCAACGACTAGGACTACCTACCCTACCTGAGTTTTACCACAGGAGCCTTTGGCTTCGCATGACGTTTGTTTGCGACCACTATGAATATCTAAATAAGTGACACATATGATATGCAAAGTGGCATTTAAAAAGGCCGTGGGATGTTTATTTTTTTTTTTTTCTTTGCGCAAATGAATTTTAATTCAAAATAAATGACTACTTTAATGTTAACTGATTACTTTCTACAAGTTAATGTTTATAAATCAAATCGACGCGCCTATCTTTTTTTCAGATAGTTTTGCAAAACGTCGTCGTAAAAACTGCTCCATCGTTATACTAAAAGTTCTTTTCCAATTGCAATCGTAGACAAATCTGTCTGTTTTGGCCCTGTGTGTTTCGTAAATATGTATGAATTCGTTTTAGACTAGAAAATGATCGTTCGGTCGAAGCGCTACTGAATTTTGATTTAATTACCGACGCAACACTAGAAATTAAATCATTTAAAAGACAAGCTGGATTTGTCATAACCACGGAATGCTAATTCTTGTTTACCAAGAAAACAAACTACATCAATTAACCGTTTGAAAATATTTCTATTTCTCTCAACTTTCGCGTTGTGCCTTTCAATATCTAACTTAAACTGGCTATTCAAACTAGTCTCTATTCTACCTTTACCAAAAGTTTGGAACTTCAAGCAGGATTCCAGATGTTTTTCTGAAGAATCGTGTTTAGCAGCCGCATTGTGAAAATTAATCCGTTATAGGTTCAAACATTCTTTTTATCTTGGTGTTTAAACAAAATGCAAGGAAAACAGTACAATATGTTTGTGAGTACATACACAACCTGTTAGCCAGTGATAACTATCATAAAAGTTTTCATGAAAGTAACGACTAGCAGCATTACTTTTTTTTTTAGATAAATCCAACCCACACACTGCAAACAATTTAAATTTTTCCTCAAAAGATAACGTCGAAAACGCTGCAGATTTTAATTAATTTAAACACACTTCGCCAGCACAGGACTCACAGGTATAATTTTACATTTTTTACAATAAACTTACTAAATAACCACTTAGACAGTCGATCACTTGCTCCGAGAATAACATAAACAATATGGCGAAAAAACTTTGCAATTACGTTCCGAACTAATACGAACGAATGAATTAGTCGGTCATTTGGCCAATCCGACTAAAAAATGTCAACCCTTTGCAACAACAGGCGGTTCAACAGGCGGTCAACAATTAGGCGGTTCTTTTACGGCTTCTCAATTTGGACGGTTTGCAATAAAAGCAGTGCTTCCAAATGTCGAACACGCGCACACGTTTTCACGCACACAGACACACTTTTGCTGTGTACTACACGATATTCCAAATCTTGCGTTGTATGAAAAATAAGCACGACGTAATAATGCTTTTGCTCACTCACTCACTGCGCTTGCGATAGATGGCGCGTAAATCGCGCTGTAAACACTGGAAGCGTATGTGGGTTCGTGTGAATGGCGAATAAGTGAGATAATTTTTTTTTTTTTTGAACTATAGTTATTTATCATTTATAATTAGATGGGCATGTGTGTATGGCACTACAGGATATGCAGTGCTTATTTGCATGTATGGAGTGCACGCCACTGATTGTACGGAGGAGTTCTAAATCAGCAACGTGCCTCAGCTTCTTGAAAACCCAAACACGTTTCCTGGTGCGCGATATTATGACATCTATATGAGAACTCCAGTTCAGCTTGTCGTCCAGAATAACTCCGAGATATTTGACATTCGTGAATTTAGCTAACTCAAGGCATGAACAGGAAGGAACAGAATCGCTTGGGTAGCTGCATACATGAACCTTAAGGTCAATGTTTTCTGGTTTAGATTTTGCCACGGAGAACTGCATGTCGCTTCCCGGCAAAAAAAGTGTCAGAATACAAAAATAGCTGTTTCGAGAAAATGCTAACTTTAATAGGTTTTTGTTCATCTAGACGTCAATAATTTAGCAATAGCATATGTCAGCAATCTGACTATTATAGTTTTTAAATTATTGACGTCTAGATGAACAAAAAGCTATTAAAGTTACCATTTTCTCGAAACAGCTATTTTTGTATTCTGACACTTTTTTTGCCGGGAAGCGATGTATGAAGTTTTTGAAATATTTAATGTCAATAGGTTTGCGCCAAGCCATTGGTTGACTTTGTGGAGTCCCATCTGAGCATAATGACGAACCTCGTTCCAAGTCTCTCCGTGAAAAAGCAACGCAGTGTCGTCGGCGTAGGTAAACATTTTGCCGTTTATTAAAGATTGTTCACATAAATCGTTTATGTGAAGGAAGAGACTTGGGCCGAGGATACTGCCCTGAGGGACTCCACAGACGACCGGTGCATCTGAACTAACGTGCTCACCAATTCGAACTCGTTGTGTGCGGGCGTTCAAGAAATCTTTAAATATCATAAGCGCATTGCCACGAATACCGATGCGTTCTAACTTGTTCACAAGAATGGGAATTGAGACGGTATCGAAAGCTTTGGCTAGGTCGAGGAATACACCTAAACATTTTTTTTTACTGTCTACCTGAGCTGTAACAAATTCAGTCAATTTAATGACGGCATCAGTAGTGCTTTTCCCCGACCTAAAACCAAACTGTGATTCAGAAAAGAAATTATTATGTTCTAGAAATTTGATTAGTCTGCAATTTAATAATTTTTCCAATGCTTTTGAGAGAGATGACAAAACTGATATCGGCCTGTAGTTAGATACTTCGTCACGCTTCCCACCCTTGTGAACTGTAGTAATTAGCGATCTTTTAAAGACCTCTGGAAATACCCCTTGTGTTATACATACTAAAGTTTAGTAAGAGTTGGAACTATAATTTAATATTTTTTTATTAAATATGTACTAGGTTAAGGTTTCCGTGGGTCTATGCCACCCGAAATAAAGTGATTATTATTATTTGTTGGTATACATTTTTGTATCTCGGCGCTGATGTGCCGGTTTCATAGGATAACACGGGCCCAAGCCAAGTGCTAAACTAAAAAGTACTATCCTGAGCGATAGATGATAATATAACATTATGGTGTGATCATATGTTTAGGATTTATGTTGTTGATGATGTTTGTGGGTGTGATATTTGTGCATCATTGTCGTTCTGAAGGAATTGTCGGACAATTCTGCAAGTGTTCAGGATAGCAGCATTCTGGTAAGTTTGGTAGGTACGAGTAGGTGACAAGTCTAGCGTGTTTAAAGATTGGTGTAGGTGTTTGGGAATGACACCCGTGGTTGACAGTACTACTGGGATTATGGAAACGCTGGCTAATCGCCACATTCGACGATTATGTTATTATTTTATATATTGTTTGTAGACATGTTATGGGTGTACTTTGCTGGGTTTGTGCTGTCGTTGCTGTCAGTTGGTATCACATACGTAATTCCTTCCGCTATGTATGTAGGCATCATTATTGGATTTTTAATAAAGGTGTTGATGTAGTTATAGAGGAATGGGTGAATGTGGTTATTTTTTTTATTTTTAATGAAGGTGTTGATGTAGTTATAGAGGAATGGGTGAATGTGGTTATTTTTTTTTATTTTTAATGAAGGTGTTGATGTCGTTATAGAGGAATGGGTGAATGTGGTTAATTTTTTTATTTTTAATGAAGGTGTTGATGTAGTTATAGAGGAATGGGTGAATGTGGTTAATTTGTTTATACCAAAAATAGTGGATGTAGTCTGAACCTGGTGCTCTCCAGTTGTGTAGTTTCTGAAGGACGTCTTGGAAATTTTCTATTGGAACATGTTCAATTTCCATTTGTTCAGTGTGCTTATGGTTTTCTGTCTCTATTTTAATCCACTCTTCTTCTGTATTATGACATATTGGCCTCTCCCAAATTCTTGACCAAAATTGTCGAAATTCATCTATTGGTGGTGAACTATGGTTAGTGTTATTTTCACTTCGGCTGGGAAATGTTTGATTTGTTGTGGATTGCTTTAGTGTTTAAAATTGCGTTTCGTTATTTCTGAACTTATTATTTTGAGTTTTGCGAAGTGTGCATTTAATGCATCTGTTTAATCTACTACTTACAAGAGTAAGTTTCTGTTTAAGCATGTCTAAAAAGTGTGCGAGTCGTGTGTTCGGTTCTTCATGAGTTGAGTGTATTTTATACTTTTCTAGAATTGTGTGTACCTCTCTGACAAGCTTCCAACCTCTGTTTCTTTGCATATACGCTGTTAGTCTTCCGATTTTTTTTCTTAAATCTTTAATTCTAACCTTCTCTGCCATTTAGAATTCTTATTTGTTGGTAGATTACTGTTAGCCGAAGTCTCAGCCGCGAAGTGTGGAACTTTACTTCCTTTAGTTGTAGCAGCTGTCCAAGCAGCACTATACTGGCTGATTTATTTAAACCGTCTTGAAAAATATACGGCATAAGGTGAAAGGAGTAGAAGCCTATGACATAGATTTTTTTTATTTTTCAATAACATATAAAGAAATTGATCTATCAATATATACTACACATTTCAACGCCTATTATTATTATTATTATTTATTTATCTCGGGACCCTGGGGTCCCCGTCCTTTGGAACTCAATAACGTGCCCCCGGAAACGGCCGCTAGCACATAGTGACGTAGCGACAAGGGAGCAACACTTCCTGAGGTGCTTGAGGAGTGGAGAGATATCCCACGGCTATCAGGACAATCCCGGAAGTACGGTCAGGATCCTCCGAGCACGTTTGCTCTTGCGAATCTCCACTCAAGCCGGCCAATAAAGGCAAGAAAGAGGTGGGAGCTCTGTTCCTCGTCAGTTCAGTCCAGCCGGCCAATAAAGGCAAGCCAGAGATGAGGACAAGATTTCTCTCGGGAGATAGGGTCCGTGGGGTCACTACTGCCCAACAGCTCGCCACATGCTGCCCTGCGGGTTTCTGTATCTCTCTTGGTCTGGCTCCTCATCCTAGACCCGTTCCGGCAAACTCTACCGGCACAGACCTAAAGTTCGGAGCGCGCAAGCCCCACCACGACGTCAACGTAGAGATACAGCGGTGGGGTTATTATTATTATTATTAAAGTATTTGTAGGTGTAGGTGCTGACGCGTTTATGTAACAAGTAGGTTAGCTACATAAATCGTACATAGTGTAGGTCAGTGCAAATTATTTATAAGCAATATGTAAAATAAATGAACCAGTCTTGTTCGGTATACGGTGTGTTTCATTATTCTTTTCCCTCACACAACCTACACGAAATACAATGACTCGTACCGCTACATAGTCAATGGATTTCATTGACTTTTTGTATACGGGTAAAGAACATGATACTCTTTACGTGAATTAAAGGAATGTTAATCAGGATGTTCCACCTTGTATTAGTATACCATACATAAAGTTAATGCAGTGTCAACATCGCGAGCGAAGAGCACATCTTGCCAACACCATGTCAGCCGCCAGCGTCCCCAGCCGGTCCCAGCCGACCACAGCCGGCCCCAGCCGGCCCCAGCCGTCCCCAGCCGGCCACAGCCGGCCCCAGCCGACCACAGCCGGCCCCAGCCGGCCACAGCCGGCCCCAGCCGTCCCCAGCCGGCCACAGCCGGCCACAGGGACCCCCGGCACCGCCACGCCCACCTGTGTTGCACACGCATCATGTGCTCGGCGGGAGCAACGAATGCATGCGCGGCCGCGAGAAACTACATACTACTTACTTGGCGACGAGTGTCGTCCGGCAGGGCGCGGAAGAAGTCAGCGATGACGAACTCGTAGGGCTCCGGCCACGTATCCACCGTCTGCACCGCCACAGTCGCGCGCGCCGCGCTCGGCAGCCGGGGCCCGCAAGAGGCCGCACGGCGCGGCGCCGGCGCGGAGCGGCGCGCGCCCAGCGCAGGCGAGCGGCGCGGGTCCAGCGCTCGCGCACGTTCTCGTCCACACGGCGCGCGTCCCGCGTCCCCCCACTCCTCGTCCACGTGCGCGCGTGTCGTCAGCTCCAGCACCTCGCGGTCCTCCAAGTTGAGTGGCTCCAGCGACAACACGTCCGCGGGCGGCGCCGCAAGGCTCGGCTGCGGCCGGCTCGGCTCCGGCCGGTTCGGCTGCGGCTGGCTCGGCTCCGGCCGGTTCGGCTCCGGCCGCGCCACGGCGCCGGCCGGTGGCGGCGCGCCGGCGAACGGTACGGGCGAGTCGGCTGCGCGCCGCTCCAGCGCCACGCGCGCCAGCCGCGACGAGTACGCGTCGCCCGGCCCGCCCAGCGTGCCTGACGCCGCCGACGGTGACGTCTCCTTGCGCGGCGGCGACGCGGGCCGCGAGCGCCGGCCGATGGCGCGCACGGCGCCCGACTCGGCCGGGAAGCGGAACTGAGCGCGTGTCTCCCGCGCTGGTGTGTTCTCCGGCGTGGCCTCCACCGCGGCCTCGGGCGGCTCAGCGGCGTCCGCGTCGCACGGCAGCGGCGTGTGCGGCGCGGAGTCAGCACCGCAGCGGTCGCCGAGCGCGAACCAGGGCTCGGCGCCCGGCCGCAGGCTGGATGCAGAGCGGGCCGCGTGCGCGCCCGAGCCTGGCGCCGGCGAGGCGCGCGCGGCTGGCACCGGCGGGGCGGGCGGCGCGCCGGCCGGCAGCGGCGAGGGCGCGGCGTCTTCGGCGCGCGAGTGCAGCGACAGGCGGCGGCACTCGGCCAGCACGTCGTGGTGCTCGAGGCGCGCCCAGCGGCCCGGGTCGGCCTCGCGCAGGCGGCTGCCGGTCACTAGCGCCGGGTGCAGGCGCACGGAGTCGGCCAGCGCGCTCACGCCGCGCTCCCACGCGTCGCGCGCGGCGCTGGCGGGCAGCTCGGCGCCCTGCGCGCGCAGCGCCTCGAGCAGCGTGCAGGGATGCGTGGCGTAGAGCGCGTGGAACAGAGCCAGCTGCGCCAGTTGCAGGTGGGCGCGCGTGGCGGGCGCGGGCGGCGGCTCGAGCGCGGCGGGCCGCAGCAGCGCGTCCGACAGCTCGGCGGGGTGCGTGGCAGCCAGCGCGGGCGCGGCCGGCAGCAGCGCCGCCAGCGCCAGCAGCGCGTGCAGCAGGGGCAGCGGCTCGCGTTCGTGGCGCGCGGCCCGCAGCAGCTCGCGCGCCAGCGGGTGCGCAGGCAGGCGGTGCAGCCAGGGCGGGCGGCGCGCCACGAGCGGCGCGAAGGCGGCGAGCGCGTGGTGGCGCTGGGCGCGTTCGCCGCGCAGCTGCTCTTGCAGCGCGTCCAGCAGGTGGCGCGCGTGCAGCTCGGGCGCGCGCGCCAGCAGGTCGAGCGCGCGCGCGCTGCCGGTGCGCGCGTGGTAGGCGAGCAGCGCGCGCGTGAGCCAGGGCTCGCGCACGGCGCAGTAGAGCGCGGCGAGCGCGTCGGCGGCGTCGCGCGCGCCCGCCGCGCCGCCCTCCAGCAGCGCGAACACCTCGCCCGCCTCGCACGCCGCCAACATCTCCAACCGCCTGCCACACACCACACACTTGTCAAAAGTGATCGCCAGGAGCTGCACACTCAACCTACGTAGCGATCGCTTTACGAACAATTTCGGTTGCTAACCTAACCTAACGATCCAGTTCACAGTGATGCAGAGGAACACTTTGAGTATGCTACCAGTTCACAGTGATGCAGAGGAACACTTTGAGTATGCTACCAGTTCACAGTGATGCAGAGGAACACTTCGATGCTCTCTTCTAAGTTATACACTCCTTTGCGGGCAGTATTGATTTTTCTACATTATTGGTAATCATTTTGTTTTAAAGAGGTTTTAATAGTCAAACTATACTACATATATACTGGCACTTCATGAAAACTCTGAGTATGAACAAAAGTTAATTCCAAATTCGAAACTTTTCTTAAAAAAAAAAACCCTTTATCAGTTTGTGACTGTTTACTTACTTTTCGCGGGTTTGCGTTTAAAAGGTTATCAGGCAACTAAAATTAATCTCGTTATTTTTAGTAGAATAATTTATGTTTGTCGCATAATCCTGCCTTATTGTGACTTAAAACAGATATCTTGTGTCGATTGTAATGGCAGAACAAGCAATAAGAGCCAGTAACATTATAGCGCTGCTGGGAGAGGGGTGCAGCCAGTGTTACGTCTCACAGCGGTTACACGTGAGTCGTTCTACCGTCCAACGAATCTGGACTCGATACCACGAGACAGGAGACGTTCAGAGAAGGCAAGGTTCGGGGAGAAAACGTTACACACAACCACGAGACGATGTGACTCAGGCGCTGAGAAACCGCAAATGCAGTTTACACACACACATAGACCTCAAAAGAAACCTTGAAGATGTACGTGGAGCACAAGTTAGCCTATGGACAGTGAGGAGAAGGCTTTTAGCGGTCGATATACGCAGTCGACGACCAGCGCGGGCTCCCAAGTTACTCCGTGAGCACCGGATTGTTCGATCGAGGTTCGCTAGAAATTATCTATCTAGGCCGCTAGGTAACTGGAGTAGCATAATCTTCTCCGATGAGGCTCGAATTTGTCTGAATGGTGAGGACCGACGTCGGCGAGTGTTACGAAGACCAGGGGAACGCTATGCCGACGTGTGTTTTGAAGAAATCACCCCTTATGTTGGAGGGTTCGTTATGTTTTGGACGGTCGTAACTTCCAGCTATCGTACCGAGATAGTATTCATTGAAAATGGCTCACTAAAATAGCAAAGGTACATACTGTTATCTACATACTGAATTTTGTTAATTAAAACCCTACAAACCCATTTGCGAGTAACAAGAAGCGCATCAACGACAATTGCGGTGCTCTGATTGGCTATTTCAAGGTCACGCATACAATGCTCTACGATAAGCCAGGGTGGTGAGGGTGCGGCACTGCGTATCTATTGTTTGTTACTAACATCAACATAACTACTTACAATTACCGAGTAGATGATAGTAAGTTGCTCTTAGAGACCAGTACTGACTACCTAGTAATAGTGACTCAAATATTTTACGAGTAATTCGTTGATTACCTGTGATTTAGTCTTTTTAAATTATTTTTAATAAAAAAAAATTAAATTGCTTACTCTTGGTCAGAAATTCGTAATTAAAACATTTTAACAATCCGTGAAATCTCTCATTGTAATCCCCATTACTGCATTTTGACTCTCGGTCTGTAGCGGAACGAGTAGGAAATAAAAAGTTCCAATCGTCACCACTGGGGAGGAACCAAACTTTTTTTTCCCATTCGTATCGAGTGGGGACGACGAGGTGGGGGCGACCGGGAATAAACCCACCGTTCAACGCTGGCATGATTTCAGCCTCAAACCATTTGCTGTCTACGAGGAATATAAACGTTTTTCCTTGAAAGGGCCCCACAAGACCCACATGCACACGGCGCCACGGCTTCTCTGGAACAATCCAAGTCTGCGGGTCCTTTGCTGGGTTAGTTCTCACTGCTGACACTGCTGACACTGCTGACACTGCTGGCACGGGCCACCACACTCAATCTGCCGACCCATGTCGACCCACCACACGTAAAATCAGCTGTTCAGTACGTTTTGACGAATTATGCTAACATAAATGTACTGAGCAGCTGATTTTTTTTTTCGCGATTTCAGGTTTGGTCCCATAGTAAAAGTTGTTCATAATGATGAGTACAATGACCCCTTAAGAGGTTGTTGGTGTTTTACCAATAACCCTGTATAAGCCCAGGAAGGCATGCAAGGTCTCCCTGTTGGTTGAAGCCGACTTTTCCTGAATCTCTTTGAGTTTCGAAGATGCTGGGTGAAGTCCCTCTGCATCAATCATGTGCCCTAGGAATGTGATGCTGTTCGCAGCGAACACACATTTCTTTACGTTGAGGCGGAGTCCCATCTGTTGCAGTTTTTCTTATTCAGTAGGTACTTGTCTAAGTCTCCGGTTGTGTTCTTCAGTCTTGGCGCCAGTGACAGCGATTGCGTGTAATAGACACGCCACTCCGTCCACAGCCGCTAACGCCGTCGACAAAAGTCGTCACTCTCATTAGACTGATCGGAGTGTTCAGCGTGAGCAACACAGCTGTCGCGTCATTTACCTTCAGTTGTGTGTACGCGTTCTTCAAGTCCAGCTTACTAAATATTCTGCCGCTACTAAGTCTCACAAACGCTTCCACAGACGTCGGCAGCGGATAGATGTCTGTATCTATGGCGGTGTTCACCGTGACACGATAACCACCAAACATTCGTACTGTTCCGTCTTCTTTCATCCCCGGCGTCACCGGTGTGCCCCACTCAGATCAGCGGACAGGTGTCACTACACCCGCCTCCACCATCTCGTTCAACAGTCTAATGACTTTTTCCATAAGAGGGTAGGGCACCGCGCGTCTTTAAGAAGCGGAGCGTAGCATCCGGCCGCACGTGAAGTGAGACCTTTGAGGAGGACCTTTGTACTCGCCGAGTCGTGTAAATTATCTCCTCTTCAGCACAGCATAATCCTGATACTTAAGGCCTAGTGTATGGAACCAGTTCCTGCCCAGCAGATTTGGTCCGTTCCCCGACACCACGACCAGTTCACATTGCGCCCCCTTATTACCTAGCACATCACGCACGTCTACTAGTCCTAATACTTTCAAAGGGTCTTGAGTCCCTGTCACGAGCTTTAGATTGGTGGGGCTGATACTTCAAGGGGTGGAGTCAACCACAGCACCTTGTATGTCTCTTCCGACATAATAGTACGCGATGCACCCGAATCCACTTCCATGGATAAATGAACGCCGTCTATCATAACGTCTGTGGTAATAGGTCGTGAGTAATTATCCACGCAGACGTATACGCCCATCATCTTCTCAACTAAAGTGTCCACACTCGTGTTGGCTTCCCTCGTGTCGTCGAGCGTGTACACGACCTCTCTTCTTGGCGCAGGCCGGCGCAATATGCCCAAACTGTTTGCAGTAGAAACACTTCGCCTAACAAACGGGCAGCGCTCGCCCGCATGTGTGCGCGTGCACACCGTCGACACTCGTTCCAGTTAACATTACCCATGTCCATAGTTTCAGTCTCAGTGACACTGGACGGAGTTTGCCTAGACTTGCTAGCCACACAGGCAGGGTACAGATCAGGGAACGTCACTTGATAGTCCAGACACATCTGTAACGCGATTTCATATGTCAAGTCTTTCTTTTTCAATAAGTCGCGTCACAAGTGATCGTCCCGCAGCCCCAACACTAGTCGGTCTCTCAACTGGCGTTTCATGTCCATGAAATTGCTATTTGCACCTAGCAAACTTATAGCCGACACAAAGTCTTGCACGCTTTAACCTTGCTCTTGTTGACGTTTGTAAAATTTTCCCACTTGCAAATTTCGTTGACCTCGGGTTCATAAAACTTATCCAATACACTAAAAATGTCCACTAAAGGTACTTCCGTAAGTCGTTTTGGAACTGAAGGTGATGCAATTAACACGAAAGTGCCTTTGCAGCACTGTTCTCAGAAACAGCGATTGTCCCTTGATAACCCGCCGCATCAAGTGCGCACACTAATTGTTTTTTATAATCACACCACTTATCAGTTCTTGGGTTAAATTGTCCAGGAAACACGATATTCATTGCATTTGCCGTCATTTTCACTGAAATCCAACTTATTTTCTGCAGTCACCAATAAAAAATACAACCAAGTCGAGATCAAAGCAAACTGTTTTCATCCTTATTACCATCATTCACAAAATGTTACACGCGATAACTAAAGAAAAGAATAACAAGGTTTAAACAATTGTGAAAATTGCATTAAATGTTGTTTAGAACAATAACCTGGTCACATAGACTGAAACAAAAAACAACTTAATTTTATAAATGATGTATACTAGTACTTACTCATGCGTAGGTCTGAAATTATCCCATGGATTCTACTAACAGGATAAAAAGTATCCTACTCAGGTCATAGACCTATCTGAGAGCCAAACGACATCTGTGAAGGCATAAAAAAGTAACAGGGAGACCATAACTACTCTCACAGACAGAAGAGACCCAGCAGATTTATTTTGGTAGATTACTGTTACCCATGTTGAAATAAGTAAGTGATTTCGTTTTTGTAGTCCTGTAGTTGTTGAAATCTAGTGTAATTATAATTTGCTTTAACATAATATAAAAACAATAATATCATCTTTCAGCAACATCTTACAAAGAAAGAGGCAACCAGTGTGAGCCCCGCCGCTCATCCACCGACAATGCCTCGATACCATTTGGGGAGTAGAAATAACTGCGCAGATACACGTATTAGTGCATACGTGAAGTGATACGTACCAATCAGCAGTTCGGAGAGAAGATCCCTGAGTCACTGAGGCAGGAGGAATTTTGATTTGTTTACAATACAATTACATGCAAAACTATGCTTTTTAGATATAAGCTTTAACTCTAAGCCTTTAGCGACGATAATTACGCACAACTTTAAGATTTTCACGAGATTTTTCACAATTTACGGAACACCGGAATCTTCTTCGATGACAATCAGATCAGACAATAATTGACTTGACACAACAAGATTACAGGTACAGGACAGACAGTCAAGAGAGTTTTTTTTTTTTTTTTTTTTCTTTCGCCTGTATTAAAAGGCAGGCATCGATCTATAGACCATTCAGCCTCGTCATATTTTCTTATTCTTCTATTTAAAATAAAAGTAAGGCCAAAGCCAAGTCATCAGTAAATTCTTAATCAAGGCATATGCCATGTCTTCTTTTTTTCATGTTTGTCAATCCAATTTTTTTTCTTTGTCAAATCCACATTTTATCGTCATTTCCATGTAGTGTAGTCATTTCCAAGAGTTATGTCAATTCAATGTCATAGCCATGTAAGCCATGTATGTAATTATATGTATGTATGTAAAATTATATATCCCAATCAAATTTTACACCCACTAGATGTAATAAAATTAAATAAAGGATTAAATGTAGAAGAATTTTCCAGCAATCCTTGAATGTCGCGCGGGAGGTTTGCCGGTGTTTTGTAAATCTCAAGCAATTTGTCAATCAATATTAAACGATTCACATTGTGCGCTGGGCATTCAAAAGCAATGTGATTAAGGGTTTGATCTTTATCGAGGTTGCAATCAGTGCATTTAGGGGAAGTTATTAACTTCATTCTGGCCAGATGAGCATTAAAACGTCCATGTCCAAATCTTAGCCGATTAATTAAAGAATAAAACTGTTTGCTTTTGTGAAATTGTGCCTTCGTAAACCAAGGAGCTAAACCAATAACTGTATTTATTTTTGCATACCAAGTGCCTTTTATTTGCAAAGTCTCCTGCCAATTTTCAAGCCAACATCGAATATTATCTTCCTTGATCATAGGTAATAAGTCTGAACAAGGTATGGCAACACTTTTAATTTCTGCATTTCCTATGTCAACAATGGCTCTCGCTAAAGTGTCTGCATTTTCATTGCCACTGACTCCGATGTGCGAAGGAGTCCACAAAAATTTGATATCAAAGTCTCTTGATTGAAGTGTAAAATACTTTTCTTTGATGCAATATATAATGTAGTTTGTAGAAGCATCCAGTTTGTTGTTATCCAATGCCTTAAGAACACTCATGCTGTCCGTTACAATAAGCCAAGAAATGATGCCAGAGTTATTTTCACTTATGAAATCCAAAGCAGCTGAAATAGCCATCGCCTCAGCAGAAAATATAGTTAAAACATCAGGCAACCTTACACCATGACCAGTCTTAGTAGAAGGTATGTAAATAGCCATTGCGACATTTGTACTGCTCTTAGAAGCATCAGTGAATATACATCGATAGCCAGAATGTTCCTGTAATAACTGATACACCTCTTCCTTGGTTTTCAAATCATGCTTTATAACAATATTCATATCTATAAATTTACTATTGTACTTGCCAGAATAACATGTCCAAGTGTCATTACATTTGTAAAGTTCATGTTGCTGAATAGGTGTAATTGTATTAGAGAAATCATGAAGTAAATAGGGAATGTTAATATTATTTGAAGGATTATAAACTGTATGATAAAATAAAAGTTTTCTGTAAAGAGGGTGGTTATGAAATGACAAAAGCTTTAAAAGGAATTTAGATTTTAAGTACTGAAATCTAATTTTCAGTGGAGGAATATTACACTCTACTTGTAAGGAGTTGATAGGTGTTGTTTTCATGGCACCTGTAATGCAACGCAAGTTATGATTCTGTAAGATATCAAGTTTACGGATAAGTCTCTGATCAGACCCAAAACACAAAAAGCCGTATTCAAAATGACTACGGACTAAAGATTTGTATAACATTAACAGAATTTTAGGATCAGCATGTACTGAGACAGATTTTATAAAATTGTATGCTTTATTTGCTTTACCAAGTATGTAATCAACATATTTATTCCATGTAAGATTGGCAGAAAAAATTACTCCTAAGTACTTAAATTCATTAACAGTGGTAAGTTCAAAGTTATCATAAAAAATTTCTAAATCAAAATCTATTTCACTAAAAACAATAACTTTTGATTTGTCTGGACTAATTTCTAAATTTAAATAGTGAAAATATTTACTCATATTTTTCAAAGCCCCATTAATATAACTCTTAATCTCATCCATATCTGGACCGGATGTATAAATAACCAAATCATCAGCAAATTGTAAATTCAGTACTTTACTACCCAAAATCATATTAAGTCTATGCATATAAAGCACATAAATCAATGGACTCATAATACCACCTTGACACACCCCTTTATATGAAAAACGGGGTCCAATTAACTGCTTATCCACTTTGACATAAACTTCTCTACCATGCAAAAAATTAAAAACCCACGAAACTATTTTTTCAGGTATGCCTAGTGAGCGGAGTTCAAGTGACAAAATGTGATGATTGACATTATTGAAAGCACCAACGATGTCAACAAAAACAGCAACAAACTCATGTTCCATTTTACGAGCATTAAAAATATCAAGATGCAAATGAGAAATAGTTTCATGTGTTGACCTTCCTCTACGAAATCCAAGCTGATTAGAAGGTAATAAATTATTACTTTCTATGTAAAATTCTAGTCTTTGCTTTATCAATTGCTCATAAATCTTTCCTACACAAGAGGTCAAAGCTATAGGTCTGTATGAGTCAGGTTTGTTTTTGTCTTTATTAGGTTTTAAGATTGGAATAAGACAGTCCATTTTCCAGTCTAGAGGTATAGTTTCATTAAGCCAAAGTAAGTTAAAAACTTTTAAAACCAAAAATAAGGCTTGCAATGAAACATTCTTAAGCATTTTATATGGTATACAATCTAGGCCAAAAGCTGTATCACGCCTGGAAAAAATTGCAGCTTTCAATTCTTGCATAGTAAATGGATCGGTTAAATAATTTGAGCATGCTGCTGTTGGTAAATGGTCATGTGAATGAAAGGGGGCCTCTACAGTATCAGGTGTGAATTTTTTAAGAAAATCAAAAATCCATGGATATACATTATTGCAAGATGGTACATATGTTCTATTAAACTTTCTAGAAATACCCCATATTTTACTTAAAGGAGTTGTTCTGTTAAAAGACTCACACAAAGTTACCCAACTCAAATACCTCTCTCTTTTTAAAATCAACTTTTTAACAGCTTGTCGCCTTTTAAATTCAACATAGTTTGCTTGTGAGGGGTCATGTTTAAACTGTATATAAGCATTCTTAGCATCTTCTACAACCCTAGTACAGTTGTTATTCCACCATGGAAGTGGACTGCGTTTTTTCTTTTTATGAGTTCTAGGTGTATTGAGTGAGGCACTAGAGGTACTTTGCATATGAGAAATATCAGAACATGGAACAGAATTCTGTACAGCTTTATTTAAGATAAGAATAAGTTCTTTATAAGTTTGTAAAGGGTTTTGATGAATAACCACAAAATTTTGTAATAGATTATCTACTTGAGCTGTGTAAAGTTCCCAATTAACTAGTTTGAAATTTACATGAACAGGCAGATTTGAAAGATCATTGGATGAAGAAATAAAATTATTAAATACTATTTTTGTAATTACAGGCAAATGATATCCACCTAGAGGAATATCATGCACTGACCAGTGACAAGACAAAGCCAACGAGGGTGATACTAAGGTTAAATCAAGGGCGTTTCTCTGCCACCTATCTGAGCCTAATGTAGTCATATCTCCGTTATTCAGCAACACAAGATTGTTACCATTGATACTTTCAAGAACGTCAATACCACGACTGCACTGTGCACTACAGCCCCAGGCCGAATGATGGGCATTGAAATCCCCACCAATCAAAACAGGACCAGGAATACTTTGGATTAAATTATCCAGCTTTGATTTAGAAAAGGATGGATGACAATTACCAGGACTATAAAATGACACCAAAGAAAGCTCCTTAGCACCATATTTTAAACGTATTGC
Source organism: Dicycla oo (assembly GCA_948252095.1). Taxonomy (NCBI): domain Eukaryota; kingdom Metazoa; phylum Arthropoda; class Insecta; order Lepidoptera; family Noctuidae; genus Dicycla; species Dicycla oo. The sequence goes on along the minus strand of OX411716.1, from coordinate 124,991 downwards.
AATATTTTGTATAGAGTCATCATATGAAGTATCAATTTTTTTGAACTGTAATGAATTATGTATTAATATAGCTACGCCATTATGACTATTACCAGAATCTAATCTAACAGTGTTATAATATTTTATATTAAAACGCATCTCAGGCTTAAGCCAAGTTTCACAAAGTAAAGCTACATGAATATTGTTCTCAATTAAAAAATGAGAAAAAATATGTTGATTACTACGAATACTCTGAGCATTCCACTGTACAATATTTAACTGATCCATAATTAAGATTGTTTAATGTTATTATCACTCTGTATTGTTGCTAAGAGAACTTTTTTAATATTTTCATTTGTAATGGAACTTTCTTTGTTCCGATTTTGTGAAATTAAAGTAAGAAGGGTCTGAATTAAAATGTTTTGTATTTGATCTGTTTGTATTAGAAATTTAAGTTGTTCAGCAGGGTTTTTGTTAGTTAAAGGAGGGAGTGACTTCTCATTTAACACGTCAGCATATGATCTTTTCTGAATTTTATTTTTATTTTCTTGTATCTTAGCTTTTTTGACAGGACATTCTGCAGAAATAGCAATATGATTTCCTTTACATTGGCAGCATGTAGCTTCTGTTGGGGCAATCGTACATTCTTTATAGCTGTGATCTTTTCCGCATATAGAACACCTGATGCTGTTTTTGCAAAATTTAGCAATATGTCCATACCTCAGACACTGCAGACACTGCTTTACCGGCGGGATGTACGGCCGTACCTCAAACCGCCAGCTGTTTAGATCCACGCTGTCGGGCAAGGAGACGCACGAAAAGGTGATGCTCACTGTCTTCATAGGTTCAAAGGAGACTTTATTTCCTGTAATAGTCCGACGCATAAATCTTTTGACCGATATTATATTTTTGGAGCTGGATATAGCTGAATAGATTTGCTCATTTGACAGATCAATCGGGACATGCTGTATGATTCCAGTAATTTCTGTAGCCGAGGCTGGAATGCTGGCTTTGAGTTTAAAATTATCCAAAAACTTTTTATTTATCAGCGCAGCATTGGCAAATGACGGACGTTCGAAAATAACGCCAACTTTGTGCCGATTCATTCTAATTAGTTGCTTAACCCCTTTGTTATACCTCTTGAAGTTAGTGGCTAACGACATCATATCGCGGTCACCGATCGGGACTTGATTCAGACTTTCGATGAAAACAATATATTCATAGTTTCCACCAGACTCTGGATAAGACCGGGTGTAATCAGATACTCTATATTCAAGGTACTTATCCGTATCCTTTTCATTTACAGCATCTGATGTGGCCGACTGCATGGAGCGCAACGACCCATTGTCGGCATCATCTTCGAGGGGATCCGTCCCACTTTTCTTCCTCTTCTTAACCTTCCCCATCACAACAAACTATCATTAAGTAGTTATGTAGTATTAGTATTAGTTATTATGCAAAAGGTAGCAATAAAATAAAATAGAATTGAATTTTTTTTCAAGAAACGCGCCTTTCCTTAACGTTCCCGCGCTTTTCTCCACAGTCAAGAGAGTTGACGTGTGACAGCTGACACCTACCATGAGATGCGTTCAGATTTATGTCTATGGTTCAGATCTTTATATTGTATGTATTATCATCACCACAGATTAACAGATCCCGCACTCCACAAAATCATTTTAATAAAAAGCGACTCTTGCTACGACACAATAAAGTACAATTCAGGTCGCACAACGCATCGATATATATGTACTACGCACAGCTCTATGGCACAACGCTTATTACCTACAAATTATATTCACCTTATCACCTACAACAAGTTGTCTCTCTTTCTATCGCTTAACGTGGCGTAACTCTTATACCTTCTGACCACGATAGGGCAGTTAGGGTTGCTGCTGCTGCCTGCCGACGATACTTTAATTTTTTAGTCTCCATTATTTATTAATATGTACAGACGCCAGCAGGTCAAGCTACCCGAAACTGTCACATTTTCCCAATCAACCTTGAACCTAATGCTTTAGTAATAAAGTTGAAAATATATTAAAGTGGCGTCTGTACCTACGTAATTGGGCAAGTTAAAAAGTAATAGGTTGGGGAAAAAGTTTCTTCGCATTTTTTAAGAAAATTCAAAACATTTTTTAATATAGTTTATTTACATTTAACTAAAGTATGTAGGTACCATTTTGTTCGATAACTTTTTGCCATCTTGTAGGTAGGGACATGATCCCATTGCTATAGAAATTTTGGGACTTCTGGTCAAAATACCACGACAAGTGGTTTTGGCAGTCCTCTCGTGATGTTAACCTGACACTGCCTAAAGAATTCTGAAGAGACCGAAACAGTTGGAAATCTGAAGGTGCAAGGTCAGGACTATACTGCGGATGCATTAACACCTCCCAGCCAAACTCTCTTAATTTTTGCTGAGTGGCTAAAGATGTGTGAGGTCTAGCGTTATCATGATGAAAAACCACACCCCTTCTGTTGATTAATTCCGGCCGCTTTCTCTCAACTTCTTGCTTTAATCTCATCACTTGTTCGCAGTAGAGTTCAGAATCGATGGTCCTGCCTGGTGGTAACAGCTCATAATGAATAATGCCCTTCCAATCCCACCACACACACTGCATCACCTTGTTGCGAGTTAACCCGGGTTTCGCCACAGTCTGTGAAGCCTGACCGGCCTTTGACCACGACCTTTTTCGCACGTTCTTGTCATACGTGATCCACATTTCATCACCAGTTATCAGCTTCTTCAAAAATGGTTTGGTTTCATTACGTCGCACAGTGTGTTTTTTGCCCTAAAAATCGGACATGCCCTTTTTATTTCATTAATAGATGCTGAAAACTGTTTGAAATGCGAGAGTAGAACACCCGGAGGTCAAATATACTTAGAACCAAAGTTAGAGCCATTTTGATATTTTTAGGTATTTTGATAAATCTGAAAATATCTCGTCTCAGGAAAAGTTTCTCTTATTTCTGTTACAATACACAACTAACGGTATATTTTAGGCATTTTTTGACTATACTTACAAGACTTTAACTCCGCAAGGAAACCCAGTATCAGCTTTTTTTTTAATTTAAGATTTTATTTTTTTTATGATAAATCCAAACGAATATGGATTTTATTTTAAACTCATTACATTGACTAAGATACAATTAAACCCCAAAAAAATAATCGTGTCCATATCCAGTAGGATCTCGGAGAAACATGCTTCTAAAGTTCTCATAGAATTTCTATGATTTTAGGGTTGCCTCTCTTGGAAAATAAACTTTGTAGAAATATTTTGAGAAATTCGGATTGCATAGGTAGCGATTACCCTAATTTATTGATTGTTACGCTTTTTGCTATGCTACCTATTTATTATTTACCGACTTCAAAAAAGGAGGAGGTTTTGAATTCGGATGTTTACATTATGTTTTTATGTTCGGGCATAACTCCGTCATTTGTAAACGGATTTGCAAAATTCTTTTTTTGTTTGAAAGAAGTTCACTTTGAAATGGTACCACACAAATTTAGTAAAGATCTGATGAAGAGTTTCGGAGACAGACAACGGAACTCTTCAATAACTTACAGCAAATTGCCCGCGATTCCTTTAATCGTACGACTATGCCTTGTTTACACCCTTCCATAAAATAACATAACGCCTGTACACTGTAAATGTTTAAGCAGATGTAACAATAATACAGTAAAGGGTGTAGGTGCTGTATTATTGTTACATCTGCATTTTATTTAATTTTAGTTGTGAGTGTAAATCAATTATTATGATTGTTGTAAATCGAAGATTACTTTTTTTTCGGTACTAAAAATTAAGAAATAATAAAACTTTTATCAAAAAAGTAAAACCGTCTTCAAAAACCCATAAAATAAACTATTATAGTTTAATTGAGGAAAAACTGCCACCGACTTCCTAAACCGTATCTATTATAAGTTTATTTTATGGGTTTTGAAGGCGGTTTTACTTTTTGTTAAAAGTAAATAATTATTATTTGTATTTTAAGAATTATATTTCTAGATCAATGCAATAGATATTGTCTGAGATACAGAAAGGTGTAAAAAAATAAGTGCAAATATCTGATTCTTGTACAGTATCGGACAACCCAGAAGACTACGAATCATCAAAATCCACATCTTCAGATAACATTTCAAAATTATCTGGGAGGTCATTCTCCATAGTGGTTGTATTTTCCTCAGGATCAGCTTCTTCTTCGTCCGTTGGAACTTCAAAAGGCTCTAACAATATGAGGGCTTGGGGTGGAAGAGGTTGACGCTTAAGCTTATTTAATCTTTTATTAAGCCTTATATTCGATATAAAGGGGTCAGAGGATTCAAGTGCTCGATGGAAAAGGTCTAAAATTGTTTTTTCTCTATCTGATTTTCTTGTGTGGTGCTCGCGGTCGTGCCTCCAAAATTTATTACGTGCTTCCCCAGCTTGCTCAGATAACAATCCTATGGGTAGTGCAGAGTTTTTTATGATAGCTTTGCCGTGCACAAGTATTTTATGTAGAGTTACGGTCATTGGATACCACGAATACTCTTCTACGTATTTTTTGGCCAATAATTTACAAAATTCATCAAATTTATCTGCATTAACAGGTAATCCACTTGATAAAACTACTAGTATGACATGTAAGTCATCCAAAAGCCATTGTTGTAGTCCTAAAATTTCAGCAAATACTGTACGACACTTATTAGACAGGGCCATTCTTGCAGTATTTCCGTCATTAGTCGTACCCGTATTAGGCTTAACCACATCTACGAGCAGCCCTAATTTACTGCGGATTTCGTCCTGAATTTTTTTTTTATTCTCATTGACAAGAACACCTTCCGGGGAACTTTTAGGTACTCTCCATTTCTTTACAATAATTTTATAACCTAAATGTAATAAAAATTCCAAAACACGAATCCAGGCGTGCAACGGACTTATGCCATATCTTAAAAGGTTTTGATCGACAGGTTTTAAATACACAGACTCTAAATTATTAAATTCTTTAGAAGTCGCTTTACAAAAAGGGCACCGAAGTTGAGACATTGTATTAGTAATAATATTTAAGACTTTACCATCTATTATTGTCAAATATAGTTTAAACTCTGTAGATATAGTTTGACCACTTAAAGTTTTAGTATCAAATCTGTCTAATTGGTCAATTTGATTTTGTATTAATAGTTTTTCAGCCATTATTAAATCAGTCGTTTCTTTTTTATATTGAATGTGAATTGGGCGACAATATCTATACGATTGTGGAGTAGGGTTACGCCACAGAACTTGTCCACAAGTTGTTTTGATCTGCAACGGTATAAAAGTAGTTGCAAAAAGGCAACTTTCGTCATGTTCATTTTGGGAAAAGTTCTGTTTATATAGTGATTGGCCTGTACTACCGTCAAACCCCCAAGATGCTTCAAAAATACAATTTAATTTATTGGTATCTTTTCGATTACAGTAGTCAGTGAAAGTTGCGTCATACGATTGAACTAGTCTTTCGAAAGAATGAGAAACTAGGCTGGAAACTGGTATAATAGCTTCTGTATCAGATACATGGACTGGATGTAACGGGTAGCATTGTTTTTTGGCTTGGAGCACTTGGCTGTATAGAGGGAAGGCGTTAAATCCACGAGCTTTTAAATCTTGTTGTAAAAATTTGTATGTCTCTACTGAAAACTGTCTGTCAATATAAATAGCTAGTGTTTCATCTGCTGAATAAGGTGTCGGTTGCGTTCTAATTTTTGAAGCAATTTTTGTCGGTCTTGTTGGAGTCTGTACACATGAATCAAAAATAAATTCTAGGTCTTTGGAAACGCTCTTTTTTAATTTTCTACCTCCTACTTCAACAGTGCTCGCAAAGACTGATATTACTTTATTAGGGGACTCATTTTCTAAATAATCCTGCAAGCGTTTTCGAGCTCTGTGTTTCTGTCTTAAGGAAAGATCATCATATCTACTCATCGGTACAGAACCAGGAATCAATGATGAATCAGTAGAGGGGATGGAAACGGAGACAGGATATGAATCAAGGACGTGACTGGGACCAGGTTCAGGGATAGGATAGTTCGAATTGGGAATTGATTGAGATGGAAGGTCTAAGTCAAGGACATGGAAGGGACTAGGTTCAGAAACAGGACATAAATCAATGCTTGAAATGTAATCTGGGATAGAACTGGGACTAGGTTCAAGAATAGGATCATCATATCTACTCATCGGTACAGAACCGGGAATCAAAGATGAATCAGTAGAGGGGATGGAAGCGGAGACAGGATATGAATCAAGGACTTGACTGGGACCAGGTTCAGAATCAGGACATAAATCAAAGCTTGGAATGTAATCTGGGACAGAACTGGGACTAGGTTCAAGAATAGAATTACTAAGAAGAGGTTCGGCTATCACACAAGACCACTGTTTACAAAAATCTTCGTTTAGCCACTTTTTGTGTTTTCTTATAAAAATATTATAATTATAATTACATTTTTTGTATAATGTTTCACATTTAGATGTAAATTTAATGATTAAATTATGCAAGTCTTTATTGGTTTGGTAAGTTAAGGGTAATGACAGAGCTTCTAAAATAATTGAAATGCGATCGCTTATATCTAAATCAGTGGGTCGGACATTTTTTCCAAGTTTTTTAGCAGCGCCGACAAGTATTTGGTACGCTTTTAATTTGGTAAAATTAGTTGTTAAAGGTTCTCCTTGCGCATTTGCGGATACTCTCGGAGACTGAAGAGCACCGGCTGTGGCGGTATCCACAGCTTCATTTGCCACTCGCTGACCAACAAGAGGGTTGGCGCCCTCTTGCTCTCCTTGCATTAAGTCAGCCGGTCGGAGCCCGGACAGACATCCCTCAACAGGTTGGGTCAACTCCTGTTGAGGCGAAGTGGTACCATGGGTCTTTAACGGCTCCATGGTGCCTCACCCCCGTTCCTCCAGAGATTATTTAACAGTAAAGGGTTTTAGTTGAAACCTAACGAGGGCGGACCCCTTCCCTTTACCAAATAATCTCCTTCATCAGATTAAAATCACTTTTAATGTCAATATTTATATTCCGATATATTAAGAAGAAGGAACCTATGCTTAAATACTTACAATTATTGCAAAATAAAAAGAACGTTCATGGTATTGTTGAATTTCTAAGTCTTTCTTATTCATTTATTTAAAACTTTAATCGGTCAGGCCCCGCGCGCATAATGATTAACACGCGCGCGGTACCTGAGCGGTTAATGTAAATGAATTGCTTAAGGTGGACTTAATTTTATAGGCATAAAAGTAATTTTCTACTAGTCAAACTTTGGATGATGCAGAGAAAAAGTTCAAGTTAATCCCACCCATATTGCACGTAGTACCTACCTATTACAAGAATAGGTTATTTGGTATTGGTTACTACTACCTCAAAAAAAAAAACAATATTTTGAAAAATTACTTCTATTTTAATTAACTTACACTAAAAGCGCAAAACGTTATTATTACGTATGACGATCATCTCTTCACAATTAGGTATTTTTTTAGAAAATATTTTGTCATTTTGGATTTGTGTCAACCCTAGGTCGTCATTTTCAAAATCCGATATCTTCGAGATCCTACTAGATATGGATTAGATATTTTGAATTTAAATGGATAAAGATATAATTAATAACAACATTAGGAAATAAAATCCATATTCGCTAAGATAAAAAAAATAAAAATAAATTACGAAATGAAGCTAAAAAATCCATAACACCCATTTGAATGCAGTTAAAATTACAAGTATTATCTTAAAATAAAGAGGAAATGGTGTTTTATAATACTGTACATAAATATATTAGAATTATTCAATAGTTTTTTTTATATTAATATTTTTGTGGTTTTTCTGGTTTCCATAGAAAAATAATAAAAACGACTTTAACTTTGGTTTTAAATATAATTGAACTCTGGGTGTTCTACTCTCGCATTCCAAACATGTTAGAGCATCTATTATTGGAATAAAAAGGGCATGTCCGATTTTTAGGGTGAAAAACACACTGTGCGTCGTAATAAAGAATCACAAATGAGTACACGGTTCATTAGGTTTCTTTCAGTGAGCTCGTGAGGTACCCAAATGTCGAGCTTTTTTGTGTACCCAGTTTTTTTCAAATGCGCCAAAACTGTTTTGTGGTCAATTTCCAGTTTTTCAGCTACGTCGTAACTACTGATATGCCGATCTTGCTCCACTTTTTCAAAAATGGCATCCATTTTATCCGTAATAGGGCGACCAGAGCGACGTGCATCTTTGACATCAAAATTTCCGGATTGAAAACGCTTAAACCAAATTTGTGCTACTCTCACGTTCATAAACATCGCAAATTTTTTTCGCGGCTTGCGTTGCATTTTTACCTTTTTTGTAGTAAAATTTTAAAATGTATCGAATTTCTTCATTAGATTCACTCATCTTGATGGTACGAAAAACAAATGAAAATCACACATTTTCCTAATTTGAATTTGGAATTATGTTCTTTAAAATTTAAACTTTCAATGATACCAAAACCAACCAGATACAGATAGTATAGCTAAAGAGATTTTATTACAAGTTTATTACATACTATAATGCGAAAAGACTTTTTCCCCAACCTAATATGTACAAATACCCTGTTGTCTACATAGTCAAAATTTTACTACATAATATTTAGTCATGGTTACCTATAGTGAGTCCGCGGTAGGTACCCACCAAAACAAAAATACTATGTAGTGTAGGTACTTTCGTACCTATACTTAGGTATCAAAGCCTACTGTCTGAACATGAGTTTACTGTCATGGATAACGCCCAAGTCCCTTATACTGTTCACCTTAGTGATTGTTTGGTTATCCAATGCGTACCTTGAATCAATTGTCTTCTTTTGCCGTGTATAAGTCACATGGAAGCATTTGGATACATTTAATTGAAGTTTGTTTAGTCTACAGTAATCTACAAACGTATTGAGATCCTCCTGGAGTAGTGATATGTCAGATGAAGAACGTACTGTTTTAAGTATTTTCATGTCATCGGCGTATAATAGAATGTACGAGTTAATAAAACATTTCTTAATATCTGCTATAAATAAATTAAATAGAAGAGGTCCTAAAATCGATCCCTGAGGAACTCCAGATGGTATCAGATTCCAACTGGAGGTGAAACCTTGTAGTACTACTGCTTGTGATCTGTTTTCAATGTAGGAGGAAAACCATCGATATAGGTCGCCGTGAATTCCAGCTAAGAAAAGTTTGCGTAAAAGTAACCTGTGGTCAATGCGGTCAAAACATTTACTGTAATCCGTGTAAATTACATCAACTTGTGCACGTTGCTCCATACCATTAGTGATAAATTCATTGGAAAGAATAAGGTTTGTGGTGGTGGATCGCTTACGAAGAAAACCATGCTGCTCGTCACCAAAGTCACATTTTAAAGCTGAATAAACTGCGAAGTAAACGACGCGCTCGAGCACTTTGGAGAACAGGCACAGCTTCGAAATTGGGCGATAGTTATCTACGACGCACTTATCACCTTTTTTAAAAACTGGCGTAACGAATGCAGATTTCCAGATTTTAGGAACAGTGCCTTCTATTAACGATCGCTGGAATATAATACAGACAGGTTTGGCTAGACTTTTCGCACAGTTGACTATAAATATAGGCGGTATTAAGTCCGGGCCTCCTGATTTAGAAAGATCGAGCATTTGAAGTAATTTTAGTACTTTTTCGTGGCATACCTCTATGGAGCTGATGCTCGCTGAACTCGTGGATAACGTTGTGGCTTGATCCTGGTGGGCTTTGTCTGGCTCTTGAAATGTTGACTGAAAGTATGTAGCGAACAGGTTACTGATTTCTTCTCCAGTGTCTGCAGTTGTATCTCGGTATTTAAGTATATTAGGGAAGTTACTATTACTTCTCGTGCTTTTAATATAGGACCAAAAACATTTTGGGTTTTTGATAATTGATGACTCGACTTTATCCATATACGTTCGGTAACAAGATTTCTCTACTTGTGCAGCTCTATGACGCAATAAAGAAAAGGTTTGGTAGTCTGACATATTTCCATAAGTTTTAAATTTCCGGTGATATTTATATTTTTCTTTTAGGATCTTAATTAGTGCAGCTGTATACCAGGGAGGGTGTGATGAATTTTTAACAGACTTTTTTGGAATATACTGATCTCTAATTTCATAGAGTTTGTTATAAAAAAGATTAACAGCATTGTCTAGTGGCTCAGCACTCAGCAACTCGTCCCAGTCAACGTCATCAAGAGCGGACATGATAGAAGTGTAGTCTCCTTTATAGAACTGATATTTAGTGTTAGTTTTTTCTGATAGTGAGTGTATTTGAACAAAATCAGCCTGAATAGTAAAGGGTTTGTGATGCATGTCAATAGGTACTGCTAATGGGTCAAGACATTCGTGTATGTCCAGGGACCCATTAGAAAATGCGAGGTCTAACAATCTGTTATTCGCGTTCCGTACATTACTAAACTGCGATAAGTTACATACATTTATAGTATCGAAGAAGTCAGCAAGATATCGGTTTGAATAGTGTTGTGGTAGTAATTCAGCGCTGTTATTCGTATGACACCATTCTACGTCATTTCCAAAGTTAAAGTCACCTAGGACAATAAATTTATCTAATGGGTTGGTCAAAATTAAGTTATTTAAATTATTTGTAAAATTCTGGAGCTGAGTAGTATAAGAATTACCGGTATGTTCATTACAAAGGTAAAGGGCACAGTACTTACACGTATTATTCCATTATCTTGAAAACTTCTGAACCGATTTTGATGAAACTTGCACTGTTTCCTAAGTTGCAGTAAATATAAGCTAATAAAAATAAAATGGGCACGATCTGATTAATAGTTTCGGATAAATATATGGAGAAACATACATACATACAAACATACATACCACATCTATAAAATTTTGTATATTGTTTGAAAGCCCTAATAGATTATCATATGTATATATGTATATGTGTGTCATGTGTATTGGTATATTGCAGTTCCAATAATATTACATACATACGTTTCGAATTGACAATCTCCTTCTTTTTGAAGTCGGTTAAAAGGAAATGTGTGCCGGACGGGCTGGACGCAAAGTGTTTAAAGGAGGGTGTACGCTTCTCCAGGTTTATCACGGTGTGAGGGTAGGTCTCTCCCAGTCCAGACGGCGCTGACGTCCTGCACTGATAACTTCCGGGTATCTTCTCCAGGTTTATCCCGGTGTGAGGGTAGGTCTCTCCCAGTCCAGACGGCGCTGACGTCCTGCACTGATAAGTTCCGGGTATCTTCGTTTCAGCTGGCGGATGCGTCTTGAAGAAAAGAAAAGAAGGGGTTTAAAGTAGAAATAATAACACCGAAATGATAAATCATAAGTGTTCAGGAAGCGCTAGCGGTGCTCTTCGGGAGTCTTCTTTGCTCTTGTTCTTCTGTATTTGGAGTATTAAAAAAAAATATATATATTTCAGATATGACGTCCATAATTTTGTTAGTATTACACGCGACTTATAAACTACAGACAGATATATTTAAATTGCATTGTTAGTAAAGGATACTTACAGACTATGTTACTAACAAATAAAGAAAAAAAAAACTAATTCAAATATCGTCTGCGCTCACCTGACGCTCCGGGCACATGCACGTGCACGCGTACCCAGTGCGCCATGATGGCGCAGCACGGTTTATCACTGATGACCCTCAGAATGCTGTTGGCGCTCCCCCGCAACCTGCGCATCATGGACGCCATCCGTTTTCGCACGATGGTGTTAAAACCGTCTACGTGCGTTTCGGCAAACATCCCTGACGCGCTACAGTACCGTGGGAGCCCCAACAACATCCTGAAGGCGTTGTTGTACTGCAATGTTAGGGCGTTGTATGCCCTTTGCGTATATCGAACCCACAGGGTGCACGTGTACACCGACTGGCAAAAAGCCTTAAAAAGAGTTGTTTTCACCCCTGGTGTACAACGCGCAAACCTGCGGGTCAACATATTGCATCGGACAGCCAACGCCCTCCGTTCTCTTTCCTAGTCAGCATCATCTTCCAAATCCTCGGTCATTATATGCCCTAGGTATTTAAAATCAGACACTCTTTCAAGGGCCACACCACCTAGCATCACCGGAGGTACAGTCGCGACCAAAAGGCGATAAGCAAACTCACAAAGCTATAGCTTGGCGTTTAGTTTGACTTAAGACCTTCTATTTCCAAGAATATAAACATGCATAATTATTGTCGTCAACAACTGATTGTAGTTCATAATTTCAAAGTTATAACATGTGTACAGATGACCTAACGGTTAAGCGCGTGCAGATAGATGCGTGAATCAGTGAGCCGTGAGTTCAAATCTCACGCAGTACTTGACTTTTTGTAAGTTTTTACTTGATTGGAAGTAATGGGACAGAAATATAATATTCTTTATCTTGTTCGCTTGGTCACTCATTTCGTAAAGTTAGAAAGGTAGATCATAGAAAACTAAATAAATAATTTCGATTTCTGTGAGGTAGACATGAGTTTTAGGAATATTTAACTTGATCGGAATGAACGTTGTCGGTTGGTTGTAGTTGTTGGTTAGTGACGTGTGGTTTAATAGATAGCGGTTAGCGGTTATTCTCAAAATGCAAGCAAATATTAATATTGAGACGAGGGCGACTATTATTGCGCTGCATAAAAGTGGTCTTAATAGAACACAAATATCTAATGAAACTGGACTGAATGTGAGTATTGAATTGTGTCTTTTATTTGAAATTTATACCTAAGATTATTTGGTGACATATGGATTAATTCTTTTTATTGTTTTTTAAATCCATCATGAGGTCTATAAAATAAATAATTTGTGTTTATTATTGGATTTTTAAATGCAGAGTATTTTGTATTTTATTATATTAAATCAACTCAAACAACAACAATCAACAAAGACTCAACTTTTATATACTATAGATATTATATATATATATATATAATATCTATAGTATATAAAAGTTGAGTCTCTTTAGTATTTTGTTATAGCTGCCTAATATTACTTTATTTTTGTTTTAGAGGAATACTGTAAGTCTCTGGATCAAAAGATATGAGGAAGAGGGTAGCCTTGCTAGTCGACAGCGAAGTGGAAGGCCGTCGCTTATTAGCGAGGCGCAGCGAATTCATATGGTGGGCGAGTATGAATCAAATGGTTTCAAACCAACGAGACACTTTGCGGAATTATTCGATACCTCATTGCAAACTGTTCGCCGTGCTCTCCACGCTGAAGGCTTGCATCATAGAAGACCAGCTAAAAAGCCCTTCTTGACAGAAAGACATAAACAAGAACGATTACGTTTCGCACGGGATTATTTAGATTTTGACTGGAATACTACCATATTTTCAGATGAAAAGACATTTAAGTCTAGTCAAAAGGGTAGGCTTCATTTATGGCGCAAGGATAACACTCGCTGGTGTGATAAAAACGTAATTCCTACTACAGACTCAGGTCGAATTACGATTAATATGTGGGGATGGATGAGTGCAGCAGGGCCAGGAGAACTGGCTTTTATTCCTCCACGCGCCAACAGTTCTACTTATGTAGAAGTATTAGACGATGTCATGTTACCTACTGTGCGCAACATTTACCCAGCTGATGAGTTGACACAAATAACATTTGTGCAGGACAATTGTCCTATTCACCGGGCGAGCAGTGTGCGTGAGTGGTTTAAAAATCACCCGGAGATAATTGTTGTTCCATGGCCAGCGCGATCACCCGATCTCAACCCCATAGAAAATCTATGGGGTCTGATGGTCCAAAGGTGGGAGTCACGGGATGAAAGGTGTATAGAACAATTAAAAATCCATTGCATGGACAATTCTCTTAAGTTTGTTAATTTTATAAATAAGTAAATAAAACGAATAAACATTTTTGTTACCATTCAGCACGACTTTTTTATTTCAACCTTCCAACACCGAAAAGATAAATTAAAAATCACATAAATAGTTAAATAATAATACAATAACTAATATTTAACTTCTTATAAAAATAAATAATAAATGAACATTTAAAACATCTAACAAGTTTTTGCTTAAAATAGTACAAATATATTATTATGGTTCCAAAGAAACAAAAAACAGTCCCACATTGTGATTAAGATTCGAACTCAGACTTCATTGATCGTGAAACCATTGCTTAGCCCAAACAGCTACCAGCACATGTTATGTTTATGCGAATTTTAGCAATGCAATGGTAAGAACACGTCGCGTCGCCACTATGACGCGTATTCTAAATGCAACATAAATATAATGTTATTTCGCGTAGTACGACGACATGCGACAATTCATTAGTGTGTGTTATCTGCGGAATGTTGAGTGAGACATCGCTCACACAGGCACACGCACAGTTCATAGCAATGTAATCCTTAGCACGCTTATGGACTTTTGAGCGTTTACTGTACATGTGCTGGTTTTCTACTACCTACCCTAAAAACAAGTAACTTACTTTTTTGCACGTTGTACTTAAGACCATGCGTGTCAGCGTATGCCTCACAGACTGCCAACAACTTTCTGAGTGCACTGACCGACGGACTCAGGAGGACCATGTCGTCCGCGTAGCTGATGCTATTGACACAGAGACCGTCAATAGAACATCCAACCTGCGTGCTACTGAGCCCGACAATCAGCTGGTTTACGTACAGGTATAAAGAGATTAGAGGTATAGGTATTAGAGCTATAAAGTCCAGTACCTTGCCGATGACTACGAATTCATTGAATCTGCTTGCCCGCCTAAGTACACTGCCCACCTTCACCTTATCGAGAACAGCAGATCGGTACATATACAATACATGTGTTAAATCACGGGATTCCTTTTAAAATTACTTACCTGTCTACTGAGGTTACAGCACTGCTATTCTGTACAAATCTCACCGTGAAAACTTATGTGAGGTGAGTGTGGAGTGAGCCGTCAATAGTGTCAATCCCTAGCATCCGATGGAATGAAAGCTCTCTTCAAGCTCACTTCACCTACGTTTTCACGGTGAGATTTTTACAGAATAGACCAGTAGGCTTGAGGTTGAGGTGAGGGTGGGGATGATAGTGTAAATGGGAAAAATAAACTTTTGCGATTCCCAGGTTAGAAATAAAGCTCAGGCTGGACGTAACGAAATCTAGGATTTAAAATGATACATCCTGATTTTTCAGCATGTGACGTGCCTTTGAATGCTAGTTGGCAAAACTATATTTACAAAATTTACGAAGTTAAAATCAGAGCGAGATCTAGTTTATTTATATAAAATTATTAGAGGCCAATTAGACTCCCCTTATCTTCTCAGCAAAATAAGTTTTGGATGTCCACGCTTAGATGCACGCAAAAGAACTCTCTTCCAAATTGGTTTCTCCCGAACCAATTATGGTAAGAATATTATTAAAAGAGCATGTCGTCTGTACAACGACACAATTTCATTAAAAGCAAATCAAGATTTAGATATTTTTCACCTTTCTCTACCCAAATTCAAATTTTATATAAGAAATATTTTGGCATCGAAATTTAAATAATATTATTGTTGTATGTTATATAATATTAAATTCTAAACTCTGTAAAATTTTAACGGTGTGAACTTCTGGTTGTTGTTACACTTAGGTACATATAATTTAGTTGTATAGTAATCTGTGGAAACTGTTTCTGGATTGTGTTGACCTATTTGTATACATATATTTGTTATTGCATCTGTTTGTTTCCCAAATAAAATAAAATACATATTTTTACAACATATAAATTCAATTAATTCAATAGGATTTTCTGAAGGGACTAGATATCTGAAAGTTAGGTCCAGAGTTAAGTCAAACCAAAACTATAAAATTGCGGCTATATAATATAGCCCTGACATTATAAAAGGTTAAAGGTTCTTACGATTTTTACGTAAAATCACCATTTGTATAGATCAAAGCTATTTGAGCACAATTTTGATGTTGGCTATGTATTAATAATAATAATAACCCCGCTCTCCATGACTAAAGAGAACTGGCGCAAACCTGTAGTACTTCCTACCGATGACCGCAAGAAGGTATGGCAAAGCAAGGAGCTTCACGGGCGCTTCTTCGATTGTATGTGCGACTAATGTCGCCAATAAGCCTGATAAAGTGGTGATAGATCGATTAATGCGCCGCGCAATGATTGTCGATGTTACCATTCCACATGACGAGAACCTCGTGAAAGCTGAGAAAAAGAAGCAAATGAAGTATCTCGACTTAGCTCACGAGGTTGTTGACATGTGGAATGTGGACTTGGGCAATCATTGTACCGATAGTTGTTACGGTCAATAGCCTTATCGCCAAGAGCCTCGACCAACATCTCAAGAGGCTCTCGTTAGGTGGCTGGGTGAAGGGCCTAATTCAGAAGGCAGTCCTCCTTGATACGGCGCGTATTGTGAGGAGGTTCCTGTCTCTGGGGCCCTAACCACCGGTAGCTGGACCCTGTTCCCCATGCCGGTGGGTTTCTATTTTTTATATTTTTAAATGTTTTTTTAAATTCTAATATTTAAAAATGTAACTTATATGTAAAGAAGTTAAATAAAGGAGATAATAACAATAATAATTTCCCCACCGCTGTATCTCCACGTTGACGTCGTGGTGGGGCTTGCGCGCGAACTTTAGGTCTATGCCGGTAGAGTTTACTTTGCCGGAACGGGTCCAGGATGAGGAGCCAGACCAAGAGAGATACAGAAACCCGTAGGGCAGCATGCGGCGAGCTGTTGAGCAGTAGCGACCCCACTGAACCTATCTCCTGGGAGAAATCTTGTCCTCATCTCTGGCTTGCTTTTATTGGCCTGTTGGAGTGAACACTGACGAGGAACAGAGCTCCCACCTCTTTCTTGCCTTTATTGGCCGGCTTGAGTGGAAATTCGCAAGAGCAAACGTGCTAGGAGGAAGGATGTATTCCAGTAAGGTGCTGGTAGGGATCTTGACTGTACTTCCAGGATTGTCCTGATAGCCGTGGAATACCTCTCCACTCCTCAAGCACCTCAGGAAGTGTTGCCCTCTTGTCGTTACGTCACTATGTGCTAGTGGCCGTTTCTGAGGGCCCATTATTGAGTGTGCAAGTCACCCCCTGCCATTTTATCCGTGTATAATATATAATATTGGTCAGGCAGGGGACATAGTTCTTCCATAGTTCAAGTTACCCAATCCACTTTAGCCACCCAGACCCATAGCCCAATGTGTTTTGTTTCCACTTACAACAATAGTCCTGTACCAACCGGGGGTTGTCCTTGGGTGTACTTGCATAGTGCATACAGGGATAATCGTCGGTTGGTGCCTCCTCATCATTTAAAATTATCTAAGGGGCCTCTGCGAGTTGGCTTCGGCTCCTCGTACGCCTTCCAAAGGTCCGGGACCCCAGGGCCCCGAGAAATATCAAAAAAAAATTAATAAATAATCATTTGAAATTATGTAAGGGGCCTCTGAAAGTTGGCTTCGGCTCCTCGTACGCCTTCCAAAGGTCCGGGACCCCAGGATCCCGAGAAATGTCAGAAATGTCAAAATATAATAATAATAATATCTTGGGACATTATTCACACACGGTCATCTAATCCCATACTAAGCAGAGCTTGTACTATGGAATTAATAATCTCTATCTTATACCGCGTGTTGGGGATAATTAATTAATTAATTGAAATCAGATACTGGGTATCGCGGTAGTAGTACGTATACCAAAAATTATCAAATTATAATCAAGGGTATAGCCGCAGGAATTTGTTTTTCCTTTGACAATTTTAACACATGATGTGAATACCACGCAAGTTTCATTTAGGTCATTCACATCAAAACAATTTCATTTACCTTCTTGCTAAAACAAAACCAAATGCAATGGTGCGGCTCGCTACTCAGAAATAATACAATATATTGTATTGTATTGCTGATTGAATTTAGACCTAATAACCATGACGATAAAATTCCTATTATCATAAGCAAACAAAGATTGCTGAGGCGCATTTCGTTTCGAAAACTATGAAGACAGCAAGGTTGCCAGTTCGACGTTTTTGTCTTAACAAAGTAAGTTTTTGTTTAAACAACAATAGTTCGTAAACACTTCCGCATTCAAAAGATTTATTGACTAAGAAAAGGAAAGAAATACATGTAGGGTTTTCCCTGGAATTTGCTCCTGGTTCAGTGTCTAGTGCGTGACGTGCTACCCTTATGAGAGCATGTTTTGTTCTTTTTAATTTCGATTCGTAAGAGTGGTTTTAGCGCATTAACAATAATTATTGATTTTGTGTAAAATTGAAAATTGTTTTGTTGCAATTTCATACAGCGCAGAGCTTTAATAGTTTTACTGTTATGTTATTGATAGATAATTCGATTGTGTATAAGTTTTAAGTGTAGTAGAGTTTGGTAGGTTACGGTACCTACCTAATGTGTAAAAAATAGTGTGATAGTTACTTGCTGTTATTTTGTAGGAAATTAAGTTTGGGGATTTATCAAAAATGAGGTTTATGCTTGTGATGTGAATACCGTAGAGAAACTGCGAGATAGAATTATTGACGCTTTTAATAATTTAAAAGCAATGGCTATCAGTAGTGACTTGTTAAGGAAAGTAAGAAACAATATCACATGTGTGTTACGAGTAAATGGTGGACAAATTCAGCAATTAAAAAATTAATTCAGTATACCATGATTGAAGTAAGTTTTGATTTAATGTTTAATTAAGTGTTTTTAAAACGTGAACCTACTGATAGAAAAGTCGCGCCTGCTGGCGGGCGGCAAGCGGTGAACGGAGCGGGGATAAATGCCGCGCGCCATTTTTTTGTACATTTGTACTTACATGAATGAAACTGCGCTTAAAACGGACGAAACGGGTGCGACGTTGCCGCTCTCACGTGCAGTGCCTACGAGGTCAGATGAGGTTAGTAGACAATATTATAAAGGATGTTGTTTTAAATTCTGATTAGTTTCGCATTTAGTTTGTTTGAAAAATTAGATTTTTGAATTTTGATGTAATACCTAATTTGGTAATGGTAAAGTGTTTTGGTTGACTAGTGGGGATCGTATTTTCATTCAATGTCGTTATGTCGTCACCACCCTGTATACGACTAAGTTAATATAAAAAAATGCTATGTTGGAAGGACGGTGTATTCTATGAACCATTAAAGAATGTAGTAGTGAAATAATATTACGAAAAAAATATGTTTAAAAATAAAAATTAGTGTATACCTAAGACGCCGGTATAAGCGTGTTTCCTCGACCTGTCAAAAGCTTTTGATCTGGTTGCATATGATATACTGTGGGACAGGTTGAGGGACACGGGTGTATCGGCGGAGTACACCTCCCTCCTAAAATATTGGTACTCTAACCAAAAGAACCCAGTGAGGTGGGTGGGTACTCTGTCGGACGAGTACAGGCTGGAATGCGGAGTTAGACAGGGGGGGTTAAGCTCCCCACTGCTATTTAATCTGTATATCGACCGGCTTATCGAGCGACTGAGCAGTATACATGTCGGCTGCCACATTGACGGAACATGTGTGAATAATATAAGCTATGCGGACGATATGGTGCTGCTCAGTCCATCGATAGGTGGTTATGCGAGGCTTATGCGGAGGAGCACGGCTTGATATACAACTCGAAGAAGAGTGAGCTTCTTGTATTTAAAGCGCCTCAGCAACAGCCGCGCAGTGTTCCGCCCATAAGTCTCAATGGCGTACCGCTAAATATTGTCAGTAGCTTTAGGTACCTCGGCCACATTGTCACGAGCGACCTAAGGGACGACGGAGACATAGAGAGGGAGCGCAGGGCATTGTCTGTGAGGAGCAATATGCTTGCCCGCAGGTTCGCTCGTTGTACTACAGACGTTAAAGTAACTCTTTTTAAGGCGTACTGTCAATCGTTTTACACGAGCGGCCTGTGGGTGTCATATACTCGTACGCGTCGAGCCTACAATGCCCTGCGTGTTCAATTTAATAATGCTTTCAGAATGCTGTTGGGACTGCCATGGCGCTGTAGCGCGTCGGGAATGTTCGCGGAGGCTCGCATAGATAGTTTTCACGCTATCATGCGAAAGAAAGCGTCCTCCTTACTAGAGCGTCTTTACGGTAGTAAAAACAGCATTTTGAAAACGATCGCTGCTAGACTGGACTGCCCCTTCCAGAGTCACTGGGTGGGGACAGTCTTAGGTCTGAAATAATAATAAATTAAGTTAAGAAATTATAAAAACTAACAATACTAACCTAGTTACTTAAGTAATATTGTTACTAACACCTAATACTAACACAACTATGGACTTTAGTCTGAAATAAAGTTTATATTATTATTATCTTTATTCAACTTTTTACATATAAGTTATATTTTTAAATATTAGAATTAAAAAAAAACATTTAAAAATATAAAAAATAGAAATCCACCGGCATGGGGAACAGGGTCCAAGCTACCGGTGGTTAGGGTCCCAGAGACAGGAACCTAGACAGTATCAAGGAGGACTGCCTTCTGAATCAGGCCCTTCACCCAGCCACCCAACGAGAGCCTCTTGAGATGTTGGTCGAGGCTCTTAGCGATAAGGCCATTGACCGTAACGACTATCGGCACAATGATTGCCGAGTCCACATTCCACATAGCGACAACCTCGTGGGCTAAGTCGAGATACTTCAATTGTTTCTCCTTCTCAGCCTTCACGAGGTTCTCGTCATGCGGGATAGTGACATCGATTATCATTGTGCGGCGCACTGATCGATCTATTACCACTATATCAGGCTTATTGGCTACAATAGTCCTGTCAGTGATAATAGATCGATCCCAGTATAACGTGACATGGTCATTCTCGAGAACTGGGTCGGGCACATACCTGTAATACGGTACCTCAGAGTCCACAAGGCCGTATTTCAGAGCAAGTTGCTGATGGATAATCCTGGCTACTTGGTTATGCCTGTGCAAATACTCGCCGTTAGCTAAACGAGAACACCCAGAAGTAATATGTCTGATAGACTTACCGGGATAATGGCATGCCCGACATATATCGATCGTCCCGTCTTTCATTATATACTTCCGGTAGTTATTCGTTAGCATAACTTCATTCATAATCGCACAGACTGAACCTTCGGTTTCCCCAAAGAGGTCATCGAAGCGTAGCCAGGCCACGGAAGCTAAGAAATCTACGTCGGGCCCATGAAGGGCCCGGAAAAAGCGTCCGTGAAGCTCCTTGCTTTGCCATACTTCCTTGCGGTCGTTGGTACTAAGCACCACAGGTTTGCGCCAGTTCTCTTTAGCCAAGGACAACCGAGTAAGTCCCTTGTCCACTGCAACCATATCTCGGTGCATACCCACGTCAGCCTTGAGAAAATATTCTCTGAGACTGCACACCTCGCGGTTGTGGAGGGTCTTAGCATTTAAAAAACCTCGACCCCCGCACTTCCGCGGAATGTACAGCCTCATGACAGACGAACGTGGGTGATGCATCCGGTTTGCAGTCAGCAGTGACCGGACTCTCCTATCCAGGGCGTCTAGTTCCGTCTGGGTCCACTTTAGTATGCCAAAGGAGTACATCAGGACCGGCATGACCCAACCGTTAAAGGCGCGCACCTTGTTGCCGCCTGACAAAGAACTATTAAGTACCTTTTTCAGGCGACCGAAGAAGCGCTCCTGCAACGATTGTTTCATGTCAGGCCCGTTAATGCCTAACCCCTCTGACATACCCAGGTATTTGTAGGTATCAGTTGCGGAGAGTGATCTCAGGTTTATAGAATCTGAGAGTTTTAGTCCCTCAGATTCCACAATCCCGCCCCGCTTTACATGCATGACTGCACATTTATTTACACCGAATTCCATCCTGATGGAATCACTAAAAGTTTTAGTTACTTTTAGTGACTCCAGCAGTTGCAATTTGTTGGTGGCAAACAGTTTTAAATCATCCATATAAAGCAGGTGGGATATTACCTGACCCCCTCTCCGCAAAGGACAGCCCAGCCCTGTACCCTCCAGCAGAGTGCTAAGAGGGTTCAAGGCTAAACAAAACCACAGTGGACTCAGACTGTCGCCCTGGAATATTCCCCGCTTAATCCTAATAGGTTCGTTGCTCCCCTGAATTTGTCGGCACCCTGGATAGCGAAGAACCATCCTCCACTACCCCATACACGTCGTTAGGAAGGTGCTCAGAGTTGTATCAATTTTGTACAACTCTAACACCCTCACGAGCCATGTATGGGGCACCGAATCAAAGGCCTTCTTATAGTCTATCCAACATGTCGACAAAGCCTTTCGGGATCGACGGACCTGTTGGCTTATGGCCATGTCAATGAGGAGTAGCTCCTTGGTGCCGCGGGACCCATTCCTACATCCATTTTGAGAGGCAGACATAATAGAATTCTTTTCTAAATGAGAATTAATTTTCTCTCTCAAAATGGATGCAAGAAGTTTATAGACCGTCGGCAAACAAGTGATCGGCCTATAATTTTTGGGTACCGTGGCATCACCTGACTTATGGAGCAGGTGAGTAACTCCTGTTGTAAAGAGCTGTGGCAGTGACCCAGACTCTAAGGCCGACTGGAATTGCGATGCTAAGCACGCGTGTGAACTTTGCAGCCATTTATTATTATTATTATTAAGCATGTGAAGTATTGTTGGATTCCATAATTAAAAAGATTGCGATGTTCTAACTTATTTTTTACGGAACCATTTACTGTGTGTGGTCCAACCTGCACTTGGCCGGGTTTTTTTAAATTTTTTTGACATATTTTAGAAATGATAATTGTCTTTGCCCTTTACTGGGATGTCAAATAATGTGTCAAAATACTGTCAACGTCAAAATAGTAGCAACCAGCAGCCAGCTTCCTAACCTAGCCGTGGACCTTAATTTCACAACAATTCTAAAATATTTCAAAGATGTATGGGAACGAGATTAATGGTTTTAATTGAATTTTCATCTATCAAACCTGTTGTATAATTACTAAGAAGAATAGATTTTGCGTCTTTCTGGGAAGTGAGAAATAGTTATGCTTAGAGTGAGAGCCGTATCTGCAATTTACATCGAGAGTCAATCACTCGAACTACTCTCGGCAGCCAGAAGAGATGTGTTCAAGCTTTTTCGTGAGTCTTTTCTATGTTCAACTTTCAATATATTCTGGTGTTTTCCCAAACTTTTATTTGACCATTTATTAGTTGCAGATAACCTGCACATTGTCATGATATTTCGTCTGCGTAAAATATACGTGTTTGTATAGCTTTGCCGGCTTTCGTCAGCATTCAGACACATTCCCTAGAGCAGTAACTGTATTTCTTGCAGGTTCTTCATAGAAGATGACAGTGTGGTGCACTGTGATTAAATTTTTCATAAGTACCTGTAATCATTAATAAATGATTCGAACCCTGGCTTACCCTGGTTACTAAAGAAATAATAAAAAGTAAATCTTCACTTGTGTCAAGTGCATTAATAGTAAACCTGCTGATCAAGTTGAATACCACAAGTGACCAGACTCGTATAATATTGATATGTGGTGTATGTCGCAGCCAACTGGTTTAATTGACCGTTCAACTAGCAGCCTGGATGATATTCAATTATAGGTAAGGTTGGAACAGTGACCGAATTGATTGCAGTAACTGAGCCAGGGCACCCCTATCAAATAGGTTAGGTTAGACCTGTGACTGACTGTGTGCAAGCCGAGCAAGCACTACTTCCAAATGTTAGGCGGTTTACTACATGGCAAATTAAACCAGTTGGCAGCGACATGTACACCGAGCAAGAGGCAACTCAACAACAGCAGCACCTGTATACCTTGTGGTTTGTTGCAGGCATCAGTGCGCTGTCTACGCAGGCGCCCTCTGCACAGGTAACTAATGTGAAGTGTAGCCGCTCACCGAGTCTAGTTTACTAGATGTGTGAACATGAAATAAAATACATCAATAACACACATAACATAACATCTGTACAGTGAAGAGTTAGGTCAGGCACAGTTGCACCTGTAGTGCATCAACAATACTTCAATAACACACATAACATAACATCTGTACAGTGAAGAGTTAGGTCAGGCACAGTTGCACCTGTAGTGCATCAACAATACTTCAATAACACACATAACATAACATCTGTACAGTGAAGAGTTAGGTCAGGCACAGTTGCACCTGTAGTGCATCAACAATACTTCAATAACACACATAACATAACATCTGTACAGTGAAGAGTTAGGTCAGGCACAGTTGCACCTGTAGTGCATCAACAATACTTCAATAACACACATAACATAACATCTGTACAGTGAAGAGTTAGGTCAGGCACAGTTGCACCTGTAGTGCATCAACAATACTTCAATAACACACATAACATAACATCTGTACAGTGAAGAGTTAGGTCAGGCACAGTTGCACCTGTAGTGCATCAACAATACTTCAATAACACACATAACATAACATCTGTACAGTGAAGAGTTAGGTCAGGCACAGTTGCACCTGTAGTGCATCAACAATACTTCAATAACACACATAACATAACATCTGTACAGTGAAGAGTTAGGTCAGGCACAGTTGCACCTGTAGTGCATCAACAATACTTCAATAACACACATAACATAACATAACATCTGTACAGTGAAGAGTTAGGTCAGGCACAGTTGCACCTGTAGTGCATCAACAATACTTCAATAACACACATAACATAACATCTGTACAGCGACGAGTTAGGTCAGGCACAGTTGCACCTGTAGTGCATCAACAATACTTCAATAACACACATAACATAACATAACATCTGTACAGTGAAGAGTTAGGTCAGGCACAGTTGCACCTGTAGTGCATCAACAATACTTCAATAACACACATAACATAACATCTGTACAGCGACGAGTTAGGTCAGGCACAGTTGCACCTGTAGTGCATCAACAATACTTCAATAACACACATAACATAACATAACATCTGTACAGTGAAGAGTTAGGTCAGGCACAGTTGCACCTGTAGTGCATCAACAATACTTCAATAACACACATAACATAACATAACATCTGTACAGCGACGAGTTAGGTCAGGCACAGTTGCACCTGTAGTGCATCAACAATACTTCAATAACACACATAACATAACATAACATCTGTACAGTGAAGAGTTAGGTCAGGCACAGTTGCACCTGTAGTGCATCAACAATACTTCAATAACACACATAACATAACATCTGTACAGTGAAGAGTTAGGTCAGGCACAGTTGCACCTGTAGTGCATCAACAATACTTCAATAACACACATAACATAACATCTGTACAGTGAAGAGTTAGGTCAGGCACAGTTGCACCTGTAGTGCATCAACAATACTTCAATAACACACATAACATAACATCTGTACAGTGAAGAGTTAGGTCAGGCACAGTTGCACCTGTAGTGCATCAACAATACTTCAATAACACACATAACATAACATAACATCTGTACAGTGAAGAGTTAGGTCAGGCACAGTTGCACCTGTAGTGCATCAACAATACTTCAATAACACACATAACCTGATAACTAGTAGACAAACGGCCACATACTGTATTATTTTGATAAAAGTAAACACTAGAAAGTGTAGCTCATTTCACAACAGTTAACAGATTTTATTTTTTCAAGCTTCCAAGGAAAATAAAACATTATAGAACGGTAGGTTATCATAATCATAATCCTAATAGGCTGGGGAAAAAGTTTCTTCGCATTTTTTAAGAAAATTCAAAACATTTTTTAATATAGTTTATTTACATTTAACTAAAGTATGTAGGTACCATTTTGTTCGATAACTTTTTGCCATCTTGTAGGTAGGGACATGATCCCATTGCTATAGAAATTTTGGGACTTCTGGTCAAAATACCGCGACAAGTGGTTTTGGCAGTCCTCTCGTGATGTTAACCTGACACTGCCTAAAGAATTCTGAAGAGACCGAAACAGGTGGAAATCTGAAGGTGCAAGGTCAGGACTATACGGCGGATGCATTAACACCTCCCAGCCAAACTCTCTTAATTTTTGCTGAGTGGCTAAAGATGTGTGAGGTCTAGCGTTATCATGATGAAAAACCACACCCCTTCTGTTGATTAATTCCGGCCGCTTTCTCTCAACTTCTTGCTTTAATCTCATCAGTTATTCGCAGTAGAGTTCAGAATCGATGGTCCTGCCTGGTGGTAACAGCTCATAATGAATAATGCCCTTCCAATCCCACCACACACACAGCATCACCTTGTTGCGAGTTAACCCGGGTTTCGCCACAGTCTGTGAAGCCTGACCGGCCTTTGACCATGACCTTTTTCGCACGTTCTTGTCATACGTGATCCACTTTTCATCACCAGTTATCAGCTTCTTCAAAAATGGTTCGGTTTCATTACGTCGTAATAAAGAATCACAAATGAGTACACGGTTCATTAGGTTTCTTTCAGTGAGCTCGTGAGGTACCCAAATGTCGAGCTTTTTTGTGTACCCAGTTTTTTTCGAATGCGCCAAAACTGTTTTGTGGTCAATTTCCAGTTCTTCAGCTACGTCGTAACTACTGATATGGCTGATCTTGCTCCACTTTTTCAAAAATGGCATCCATTTTATCCGTAATAGGGCGACCAGAGCGACGTGCATCTTTGACATCAAAATTTCCGGATTGAAAACGCTTAAACCAAATTTGTGCTACTCTCACAGACACTACACTAGGTCCATAAACATCGCAATTTTTTTTCGCGGCTTGCGTTGCATTTTTACCTTTTTTGTAGTAAAATTTTAAAATGTATCGAATTTCTTCATTAGATTCACTCATCTTGACGGTACGAAAAACAAATGAAAATCACACATTTTCCTAATTTGAATTTGGAATTATGTTCTTTAAAATTTAAACTTTCAATGATATCAAAACCAGCCAGATACAAATAGTATAGCCAAAGAGATTTTATTACAAGTTCATACATACTATAATGCGAAAAGACTTTTTCCCCAACCTAATATTTGAATGCCTGAACGATGCTTTGACACTATTTTTATATAGGGTGACTGGTAATTAAACACATGATTATACTTATGATAACAAACAACTCTTACTGTGGGCCCAAAACTGAATTCGCGAAAAATAAATTAGCTGTCCCATACATTCATGTCCGCATAAATCGTCAAAATGTAGGGAGCAGCAGATTTTTTTTTCGCGATTTCAGGATTGGTCCCATAATAAAAGATGTTTGTTATCATGAGTACAATCATGTGTTTAAGTATCGGTCACTAATTACCAGTCACCCTATACAGGGTTATTTGTAAAACAACAGCAACCTCTTAAGGGGTCATTGTACTCATCATTATGACAACTTTTACTATGGGACCAAACCTGAAATCGCGAACAAAAAAATCAGCGGTTCAGTACATTTATGTTCGCATAATTCGTCAAAATGTACTGAACAGCTGATTTTTTTTCCCGATTTCAGGTTTGGTCCCATAGTAAAAGTTCTTCATAATGATGAGTACAATGACCCCTTAAGAGGTTGCTGGTGTTTTACAAATAACCCTGTATATCCCTACAAATGCACTGTGTGATTAGATAATGTATCACCACAATGCAGAACACATTGTTACAACTTAAAAGAAAGGCAATTGAATGGGTCAGTTGCAATTGGAGCTGTGAAGTGTGAACTGCAACCTGCTGAAAAAAAAATGGTTCCACAATTTAATATTGAAACAATCATTGTTGGACCAAGTTGTGAGATATAAAGTGGTGAGATATAAAGCTGAAACCTTCGAAATACAGATAGATGTGTTACTAATTCCCTTCAGTGAGTGATTGTTTAAGAAGTATTATAAAACAACGGTTTTGTTAATATTTCTATTAAAGTGTAACACAGGAGCTTGTGGCTAAGTAATAACAGCCGCTCGGGTCGATCCATCAGGTTCAGCTACGCTTGCCGGGGTTGGTCCGTAGATGGGTGCCCATCTTTACATACCGAGACTCCTCCGTGCCTCGGAAACCACGTTAAGCCGTTGGTCCCGGCTGTCATTCGTGGATCTTTGACAGTCGTTACGGGTCGTCAGAAGCCCGAAAGTCTGACAATCAGTCTTACCAAGGGGTATCGTATTACCCAATACCTGGGTTGCGGAGGTCAGATAGGCAGTCGCTCTATGTAAAATACTGGTATTCTGCTGCATCCGGTGGACTGGAAGCCGACCCCAACATGGTTGGGAAAAGGCTAGGCAGATTGATAGATTGATTGTAACAGAGTATAAACAAGAGTTTGACAAATGCATGGTGTTTTAATCTGTGAGCTTACTTATAATAAAGCTGTTTATTTAATCTGTGAGCATACTTATAATAAAGCTGTTTATTTAATCTGTGAGCTTACTTATAATAAAGCCGTTTATTTAATTGGTGAGCTTACTTATAAATAAAGCCGTTTATTTCTGAACTTTGAGTACATTGTTTGTTTGCAGAAAGTATTTGGAGCAAAAGCAAATCATAATATGTCCTGCAGCTCAGAGTGCCCTATGGCGTAGGCATCCTCCAACTGTTTGCATTGTGCTCTGCCCTCTGCAACTGTGGTCCAGAATAGTCCTGCAGCTCAGAGTGCCCTATGGCGTAGGCATCCTCCAACTGTTGGCATTGTGCTCTGCCCTCTGCAACTGTGGTCCAGAATAGTCCTGCAGCTCAGAGTGCCCTATGGCGTAGGCATCCTCCAACTGTTTGCATTGTGCTCTGTCCTCTGCAACTGTGGTCCAGAATAGTCCTGCAGCTCAGAGTGCCCTATGGCGTAGGCATCCTCCAACTGTTTGCATTGTGCTCTGCCCTCTGCAACTGTGGTCCAGAATAGTCCTGCAGCTCAGAGTGCCCTATGGCGTAGGCATCCTCCAACTGTTTGCATTGTGCTCTGCCCTCTGCAACTGTGGTCCAGAATAGTCCTGCAGCTCAGAGTGCCCTATGGCGTAGGCATCCTCCAACTGTTTGCATTGTGCTCTGCCCTCTGCAACTGTGGTCCAGAATAGTCCTGCAGCTCAGAGTGCCCTATGGCGTAGGCATCCTCCAACTGTTTGCATTGTGCTCTGTCCTCTGCAACTGTGGTCCAGAATAGTCCTGCAGCTCAGAGTGCCCTATGGCGTAGGCATCCTCCAACTGTTTGCATTGTGCTCTGCCCTCTGCAACTGTGGTCCAGAATAGTCCTGCAGCTCAGAGTGCCCTATGGCGTAGGCATCCTCCAACTGTTTGCATTGTGCTCTGCCCTCTGCAACTGTGGTCCAGAATAGTCCTGCAGCTCAGAGTGCCCTATGGCGTAGGCATCCTCCAACTGTTTGCATTGTGCTCTGCCCTCTGCAACTGTGGTCCAGAATAGTCCTGCAGCTGAGAGTGCCCTATGGCGTAGGCATCCTCCAACTGTTTGCATTGTGCTCTGCCCTCTGCAACTGTGGTCCAGAATAGTCCTGCAGCTCAGAGTGCCCTATGGCGTAGGCATCCTCCAACTGTTTGCATTGTGCTCTGCCCTCTGCAACTGTGGTCCAGAATAGTCCTGCAGCTCAGAGTGCCCTATGGCGTAGGCATCCTCCAACTGTTTGCATTGTGCTCTGCCCTCTGCAACTGTGGTCCAGAATAGTCCTGCAGCTCAGAGTGCCCTATGGCGTAGGCATCCTCCAACTGTTGGCATTGTGCTCTGCCCTCTGCAACTGTGGTCCAGAATAGTCCTGCAGCTCAGAGTGCCCTATGGCGTAGGCATCCTCCAACTGTTTGCATTGTGCTCTGCCCTCTGCAACTGTGGTCCAGAATAGTCCTGCAGCTGAGAGTGCCCTATGGCGTAGGCATCCTCCAACTGTTTGCATTGTGCTCTGCCCTCTGCAACTGTGGTCCAGAATAGTCCTGCAGCTCAGAGTGCCCTATGGCGTAGGCATCCTCCAACTGTTTGCATTGTGCTCTGCCCTCTGCAACTGTGGTCCAGAATAGTCCTGCAGCTCAGAGTGCCCTATGGCGTAGGCATCCTCCAACTGTTTGCATTGTGCTCTGCCCTCTGCAACTGTGGTCCAGAATAGTCCTGCAGCTCAGAGTGCCCTATGGCGTAGGCATCCTCCAACTGTTTGCATTGTGCTCTGCCCTCTGCAACTGTGGTCCAGAATAGTCCTGCAGCTGAGAGTGCCCTATGGCGTAGGCATCCTCCAACTGTTTGCATTGTGCTCTGCCCTCTGCAACTGTGGTCCAGAATAGTCCTGCAGCTCAGAGTGCCCTATGGCGTAGGCATCCTCCAACTGTTTGCATTGTGCTCTGCCCTCTGCAACTGTGGTCCAGAATAGTCCTGCAGCTCAGAGTGCCCTATGGCGTAGGCATCCTCCAACTGTTTGCATTGTGCTCTGCCCTCTGCAACTGTGGTCCAGAATAGTCCTGCAGCTCAGAGTGCCCTATGGCGTAGGCATCCTCCAACTGTTTGCATTGTGCTCTGCCCTCTGCAACTGTGGTCCAGAATAGTCCTGCAGCTCAGAGTGCCCTATGGCGTAGGCATCCTCCAACTGTTTGCATTGTGCTCTGCCCTCTGCAACTGTGGTCCAGAATAGTCCTGCAGCTGAGAGTGCCCTAAGGCGTAGGCATCCTCCAACTGTTTGCATTGTGCTCTGCCCTCTGCAACTGTGGTCCAGAATAGTCCTGCAGCTGAGAGTGCCCTATGGCGTAGGCATCCTCCAACTGTTTGCATTGTGCTCTGCCCTCTGCAACTGTGGTCCAGAATAGTCCTGCAGCTCAGAGTGCCCTATGGCGTAGGCATCCTCCAACTGTTTGCATTGTGCTCTGCCCTCTGCAACTGTGGTCCAGAATAGTCCTGCAGCTCAGAGTGCCCTATGGCGTAGGCATCCTCCAACTGTTTGCATTGTGCTCTGCCCTCTGCAACTGTGGTCCAGAATAGTCCTGCAGCTCAGAGTGCCCTATGGCGTAGGCATCCTCCAACTGTTTGCATTGTGCTCTGCCCTCTGCAACTGTGGTCCAGAATAGTCCTGCAGCTCAGAGTGCCCTATGGCGTAGGCATCCTCCAACTGTTTGCATTGTGCTCTGCCCTCTGCAACTGTGGTCCAGAATAGTCCTGCAGCTGAGAGTGCCCTATGGCGTAGGCATCCTCCAACTGTTTGCATTGTGCTCTGCCCTCTGCAACTGTGGTCCAGAATAGTCCTGCAGCTCAGAGTGCCCTATGGCGTAGGCATCCTCCAACTGTTTGCATTGTGTTCTGCCCTCTGCAACTGTGGTCCAGAATAGTCCTGCAGCTCAGAGTGCCCTATGGCGTAGGCATCCTCCAACTGTTTGCATTGTGCTCTGCCCTCTGCAACTGTGGTCCAGAATAGTCCTGCAGCTCAGAGTGCCCTATGGCGTAGGCATCCTCCAACTGTTTGCATTGTGCTCTGCCCTCTGCAACTGTGGTCCAGAATAGTCCTGCAGCTCAGAGTGCCCTATGGCGTAGGCATCCTCCAACTGTTTGCATTGTGCTCTGCCCTCTGCAACTGTGGTCCAGAATAGTCCTGCAGCTCAGAGTGCCCTATGGCGTAGGCATCCTCCAACTGTTTGCATTGTGCTCTGCCCTCTGCAACTGTGGTCCAGAATAGTCCTGCAGCTCAGAGTGCCCTATGGCGTAGGCATCCTCCAACTGTTTGCATTGTGCTCTGCCCTCTGCAACTGTGGTCCAGAATAGTCCTGCAGCTGAGAGTGCCCTATGGCGTAGGCATCCTCCAACTGTTTGCATTGTGCTCTGCCCTCTGCAACTGTGGTCCAGAATAGTCCTGCAGCTCAGAGTGCCCTATGGCGTAGGCATCCTCCAACTGTTTGCATTGTGCTCTGTCCTCTGCAACTGTGGTCCAGAATGGCGCCCGTTTTCTAGTTAGTGCTGTCATGAGAATGAACAACTGCCGGACCGTTAGAACTTGGCAGTGTTGGTAAAGAACAAAAGTTGGATAGAGGATTGGTAAAAAGCAACAAACTTTTAATATAGCTCTTTGGGCCCTCTCTAAATTTATCATATAAGTTTTAGAGGTACCGCTCCATGTGGTAATACAATATACTAGCAAAGATTGGCATAGTGCAAAGTAAACTGTTCTAATAACTGATGTATCAGATATATGTCTTAGATTTTTAAATATGTAGATTAATTTTTGGATTCTTTTAACTAGGGTTTCAATGTGTTGGAAGCTGAGACGGTAATCTATGATGATGCCAAGATATTTTATAGAATTCGTTTTAATTAACACAGGACAAGAACAATGGTTGATAATTATGTTTAATATGTCAGCAGGTGTACTGGGTGCAACAAAAATTGAGTGTTTCCGTTTTATAATATTCGTTGTTACTTTGCTTCCCGAACCTTGACTTGGTTGAAACTTATCTACGAAAAAATTGTTAAACGCGTTAGCTATCTCTAGAGGGTCATTTACTATTTTGTCATCTACATTTATATTGCTAATGGATTCTTTGGGTAAAAACGGTTTCGATTTATTTATTATACTCCATGTCATTTTAGATTTACTTGTTGCAGTTTTGATTGAGTAACTATTTTGAGCATGTCGAGTCAATCTCATCACTTTTTTAAACCTTTTTGTATAATTATTAAAAATGTTTTTATTCGTCATATTTGGTTGTAATCTGTAATGCCAGAGCAATTGACGTTTCTTTTTACTGCATAATTTAATGCCATGTGAGATCCATTTTGATTTTTTAATTACATTTATCGTTGTTCGCTTATATGGAAAACAAAGGTCATAAAATAGTTTAAAGTTGTCAATAAATATGTCAAAAGCGGTATTTGGATCTTCAGTTTCATAAATTTCCGAAAACGTCAATTGTTTTAAGCAGTCCCTAAATTTAACCATAGTCTCTGCGCTAAAGTCCCGTCGTTTTCTGCGCCAGTATTTTAACATACAAGTTTTTTTCACCGGGCATTTTATGATTTGCGCTGTGTGGTCTGACAGCGCAAATTCAAGAACATCCGTTTTACATTTGGCTCTAAAATTATGTGCGAAATTTTCAATGCAAGTTTGGCTATGAATTCTGGTAGGTTGCTTTAAAGCTAACTTAAGATTGAAATTTAGTAACAGACATTCGAAATCCAACACGACATTATTTTTCTTCATTATATCAATGTTAAAATCTCCAGCTATTATAATATGTTCATACTTTTTTTTACCTGTGTTTTGTAATATTTTTTCCATTGTTTAAAATACATACGAGTAAGTGTGCTTTCAAGTTGAAATTTGGTTGGTCCTGGGGTCTAAGGGAATATTATGTCTTATCCACGTTGAGAGTAAGCAAATTGGAATGTAACCATTTACAAACAGTATCAAAACCTTGCTGAGCATACTTTTTTACCTCTTCCCACGTGTTACCATTGAATAACAAGGCAGTATCATCGGCGAAAGTGATGATTTTACCGTATTGCAGCTTTATGTCACATAAATCATTTATATAAACTAAGAATAATGTTGGACCAAGGATACTGCCCTGTGGAACACCATACTGATTAGGAAGTTCGTCGCTAATCCAACTATCTACTTTAGTAGTTTGTGTTCTGTCGGACAAATAGGCTATGATTAGTTGAAGTGGTAAACTGCTAACTCCCATATTCTCTAATTTTTTTATCAAAATGGGAACAGATACTCGTACATAAATCTTTTCTTATTTCTTGTCTACATTATAAAAGGAACCTCTATGCAAAGTTTTTACTTTCTAGGTCCATGGGTTTGGGCTGCGCGGTGTTGTCAGTCAGTCAGGACTTTCCTCTTTATTTAGATATAGATAGACTGGTAGTGCTAGTAGTCTGGTTTACGTTTTTATTTGTTATTTCCGGCGTGCGCTGGCAGACCGCATTGTTAATTGTTATTGGCAAATCATTTAATTTAGTGTTTTGTGTTGCGTAATGTACATTATTTTGTATAGAATCAAGTTTGTCTAACTGAACAGCCAGCTGCGCTGCTGGCAGTTAGTTGCACTTCTACCCAGCTGAGGCACTAGGAAGTGGCGCAGGGCGGGCGTGCCGGGGGAAAGTCTTATGTCATTTTGACGTACGAAAAGTGTTGATCCTCAGCCTAGTTTGAATAACTGACTTTTGTTTTTGATTTGATTTTTGATATGCCCCACGGGGAGAAATGATAAACTGGGCCCGCGTGGTGGATTATGTATAGCCCAGTCCCTCTCTGTGAGAGGAGGCCAGTGTCGCAGCAGCGGGAACATGATGGTTGATTATGCAAAGTAGACAAATTATGTGTGTTGCTACAGACGGTGTTGACGAGAGGCGGCGGTGAACATGCGCGCGCGCACCCCGCCGCGCCCCCGTCCGACGAGCGCGCGCCCCCGCCGCCGCCGCCGCCCCCCCCGCGCCCGCCGCGCTCCTGGATGCTGGCGGCCGCCGCAGTCACAGTGACGGCGTCGCTCGGCGTCGGCGGGGTGAGTGCACTCGCACCGTACTGTACGTGCCGCGATAGTGACGTCATCCTACAACTGTCGCCGTCGTTCTCAGGTATACGTGTATCGCAAACTGAACGATGACAAGAAGCGACAACTCGAAATCGTAAACCTGCTGGCGCCGGCGCCGGCGGAGGAGAGCGCGCCGGACGAGACGCCCAGCCCGAGTGCAGGCGCCGACTTCCCGCGCCACGTGCACTTCCTGCTGGTGGGCGCTGGCACGGCGTCCTTCGCCGCCATGCGCGCCATCCGCTCGGCGCGGCCCGACGCGCGCGTGCTTCTGGTGGGCGCCGAGCACGAGCTGCCCTACATGCGGCCGCCGCTCAGCAAAGAGCTGTGGCGCGAGCCCGACCTGGCCGCGCGTGCGCAGCACCTGGACGCGCTGTCCTTCCGCCAGTGGAACGGCCGCCGCCGCACCGTCGCCTACGAGCCCTCCGCCTTCTACACGCCCGTGGAGCGCCTGGCTGACAGCGCGGGCGGCGCGGCCGTGGCGCGCGGCTGGCGCGTGGTGCGCCTGGACGCCGTGCGCCACACCGCTGAGCTGCGCGCGCCAGGCTGCGAGCCCGTCACTGTCACCTACGATAAGGCTTTGCTGGCCACAGGCGTGCGCGCGCGCCGCACGGAAGCGCTGCGAGACGTGGCGGTGGCGGGCCGCGCACTGGCGCTGCGCGGCGTGCGCGACGCGGCGCGGCTGGCGCGCGAGGTGGAGCGCCCGGAGGTGCGGCGCGTGGCCGTGCTGGGCGGCGGCTTCCTGGCCTCCGAGCTGAGCGCGGCGCTGGCTGAACGCTTGGCGCCCGACGGCCGCACGGTGTTGCAAATGTTCCGCGAGGCGGCGCCGCTCGCCGGCGTGCTGCCGCCCTACCTGGCGGCCGAGGCGGCGCGGCGTCTGCGCGAGGCGGGCGTGACGTTGTTGCCGCGTGCCGAGGTGGTGGCGGGCGAGGTGCAGGACGCGGCCGTGCTGCTGCGCCTGGCCTCGGGCGAGGACGTGCGCGCCGACCTGGTGGTGGAGTGCGTGGGCAGCGAGGTGGACGACGAGCTGGCGCGCGCCTCCGACCTCGAGACGCATCCCGAGCTCGGCGGCCTGCTCGTCAATGCGGAGCTGCAGGTACCGCGCCTGCGGCCGCTACCGCTGACCGGCGACCGACAACTTGCACACAGCCTGCGAAACGTGAAATATTGAAATGTGTGTGTGTCGTGTTGCAGGCGCGCACGGACGTGTACGCGGCCGGCGACGTGGCGTGCTTCTACGACGTGGTGCTGGGCCGGCGCCGCGTGGAGCACCACGACCACGCCGTGGTGTCGGGCCGGCTGGCCGGCGAGAACATGGCCGCCGTCGGCCCGCCCAAGCACTACACGCACCAGAGCATGTTCTGGAGCGACCTCGGCCCGCAGCTCGGCTACGAGGTGAGTGCCGGGCCGCCCCGTACGACCACCTGCGCAGCCGCACCTCCCTCACGGCCCTCTGTCCGCAGGCCATCGGCATCATCGATTCGCGTCTGCCCACTGTGGGCGTGTTCTCCGCGGACGCGGTCGCGGACAGCGCGGCGCGCGCGCCGGCCGAGACGGCGGCGGAGTGCGCGGCGCCGGACGCGCAGCCGGACAGCGCGCCGGCCGCGCCGCACCGGCAGCCGGCCGGCTCGCCGGACGAGCACGACGCGACGGCGCGGCGCTACGAGCGCGGCGTGGTGTTCTACCTGCGCGACAAGCGCGTGGTGGGCGTTCTGCTGTGGAACCTCTTCAACCGCATGCACGTGGCGCGCCAGGTCAGTTCCGCGCCGTGCGTGTGTGTGTGTGTGTGTGTGTGTGCGCGTGATTCTGCGCGTGTGTGCTCACGGCGTTGTGTGTGCAGGTGCTGGCGCAGGGCGAGTTCGAGGACCTGTTCGAGGTGGCCAAGCTGTTCTCGTTGCACGAGGATGAATAGTATTAGTAGTGGACAG
This sequence comes from Dicycla oo, assembly GCA_948252095.1. NCBI lineage: Eukaryota > Metazoa > Arthropoda > Insecta > Lepidoptera > Noctuidae > Dicycla > Dicycla oo. The sequence goes on along the minus strand of OX411716.1, from coordinate 88,811 downwards.
CGACGGCGGCATTTATCTGTTATAATTTTGTACATAACTATTATAAAACAATTAAATGATCTAGTTATAATGTGTGCATTTTTATTTCTGCAATCTTTGTGTCCGCATCACGCACACCATGCAACAGATCGCCAAGCACAAGGGTATATATTCTGTGGCCAAGCATATCTCTGTTGGCGCCTGCAATCTTTGTGTCCGCATCACGCACACCATGCAACAGATCGCCAAGCACAAGGGTATATATTCTGTGGCCAAGCATATCTCTGTTGGCGCCTGCAATCTTTGTGTCCGCATCACGCACACCATGCAACAGATCGCCAAGCACAAGGGTATATATTCTGTGGCCAAGCATATCTCTGTTGGCGCCTGCAATCTTTGTGTCCGCATCACGCACACCATGCAACAGATCGCCAAGCACAAGGGTATATATTCTGTGGCCAAGCATATCTCTGTTGGCGCCTGCAATCTTTGTGTCCCCATCACGCACACCATGCAACAGATCGCCAAGCACAAGGGTATATATTCTGTGGCCAAGCATATCTCTGTTGGCGCCTGCAATCTTTGTGTCCGCATCACGCACACCATGCAACAGATCGCCAAGCACAAGGGTATATATTCTGTGGCCAAGCATATCTCTGTTGGCGCCTGCAATCTTTGTGTCCCCATCACGCACACCATGCAACAGATCGCCAAGCACAAGGGTATATATTCTGTGGCCAAGCATATCTCTGTTGGCGCCTGCAATCTTTGTGTCCGCATCACGCACACCATGCAACAGATCGCCAAGCACAAGGGTATATATTCTGTGGCCAAGCATATCTCTGTTGGCGCCTGCAATCTTTGTGTCCGCATCACGCACACCATGCAACAGATCGCCAAGCACAAGGGTATATATTCTGTGGCCAAGCATATCTCTGTTGGCGCCTGCAATCTTTGTGTCCGCATCACGCACACCATGCAACAGATCGCCAAGCACAAGGGTATATATTCTGTGGCCAAGCATATCTCTGTTGGCGCCTGCAATCTTTGTGTCCCCATCACGCACACCATGCAACAGATCGCCAAGCACAAGGGTATATATTCTGTGGCCAAGCATATCTCTGTTGGCGCCTGCAATCTTTGTGTCCGCATCACGCACACCATGCAACAGATCGCCAAGCACAAGGGTATATATTCTGTGGCCAAGCATATCTCTGTTGGCGCCTGCAATCTTTGTGTCCCCATCACGCACACCATGCAACAGATCGCCAAGCACAAGGGTATATATTCTGTGGCCAAGCATATCTCTGTTGGCGCCTGCAATCTTTGTGTCCGCATCACGCACACCATGCAACAGATCGCCAAGCACAAGGGTATATATTCTGTGGCCAAGCATATCTCTGTTGGCGCCTGCAATCTTTGTGTCCCCATCACGCACACCATGCAACAGATCGCCAAGCACAAGGGTATATATTCTGTGGCCAAGCATATCTCTGTTGGCGCCTGCAATCTTTGTGTAGTAAGTCATTGTTCAAAGTTTACACTTTTACACGTTTACACCCTTAGATCAAACAAAATGTGTCTCAAGTTATTATTATAATGAGTTAGTGGGTCATCTTAGGGGCAGTGAGTTTAGTCATTATTTTGAATAGATTTTTCGGTCAGTGGGTCGTCGGACGCCACATATCACTCTGGGATATAAATAAGTATCCTGTAAAGCATAGTGTGTAGCATGGCCTATTATTGGTAGGTTAGGTTTTTTTTTTTTAATCTCTTCTACCTCCAACATAATCGGAGCCTGTTCTAAGCTATTGCGTTCATTCCAGTTCTCTCTTTTGTTCTTCTCGCACTTCCATTCTGCATACTGTATCTTTCTTGCGTTCGATCATCTTTCTTTCTATAAGGGTAGGACGCCCTTATGCTATTTATCTACTGTTTTTATATCTTGTATTAGGTTGTGAATAGGGAAAACTCAATAAAACGTTTATTCTTTACAGGTATCTTAATCTAACTTATTTCTATTTTGTTAATGCTATGGTGGATTTACAGTTTTTAACTTATTTATTCTTATATCTAGTTACATATTTTGTCCTGAATTATTATTGATTCATTTTGCAATGCTTGACATTAATATTGTACATAATATTATGTAAACATTTTTTGCTTACGCACTTTTATTCCTTTTTATTACCCTTTCGCATATTTTCACGCAATATTTTAGTAACAACTCTCTGTTTTTCCTCTCCATTATTTTCCACATATTTTCGGCATTAAGTTTTGTATTGAGCGTATGTTCGGTCTCTAGTCTTTCTCTGTCAAACACAGGGCAGCTGAATGTAGCACCGTTTCGTCAGCTTCAGGGTCGCAGATGCACGATGGGCTCCCCTTACACTTAAACCGGTTTAAGTATTCTGAGAATCCACCGTGCCCCGTCATGATTTGTGTGATTACGTTACTTATTTTGCACTTCCTGAGTATCCTGTAGGCCGCCACCGCATCTGGGAAAAACAATTTGGTCACTGAAGCAGTTTCTCCGGAGCTACGGTTACCGACCTACCGTACCTACGGTTCCACTCGTCCAATTATAGAACTTTTGTTGGGACGTGATTTAGGTTCTATGGAGTTAAATGTTCATTCAGTGGTACACATGAGTTTAATAAAATGATATTAAAATGAACACGGTAGGTACAATAACTGATATTAGATTAATTATGAAATGACGCGAATGACGCGGAGAACGCCACAGAATTGTTTGTTTTGTTGGTCTATTTTAAAAACATAGAACACTTCACCGCACTTCAAATTTCACATTGACATTTTTATTGCTTTGGGACTGGCGACAAAAAATGTTTTAAATGGCAAATCTCACGGTCTTTTTGACGATGCGACCTGATCTAGTCCTGACAGATGGCTCAGATTTGTCAAGTGGGCATGATTGTGCTCCACTTCCAACCGGTGTGTTTGCTTTTGTTTCTGGTGAAACGAAAACTTCATATGGTGGCGACTCAAGTGCAGGGCCATTAGTTATAACATAAGCAAGTTCGAGACGATCGAGAGAAATAGTAACTTTTCGAGAACCTACTTGAACGTCGTAATGTTTATTGCCTCGTTGGAGGATTTTATAAGGGCCGTCGTATGGTGGTGTTAACGATTTTAATGAACACGTAGTCTGATTTTTCGAACTCTCCTAGAGCTGTAATTGTATGGCTTTGTACTTTACATTTCTGGCATTGAATGCGACTTCTTACAAAGCTTGCAACGTCAGTATTCATGTTGGGCCAAAAATAGCGCTGCGCGATAAGGCGACGCGTAGCGTCTACCCCAGGGTGGTTAAGAGCGTGGACACTTGTAATCGCTTTTTCTCGAAACTCCGACGGTAAATAAAAACGCGCTGATGACGTTGATGTTTCGAACGTAAGCTCATGATTTGAGTATGGCATGCGGAACAATTTAAATTCCAAGTTGGGTTTTTGTTTTAGCATTTTTAATTGCGTATCTTCGACTTGGCTTTTGTATAATTGCTCATAATCGAAAATATCGTGCACATATATCTCTTCTATTCTTGAAAGAGCATCGGCGGCGTTATTGAGCTCGCCCTTAACGTACTCAATTTTGTTGCAAAACTGAGAAATAAAATCTAATTGACGATGGCGTCTTGGAGGATCTGCTTTCGATTCTTTCTTAGATAAGGCGAATGTTAACGGCTTGTGATCAGTTAACACTGTGAGATCACGCCCTTCAATCATATACCGAAAGTGTTTTATTGCCATGTATAATATATAGCCAATAATTCCCTGTCGTAGGTACTGTATTTTGTCTGGGCGCTACATAGTTTCTTTGAATAAAATCCTAGTGGTTGTAACCGTTTGTTGACTAGTTGATGGAGTGCGGCGCCGGCGCAGGTATTCGCTGCGTCGGTCATTAAAATAAGTTTCGATGACGAGTGATGCGTGAGAGTGACAGTTTCACTGATATGTTGTTTGCACTGATTAAATGCGTTGATTGCTTCTTCGGTCCAAGCAATTTTTGTCTTGTCTTTTTTCTTAGCGTTGTGCAAGTATTTATCTAAAATAGTTTGAGTGTCAGCAGCTTTAGGAATGCTCATCCGGTAAAAATTTATAAGACCGAGGAAGCGCCTCGGCCTTTCGGGTTGCGGATAGTTATTGATGGCGTTGACCTTTTCTTGGTCCGGCCGTATGCTATCACGGCTAACGCGATAACCGAGAAATGTAAGTTCTGATTTTCCGAATTCGCATTTAGACGTGTTGATTGTGACGCCAAATTCGCTAAGTCGCTTGAATACCTCTTTGAGATCGTGAATGTGACTTTCTTCTGACTCTGAAGCAATAAGTATATCATCCAGGTAACTGAATGTATTGCGAGTACTTTTTAAAACTTCATTGATAAATCTTTGAAACGTTTGTGCGGCGTTTCTCAGACCGAAGCTCATTTTCGAAAATTCGAACAGACCAAATGGAGTTATTATTGTGGTTTTCGGTATGTCCGCAGGTGCAATGCTTATATTGTGGTATGCACGTCGAATATCAATTTTAGATAACACCTTTTTATTTTTGAGGATGTATGTGAAATCCGTTAAACGAGGAATCGGGTAGCGATCGGGCTCGGTGATTGCGTTTAAACGACGATAATCTCCGCACGGGCGTAATTCACCGTTTTTCTTTTGAACGACGTGCAAAGCATTTGCCCATGGGCTGGATGACGGCCTGCATATTCCTAGTTCCACCATGCGTTGGAATTCATCATTTGCCGCTTTGTATTTTGCAGCGTTAAGTGGACGTGCTTTTTCGTAAACAGGTAGGCCATGTGTACAAATATGATGTGTGACATTGTGTTTGGGGGGTCCTTGAAACACTCGTTCTTAGTGATGTCTGGGAACTCTGTTAAAATGTGGTGATATTTATTTCCCGGGTCAATGACCATAATTGTAAGAATATTTGAGGCATCTTCTACGTTAGCGTTCCTAGAGAGTAGTGTGACTTTATCGATTAACTTTTTTGCGTGAAGATCAACAAGTATCTAATTGATGTTTAGCTAGGAAATCTGCCCCTATAATGCACCGTTGTACGTCGGCCAGGACAAATTCCCAGGTAAAAGCTCGACGTAGGCCAAGGTCATTTTCTGAGACCCATACGTTTTGATCAATGTACCATTGGCAGCATATAACGTAAAATCAGCGGGTTGACGATTCACGTTTTTGTAGGCAATAACTGAAATATCGGCGCCGGTGTCAATAAGAAAATGCGTACCACTTTTCCAGTCGGTGACGCTCAAGCGATGTGTTCCTTCGACAACGACGCTCGCCAAGGCAGGTGTCGGCTTTAGTTTAACGACTTTTTTGACGCATTGTTCGTCGCCGCATTTTTTTGCGTTATCCCCATAAATATAGTGATGGAAACACTTGAAATCCTTGTCTCCCGGTTGCGCTGTTTGACGCCTGTATTCGTTTTGATTATCAAGATATCGAGAGCGTGATCATGACAGTGATCGCGACTGATAATTGCCGCGACTCCTAGTGTCACTCTGGCGCGTGTTTTGTAAATAATTAATTTTAGTGTTTAACGCGGCAATTTCTTTAACTAAAATATTAAATTGTTGATCAGTTGATTGACTGTGGATAGCGACAGGATTTAGCGCACAGACTTCGGTTGGCCGTGCAGTCTCCATAATTTTATCAGCAATAGCTGCGACATTGTCCAACGTAACATCGCAGACAGTGACTACGGCGTGGACTGTTTGAGGCAGGCGATCTAACCACAAAATTTTGATTGTGTCCTCTGGAATTTTGTTCCTTCTGAGTTCTCGCATTTTGCGAAGAAGTTGAGTGGGTCGTTGATCCCCTAGCTCGACTTTCGTAAGTAACGTATGTAATTGCTTGGACTCAGACTCTTCATATGCCGAAATTAATCTGTCTTTTAGAGTTTGGTATTTACCGTTCGCGGGTGGGTTCTCGAGAATGTCACTAATTTGACCTAATTCGTCTCGACCTAACTTAGCTATAACTAGTTGGTATTTGTGTAAGTCACCTGCTTTTTGTGCACCGATTATGGCCTCGAACTGGTGGGACCATAGTCGTGGACGCGCTGCCCAGAAGTCGGCGATGCGGGAGTTGATGGTGGTCGTCCCCGTCTCTAGCGGCTGGTGCTGGTCTATGGTATAACACGGACCAGCTTGCTGAGGTGCGTAGATGCTGCCAGGTGCGGCGCCAGCCGTTGTGGTTGTGTGCTCAGGATCGACAGTAATTTTGTAGTCAGCGGCAGCAGCAGATGTAGGGTTGGACATTTCGAAAGTTCGTAAAACAGTTCACAGTAACAACACTAAAGATGGTCTGAGTCTGTATTAAATGCAATTGCACTCGCGGGTGCAGAACCGTATTTTTAAAATCACGTCAGGGTCACCAATATAGAACTCTTGTTGGGACGTGACTTAGGTTCTATGAAGTTAAATGTTCATTCAGTGGTACACATGAGTTTAATAAAATGATATTAAAATGAACACGGTAGGTACAATAACTGATATTAGATTAATTATGAAATGACGCGGTAGGTAACGACAGTGTTCCCGCCAGGGTTGCGGGTTGTTCGAAAGAGTTACCGTGGCCCTGGCACAGGCAACTGAAGGAACACGGGTGGGTTTTAGTCAGTAGAAGTCTGACACGCCCTCCCGCTCCACCCAGAGCGGGAGAAGTTATTTGATGATTTCCCACCCCAAAAAAAAAAAAAAAGGTAACGACAGTGTTGTGTGTTGTCGTGACGTCGACTGACGACTGTTGACTGTGTCTGAACTTCGCAGACATGCAAGTTATAGGCACTTAAGCTCATGTGTGTGCATGTGTGGTTCCATACCACTCGTCCAATGTTGCCGTGCGTATGCATCGTTTGACGTATGAAACCGGGCACAAGTCGTAGTCAGGCTTTCGTCTGGAAGTTTCAGCGGCTCTTTTGGATAATTCATCGGCCCTCTCATTTCCTACCAGCCCTGCATGGGCTTTAATCCAAAACAAGGTCATGGCCTTGTTTTGGTTAGATAGGGATCTGATATTAGCTCTTGCCTCCACCGCCAGTGGGTGGTGTCGGTCATAGTTTTTAACGGTTTGAAGAGCTGCCATGGAGTCGCTGAAAATTCCAAACGATTGCGCGCTGTGCTTCAGTATCTCCCTGGTTGCGACACATATCGCCAGAAGCTCGGCCTGGTAAACGGTGGAGTAATGTGGGAGGGCTAACTTGAGAGCTTTGGTTTCCGCATTATTGCTCCACATGGAGAGAGCTGCCCCGACCTTGCCTCCAATTTTGCTCCCATCCGTGAAGATACGAACCTCAAGTTCATTCTGGTGGTCTTCAGGGTAAAAGGTGTTCGCTAGTAGTTCCACAGAACCCTTCATGTCCAGAACCTCTCCGTCCTTCACCAGCGGCTGGTCCTCTCCCCTTTCCTTAGTCCTTCCTATCACCCGGTAGATTCCTTCCCAAACCCCCTCTTTGTCCTGTTTTGCGCAGAAGTTCTTCGAACTCTCGGCCATGTCTTTGGCTGCTTCTGATTCATACTCGAATTTCTGTTTCAGGTACTCGTCGACAACCTGCGACCTTCGGACAGGTGCAGCACACCTGATCTTGCGTTTCTTGGTTACGACTTGTTGCTTCATCCTCTCGAGTTTCTCAGACCACCACGGTAAAGTGAGCACTTCCTTAGTCTTTTTTACTGGCATTGATGATGTGCACGCGTCTCTTATTATTTGTGTGTATTTGTTTATAGGCGTTCTCCCTCCTTTGGAGGGAGTCCGGTGGGGCGATGTGGGCGTCAGGTGGGGGGCGCTGCCGAGGTCCGTGGAAGAACACGGCCTCGGTGGCGGCGGATCCTCCCCGCGATCAAGGATCCGCCCGTCGAGGCCAAGTTGGCCGCCTCCCTGAAACTCCCCTCCCGGGCGGTGAGGAGAGTGTCGTCCGCGTAGCAAACGACACTCGTGCCTCGGAGGAGAGTTCCCCGCAGGAGCCAATCATAGCCGACGTTCCAGAGGAGAGGTCCTATGACTGACCCCTGTGGAACGCCGGCCTCAACGGCGTACCGCCGGACTTGGCCAGTCCTATTTACCAGGAGGATCGCCCGATCCTCCAGGTAGCTGGCCAGCAGACTGTGCAGGTATCGAGGCACTCCGTGGAATCGGAGCGCCTCTAGAGTGGGGATCGGAGTTGAAGGCGTTGGCTATGTCGAATGACACAGCCAACAATCCGTCCCCTGCCTCCATCGCCTCCTTCGCCTACCCATTAAGGCAGGCCAGCGCGTCCACCGTGGAACGCTCAGCCCGAAAACCGAACTGAGCATCCGACAAGTCCGGCCCGATCCCGCGCAAATGGCCCTTTAGGCGAGCAGCGATTATCCCCTCGAACATTTTGCCGACCTCATGGAGCAGAACGATGGGCCGGTATGCCGAGGGGGAGTCTGCGAGGCGGCCCTCCTTGCGAAGGAGGCACAACTGTCCCTCCTTCCACGGTTTCGGGAACCTCCCAGATGCAAGGCATGCGCTGAAGAGGTCCCGAAACCTCTCCTCCATTTGAGTGGCAGCGATCGCCACCACTCTTGCGGGAACGCCGTCGGGGCCTGGAGCTGTCTTCTTGGCGCGGATATGGAAAATCGCCGCGCCAAGTTCCGACTCCGTGACAGGAGGGGCCTCCTCTTCTTCCTCGTCGTCTGACGGGGCTATACCTCGTGGTGGGCCCATCACTGGCGGGGTGAAGTTGTCCCTGCACGGGAACAGGGAGTGAACCACCCCGTCCAGAAATGCGGGCTCCAGGGTCTCGGCAACCGGGGGACCAAAGGGGCGCAATTTGTTGCGCGCCGCCTTATATGGTCTCCCGTAGGGGTCGTTGTCGAGACCCTCCAGCAGCTCGGCCCTCGCAGAGTCTCTGGCGGCGGCGATGGCCCGATCGAGGACCATTTTTGCCTCCATGTATACCTCATAGAAGTGGTCCTCGTCGGCCCGGTCCCGTCGACGCCGCCGCCGGCTCCGCGTATAGGCCCTCCTTGCCTCCACACACGCTGCTCGAAGCCCCGCCAGCACCACCGACCACCAGTCCACGGCGCGTTTGGGTAGTGGTCGTCGGCGAGACTTCCTCAGTTGCCCCGCTACGGCGTCCACATCCAAGCTGGCGGTAGGCGGCGACAGCCAGTCCTGGATGAACGTCGCCTCCGCCGCTGCCTCCCTGTCCATGCGGGTTAGGGCCCACCGCGGGAACGGTGATCGCCCCGAGAGGAGCTGCATCTCACCGGGGCCACTCGTAGAGATGTCGAACCGAATGTAGCGGTGGTCCGACATGGTCTCCACAAGGTCCACCCGCCAGTTCAACACGCGCGCGGCTAACCCAGGGGTAGCGAAAGTGACGTCCACTATCGAGCCACCCTGACGCCGCACGCATGTCTGGATGCTTCCTCTGTTCAAGAGGGAGAGTCCAGAGGAGGCAGCCCACATGTCCACTGCCCGCCCGCGATGGTTGGTGGCCGAGTTGCCCCACGTCACCGACTTGGCATTCAGATCTCCCAATACGGAGACCTGACGCGGCGCCGCCCTGCCGACCACGGCGGCCAGGACTCCGAGATAGTTCTCGAAGTCCTGGAGAGGGCGGTTTGGGGAGAAATAGACGCCCACGAGGGCTATCTCTCCCCACGCGGCGGCCACGTATCCCGGTCCCCTCTCTAATAGCAAGAGGGGACGGGAGTCGCCGTCCTCGTCACCCAGCCAACTGCAGGGGATCGAGTAGGGCTCGGCGACCACCGCTACGTTCACCAACCACTCAGCCATGGCCTGCACCAGCAGGTCCTGGGCCGCTCTGCAGTGGTTGGTGTTCGTCTGGAGGATGCGGTGATTGGAAACCATTAATCTGACATCGCACCCCCCTCCTCAGCTACCGCCGCTGGAGCTGGAGTTACAGCGGCGGCGACAGCGGCGGTGGCGGCGACAGGGTGAACCTGCGCCAGCACTATGCCTTTCCTCCTGGGTGGCTGGCAACTCCTGCCCCCCATCCTGTGCCCCGCGGGACGGCCACTGGCAGCACACGCCGGGCAATGTAGCGTGGTAGCGCTGCAAGTGGCACTCCTGTGTCCCTCCTGTCCGCACTGGAAGCAAGACTCTCCCCAGTCGGACTTGGAGTCGTACCTTCACCGTATCGGGCGGTAGGAGACGCCGTCGTGTCACGACTGTGGCGCGGCGGAGGACATGGCGCAGCACACTCTCGAGGTGTGCCCGTCGTGGTCCGAGCCGCGCCGCAGTCTCACGGCGGCGATCGGAACGGACCTTTCGCTCCCCGGCTTGATCAACGCCATGCTGGGGGATGAGGGGTCCTGGGCGGCAGTCGCCTCCTTCTGCGAACACGTCATGTCCCAGAAGGAGGCGGCGGAGCGCGCGCGGGAGGAAGACCCTCTCGCGGCGCCGCTCCGAAGGCGGAGGAGGGGTCGAAGAAGACGTCAGTATGACAGTCATCTCCGACTCCTCCCAGGTGGAGGCCAGCAGGCAACGGGTGCGGGGGCACCCTTGCCTGTATTGCACAGGCCTCCACCAGTGTCGGACGGGAATGGCCAGGTGTTCCCGGCCATTCCCGTAGCCCCCCAGCCTGGGGGGCATGCGGGGCCCGCCAGCTAGGCGGGCATGCGCCGGGAGGGTTGTGGAAGTAAAGGCTGAGCCGGTTTCCCATGGCCCTCCCATCACGGCGATGCGGGAACACCGCTGAGTTTTAGTGGGTATACTGCCATTCTGGCAGGGAGTCCCACATACTCCGTGTCGTCCCCCGACGAGCGGAGATGCGTAATGTCATTTCTCAGCGACAAAAAAAAAAAGTTAGGTTAGGTTTTTTTTTTTTTTTTTGAGATGCACCCGTCATCACAGGGCATTGCTTTGTTTCCACTGGCTTGGTTGACCAGTGCCTTTATTAGAACTTCGGTGTATTGACAAAACTACAGAGTTGCATAAGCTCTTACACCTATAATTTACACTTATTATTGTTTTATCTTATAATTACTCTTTAACCTTGTTATTTTATTCTATTAAACAGTGCTTTGTTTTGACCTATTTCTTAACTATTTCTATATAAACTTTACATGCCGAGCCTATTTATCTTAGTTAGTCAATTGCTTATATTCTATATGCCTTTTTTGTGCTATACATTGTACAATTTTCTACTTAATTTTATTGTAAACTAATGCTTATTTAGTGTGTTACTTGATGTGTGTGTGAAGATAAATAAAAGTTTGTACACTGACACAGCGAATTTTACAGTTTATTGTAGAACGTAGTACAGTAGGTATACACAGGTTTTATAGTCCACAGCACAGTAAGATTGAAGAGTAGCAAGATAACAGATAGAAGGAGTAGACAGATAGTAAGCACAGTGAAAGGTTTGAAAGTTCGTTAGCTATTGTAGCGGGCGCACGACAGCGGACCAAGCGACACAGTGGTCACTCGAAAGGCGATAAGCTGACTGGCGGGCCGCCGCTGTGCACTGATGCGCGGGCGCGGCTCTGGAATGCGAGCTCCCACCTCGCGCGCTAAACAATGGAGCGATCAGGCGGCCGGCCGTCTCGTTCACTAATAAGAAACCTGGTTTGCTTGTCCGTCCGCTTAAACAAAATTATTTAGGTATTTTTACATTTTGATATTTTATAACAAACAATTATTATTTATTAATTAATACTAGTTATTAATCTATGCCACACATATAAATTTATTTTATAACATAGTTATACATTTTATCTTGTTTTATTTTTATTATTTACAATTTTGGCTATAGTTTTACAGAATTTTATAAATTTGCCACGCACATCTTTGTTCGACAGGATTTCTGCAATATTTTTGGTGTCTATTTTATAATTAATTTGCTGTTCTAGGTCGTACCTTTCTTTACCATAGATTTGACATTCCGTCAGCACATGCACTACACTCTCATTGTCCCCTGTACCGCAAGGGCACGCCGGACTCTCCTTGCACTTGAACCGGTTCAGATACTCGGAGAATCCGCCATGCCCCGTCAGCAGTTGCACTAACAACGGATCTAGATTTATTTTCCTAACCGTACGATACGCATGTCTAGCATTTGGTAGGAATAATTTGGTTGTTGCCCCTGTTAGTCCCACTCTGTACCTTGTGTCCCACTCGCCAAGCGTAGCCTCGTTTCTCTCCATTCCTGCGTGGGCCTTAATCCAAAACAGCTTTATGGTTTTCCCACGGTTTGTCGCCTCCTGGATTCCACAGCCAAGGGATGGAGAGAAACGCCTCGAGTGACTGCTTCCAGCGCTGATCTGGAGTCACTATAAATTGTAAATTTTTCCTCGGACCTATGACTGCTGATAATTTCAGTTGCCTTAGCTAGGGCAAGTAACTCGGCCTGAAACACGGTGCAGAACTGTTCCAGTCTGTATTTACGGGTCATGGTCTCTGCGCCACCTCTCCAAACGGAAAATGCCGCGCCAACTTTGGCCTCTATTTTGCTACCATCCGTGAAGAGTGCGTATTGTCTCCTAATTTGGCAAGTTCTGCCCCGCTGTTAATTTGATCGAATTCGATACAGTTGTGTAAGTGTGGGTGAGGTGTTGCGATGTAGGGTACCGGTGTCTCGACGTCACGGTCCCCTATTACTCTATGGGAATGTCCTTTCTTTATTTCAAAAGGACAGGCTGCTTCTCTGATTCTCATGTCCAGTGGAAGCAGTCCTGAGAGTATAAGGGCCGAGTTTAGGGATGTGGTCCTATACGCTTTGACAATTTTTTGTGCGAATCCTCTTTGTACTTCATTTAAGTGCTTCTTGGTCATTTCTTTGTCCGTCGCCGGCGCCCAGACACTGGCTGCGTACAATATTATGGGCTCTATTACTGCTACGTAAATTGTTCTGGTTATCTCCGGCGAGATCCTCCATTCTACCTTGGCTGCCCTAGCCAGCTGTTTGTAAATGTTCAACGCTTTGCGGCAAACATTTGCCACATGTGCGTTGAACGTAAGTTTGTCGTCGATAGTCATACCTAGTATTTTTATGTCCTTTGACATGGTTATCTCTGTCCCCCCCATGCGCAGGAGTGGCGTGTCTTACTTAAGCCTATTCGTAATTATCATCGCTTTAGTTTTTTGAGGTGCAAATTTAAGCTTATTCACTTCACCCCACTCCTGGACATGCTTTAGGGTCGTGTTTGCCTGTCTCTGTATTTCGAGTGCTGTTTCGCCGGAGAAAACCAAAACAACATCGTCCGCAAACGCCTGACAGTAGTCTCCTCTCTTTTCTAGGCTATTCAACAGAGGATCCAGCAGCAAGTTCCAAAAGGTGGGACCGCCTATAGGTACCTGGACACATCCTTTTGTTGTGGCTTTCTCAAACGTGGCACCGGCGTATCTAACCTGGACTTTGCGATCCGTCAGATAGCTATCGAGGACTTTTCGTATATTCCTTGGGCATTTTGTGTCTACGAGTCTGCATCTAATTGCGGGCCACCAGGCGCCATCGAAGGCGCCCTCTATGTCTAGGGACACCACAACGACCAATTTCTTTTCTGACAGCTTTTGTCTTATGTGTTTCACTAGGTCATAGAGGGCGTCCTCGGTGCCGCGTTGTGGTGTAAATCCGTACTGCCTTTTGTTCGCTTCCTTCAAAGTATGCCATCTAACTCTCCTGATCAGCATTTTCTCCCAAATCTTTCCTAATACCGGCAAAAGGCCAATCGGACGATATGATTTGGGTATAGTGTAGTCCTCCTTTCCTGGTTTACGCAGGACTACCACTACTGCTTCTTTCCATATGGTAGGGAAGTGGGAGAGGCTCAGGCACTTATTCAGAAGCGCTAAGAATAATTCTGGATTACAAGCGATAGCTATTCTGCATATATCCGCTGTGAGCCCATCTCGCCCGGGTGCCTTCTTTGGGTTGAAGCTATCTGCAGCCCATTTAAGTTCATCCAACGTGAATGGGGGGTCAAATGATTCATCATCTTCGCCCTCATTCACACGGTTCGCCTTTTCTCTTATCATCTTATGGGCTACATTGTCTTTTTGAGCTTCGTCTTCCGGGTAGAAGGTTTCTGACAATGCCTTGGCAGACTCTTCTCCTTCCAGTACTTTGCCATTTTGGACCATTGGTATGTCTTCTTGCCTTGATGTTGTGCGGCCTATTACTCTATAAATCCCGTCCCACATACTTTCCCTGTCTTGCTTTTGGCAGAAGGTCTTCCAGCTGTCTGTACTTGTATTGTTCGTGAGCTGCAAGTATTCCTCTTTGACTGAGAGGTATTTCTGGAGAACTCCCTCTCGGCGCACTGCTGCTGCATTTTTCAGCCGTCTTTTGTATCTCTTTACTTCCTGTTTTTTCACTGTTAATTCCTCGGTCCACCAAGGCAGTCCTGCTCGCTTCTTGTCCATTATTTTTGGTATGTGTTTTTCACTTGCTTCTTATATTGCTTTCGTGTATTCTTCTATTTTCTCATCTAGTTCTTCTTTCGTTACGATTTTTTCAACTTCTTCTTTGTTTACTTCTTTATTTGTCCATAGCTGGTAGAGTTCTTCTCGGAACTCTACCCAGTTAGCTTTCCTCGTGTTGAATTTTCTTGTTGTTCTTTTTATTTCTACTCCTTTTGACTTTTTAAGATTCACTTCGAACAGGACTGCCTTGTGGTCGGAAATTGTTATATCTCCATCTAGTCTCCATTTAACGACCTTATCAAGCATGTCCTCAGTACAGACAGTTATGTCGACGCAGCTAGTAAACCGTCTGCCTCCTCTGTGGTAATCAAATGTGGGTTCTGTTCCGATATTCAGGATACAGAGTCCCATTTGGTCCAATGCACCCGCTAGTTCTTTTCCTCTTTGGTTTGTCTCTCTACTTCCCCACCAGATATTCCAGGCGTTTACATCCCCCCCTAGTATCGTGCGCTTCCCTCCAACTGAGTTCATGATCTTATGGATATGATCGATGTCGGCCTCTATGCTTCCATCTCCTTCAAGGTACACGGAGATAACAGTGATTTTCCAGGCCTCTGTTTTTAGTTGCGCTACAACTATGTTTTCCGTTGTTAGCGTTAGGCAATGGGTCACGTCAATGTTGTTGTCAAACAGTACAATTGCGGACTTGTTTGTCTTAACTGTATTCTTTTCGCACTGTATCGTCCGCGCACCTTGTAAACATTTTAGTTTCTTTGCGGATCCCGTATATGGTTCCTGCAACATTGCGAAGGCAATCTTTCGTTTTGTTGCCTCCATTACAAGCTCCTCTGTTGCCTGGCGACATCTTTGCAAGTTGGCCTGAATTGCACGATACTGATAACTTCTGTTTACGTTTGCATCTGGGACCACCTTAGCAGTACGCCACAGTGGATCTTGCCAGGTTTTCCCATTTTTTACGGACGGGGCACTCTACACTAAAGGCGTTATGATTGGTCACTTCTAACTTGGCTCTCTGGCAGTTCCGACACGAAGGCGGCTCTGCAGCAAGCCAGTCGGCACAGTTTGCTCTAAGGTGCAGTCCACCGCAGTGACTACATAGGTCTTCTGTGTCTTTGCATAGACGTTTGCCGTGGCCATACCCCAAGCATCCGGTACACTGCACCAGTGGCGTCTGATCTTCAACGCGTACTCTCTGGAGATCTATACGGAGCTTCTCTAACTCTATAGCCCTCCTCCAGATTGTGGGAGATACACTAAGCACAATGTGAGTCAAGTGTGGATTGCGCGACTTCCTCCGATATCTTATGGTCATTCTCTGATCCACATTTTCGAGGCCGTGAAAGAGTTCCCGATTTTGATTCTTGACCGCTTGGAGGACTTCCTCATCGGTGTGCATCAGGAGTACATCCCTCAAAATCAATAACGGGTCCTTGTTCTTTACTTCTTCGACGTCGAGGTTGACTCCATCTTTTTCCCATCTCTCCTTAATTTTGCTTCTATCTTCTGTTGTTTCAAAGCCCATTATGATCTTCCTATCCTTTGCCTTCCTCACTCGCTCTACCTTAATCCATCCTTCCTTTGCATCAACGGCCTTCCTAACCCGGTCTAAAACCTCATCCCCGGTTTCATTTACATCTTTTGATGCCACTACAATAGAGTGCAATGCGCTCCGCGTGTGTGGCAGTTTCTCGCTTGGAGTTATATTTTTGGGACGGACTTTTGGTATATCCGCGAGTTTTTCCTTTATCTGTTCCATTTCCCTGACAGTCTTGTCAATTTTTTCACCTTGTTCTTTTAGGAGTTTTATTAACTCCTTTCCTTCTTTATCCTTGATGTTTTCTTGCACTGGGTTTGGTTTTATTGTCCCTGTATTTATATCCTTTTTTTCCTCTATTGTGTTAACACCCATTTCCTTTGTTACAGGTAACTTCGGTTTGGCTGCTGCTGTTGCTGTCCCTGTCTTTGCTGCTGACGTTGCTTCCGCCGTAGCTTCCTTAACTAGTTGGTACAAAGAGTCCACTCCCGCAATAATTCCAGCCTTCAGATCTGCCCTCAGATTGCGAGACTCGTTAACACAGTGTTTTAATCTCTGAAGACAGTTCCGTGCCTGAGATATATGGTTTATGGAGTTTACAGGTGCCTGTGGCGTCCCGGAAAGTTTACCAGAAGCTCTACATGTCGCGACTTGCGACTCCTGAGAGGGCACTGAACTCTGTTTGGTTTTCCGAGGTGACACCGTTGTCGACAAATGGGCTGTTTTAGGTGAGTGTGGGTGTGTTACTGAAGGGCAGGATTTTGTATTTATTGTCACCGCCTCCCATTCTCCGATGCTACGCCTCGTGTTTGAGGCTTGTGTCATTTTTTGTGGGGAAGGTCCAGCCTTCTCTGTGTCCGTCATGGGCCTCTGGGTGGGAGGTTTCGGTAGTAGCGGTCTTTTTGGCAGGTGTTCTAATTGTAGCTGACATTTTGCAGAGCCTAAGTCAACTATGTCCAATTGTTAATATAATAGTTTTGTAAATATAAAACAACGTACTTGTCGGTCCTTCGTTCAAAAGAACGGGGCAAGCAAGGAAAAAAAAGAAAAAAAAAAAACCTTGAGAGTCGATATAAAATCACGAGCCCTCTCTAATGACCCCAAACACGGAGGAATTACCCCAAGGGGTTCCGGAGATATTCAAGTTTTAAAAAATTGGTTTTTTGCCAAGATGGCGGCCAAAATGTGGTTACAAGAGGTTTCTCCGGAACCACCGGTCCAAAAACCTCGGGGTTTGGGCTCTCCGCACTTGGCTCGGTGCGACCAATCCACCGAAAATTATTAAAAATAAATAGGGGGTGAAAATAGAGGGTAGCCTGCAGAGCTCGGCGTTAAAAACGGGCTATCTTGCTCCGTTCCCGAGATACGGGCGTTTTAATATTAATCTAGTCGGCGGATAAAGGGAGGGGGTGGGAAATAGTTCCAGGGGGAGGGTATAATATATGGGTTATATTATATACGTACATACAATGATAATAACAGCAACCTGTGATCCTTGTGAGGGCGGGGAGGGGGCTTTTGACAATTAAATTATCATTATTAAAAATAAAAAGGGGGTGAATATAGAGGGTAGCCTGCAGAGCTGTGAATATAGAGGGTAGTCTGCAGTATGTGATTTGCGTGTTTGTTCGTAACCTACGAATTACACCATAAGCTGCCCGAACATCAGGGAAGAATAACTTAGTGATGGACGCGGTGCTACTGGTTTCATATCTGCGATTCCATTCATCAAGCGTCGTCAAACGTATACTTCGCTTGATGAATGAAATCGGACATTGATCGTAGTCTGCTTTTCTTTTGGAGTTCTCAGCGGCATCCTTTGCTAACTGGTCGGCTCTTTCATTTCCCAGTATTCCCACGTGTGCTTTGATCCAGAACAAGTTTACCCGCTTGTTCTGGCGGGATGCGGATCTAATATTTTCCCTAGCTTCCATAGCAAGAGGGTGGCACGAATCGGGATTTGTTATTGTTTGTAGAGCCGCCATTGAGTCGCTGAAAACTCCGAAAGAAGAAGCCTTCAGCTTATTTATTTGTTCAGTTGCCCTTGCTATTGCTAGGAGTTCAGCCTGGTAAACCGTGCAGTAGTTTGACAGAGCAAGCTTGTGGGCTCTGGTCTCAGCTTCACCTTTCCATATGGAGAGTGAAGCGCCAACCCCTCCTCCAATTTTGCTCCCGTCAGTAAAGATGCGGACGTCTAAGTTATAGGTGTTGTTCAGTTGCTCTTGGATTACCAGGCTGTCGAATTGTAGGATGATGTGTTCCACGTGAAGGGGATCATCGATCACAGCCGTCATTCCTCCGTGTACCTCTGCGTTGCTCTCCGAGCATTGGAAGCTGAAATCTTCCTCGTAAGCTGGGTGAGGCCTCGCCAGGAAGCACACTTTCTTCTCAACAGATCGGTCTCTAAGAACTGGTTGAGGTTTTCCTCTCTTTGCCTCGTAAAGGGATGCTGCTTTTTTGACTCTCAGGTCAAGTGGCAGCAATCCTGTTAAGATTAGAGCCGAGTTCAGAGACACCGTTTTATACGACATGCTAATCTTTTGGGCGAAACCCCTCATAACTGAGTTTAGCTGGTTTTTGATGTATATCTTATCCACCGCTCTGGCCCATACGCTAGCTGCGTATAGGATAATTGGCTCCACAACCGCAGTATAGATAACCCTCACTACTTCCGGGTTTAATCTCCAGGTTACCCTAGCTACGCCGGACAGCTGCCTAAAGATATTGATGGCTTTTTTGCAGACGTATGTTACGTGGCTTCGGAAGGTCATCTTCCGGTCTATTATTATTCCTAGCAGCTTGATCTCCTCAACAAGCACAATGTCGACCCCCCCTATGCGCAGCCGTGGTGTGTCGAATTTAAGCTTCTTAGTTAGCAGCATAGCGTGAGTTTTATGTGGCGCAAACTTTAGTTTATTTCGAACACCCAACTGCTGTACATGCGCCAGGCTGGCATTGTCCTCAATCTCCAGATTCACAGCTGTTTTACCAGAAAATATAAGGACCACGTCGTCTGCAAATGCCTGACAGTAGGTGTTCCTCTCTTCCAGTTCGTCCAGTAGCGGGTTCAGCAGGAGGTTCCAGAACGTAGGCCCCGCGATCGATCCTTGTACGCATCCTTTTGAAGACCTTTTCTTATATTCGGCTCCAGCATATCTCACCGCGACTCTTCTGTTGTCTAGGTAGCTTCCCACCAGTTTTCGGAGGTTGATTGGACAGTGTTTCTTCGCCAGGCGACTTTTTATTGCTGGCCACCACGCACTGTCGAACGCTTCTTCTATGTCTAGCGAGACAACTACCACCAGGTTCTTCTCCTTCAACTTTAAATCGATATATTGTGTCATGTCGTACAGAGCATCCTCCGTACTTCGTTGCGGCACAAAACTGTATTGCCGTGGATTCATTCGAGGAAGCATGTGCCACCTTAATCTCCGAACAAACATCTTTTCTAATATTTTTCCGAGGACAGGCAGAAGTCCAATCGGTCGGTAAGATTTTGGATCGGTATAATTATCCTTCCCAGGTTTTCTCAATACGACAACCGTCACTTCCTTCCACTTTTCCGGGAAGCAGGACAACTTGAGGCATTTGTTTGTAAGGGCCAAAAACACTTGTTCATTATTACTAATGGCGGCCTCGCAGATATCAGCAGTGAAACCGTCAGGGCCCGGCGCCTTCTTCGGGTTAAAACTCCTTGATGCATACTTAAGCTCGGCAAGAGTGAAGGGTGGATCTATTTTGTCCTCTGATTTGACTTCCTCCGAGCGTACAGCTGCTTCTCTTATCTTAGCGTGCTCGATGTTGTCTTCTTTCTCATCATCATCGGGGAAGAAGGTTTCCGCCAGGAGCCTGGCGGACTCACCTGGGTCTAATGCCTCACCATTGTGAACCATTGGCTGATCTTCGTGTCTCTTCTTTGTCTTTAGGATAACTCTATATATGCCATCCCAAACGCTCTCCCTGTCCTGCCTACCGCAAAAGCCCTTCCAGCTTTCAGTTTGTGCCTTGCATGCTTGTAACTCGTACTCTTCCTTGGCTTTCCAGTACTCCATCACAACCCATTCTCGACGGCGCGGAGCTGCGCAACGGATTCTTCGCTTTTTCGTGGACATTGAATTTTTGAGCTGATCGAGTTCTTTGTTCCACCATGGCAAGTATATTTTATCTATTTTCTTTATTCTAGGTACTGTCTTGTCGCAAGTTTCTGTAATAAGTTCTGTTAAGTCCTCTGTACATTTTTCTAAGCCTTCCAAACTGTTTATATTATCTATGTATGTTTTATCAATTTTATTTTCCCGCAATGATTTTGTCAGTTCTTCCCGAAAACTTCCCCAGTCTGCTTTTTTTGTATTATATACTCTAGTATTACCGTACCTAATTTTATTTCCAATTCCTTTCTTTGTTGTGATTGTAAGTACAATTGCATTATGGTCCGAGCTCGTCATATCCGTCTCCACTCTCCATTCTTCCACGTATCGAAGCATGTCATCTGAACAAGCAGTGATGTCTACTGTACTCTTGAACCGCTTTCCTCCTCGAATGGTGTCAAATGTTGGTATGTTCCCGCAATTGAGCAAATGGAGGTTAAGTTCATCTAGGGTTCCAGACAGAATTCTTCCTCTTTCATCCTCTCTCTCACTTCCCCACCATGTGCTCCATGCGTTCACATCACCTCCCACCAGTAATTTTGCCCCTTCTGTCTTTGACACTATTTCCCTCAGCTGGTCGAGGTATGGTTCTATATCGAGGTATTCCTCAAAGTAGACGGACGCTACCACAGTAGTGGTGTCCTCCACTGTCAACCTCGCTACCGCTATATTTTCGGTTGTCAGCGTTGGGCACGCCACTGCGTCTACTCTACTATCGAATATGACTATTGCAGCTTTGATGTTTTTGTCGGCTGTTTTTGCTTTCATTTCCCCTTTCGCTCCAATATAGGGTTCTTGTACGAGAGCATACCTTATATTTCTGCGGCCGGCTTCGAGTATGAGTTCCTCAGTTGCTAATTTTTTCTTCTGGAGGTTTGCCTGCACGACTCGACACTTTATTTCATCCGATTTTGCACCAGTCTCCGTCACCACCTTAGCAATATGCTACCGATGATCTAGCCAGCGCATCCCACTTTTTCCGTGTCGGACTCTCATTATCAAAGGCATTATGTGCTGCGTCTTTCTTACTTAGGCTGCAATTTCTGCACTTTGGTTCTTCGTTGAGGGTGAACACTGAACATTCTGCTCTAGTGTGCGGTTCGCCACAGTGGCTGCAGAGGACTGCTGGTTCTTTGCAGTATTTTCTGCTGTGGCCGTATCCTAGGCACTTTGTGCATTGGATCAGCGGGCTCTGGTCTCTAACAACCACCCTCTGCAGATCCACATGGATTCGGCCCACCAAGGTCAACCGCTGCCAAATCACTGGCTTTACGCGCAACACCACGTGACTCGTCAGCCGATTTCTCGCCCTTCGCCTATACGTGACCCTGATGTCACCCTCTCCAATTTCGGCTCCTTCCAGGAGGTGTCCGTTCTGGGATCCGATTGCCGTCACCAAGTCGTCGTCAGTTACGTAATTCATTAAGTCCCTGACGACCACAAGCGGGTTCTTATTAACAGCTTCCTCTACTTTCAGATCCCCCCTGGAATTTCTGAGTTTTGCCGATACCTTACCTATCTCATCTTTTTCGGAGCAGCTTATTACCACGGACTGGTTTCTTGCTCTGCGCAGATGGTCAATCCTTATGCCTGTACTCTTAGCATCAACAGTCGCACGAATTTTATCGACTACGTTTTCTGATGTGTCGCCTACGTGTGATGACGACACTATGATCGAGTGCATATTGTTCCTTTTTGATGGCTCTAGCGGCTTTGCTGCAACCTGTGCGTATGTTCCTAAGATACCCAATCGAGCTTCTACATTCTCAGTTTGTGTTTTCGTAACCGCCTTTAGTTCTTTGATTTCTACCATCTGCGCGTCGATTTTTTCGCTAAGCTCGACTTTTGATTTTTCTATTTTGGAAGGAAGTTCTTTCTTTTCATTTTTCTTCATAATGTCTTTGACTTCCAAGATTTCACTTAATATCCTCATATTGATATCTTCTGTGTGTCCTGCCTGCTTATTTACTCTCTCTCCTTTATCTTTTTCTTCTGTTAAATCCGGTCTATCCATTCTCTTTACGATTTCATAGAGTGATTTTAAGCATTCTATCACAGTCTGTTTGATGGTGGCCTTTATATTTCCTGACACATCCAGTTGTGCCCTCGCCTTAAGCATGAGGGCGCGCGCCTCAGCAACTGGTGCAGAGAGTTTTGGCTTCTGTGTAGGAGAAGATCTCGATTTTTCCTCGATTTCGGTGATGCTCTTCCGCACCTGAGTGGTTTTCGAGGGGCCCGCCCTCGCCCCGTTATCTCCGGCTTGCGGAGCGTCAGATTTTGGTGGCGTACGCATCATTGTTTATTTTTGAGATAAGCCAGAGGTCTAAATAGCGTATTAAAATAAAGGACGATGGTGTATAATAAAAAGTCGTCAATAAGGATGATACACATAAACATGATAGAAACAGACAAAAGCATACTAAATATCAGTAACTATAAACTAGCTTCTTGTTTCTGTAGGAATAACCGGCGTGGTGGGTCTTGTATCTTAATAGAAAAATCGCTACAATATGCATCAATAAATGATCTAAGTAATTACTCAGTTGAAAATATCATCGAATGTTCTGCTATAGAGTTACTAGACCATAAAATATACGTCATATGCATCTACAGACCTCCAAGGCCAAACACAGATGATATAAATATATTCTTTAGAAACCTAGACTCCCTTCTTGGTCGATTTTGTTATGGTAAAAAGAAAGTTATAATTTGCGACGATTTTAATATAAATTTGCTTAAGAAAACTTACGATGCAACTGAATTTATGCAAATTTTGCACAGTTACAACTTAAAATTAGGCATCAACGAACCAACACGATTGTCAAGTAAAACATGCATTGATAATATTATATTTAATATTAAGGGATGTTCCGCAAAGGTTATTGAATCTGCACTTTCTGATCACACTGCTCAGTTGCTCACATGTCCAGTCAAATCTAGTTTTCTCCTTAAATCATGGAACATAGAAAAAAGAGACTACTCTAAAGAGAACATTCGTAAATTCAAAGAATGCATAAATTCTCTTCATTTCAATAACGTTTTTGACAATACAGATCCAAACCTAGCATTTGACGAGTTTTATGAATTATTCTACCTATTTTATAATCTTTGCTTTCCCACTATACAGATAAAAATATCAGCAAGATCTCGCCCTCGGTGGATTACAAAAGGTCTTAGAATGTGCTGTAAACGTAAGCGACAACTTTTGTGGGACTACAGAAAGAAACCTACAGAAAATAATAAAACTAAATTCTTAACTTTATCCTCACGATTAAATCAGATCATTAAGTTAACGCAAAAGTCTCGCAATGATAATTACATAAAAACTGCCCGAAATAAATCACAAGCCACTTGGAAGATTATAAATACCAATAAACTAAATATACCAAAGGATCAAATACAACAGATTACTGTAGATTGTAATATAATAACTGACCCTGAACAGATTGCAAACCATTTTAATAATTTCTTCATCGATAAAACTAAAACTTCCGTATCAAACCATTCAAGATGCCGAATCCCGTTCGAACCAAACTCAATATTTATGCGTCCAACTATACCAGAAGATATATACAAAATAATTAAAGCCCTAAAGAACACAAATAGTACCGGATATGACAATATATCAACAAAAGTTTTAAAGCACGTATCCATTAAGTTATCATCTATACTTAGTCATATAATAAATTTAAGTATAGCAAATGGAGTCTACCCAGAAAAGTTAAAATTAACTCTAATTAAGCCTTTATTTAAAAAAAATAATAAAAATGACATGAGCTGCTATCGTCCAATAGCGCTTATACCAGTCATATCGAAGATATTCGAGAAAGTGATCCATGATGGTATTTACAGTTACTTTGAAAGGAAAAACTTACTTTGTAAAGAACAGATTGGCTTTCGTAAAAATAAATCAATTAATATAGCAGTATACAGGGTGTTTGGTGCATCGTGTGCCAAATTGAAATGGTCGACTGGGGGGGTTCACCTTCTATCCTTTCAGACCCCTAAACACTTCTCATGCCCTGTGGCTTTTTTTTCATTGACTTTTTATTTTTTTATAAAAAAAATACCCAAATTTTGCATTCAATTACAAAATAAAAAAAATGTGTAAGTCGTAGACTCTGAATTTTAATTTTATTTAGATGTGTATTGTATTACAGTACTTTTAAATTAAAAATTAGTGACATTAGCCATCTAGTTTTTTTTTTAATTTACTCGCAAAGTTTCGGATTTCAATTAAAGCTGTCCATGTTACAGCTATTTACATGGCTATAAAAAAAAAAAAACCAAAAGCGACCGGGATCTTCCAACTCTCTCAAAAATTCTCTAGTCTATCTTCTTGCTAGTGATGTGCCACATGTCATAAAAATCTTTTTACAACTTTGTAAATTAGCTAGAATAATTGTGAATCGAGTCACAAAATATTAAATTCCAAATTCAAAAGAAAAAAGTCTTTTTGCGTAATTGTTACTTAAGTAACAGGTAAAATTTGTTTTCTCACTCTCGCGAAGTAAAATCTATCTTCTATCTCTATCTTTCTTGCATAGCGTACCTAAACTAGTTTGAACAAACGACGAACTGCCACCGACGCGGCGACGCCGTCAATCCGTCATTAGTCAGTCAGTCGAGACATCACTGCCTCTGCTACCTGACGTGTGTGTTAGTTCACCGTACTCCGCGATTTTTTCATTTTGTTACTTTGTTTTGTTGAGTTTTGTTGGTTTTTGTTACGTTTTAACTTTTGGTGTTATTGTTAAACTTTGTTGATTTTTTGTTGTTGCAATGGCGACGTTCTCTAACGAGGAATATGCTGACATCATGATGGCTTATGGAGCCGCCAATGGTGTCGCTCGTGCAGCGCAACGAATTTACCAGGAACGTTTTCCTGGTAGACGACTACCTGGCCGCAGAGTCTTCCAAGACACATACCGACGCATACGCGAGACTGGCAGTGTCACTTTTCATGAACCAAGGGGCCATATTGTGCGACATAATGTTGAAGTGGACGAGAGAATACTGGCACTTTTTGAGGAAGACCCTACAAGAAGCATCAGAAATGTGGCAGCACATCTTGATATTTCAATATGGAAAGTGTGGAAAGTTCTTCAGCAAAACGAAAAACATCCATTCCACTACACTCCGGTGCAAGGTACAGTGGCCAGCACATCAAGCTACTACACATTGACCTTGAGCGCGTTATGAGCAACGACAGCGAGAATCGTGCGAAAGAGATAAATAGCTTTTTGTCTGCTCATCTTACTTGTAATGTTTCGTGCTGCAGTGCGTACGTGAGCTAGTGTGCGTATATTCGTCGTGGTGTAGAATAAGATACTATGAGATAACAAATAGGGTACTGGGTACCTAGTAACAGGTACCTAGCTGCTTGAATAGGATCTACTTACTTGTGCTTGGATGGAACCAAAACAGAGGGACGTGTTGTATTATTATTACGCCTTTGCTTGACGCGGACTAAACACAATGACGTTTTCGAGTCTTCCTTCACAACGCGCGCGCTAGTAGGTAACATAACTGCCTACGAATCGAAATAATGGCATGGTAAAATATACGTACAGGCGGCCCACGCAAAAAACTATGAAATGTTATAAGCTATGAAAGCTTATAAGCATTTTTTTTTGTTTAAATTATCTTTTACTTAGGGCCGGTTTTTTGATCCATATTAACTCAATGGTTAAACATAGTAAATAATAGTGGAATTTTTAACGATTTCAAAAAAAGAAGTTATCAATTCGATACGTAGGTATGTATGTAATATTATTGGAAATGCGAGATCTGGCTTCCAAACAAATATACAAAATGTCATAAATGTATGTATGTTTGTCCAGGCATTTCTCCGAAACTATTAATCGGATATCGTGAGCATTTTTTTTTGCTGGCTTTCGTTTACTTCAACTTAGGGCACAGTAAAAGTTTCATCGAAATCAGTTCAGTACCTACTTTTCAAGATAATAGACTAATACGAGTACGTGTGACGGCCTGGCTTATTGATACGAGCTACGGGTGTGGTGTCAAAGGGAAAACATCTCGAAACAAGGTTCTAAGTTTCGGAAATAGTTAGGATGACCCAGCTTTCAACATTTATTAAGCACGGTTGCTACTACATGATACATTCTGAAGGTCTGATGATGACCAAGTAAGTGCTTATCGCTTCTCAATAACGGAAATAGGTTGACCCAGCTTTCAACATTTATTAAGCACGGTTGCTACTACATGATACATTCTGAAGGTCTGATGATGACCAAGTAAGTGCTTATCGCTTCTCAATAACGGAAATAGGTTGACCCAGCTTTCAACATTTATCTAATTGAGCACGGATGCTACTACATGATACTTTCTGAAGGTCCGATGATGACCAGGTAAGTGCTTATTGGTCCTCAGTAATGGAAATAGTTAGGTTGATCCAGCTTTCAACATTTATCTAATTGAGCACGGAGGCTGCTACATGATACTTTCTGAAGGTCTGATGATGACCAGGTAAGTGCTTATTGGTCCTCAGTAATGGAAATAGTTAGGATGACCTAGCTTTCAACATTTATCTAATTGAGCACGGATGCTGCTACATGATACTTTCTGAAGGTCTGATGATGACCAGGTAAGTGCTTATTGGTCCTTAGTAATGGAAATAGTTAGGAAGACCTAGCTTTCAACATTTATCTAATTGAGCACGGATGCTGCTACATGATACTTTCTGAAGGTCTGATGATGACCAGGTAAGTGCTTATTGGTCCTCAGTAATGGAAATAGTTAGGATGACCTAGTTTTCAACATTTATCTAATTGAGCACGGATGCTGCTACATGATACTTTCTGAAGGTCTGATGATGACCAGGTAAGTGCTTATTGGTCCTCAGTAATGGAAATAGTTAGGATGACCTAGCTTTCAACATTTATCTAATTGAGCACGGATGCTGCGACATGATACTTTCTGAAGGTCTGATGATGACCAGGTAAGTGCTTATTGGTCCTCAGTAATGGAAATAGTTAGGATGACCTAGTTTTCAACATTTATCTAATTGTGTACCTAGGGATGCTACTACATGATACTTTCTGAAGGTCTAATGATGACCAGGTAAGTGCTTATTGGTCCTCAATAATGGAAATAGTTAGGATGACCTAGCTTTCAACATTAATCTAATTGAGCACGGATGCTGCTACATGATACTTTCTGAAGGTCTGATGATGACCAGGTAAGTGCTTATTGGTCCTCAGTAATGGAAATAGTTAGGATGACCTAGCTTTTAACATTTATATTCCTTTACTTATATTCTATTCAAATAAGTAAAAATACGATGGTTCTACATAGTGCCGTCACTGAGATCCTATACCCGCCTTCAGATTCCACCATCAAGTAGGTGATATCATCAGTCATCTAGGTCTCCGTCCAACGAAATTTTCAAGATAGCTAAATAAAAAACGATAAAAAATAAACACAACAGAAATAATGTAGGTACTTATTAGTTTTGGACAGCTCGGCCACGCTTCACCTTACATTTTAACGACTTCAAAAATGGAGTTATTAATTCGATACGTTGTATATATGTAATATTATTGGAACTGCAATATATTCACATATGGTAATCTATTAGGGCTTCCAAACATATACAAAATTTTATAGATGTATGTATGTATGTTTGTCCACGCATTTCTACGAAACTATTAATCAGATCGCGACCATTCTTTTTTGTTGGCTTACATTTACTGCAACTTAGGGCATGAATGTTTCATCAAAATCGGTTCAGTAGTTTTCAAGATAATGGACGTGTAAGTGTGACGGCCTGGAGCTACGGGTGTGGTTTCAAAGGGAAAACATCTCAAAACCTTAGTCAAACTCTAGTGCAATATTTATAACAAAACTATTAAATACTTATTACAAACAAATATTCCAGTTTTTACTAAAAACTAAAAATTATGAAATAAAAATAATTTAAAAAAATTAAATAGACTTCAAAAAAAAACGAACTCAAAATCACGAAATAACTTTAATTTTGGAAGTCGGTGGATAAAAGACTAAAATACAGAACACCGACTTCCGAAGTTATTTCGTGATTTTGAGTTAGGTAGTTTTTTTTTTAAGTCTATTTCATTTTTTTAATTATTTTTTGGCTAAATGCGAAAGGCTGGACATGAATGAATTAGGTAACATGAATGTAGGTATTCATGGTAAAAAATTGTAACTAATGCCATTTTGGCAAACACATTAATTTAGCCAAAATTCAACCAGTAGTTACATGTTTAACCATTGGTTGAGTTAACTACGGATCAAAATACCGGCCCTTAGATAATCCTTCATTTATAGTATTTGTTGGAAAATTACCTATAAGTATTAATTAAGTAGGTATTACCTACTCATATGACATTTAAACAAGTAGGTAGGTAAGGTATACACCGTTACACCTTTAATAAGCGAAACTTCACGCTCGTGATGAATATTGATAGGTAGACAGAAAGATAATGTGATGTGAGAAAAACAATTTTTTTTTTATTTCATGCAGATTTCTATTACCTTTTCCGGGTTTTGCTATATACCTATTTACTGGCGGGCTGGGGCGGTCAGCTGTGTTCGTGCGTTCCATGCTCTTCTAAAGCCGCCTTTCCACTATGGGATATAATGTAATTTATATTATATCTCAAGATATAAATTAATATCGCTTACCGTAATTTTAAATGAAACCATTTACACTGAGATGTAATATATATTACACCTCAAACTATAAATATTTTTTCGGTCGACCGAGATATTTTCATATTATATTTCGCCTCCTCTCTCCCCGCACACCATTCCGCGCCGCTACGAATGTAAACAGTTTAAAAGATATATCTCACAGTGTGAAGATCAGTCGCGGGATATAGTTTATATCTCGGGATATATTATATATTATATCCCATAGTGACAAGGCGGCTTAAGTATTTTAACGAAATTTAATGCTAATAGGTATCAAAATAAAAGGCGGAATAACAACCTTAATCTTTATATTTTTTTAAATTAATATTAATATAGGTAATTAAAAACTTACAAATATACTCTAGATTAATACCTACAACAGATTTTATAAACTAAATATTACAATGTAAATTAAAAAAAAAATCAAAATTGAATGCTGAAAAAGTGAACGTTAATCAATCATGTTTATTGTGGATCATAGGTACAGAAGTAGGTACAGGTGTTAAGAATTATAGTGAAACTTTTTAGCAGTGCTATTAACGCTTACCTACGCTCATCAACCAATAGCGTCGCACACAGCTTCAGATTATTTTCAATCGAAATAAATACCTATCAACCTTAGGCTAGGTTCAGACGGCATTGTCCTGCACGTTTTTTTGTGGTATTCGATAAAAATAACGGATGTTCACACGATACATTTCCATTCGTGTAAAAGACGTATAATGGTCTATGCCACCCGAAATAAAGGGATTATTATTATAGCCGAGTCACGTAAAGTATTCATACAACAGTCAGAAAGAGATTTTGATACTATATACAACGTATTTATTTTGATGGGTAGAACACCCCCTTAAATTTTGTCGCATGTTTTAAAAATCACCCTGTATACCATAACTCTAGGGTATTAATGAGAACACTATTTTGAACAACTTTTACTATAGGACCAAACCTGAAATCGCAAAAAAATCAGATGTCCCATACCATATTATTTTATGTTCGCAAAACTCGTCGAAATGTTTGCTGCTGATTTTATTTTCGCGATTTCAGGTTTAGCCCCATAGTAAAGTTGTTCAAAATGATAATAATTACAACTGACGAAGGTTGTTATTATTTTACATTTTTTCCGCATAATCGTGACACGCCGGATGCATGGGCACTTTCACTTTTGTTTTTCTATTCCGTGGTACACGTACGTATGCAATATTATTGGAACTGCTATATATTCACATAATATAATCTACATATTAGGGCTTCCAAACAAATATACAAAACTTTATACATGTATGCATGTTTGTATGTATGTTTGTCCACGTATTTCCCTGAAAGTATTAATTGGATCGTGACCATTTTATTACACTACTTCATTACATTTACTTCAACATAAGGAACAGTGAGTTTCATCAGAATCGGTTCTGTAGTTTTCAAGATAATGGACTAATACGTGTAAGTGAAGGCCTGGCTTATTGATACGAGCTACAGGCATGGTGTCAACGGGAAAACATCTCAAGTCCTTGGTCAAATTCTAGTGCAATATTTATAACAAAACCTATTAACTACTTATTACAAACAAATCGACCGTCCCTATTAACAATGTCGGATATACATTTTTACCAATATTTACTTTTTTACATACATAGAATTATAATTTTAAAAAAATCATCACTGTCAAAACAAACATTGAACTGAGGGCAGTTCAAAGTTTGCCCTGACGATAAAAATGAATCTTTATGATATTACGAGTAACAATCTCAGTTCTGCGAAAAAGACCACTGTTCAGTAGGGACTAAACAGTAGTCTCCCTGCAGAACCGACATTGTTAATAGGGACGGTCGAAATATTCCAGTTTTTTACTAAAAACTAAAATTTATGAAATAAAAAAAAAACTAAATCGACTTCATATGGAAATTAACTCAAAATTATGAAATAACTTTAATTTCGGAAGTCGGTGGCAAAAAATAACTAAAATACAGAGTCCAAGACCTCCGAAATTAAAGTTATTTCATAATTTTGAGTTAATTACTTTTTGAAGTTGATTTAATTTTTTTCAACTATTTTTTTATTTAACGCCTCTACCTAATCCTATGTGTTGCTAAGCATCCCCTTATTTTATGTTATTGAAAAAAGGCCGCAAAAAACAAAGCAAGTCCTATTTTACAAAATCTACAGTTTACACTTTCACTGTCAGATACCCCGTTATAGAATGCTACACAAATAATGACCTTGAGATTCATTCTTTCACGATCTGTTTAAACTTTATTACGATTTGTGTTCAGTAGTTTTCAAGATAATGGACTAATACGTGTAAGTGTGACGGCCTGGCTTGGTTTGTGTTTTCCTATCATAAAAGTTAAAATACCAATTTCTAAGAGGCTGGCGAGGCGCAGCGCAGCGAGGTTCTCAATGCCAAACAAAAATCAACATTGCGTGCCTTAAAGTCGAAAATAAATAACCTCGAGGCTTTTTCCGCTAAACTGAGCCAAGCCGATGCCGATGAAGAACTTTCAGTATGGGACCAATTTTGAAATTACGAAAAAAAAGTTGTTTCATAAAGTTCAATACCTGTTCTACCAAAATGTATGAAACAGCTGATTTTTTTTTCGTGATAATAGTTGGTCGCATAGTGAAAGTTGTTCATATTCATGGGTAGAACACCCTGTGAAAATTTTGCTTAGTGATTTAAAAATAGCCCTCTAAACAGGCATTCTCCGAGTCTACGCTGCAATAGTCACCGACAGTCGCAATTGCCCAATCCTAACTAATATTATCAATGCGAAAGTGAGTTAGTTTGTTACGCTTTCACGCTAAAACGGCTGAATGGATTTAGATGAAATTTGGCACACGGGTAGACCATGACCTGGAAAAGGACATAAGCCGCGCGGGTGGAAGTTAGTATATTATAAACAATATTTACGTATCTCCTTTGTTCAATAATGACTAAAAACAAAGATAACTATTATTGGCATTCGACTCGACCATACCATACAGCTGGTCAATGCGTTTCAACACAACGGGAATTTAACAAAAACTTTTAAGATTATTTTGTTTTATTATTGTCTATTTGGTCGGCTGTTACAATGACCGCCTTGGTCATTGTAACAGCCTGAGAAATTATCGTTTTATTGGTCAACGCAAAAAGTGGCGGAAAACAGATGTGATCATCGTGTGCACGGGATTTTGTTTTCAAACTGGTAAGGCTCCCCGACTTAGATAATATTAATTTTTTTACAAGCTTTTATTTTTATTGATATTTGTAGCAGATTAATTATACCTACAGTTAAATATATCTACCAATGGCTACCAACAAAATTAAACGCTGCCGCCAAACAAAAGTAAGCTTTTACCTAGATTAGTATAATTTGACTGGGCTGTACAAGGCCCAGCGTCCATTGGCGGCACGGCACGGTAAAGGATTTTTGTAATACAGATGATTTCGAATCTTATTTAACACTGTTAACACTCCATTTCATTGATACGTCACAGCCTGCTTTGACATCCTTCGGTACCTACCTAGTAAAATCCCTTGTCGTGTCGTTACGTCAGTGGTCAACGGCCATAACTTAAATTATTACAACCAACCAATAGTAAAGGAAAAAATCGCAAGAATATAACAATGGTGCGAAAAGAAGTATTAAATTTCAATTTACAGTATTAATATTATATTATCTATAACACGTTATTAGCCTTCACATAACGCTCATTGCTATTGCGGCATAATATTTTTCTTCCGTCCATATCCGACCGGAAACTCTTTTCATCAACAAAAATTACGATATTGTTTGCCCAGTCAAAATTATAATAGGTACTCTAGGCAAAAACTTAACTCTCTCCTTATGCGCCTGATTCATAATTCTCTTCGTGGCAGGGCGCCAGCATATCTTTGAGGCGCCTTCTGACGATGTCGATTGAAATCTATAACAAAGAAAATTTTGTTAAGTTCAATACATAAGATTTTTTGTTATGACAAATTGTATTGGCCAACTTAATACATTAGGCGCGGCAGACGCACATGCGCGTTTTCGGACGTTCACCAGGTGCTTGACGGCGCGTATGCGTGTCCATACAATTTACATAACTTTCTTCGAGTGCGGCGCGCCGCACCTGTGCGTTCGTTGTGCATCTCTATTGTTTCGAAAACATCGTAAAATCATCGTAATAAGGGTCGGTAAGGGTGTAGCATAAAGAAGCGTTTGCATAAAGAATTAAGCAGATAATGTGTTAATCCGTATGGGACGGTTAAAAATAATTACTTCACCTTAAGTTAATAGCGAAAGTGGATTCTATTTACTAGGCAACAACGTTCAAATTCCTCGGAGTCACTGCCTCATTTCTATCATGCGGTCGCCATAAAGACTGTATTGCATATGAATAGGGCCTACTCCGATGTTGGTAAACGTCATATGAGACCAACTAGACGAAAACAAGAAAACTTTCGTCTCGTTGGTCTCATTATAACCACGCCCCTATAAAGATTTGGAGATAGGTGCAAAGCTTTAAGGCGAAGACAGTACAGACAATTTAGAATCAGTCTTAGACGATTTATAAACAATCTAGCAAAACGTCATGCTTTATAATAATAATAATAAATCGTTTATTTGCGTATTTTGGCCTGTGTGTCATTAGAATTTTTTTTACAGACATTTAAAGTTCATAAAAATTTTATAATACTTTTTTAAACCTTATCATAAAAAAACGGAGGGTGCTTTCTTGTTCAAACCTTTTTGAAAATATGCTTGATAATCGCTCTTTCTTTTGAGGTATCACTTATGCGGATATCTTACAAATTATTGAAATTAGCACCTTCAAACCAATTTGAGGGAGAAATTTTAAATTTTAGACAAACTAATTAAAACAACATTTGAATTGAAATTATTTATTTTCATGTTCAAAATAACTGCCGTTATTCCTCTAATACAAGCACGGCTCCGTCTTTTCACTTCTGTTGTTGTTATTTTCAACATCATCTCGAGTTTCATGGTTTCAACCGCTGAATTTATTCTCCCTATCAATTCTTCTCTCGTGTTTATTTCTGATAATTAAAAGACTGATGGATTGATGGGCGGTATTAGACGGAGGTTACACATTCAGTTTGGCATCAGTTCGACCCGGGATTGGTGTCAGAATGACGAGAATCTGATTGTGTACGCGTAGATTGATGGATTGATGGTCCGGATTGATAATTAATTAATAATTTTTTTCAGTATTTCGTCAAACTGGTCAGATTGGCGAAAAGCTGAACGTGTGTTTACTTGCTATCAGTATGCTGTCAGTCACCGCTTAGACAGCGATGGAGTCGCACGCCGAGTATTTTCTGGGCTGATTGACTTCCTCATGCAGGTGTCTTGTTTAGTTAGGTATGGTTTTACTATTTTCAACAAATGATCAAAACGGGCTTTTTCAATAATTGGCATAGTCACATTCTTCTCCTGTGTCTCTTCTCTCATTCAGTAAATTTAAGTGTATGTAGAATTCTTTTTAAATTAGCCAGTTTTTACTCCAGTGCTTTCTTTTTTTACGATTCCTCATAGACAGGGCTAATATTACAAATAGAAACAATACAATATTATAGCGTCTAATAGAGCCCATCAATCCATCAGTCAGCCATCAGTCTATTCGTGATCAAGGTCACGGATTGAACTGATGCCAAACTGAACGTGTAACCTCCGTCTTAAACAGTCAGTCAGACTGACGATCACTCACTTCTACGCGACAATACGCATACCTACGCACTAGGTATGGATTTTAACAAGAAAAAACCGGTTAAGTGCGTGTCGAACTACGCACAAGGAAGGGTTCCGTAGTTGGGAAGAATTTATCCCAAGAACAAACTTAACATTAGAGTTGAAAAACATGTTCTCCCATTCATTGCAACTGCAAATGTTACGTTACTGAGAACCTTGTTTTGAGATGTTTTCCCTTTAACGCCAGCTCGTATCAATAAGCCAGACCGTCACACTTACGTCACGTTACGTCACGTATTAGTCTATTATCTTGAAAAGTACTGAACCGATTTCGATGAAACTTTCACTGTGCCCTAAGTTGAAGTAAATGTAAGCCAACAAAAAAAGAATGGTCACGATCCGATTAATAGTTTCGGAGGAATGCGTGGACAAACATACATACATATAAACATACATCTTTAAAATTTTGTATATTTGTTTGTGAATATCTCGCAGTTCCAATAATATTATAATTTGTTTTTAAATAAGGTTATAATTTTGATGAACATTAAATGTCTAATGACACATAGGCCTAAAACCTAAAGTTTTGTTAGATTGCTTACTGATAACTTTAATTAAATTAAATAAAAATGAATTCATTTATCATTAAATTTGGCCTTAGATAAGCAGTTTACTTTAAATTATGGAATTTTCGGAAAAAAATTAGGTAAAAAAAAATGGTAAGACTTAGTCTATTTTTTTTGTGGATGAGAAATCATCAAATAACTTCTCCCGCTCTGGGTGGAGCGGGAGGGTGTGTCAGACTTCTACTGACTAAAACCCATGTTCCTTCAGTTGCCTGTGCCAGGGCCACGGTAACTCATTCGAACAACCCGCAACCCTGGCGGGGGTAAGACTTAGTCTGAGACAACTGGCAAGATGGCTTAAATGGTTCTAAATTGTCTGTACTATTTTCGCTTTAAAGCTTACCTTTTATAGCCCGCGTCATGTAAGTTTGCCGCTCTGAAATTCGCGCAAATGACTGCGCACTAGTCAATGGTGCCCATTCTGTTGTGGACAAACTAAACTTAATTTAGGCTATTGCTAACTTTTTCTCTCTAATAAAACAAGAAAGAGACGGACGTAAATTAGAGCTGTCTTTAGTTGAACTAATATTTCCATACACATTTAGACTATACGTAAAAACATGTCGATTAAAAAACACGGTGAAGCGCAAGGCGTAAACTAGTTTGACACCTCTAATTTAGTTCATAGCTATAGCCGTCCTTTCCTCGCGCTGTTAGTAAAAGATAGCGATTCTCTTGGCTTCAGAGCGGCAAAGTTATTTGACGCGGACTATACCTAGTTATTCAGGTATAGTGTGACACATGGTTTTCATTGATTTCATACTTAATTCAATGTATCTTATTATACCTACCTACTTTAACTAATGTTAAAACAAAATCGTGCTTATTAATTAGGTAGTATGTATAATTGAATAAATGTTGTTATTCACTTTTTAAGAAAATCATGTTTTATGTAAATGATGAAAAAATAAGTTAGGTTAATAAGTGTGATAAGAAGCTACACATGGACTCACGTTGTATGAAGTTGAGGTTAGTCTTGTGCTCAAAAACGGATCGGCAGGGTGCAGCCAGCGACAATAAGTCATAGTCTGCCACATACGAGTAGTCTGCCTCGTCATACTCGTAACTGGCAACTCGACACCGCTGAAGTAAACAGTTTTTTTTTTCTGGAACGAAACAAATAGCTTTATTTTATTTGCCCATTATTACTCAGTTCAATTTTCTGTTACTCAATTTTTGTTATTTTAGTGTGCGAATGTATCGGTTCGCGTCAGGCTGGTGACCTTTGCTACTTTTTAGGGATCTGTACCAAAACGGTAAAAAGGAACCCTTATGGTGCGATTCAGTCTCAAGAACTGCTAGTGCTATCAATTTGAATTTTGGAATAGTTTTAGATGACGTTTTCTCAACTATTATGCAAATATGAAAGATTTTTTTTTTTCAACAGGTACTGAAAGGGATCTTAAAAGTTCGAAGTGAGTTATCATTATGTGTAGGAGAAGCACCATACTCCTAACTCCGTTTGCTATTAGTTATAAGTAGCTATAAGAATGTACTAGTAGCTTAACATCATCTAACTAATAAATTTTCCACGAGACTATGCTTGTCCGTCGGAAATAAACACGTTTTGACTTGAACGCAGAGAATCAACTCAAAACTGCGTACGGGTTTCTCCCTGGCTCAGAAAAGTCGACAGGTTGTGACTTGCACGAGAAAATAGGGGCGTGGTTACTGTTTAAACCACATATATTGGTGTTATAGTTTTACTCGGGTGAGGTATACCCGCTACGTTAACTATGGTGCAAAACTAATATATATGCGTCCCCTAGGATTGAAAGTTGGTCCATAAATTGTTCATAAATTGTATCCAGCAAGTTAGTAATAGTACCTAACCATCAAGTGACATGCTCAATAGAGCCCTGTGTAGTCGCGTGTCTGTAATATCTGAATTATGTTTGTATTATTGCAATAATTAGTGTTTCGAAGGTAAGATTATTGCCGTAAGTATTATGATTGTATTTTATGTGTATTTTGTTTCTGAATTGTGTTTACGTGCTCTTTTATTATATTTGTGAATACTTGTACTGGTTTAGTTTGCACGCCCGCTCTAAGCACTTTCACGACGCCTAAGCACAGCATGCAGGTTGTTTGATATATGTTTCGTGTGCTGTGCTTAACATTTGGTCCTTGCGAGTCGGATAACCGATTGTCCGGGCGTAGTCTTACAAACTAGCGTTCGGAATCGGATTACGCTTATAGGCGAATTAACCAGGTACAATGAGTGAGAAAAGTGCCGTAACCACGCGAAGCAAACTACGCAAAATGACGGAAGAAGCAGACACGCGGCGCAGGGAAGCCGCCATCGCCTCGGACTCAGGCTTACTGTCGGAGGTGCCACCAGGTTCTCCATCAATAGCGCCAACGGTAAGATCAGCGGCTGCCCCCATTATTCCGCTGACCGGGGGTCGAGTAATCGACTATAGTGAAAAGCCAGCAGAGGGCGTATCACGGCAGACAGTCGCACGGTCGCCGCGGAGCAGCAGAGTTTCGTCCAAGAGTAGTCGCAAAGGCGTCGAATTCTTGAGGAAAAAGGCCGAATACGAAGCTGAGCGCGATTTGGTGCTCATCAGGGAGAATCTGGTGAAGAAAAGGATGGAGGTGGCAATAGCAGAGATCGAGGCAAATGCTGAAAGTGAGGACTCAAACTCAGAGGTGGATACGACGCACCGAGTTGAAGAATGGGTGAAAACAACGCCCCAAGCGACGCAACCAGAAACGGCGATGTTTACGGCGGCAGCGTCTCGCGCGCCGTCTACGTCGCACGTACCGCTTGAGGGCAGCGCGCCGTATGAAGCACCTACGATTCAAGACCAAAACGTAAGTAGAGTGAATCTTGAATCTAATATGTACCGTGTGCCGGCTATGTTAAGTGAAAGTAATGTGTCGCATCCGTATAGGAACCCCGTGAGCAATGCGGGGCCTATGCAGACGCCAGCCCATACTGAAGCG
This sequence comes from Dicycla oo, assembly GCA_948252095.1. Taxonomy (NCBI): domain Eukaryota; kingdom Metazoa; phylum Arthropoda; class Insecta; order Lepidoptera; family Noctuidae; genus Dicycla; species Dicycla oo. The sequence goes on along the minus strand of OX411716.1, from coordinate 50,799 downwards.
GTTAGATTCCGTTTGCCCGATGATTATCCCGCCTTCACCACTCCGGTCGCAAGTGGACCTCGAGTATCGACACTCGAGTCGGTCACACAGCGACAGGGAAATAGCGGAGTGGGGGCTGTAGAAAGGCAGCGACTATCGTCGAGCGATAGAGATAGGAAAATCGATAAGCTGGCGGAGGCGATCACTAACATGGCACGCCCGCACCCGGTACCCAGACAGGCTTACGAATTGCCACATTTTAGTGGTGACCCAGCTGATTGGATTTCATATAGAAATATGTACTGGGACACTACTGAATTATATAACTTTAGGCCGCATGAGAATATAGCGCGTCTGAAGTCGTCTCTACATGGGGAGGCGAAGATAGCAGTGGAGGACCTGTTACGGTCAGCGAGAGAACCCACTGAAATAATGCGTGCATTAGAAGAAGAGTACGGACATCCAACCGTCATACTTCAATATGCTTTAAAGAAGGTGAGAAATTTACCTAAAGTGTCTGATAGTGGCCAGGAATTAAGGAAATTCTCATCAACGGTAAGGAACTGTGTGTCACTGCTAAAGAACGTCAGAGCAGATGGGTACCTGAATAACCCTCAACTAGTGAGCGAGCTGCTAAGCAAGCTGACACCAGTTCAACGAGCACAGTATGGTGACTTCGCGATGGGCCTGGATAACTCACAGGGGGTGGACTTGAGGATCTCACCCAGCTTGGAAATGCTGTCACAGTTCCTCATACACGTGACGCGTTCTACTTCGTACTACCTACAACCGACTGTGTATGAACCAGAACAGGCTAAACTCCCTGTGAAGCTGCAGCAGACCAGCGGACGGACTCGACCTGGAAACGCGGCACGCCCAGTCACCAACAAGCCGCAGATGACTCATCGTGTGAATACACAGAGCGACGAAGCTACGAGTATCACACAGAAGGAGTGCGTGATGTGCCACGGCAAGCATGTCATAGAAGATTGCGACCAGTTCAAGAAGCTGAATATCCAAGATCGCTGGGAACTGGTCAAGAAGAAAAAAGTGTGCTTTAATTGCTTAAAAGCAAAACACACTAAGCAGTTTTGTCGCGCAAACAAGTGCAAAAAGTGCGACTACAAACATCATGTGTTGTTACACGAAGACAGGTCAAAACCAGAATGTGTAACAAACATAGGAGAGTGGCGAGCCACAGCGTTATTGAAGATAGTGCCAGTGTCAGTGTGTAACGAAGATAGCGACAACGACCAGTGTTATGCGTTGTTGGACGACGGGGCAACAGTATCGCTAATAGACAGTTCGCTCGCTACTAACCTATCGGGTCCACGTGTGCCACTAACATTAAAGACCGCGGGCGGTCATGCTGTGTCGGACCTTACCTCGCGAGTGGTACAAGTATGTGTGAAGGGCCCCAATGGACAGTGCCATAATATCAAGTGCCGGACATTAGCAAACTTGAACTTGCCTACACAAACAGTGACCTCTTCAGTGATCAACGATAACGCGCACCTGCGCGACTTGGGTTGCGCAGAGATGAGGGGAGCCAAGCCGCTGCTGCTGATCGGGCAGGACAATTGGGAGCTGCTCGTTGGCGGGGACACCCGCCGTGGACGATCCGGTAAGCCAGTTGCCTCACTAACTAAGTTAGGTTGGGTCATACATGGACCATTTAATAACGATAGTAGTACCGAAGCAGTGAACTGCACAACAGTTTCCCTCCCAGATTTGCATGATTTAGTAAAGTCACAGTTTGAATTAGAATCGATAGGCATTTCTCAAGTAACCCGCAAACATAAGGATGTAGAACGGGCTGTACAGGTGTTAGACAGTACGAGTCAACGCACCCCTGATAAGACGCAATGGGAAGTAGGTCTTTTATGGAAACAGGACAACATTCTGTTGCCTGATAGTTACAGACAGGCCCGGCAGAGGTTATATGGTATCGAGAGGCGGATGCGTAAGGACGCTCGTTTCGCTGAGACGTACGCGAACCAGATAGAGCGTCTAGTAGCTGAAGGGTATGCACGGAAGGTGGAAGGCGAGGTAGATAGCTCACCGGTTTGGTACCTACCACATTTCGGAGTTGTAAACCCGAACAAACCAGGGAAGCTTCGCCTAGTCTTCGACGCGGCTGCTACGTCCCAAGGTACGTGTCTGAATGATAACCTACTGACCGGACCCGATTTATTAAATTCATTACTAGGTATTTTGATTAAATTTAGAGTAGGTCCCATAGCGTTCACAGGCGATATAGCTGATATGTTTTCGCGAGTTAAGATTAGGGCACAAGATCAGGGCGCACAGCTGTTTTTGTGGAGAGGCGCGAACGATGGTAGGGAACCTGATACCTACGCCATGACATCAATGATATTTGGCGCTGCCTCTTCACCAACCACGGCGATTTATATACTCAATAAAAACGCCAATGAGTGGGTTAACGTTCACCCCGAAGCTGTTGAGGCCATAAGAGATAGGCACTACATGGACGACTATTTAGATAGCACGTGGTCCGTAGAGCAGGCCAACAGCCTGATCGAGCAGGTTGCCAGAATACACGCCTCCGGGGGTTTTATCATACGGGGGTGGGTAACCAACTCGACAGAGTTAAGGAAAAAACTAAAAATAGACAGGTTATCAGCCAGAGGCAACTGGCGCTGGGTCCCCACGGCGGACAACCCAGCAGATAAGGCTACCAGATTGTCTTGGCCTGATGACCATGCAGCGTGGTTGTCGGGCCCCTCGTTTTTGTATGATTCACAGGAGCAGTGGCCAGCATGTCGCGAACCTGAGGCGGCAGAGGCAGACCTCGAGCGCATCCAACGAGTCAACACTGCGGCGGCCCCTGCCGGGCCCTTCCTGGAATACGAGCGCTACTCAACATGGCAGCGCGTGCAGCGCGTTATGGCGCGCACGCTGATTTTCATCGAGCGATGTCGCAAACGAAGAGCGACGTCGGAGCTGCGTCCACATGACTTGGAAACAGCGCACCTCCACCTGATGAGGTTGTGCCAAAACGACAGCTTTCATCGAGAACGGGCCGCCATCCTGAAAGGGTTGCCCGCACCTGTCGACAGCCGCATAAAGTCATTGGACCCGATGTTCACCGACGACGGACTGCTACGAGTACGAGGACGTCTGACTGCATGCGAGGAGCTCACATTCGGAGAAAAACACCCGATTATTCTCGACGGGCGTCACCCTCTGGTAAGGAAGCTCATCGCACACTATCACGCGATGGCTCTGCACGCGAACCACGAGACCGTAGTCAACAATCTACGAGAAACTTACTGGATCATAAAGGTAAGAACATCCGTAAAGACCGTGGTCGCGAATTGCCAATATTGTCGCATCACCAGAGCCAAACCCATACCACCAAAGATGGGTGATCTCCCACTCGCCAGGGTAGAGACCACAAGAAGAGCCTTTGTGCGAGTAGGGGTCGACTACTTCGGCCCAATGGAGGTGGCGATAGGGCGGCGCCGCGAAAAGAGGTGGGGAGTACTCTTTACCTGTCTCGCTACGCGCGCCGTCCACCTAGAGTTAGCCGCCACACTAAGCGCCGATTCGGCGATTCTGGCCCTGAGGCGCCTGATAGCGCGCCGGGGGCAACCTGCACACCTGTACTCCGACCAGGGAACCAACTTCATCGGGGCCAACACCGAGTTACGAGCAGCCCTGAAAGACCTTGATCAGGATACACTGAGGGACGAGGCCACCAACCGAGGCATCGAGTGGCACTTCAATCCCCCCTCAGCGCCACACATGGGCGGCTGCTGGGAACGCCTGGTCAGGTCAGTGAAGAATGCACTGAGAAGCACGCTCAAGGAGCGGGCCCCTCGTGAGGAGGTCCTTTACACCCTTCTTACCGAGGCAGAGCTGATAGTAAACAGCCGCCCGCTGAGCTATGTGTACGACGATCACGAGCAGCCTGAGGTCCTGACGCCGAACCATCTGCTCCTGGGCACGGCGTCCGGGAGTACACCGTTTGCGCCGAGCAGCTACGAGGACGTCGATTCCCGCCGGCAGTGGCGGCGGGTGAATGCGCTCGCCGACATGTTCTGGCGCCGCTGGCTGCGGGAGTATCTCCCGACTCTACAACGTCGTGAGAAGTGGACAACTAGTGGACCCAATGTGCGCGTGAGTGATGTGGTAGTGATCGTTGACAACAATAGAGAACGAAGTGCATGGACAAAAGGTGTGATACAATCCGTGTATCAAGGTAATGACGGAATCGTCCGTGTTGTAGATGTTAAGACAGCAAACGGGGTCTTGCGTCGACCAGTAGCAAAGATTATTGTGCTTCCCACGGAAATGGATGTAAAGCGGTTGAACCCTCTTATAGGGGGTGGAATGTAGGAGAAGCACCATACTCCTAACTCCGTTTGCTATTAGTTATAAGTAGCTATAAGAATGTACTAGTAGCTTAACATCATCTAACTAATAAATTTTCCACGAGACTATGCTTGTCCGTCGGAAATAAACACGTTTTGACTTGAACGCAGAGAATCAACTCAAAACTGCGTACGGGTTTCTCCCTGGCTCAGAAAAGTCGACAGGTTGTGACTTGCACGAGAAAATAGGGGCGTGGTTACTGTTTAAACCACATATATTGGTGTTATAGTTTTACTCGGGTGAGGTATACCCGCTACGTTAACTATGGTGCAAAACTAATATATATGCGTCCCCTAGGATTGAAAGTTGGTCCATAAATTGTTCATAAATTGTATCCAGCAAGTTAGTAATAGTACCTAACCATCAAGTGACATGCTCAATAGAGCCCTGTGTAGTCGCGTGTCTGTAATATCTGAATTATGTTTGTATTATTGCAATAATTAGTGTTTCGAAGGTAAGATTATTGCCGTAAGTATTATGATTGTATTTTATGTGTATTTTGTTTCTGAATTGTGTTTACGTGCTCTTTTATTATATTTGTGAATACTTGTACTGGTTTAATTTGCATAAAGACGACGATAACCCCCGCCTATCAGAGTCTAAACACGACGCCTAAGCACAGCATGCAGGTTGTTTGATATATGTTTCGTGTGCTGTGCTTAACATTATGAAAGAACGCTGTTTGCACATTCTCAAACATTATTTTGTAAGCCGCATAGTTTTCGACTTTTGCTGAAAATTGTAAACAAATGCCCTTCCCCCCCCCCCCCCCCCATCTCCGAAGTTTGCATAGACAAAAATCTGAAATTATTCTGTGTGATAGAAGTTTATGTAAAGATTACAGGAAAAATAAACAATGTCTAAATAGCACACTTATTTATATACGTATATGATGGTACGGAACTCTCGGTGCGCGAGTCCGACTCGCTCTTGACCGTTTCTTTAATACCTATAGTCAATTAATAGCTACCTAACTTTGAAACAAATTAAAGGGACTACAGAATGATAGCTGGTTAACCCTCCGTTTGTGTAAACTATTAAAATTCGTATTATTATTTTTACTTGAGTAATTACTACTTGATTGCTACCCTCACATCTTTCAATGTCCACCTTGTAGCTATAAGAAGTAAAAAGTTATGATCGTTTGATTTTTTTACCGGGAATGGATTACGGTTATTGAAATAAAGCTATTTAAAACGATTATAAAATTGTTTATTTTTATATACATCTACCCATTACATTAATTATACATCATCATCATCATTCTCCTGCCCTTGTCCCAATTTATATGGGGTCGGCGCAACATGTCTTTTTCTTCCATACTTCTCTATTAGTCGTCATCTCGGTAGTCACTCCCTTTCTGGCCATATCATCTTTCACACAGTCCATCCATCGTTTCTTTGGTCTTCCCTTACTCGTATAGCCCTCCACGTTCATACTCAACACTTTCCCGACGACATTTTCCTCATTCCTCCGCATCACATGCCCATACCATGACAACCGACTTCCACACAACTTTTCAGTCAACTTTTCATTAATTATACAAATAAACATAAAAAAGATACAGAACTTAAAAAAAAAAAATGTTATCCTTTAAAACTTTGTTTCTTTTTCCAACTAAAGCCTGTAAGTATTTATAGATTAGTATGTTCAAATAACATAATAGGTAGATGTATTCCAATAAAAAGATGCATTATTGTAATCGTGTTAAATTGCTTTATTTCAATAACAGTAATCTATTCCCTGTGAAATTTTCAAATGATCATAACTTTGGATTATTCCGACCTCTCACCCTGCTTTGTCCCCTTAGGGGGACAGTCGGAAAAAAGTTTGATCTGTCCCTCCAAGGGGACAAAGCAGGGTGAAAGGTCGGAATAATCCATAACTTTTTACGTATTAAAGCTACAAGGTGGATATTGAAAGGCGTGAGGTTGCAATCAGATAGTAATTACTCAAGAAAAGTAATGACACATTTTTGTAGTCCCTTTATTTTGTTTCAAAGATAGATAGCAATTTTATTGACTAAAAAGTAGGTAACAATTTTTGGTCACAAGTCTGACGCGAACCGATACAGACAACCAGCCATTCAGACGCACATAGTTAATACATACATAGGAAAAGACGTAATAATACTTATACTATTCCCTACAATAATTGCTAACTTATTATTATTAAATTATTTATTTATTTACACACATACACCCAATGCGATAGCGTGGTAGGTATATAACTAGATTAACACATTCTCTGCTGAATTCTTTATGCATTTGTTTTCTTTATGTATTCTTTATGCGTTTGCATAAAGAATTCAGCAGAGAATGTGTTAAACTGGATCCGCGTGTTGAATTACTGTCCATTCGCTGTTTCAACAGACAAAAAGAAAATGCGTCATTGCGTAGGTATTTACTTACTTTATAATCCAATCACTACCTACTGGATTAACTTCTGTTTAGAATGTTTCATGACTAAATTAATTGTTCATCGAATTCTGTTCCTTTACGTTTCAATCAGACTTGAACAGCGCGCACTCGCGCAGCGTTAATAACTTACGATATCGGGAACTCATAGTCATTATGAAATAACACAAGGATGATACCTACTTATCCCTTCTGCTTACTTATTTCGAAAATTCTATAAAAAATAACACTGATCGACTCATTTTTTCAATATTATTTATTTTAATTTAAAAATAGAATTACAAAAAATATTACTCACCATTATGACAGATTCACTCAATCAAAGCGCTATTACCACAGAACTATTATATTATCCTGAACGGATAACCCGTTCTAGTGCTATGACGCGCCACTTGGCGCCATTTTAAAGCTCATGAACACTACGACACAACACACTACCAATGAACACGGAACTGACTGACAGTGACAGTGACTGGTGACGACTAATGACGTTCGTTTAATTTCGTTATGAGTCGGAAGAACTCGGGAGCGGTGGCGAATGCGCAGGGGCGCGGATTGGCTCCTAATTATTAGTATGTGCAGCCATTGGTTAATTTTAGAAACGTTGGAAATTCCACCAATCACGCCAAGGATACTTTCTTTCTAACGCTCCATGGTGCGTCGTAGTTATAGATATGTATAGTGTTTAGCTTGACGTGCTGGCGTCTGTACGTAATTTTGAACTAACTTTAAACCCGTACACACTTTGTTTGACGATGCCTTTGTTTAGCAGGTAATGGGTATGACGTCACTACTTCCAGGTAGTGAACCAGCCCATACAAACGGTCCGACGCCGCCGGTCATTAAAAATCTCATTGTGCAATTATTTACTGCTCAACAGGAATTTAAAAGAGTTCTTTGTTTGTAGGTCTTGAGGGTGGCGACTTTGACAGACGAGTGGCATTCTGTCGGTTTATGTTACACACGGATGTGGATGATCCTAATTTCTTAAAAAGAATATTGTGGACGGATGAATCCAAATTTACCAAAGAAGGGATCCTCAATCTTCACAATCTGCATCACTGGACAAACAAAACGGAAAACCCACATGTTAAAAGGCAGAAATCTTTTCAAAGGAGGTTTAGTGTAAACGTTTGGGCAGGAGTGATTGGGAATCAGGTAGTTGGACCGCATTACCTGCCCGATAACCTCAATGGCGATAACTATTTGGAGTTCCTTCAAAATGACCTGCCCGAATTAGTGTCCGAGGTGCCCGTATTTAATGAAAATGTTCCCAAAGTATTCCAGCAAGACGGCTGTCCCGCGCATTGGCGTTTGACTGTGAGGGAATATCTTGACGATGTGTTCCCCAATGCGTGGATTGGTCGCGATGGCCCTATTGCATGGCCGGCACGTTCCCCAGACCTAACTCCGCTAGATTTTTATGTCTGGGGACGTGCCAAAGAGCTGGTATACGCCACGGAGGTTCCGACTAGGGAGGTACTACTTCAACGCATTGAAACGGCGTTTAATCAAATTAAGGAGGAAATACGACTTCGTACAACAACTGTGGAAATACGAAATAGATGTCGGGCCTGCATTCGCAATAGCGGCCAACAATTTGAGCAGAATATGTAAAAAATGATTAAATAAATGTTAAAAATGCAATTATTTTTTATTTCTAGTAACCGTCCCCCCCAAAAAAGAGAGATACGAGACAGATTTTACCTTACAAGAGTGAGATAACAGATTAAATGAGTTCTTGAGGTATAATTTAAGTAAAAATATTTTTTTAAATCATAATTTTAAATTTAGTATTTTGTGACTCGATTCACAATTCTAGCGAATTCACAAAGTTGTAAAAAGATTTTTATGGCATGTGGCACATCACTAGCAAGAGGATAGACTAGAGAGTTTTTGAGGGAGTTGGAAGATCCCGGTCGCTTTTGGTTTTTTTTTTATAGCCATGTAAATAGCTGTAACATGGACAGCTTTAATTGAAGTCCGAAACTTTGCGAGTAAATTAAAAAAAAACTGGATGGCTAATGTCACTAATTTTGAATTTAAAAGTACTGTAATACAATACACGTCTAAATAAAATTAAAATTCAGAGTCTACGACTTACACTTTTTTTTTATTTTGAAATTGAATGCAAAATTTGGGTATTTTTTTTATAAAAAAATAAAAAGTCGATGAAAAAAAAGCCACAGGTCATGAGAAGTGTTTAGGGGTCTGAAAGGATAGAAGGTGACCCCCCCAGTCGACCATTTCAATTTGGCACACGATGCACCAAACACCCTGTATAATTTTCTCTACGACATATTAACCCACATGGATAGAGGTAAACAAACGTGTGCACTGTTTATGGACCTCCAAAAGGCTTTCGATTATGTCGACCACGAAATACTCTTAAATAAATTATACGCCTATGGTGTCAGAGGAAACATTTATGACCTGATTAAATCTTACTTAAGTAATAGAACGCAAATAACACAAATAACAAGGATATGCCCCTATGTGAAAAACTGTTAACTTATTCATCATCATGTAGACAGGTTACATCAGGCGTTCCACAAGGAAGTGTAGTGGGTCCGCTTCTTTTTATAATATACGTCAATGACCTTCCAAAAGTGACAAAACACAACACAATCCTATTTGCTGATGATAGTACAGTACTGTTCACAGGAGATAATAAATCACACATGGAACCTGAGATAAATATGACTTTAGATAGCACTATAAACTGGTTGGCATCAAACAATTTACACATTAATCTCGACAAAACAAACTTCATGACATTCAGAAGTAGAGTAAGTAAAATAGCAAACATGAACATAAATTACAGAAATAATAAGATCCAAGAAGTTGACGTTGCAAGATTTCTGGGTATAAATATAGATAATAATTTGAATTTTAAAGAACATATCCATATATTATGCACTAAATTGAATACCTTCTCTTATGCATTGTTTAAACTTAAACAAACGGTCAGTACCTCTACAGTCCTGACAGCATACAACGGCTACGTTGCACCGATTCTAAAGTATTGTGTTATTTTTTGGGGCAATTCTACTAATAAAGAAGCGGTATTTAAAGCCCAAAAGAAATGTATACGAGCCATAACTAGTATAAAAGTAACTGACAGCTGCAAACCATCGTTTTTAAAATTAAATATTCTTACGTTACCATGTATATATATATTAGAGGTTATAATGTTCGTTAGGAAAAACACAAACTGCTTTAACAAGTTCAATAGCAAAAGATACAAATTCAATATATGTTTACCAAGCAATAAAACAGCGTTATTTAATAAAAGTATACTATGTATGGCTCCACGCATATATAACCATTTACCAAATTCACTTCTGGAGATAGGTGATTTAAATGTATTTAAAAACAGTATAAAAACAATGTTGCTAAAAAAAGCATATTACTCTGTCAGTGAATATTTACAGGATAAAGTTATATAATGTTAATCCGTACGATGTTTTAAATAATGTCTTTTATTGTTAAAATTCTAGTTTAGTAGATACCTGTGTATTTGTAAATTTGCATGCCCTAGGGTAGGATATGGCTAATGGACACTATTGTTTGTTTTGAGACCTTTTCTTTTGTACCCATATTCGCAAATGAATAAATGATTGATTGATTGATTGAAATATAAGGAAAATAACAATCTGCGAGACGAAGTCCTAGTTATGGGGGCATAACTTTCCCCCAAATCAATTTCCGGGACCAGTGAAAACATCCAAAGAAGGAGAACGAGGCGAGGAACCTACAGGTATTTTAAAAATTTAATTTCCAATGTAACGATTCATTAATCAGTACATCAGTTGACTTACATTCAATCATTCACATTAGTCTTTCCTTTCATTCGCGAGATTGAACTTATTAGTGACAATTCGTTCGGCCATTCGAGTTCAGAGCAGTCTGGTGCTAGTTGTCGGCGAGTGAATAATGTAAGTACAAATTGTATAATTTAACTTGTGATCTTTTTCTGAGAAATTGCATTATTTTAATAACAATAATTGTAAATCTTGGTGATTGTTTTATTTATTTTTGCCAATACTTCTGAGAACGTATCATCTCAGAAGTGGGATTTACAACAAATATACGTTTTGTGTAACGCCCACTGAAGTTAAAGTTACTTAAAGTTTAAAATAAAGTATTAAAAGGGAAAATATAAGTGAAATCACCGAGATTTTAACGATATTGTTGTGCCAGTAAATGGTAATTATAAAATATGCATTCGTTGAGTGTGATGAAAACCGATGAAATTTCATAAAATTAGTGCACTTGAACGGAGAACAGTATGAAGCAATGATGTTGTGAGTGAAGAGTCGTGGATGGGTTATACACGCTCCACAAGTGGTACGTCAAAACGTGGCTAATGAGCCACTTTTTCGTCGTCTTGTCTCTGTTTCGCTCCCGATAATTACGACATGCCGTCCTATTTCCACGTGTCATCTAATAGTTCGACGTTGTGCCGTTTTTGAACATCGAATGTTGAGTGGGTAGCGTGTCTGCGTCTTTTTGCTTATAATATCATTGGTATGAAGAGGTAATAACAAAACATGGAGATGTTACCATTTTTCCTCCTTGTAATTCTTTTCAAGTAGCACAATTTCATGAACATATTGAGAAGAGTAACTGTATTTTATTATCCTAAAATTACCTGCAGTGTGTAAATTTTAAAATTACTAACCATCACGTGGATTTAATTGGATTACTTTTCTTCACTTAAACGATATATTGTGACGTGTGCCTAATTTGATGTGAGGTAGAATATTATTTTACATCTTATTTTAATACGATGTCCTGAAGCCATTCAATTGACACGATTTCATGAAAATATTGAGACAAGCAGTTTTATTTTATTGTCCTAAAATTACTACATAATAAATTTTAAAATCAGTAACCGTCACGTGGATGTAATTGGATTAGTTTTCTTTACTTAAAATATATTATTGTGAATTCGCCTAATTTGATGTCGAGTAGAATATTATTTCATATCTTATATTAAAAGGATGTTCTCAAGCCATTATCAACTAGCGTCAGTATAATTGATCGAAGTTTAGCGAACAATTACAAATGGAAAATTGTTTTCGAGTTTCAGATAATGGGATGCGAGATCGGTACAAAAACGAGGCGGCGGGAGACGCCACCAAGACGGTCTGAGCAGCCAGTGTAAAACAGCGAGCCCCGAAACAATGAACGACGTAGCCGTAGTCGCACGAGGCGGAGCAGCTATCAAAGACGACGAAGTGGCAGTCGTAGCAAGCTGGTGGACCCGCGACGTAGCATGCGCAGGCGAAGCCGTAGTGACAGAAGTCGAGAACCCAGACATCGTAGCCGAGATAGTGGACATCGTCGTAGCCGCTCCATTTCCTACCGGAATTCATGCATAATAGACCGAAGAGATAGTAAAATTGGCCGACATGAGTCAGATCTACTCGAGAGAATCAGCTTATTAGAGAGTAAGCTGTATAGACAACGACAAGCGCGTCCAGAAGATGTCCCTCGCAAGGATGCAGCTGATCAGTGGACCCGTGGACAAAACTCCAGTCAACGATCACGCGAACTACGTACCTCTCCGAGGAGCATCTCCAGGAGCCCAGACCGGAAAAGAACAAGGTATGAAGATTCATCTGACGTGTTTAAAGATTTAGTAAAATAAATTAAATAAATTTAGTAAAATAAAAGATTTACTAAAAGGCAAGGATCGTGAATCGTTTCCAGTACTTAACGTAGTCCCGGAGTTCGATCCCCTCTCTAAAGAGCAAACTGTCGATATTTGGTTAAATAATGTTAACGAGTGCGCGGATATTTATAGTTGGACGGACAAACAAACAGTTCACTACTCCTTGCCTAAACTTACTGGTCATGTCGAAAAAGTGCAACCAAGTTCAAAGAGGGAGATTTAGTTAGAATCTAAATGCCAAGGTCCATACCGCATTAAAAAGATTCTGCCCAACGATAGATTCCTAGTTGTAGGTACACCGATCACACGTAGAGAGAGAGAGAGCGTATAAAAATGTAGTCTCAGTTGACAAGATTTACCCGTGCTTAAACTTTGATGCACCTGCTTGTTCCTCAAGTGACGAAAGTAGCAATAACGAGTAGAGATTACTATTTTAAATTAATAATATAATGTATTTTTATGTGTCATTATGTGATTTACGAATCGTTAATTGATCAGAAGTAACTCACTATGTATATGAATTATGATTTTGTTTCTGATTTATGTATAATGTAATATGATGTCCTCATGACTCAGAGCCTAATATCATGATTTTAGGCAAGAGTGTCATGAGGCTTAGGGCTGACAATTATGATGGTGAAGAGAGTACAAGAAGTAACCTCTAATTGCCTACCCACGATAATGATTATCATAGTTAGAGGAGAGTTTTTAGTGAATGTTATCCAAGCGAGGGTGTTGGCATAACTCAGAGCTGAAGTCGATGACTTAGCAAGAGTGTTGTGTTCAACACGCAGCAAAGACAATTCAGCTGTGCAAGATTTGAAGTAACCCTGAATTGTCTAGCTATAATTCTTAAGCATATATTTAGATACCAGTCCGGTTGTGCATATTAAAATGTTAATCTCATATCTCCTTGTTGAGTCTAACTGTAAATATAATTATAAAGTAGTTTGTAGATTTTGATTTGCATTATCACTAAATTTGTTTAAACTGAAAATTGACGTGAAAAACTGCCTGAGAAGGCCTAAATTTGTTTTTTTTTCTCTGAATAAAATTTTCGATCCTAAGTACCAGGTATAAGGTAAAATTTTCGAACTTGTGTTGTAAACGAAGGGACTCGTTTTGTGACGGACGGCCGACTGTAACGATTCATTAATCAGTACATCAGTTGACTTACATTCAATCATTCACATTAGTCTTTCCTTTCATTCGCGAGATTGAACTTATTAGTGACAATTCGTTCGGCCATTCGAGTTCAGAGCAGTCTGGTGCTAGTTGTCGGCGAGTGAATAATGTAAGTACAAATTGTATAATTTAACTTGTGATCTTTTTCTGAGAAATTGCATTATTTTAATAACAATAATTGTAAATCTTGGTGATTGTTTTATTTATTTTTGCCAATACTTCTGAGAACGTATCACCAATTAGGAAAGCCGGCCTATTAATATAACAAACTTGACGTGCGGCCGTGAAAAAGTAATCAAAAATTTCCGGCTACGGAAAAACAAAATTTGCCGCGACAACATACATCAAAATTCTTGGAGGACACAGCTGCTATATCTCCCAACTTGGATACAAAAAATAATAAATTTTGGATAATTATATTAGGACTTATAAGTAAATGTAGTAAATATAAGAAAAATTTCCGGCGGTAAAATAATTTGTCATCTTGTGTCGGTAGGAAAGGAAAACAACAAATTAATGTTAAAGTATTTGTTATAATAAGGTTGTTGTAATTATTATTGAATTGTATTGTAGTATGGCGTTGTAAAACTGTTGGCCCACAAGTATTGCACACTTACTTGACTATCGTAATTATAAAAACCAGCATAATATTTCTCCCCTCCCCTTAAATTATAATTATCTCGGAAACGGCTGGGAATTTCAACATTTTGAGAAAACCCCCCCCCCCCCCCTAGTATCCCCTCTCCCAGCTAGCACCTAAATTCTGAAAAGCCCCTCAGACCCCCTTTTTGACCCCTTCCTTGACCCCCTGTATTTTGTAGTAGAATATATTTATACATATTTTTACTCAACCATCCTTTATATGCTCCCCCAGAACCCTCCTTCTGGTGACCCCCTAGGACCCCCGTAACACGTTTGGCCCCCTGTGACCCACCTTTACCACTTCCCCCCCTGCCCCTTCAGGACTACCTCACCCCCCCTTGCCCCTTCAGGGCTACCTCACCCCCCTTTGCCCCTTCCGGGCTACTTCACCCCCGCTTGCCCCTTCAGGGCTACCTCACCCCCCCTGGGTCTAACTACGGAACCAGAGGTAGTAGACCCACCGAGTTTGGGTTCCCCGAAATCAGGAGGAGAAGATCTGTCCTTTGGCTCCGGTCAACTTACGAAATTTTGTTATTTATTTTATGTCTTTGTTGTTTTCCTTATTTATATTAATAACTGTTTTAAAGAGGATCTGGACCTAGAATTAGTTCTTAATTTATTTAGTGTTAAGTATTGGTATTTATGTATACTTACAGTTGCAGTGGTGTTACTGAATTTGAACCTCTGATAGAAGTTGGTAGTTTTTAGTATAATCTTGGTAGACAGGCTTACAACCTTTGTTGTAACTGATATTGACCGTTTAAGCAGTAATCATTTCTACTGTTACTGACATTAGTACACATGTTTATTTACACCATATAAACTCATCATTTTATTGGTACTTACACGCTAGTTACAGCATATACATTTATAATTTTACATACTTCTTTTATCTCCTATTTGACACTGTCGTCCTTATTGAAGGTTAGGTTAGGTTAGGTTAGGTTAGGTTAGGTTTTTTTTTTTTTTTTGATTTTTAATATCTCTACCTCCAACATAATCGGAGCCTGTTCTAAGCTCTTTCATCCATTCCAGTTCTCTCTTATTCTTCTCGCACTTTCATTCTGCATACTCTGTCTTTCTTGCGTTCGATCATCTTTCTTTCTATAAGGGTAGGACGCCCTTATGTTATTTATCTACCATTTTATATCTTTATTAGGTTGGGAACAGGGAAACTCAACAAAGCGTTTATTATTTACAGGTATCTTAGTCTAACTTATATCTATTTTGTTATTGCTATGGTGGATTACAATTTTGATCTTATTTATTCTTATGACTAGTTACATCTTAGTCTAACTTATTTCTATTTTGTTAATGCTATTGTGGATTTACAGTTTTAAACTTATTTATTCTTATATCTAGTTACATATTTTGTCCTGAATTATTATTGATTCATTTTGCAATGCTTGACATTAATATTGTACATAATATTATGTAAACATTGTTTTGCTTATGCACTTTTATTCCTTTTTATTACCCTTTCACATATTTTCACGCAATACTTCAGTAACAACTCTCTGTTTTTACTCTCCATTATTTTCCACATATTCTCGGCATTAAGTTTTGTGTTTAGCGTATGTTCGGTCTCTAGTCTGTCTCTTTCAAACACAGGACAGCTGAATAATATATGTGGCACCATTTCATCAGCTTCAGGGTCGCAGATGCACGATGGGCTCCCCTTACACTTAAACCGGTTTAAGTATTCTGAGAACCCACCGTGCCCCGTCATGATTTGTGTGATAACGTTGCTTATTTTGCACTTCCTGATTATCCTGTAGGCCGCCACCACATCCGGGAAAAACAATTTGGTCACTGACGCAGTTTCTCCGGAGCCGTACCTACGGTTCCACTCGTCCAACGTTGCCGTGCGAATGCATCGTTTGACGTATGAAACCGGGCACAAGTCGTAGTCGGGCTTTCGTTTCGAAGTTTCAGCGGCTCTTTTGGCTAATTCATCGGCCCTCTCATTTCCTACCAGCCCTGCATGGGCTTTAATCCAAAACAGGGTCACGGTCTTGTTTTGGTTAGATAGGGATCTGATGTTAGCTCTAGCCTCCACCGCCAGTGGGTGGTGTCGGTCATAGTTTTTTACGGTTTGGAGAGCCGCCATGGAGTCGCTGAAAATTCCAAAAGATTGCGCGCTGTGCTTCAGTATCTCCCTGGTTGCGACACATATCGCCAGAAGCTCGGCCTGGTAAACGGTGGAGTAATGTGGGAGGGCTAACTTGAGAGCTTTGGTTTCCGCATTATTGCTCCACATGGAGAGAGCTGCCCCGACCTTGCCTCCAATTTTGCTCCCATCCGTGAAGATACGAACCTCAAGTTCATTCTGAGCATCCAGTTGCTCTTGGTTTACCAAGCTGACGAGTTCCAGCTCAGTGCGCTCCACGGGGTGTGGGTCCTCCAGTACCGAGGCGATCTGCTCGACCCCCCTGTCACCAAGGGCTGGCTGAGGCACCCCCCTCCTAGCCTCATACAACGATGCGGCCTCTCGGACACGGAGGTCAAGGGGTAGTATCCCAGCCAGCACCAGAGCAGAGTTCAAGGAGACCGTCCGGTATGCCTTGCACAGCTTTTGTGCAATACCGCGCTGTACTACTCCCAACTGCTTCATGACGCTCAGCTTTCCAACAGCCGAGGCCCATACGCTGGCGGCGTACAGGATGACTGGTTCCACGGTGGCCACATATATTATTCTTATGACTTCAGGGTGAAGTCCCCAGCTGGTCTTTGCCGCCCTGGTTAGTTGCTTATGTATTCCTATCGCCTTCCTGCATACATTTGCGACGTGAGTGTTGAAGGTCAACTTTTCGTCTACGGTGACACCCAAGATTTTTATCTCTTTGGACATGGCAACGCCGATCCCACCCATGCTTAGGCGTGGGGTGTCGTACTTTAGTTTGCGAGTGATCACCATTGCGTTAGTTTTGTGCGGGGCAAATTTTAGTTTGTTTTGTATCCCCCACGTCCAAGCATGTTCGAGAGCGGCGTTGGCACGTCCCTGGATTTCCAGCGATGTGTCACCATCAAAGATCAAGACAACATCGTCTGCAAATGCCTGGGAGTAGTCGCCCCTAGCTTCAAGGCTTTTTAGAAGCGGGTCCAGCAAAAGGTTCCAAAGTATTGGTCCCCCTATGGAACCCTGAACACAACCTTTACTTGTGGCCTTGCCGAACTCTTCACCTGCGTACCTGACTCTGACCATTCTGTTTTCCAGATAACTGTCGATGACCCTCCTCAAGCCGATTGGACACTTTTCCTCAGCTAGACGGACCCTTATTGCTGGCCACCAGGCGCTGTCGAAGGCTCCCTCTATATCCAAAGATACTACAACCACTATCTTCTTCATATCCAGTTTGGTGCGTATCTGCTGCATTAGTGCATAGAGGGAGTCCTCCGTGCTCTTCTGGGGCATGAATCCGTACTGGCGAGTACTCATCCTTGGGATCAAATGGTACTTGAGGCGGGTCACCAGCATCTTCTCGTATATTTTGCCTAATATTGGCAAAAGGCCGATTGGTCTGTACGCCTTTGGGGTGCTATAGTCATTTTTGCCTGGCTTCCTTAATACTATTACGATTGCCTCCTTCCAGACTTCAGGGAAGTGACAGCATTTCAGACAAGCGTTCAGGAGTGCAAGGGCTACCTCAGGGGCACTTCCAATAGCCTGACAGCATATATCGGCGGTGAAACCGTCAGCTCCTGGGGCCTTCTTTGAGTTAAAGGACTTACTCGACGCCATCAGTTCAGCCATCGTAAATGGTGGTTCGCAAGAATTATCTTGCCCTCTGACATTCACAACTTTGGCCTTATCTCTGATGACGCGATGGTGTGTGCTGTCGCTGTCCGTGTGGTCTTCAGGGTAGAAGGTGTTCGCTAGTAGTTCCACAGAACCCTTCATGTCCAGAACCTCTCCGTCCTTCACCAGCGGCTGGTCCTCTCCCCTTTCCTTAGTCCTTCCTATCACCCGGTAGATTCCTTCCCAAACCCCCTCTTTATCTTGTTTTGCACAGAAGTTCTTCCAGCTCTCAACCATGTCTTTGGCTGCTTCTGACTCGTACTCGAATTTCTGTTGCAGGTACTCGTCGACAACCCGCGACCTTCGGACAGGTGCAGCACACCTGATCCTGCGTTTCTTAGTTGCTACTTGTTTCTTCATCCTCTCGAGTTTCTCGGACCACCACGGCAAAGTGAGCACTTCCCTAGTCTTTTTTACTGGCATTGATGATGTGCACGCGTCTCTTATTATTTGTGTATATTTGTTTATAACTAATTTAAGTTGGTCGACTGTGTTTAATTTGTCGATATCTGATTTATTAATTTTGTTTTCTTGCATTAATTGGCTGAGTTTGTCACGAAACTCAAGCCAATTTGCTTTTTTTGTGTTGAATATTCTGGTAGTTCTGTTAATTCGTATACCTTTAGACCTTTTTAACCTAATATTGAAGACAATGCCGTTGTGATCCGAGCTCGTGAGGCCCTCATCTACCCTCCAGTCGTCTACCAGGTCCAGGATATCTGTCGAGCATGCTGTGATATCAACGTGACTACAGTAACGTTTCCCCCCTCTGATCGTATCGAATGTCGGAATTTCCCCTCTGTTGAGTATGTTTAGACTCAGCTCATCGAGAAGTCCGGACACTTCTTCGCCCCTGTGATCAACGGTCAAACTTCCCCACCAGGTGCTTTTCGCATTTGCGTCTCCTCCAACAATCCACATTCTGGAGCCTAGTTTTTCTTCAACGTGTTTGAGGTGCTCCAGGTACGGTCCAATTGGTTGGTCCGGCTCGAAGTAAAATGAGACGAGCGTGATCCTCCAGGCACTGGTCTGGATTCCCACCACTGTGATGTTGTTCGTGGTGAGTTCCGGGTACTGCGTAACTACGAGGTCTTGATCAAAGACTGCTATTGCGGCCTTAACAGTCCCATCTCCATTATCAGTGCTCTGGAAGATTCGAACACCCTTCTGACTTCTCATAGTCTTAGCTCCCCCCACGTACGGCTCCTGGAGTAGAGCAACAGCGGCTCTGCGTTTTCCGGCTTCCAACAAAAGCTCGATTGTGGCAAGTTTTTTCCTTTGGAGGTTAGCCTGTAGTATTGTGTATTGCATTTGGTTGCCCAGGGTGCCCTTAGCAATACGCCACCGTTGCTCTGGCGATTTCGTCCCACTTCCGGCGTATTGGGCAGTCGGTGTCAAAAGCGTTGTGGTCAGCAACATCAAGGCCAGCCCTTGCGCAGTTTTGGCATTTGGGTGGTACGCCCGCGAGCCAATCGGCGCATTCGGACTTCAGATGTGGACCACCGCAATGGCTGCACAAGTCGGCGGTTTCTTTGCAGAATCTTTTGCCGTGCCCGTAGCCCAAACAGCGCGTGCACTGAACTAGCGGGGTTTGGTCTTCCACCCTGACGCGCTGAAGGTCCACGTGCAGGCATCCGATCCCCGTTGCTCTTCTCCAGATGGTTGGTGAGACGCTGACCACAACATGATTGACGTGCGGGTTTCTTGTTTTCCTCCTGTACTTAACCTCCGCCCTGTCCTCTTCTTTATTTATATTGTGGAAGACGTCCTTGTTTTGGTTCCTCAAAGCCTTTATGATGTCCTCATCCGAATTTATAGACAGGACGCTCCTGAGGATCAATAAGGGGTCTTTATTTTTCATTTCCTCGACGTTGAGATCCTGTCTTTCTCCCAATTTACATTTGATTTTATTTCTTTCTTCCTGAGTCTGGAATCCCATTATTATTTTTCTGTCCTTTGCTTTTCTTACTTTGGTTAGGTTAGGTTTTTTTTTTTTTTTTTAATAACTCTACCTCCAACATAATCGGAGCCTGTTCTAAGCTCTTTCATCCATTCCAGTTCTCTCTTATTCTTCTCGCACTTTCATTCTGCATACTCTGTCTTTCTTGCGTTCGATCATCTTTCTTTCTATAAGGGTAGGACGCCCTTATGTTATTTATCTACCATTTTATATCTTTAGTAGGTTGGGAGCAGGGAAACTCAACAAGGCGTTTATTATTTACAGGTATCTTAGTCTAACTTATATCTATTTTGTTATTGCTATGGTGGATTACAATTTTGATCTTATTTATTCTTATGTCTAGTTACATCTTAGTCTACTTATTTCTATTTTGTTAATGCTATTG
Organism: Dicycla oo; assembly: GCA_948252095.1. Lineage (NCBI taxonomy): Eukaryota > Metazoa > Arthropoda > Insecta > Lepidoptera > Noctuidae > Dicycla > Dicycla oo. The sequence goes on along the minus strand of OX411716.1, from coordinate 30,354 downwards.
TGGATTTACAGTTTTAAACTTATTTATTCTTATATCTAGTTACATATTTTGTCCTGAATTATTATTGATTCATTTTGCAATGCTTGACATTAATATTGTACATAATATTATGTAAACATTGTTTTGCTTATGCACTTTTATTCCTTTTTATTACCCTTTCACATATTTTCACGCAATACTTCAGTAACAACTCTCTGTTTTTACTCTCCATTATTTTCCACATATTCTCGGCATTAAGTTTTGTGTTTAGCGTATGTTCGGTCTCTAGTCTGTCTCTTTCAAACACAGGGCAGCTGAATAATATATGTGGCACCGTTTCATCAGCTTCAGGGTCGCAGATGCACGATGGGCTCCCCTTGCACTTAAACCGGTTTAAGTATTCTGAGAACCCACCGTGCCCCGTCATGATTTGTGTGATAACGTTGCTTATTTTGCACTTCCTGATTATCCTGTAGGCCGCCACCGCATCCGGGAAAAACAATTTGGTCACTGCCGCAGTTTCTCCGGAGCCGTACCTACGGTTCCACTCGTCCAACGTTGCCGTGCGTATGCATCGTTTGACGTATGAAACCGGGCACAAGTCGTAGTCGGGCTTTCGCTTGGAAGTTTCAGCGGCTCCTTTGGCTAATTCATCGGCCCTCTCATTTCCTACCAGCCCTGCATGGGCTTTAATCCAAAACAGGGTCACGGTCTTGTTTTGGTTAGATAGGGATCTGATGTTAGCTCTAGCCTCCACCGCCAGTGGGTGGTGTCGGTCATAGTTTTTTACGGTTTGGAGAGCCGCCATGGAGTCGCTGAAAATTCCAAACGATTGCGCGCTGTGCTTCAGTATCTCCCTGGTTGCGACACATATCGCCAGAAGCTCGGCCTGGTAAACGGTGGAGTAATGTGGGAGGGCTAACTTGAGAGCTTTGGTTTCCGCATTATTGCTCCACATGGAGAGAGCTGCCCCGACCTTGCCTCCAATTTTGCTCCCATCCGTGAAGATACGAACCTCAAGTTCATTCTGAGCATCCAGTTGCTCTTGGTTTACCAAGCTGACGAGTTCCAGCTCAGTGCGCTCCACGGGGTGTGGGTCCTCCAGTACCGAGGCGATCTGCTCGACCCCCCTGTCACCAAGGGCTGGCTGAGGCACCCCCCTCCTAGCCTCATACAACGATGCGGCCTCTCGGACACGGAGGTCAAGGGGTAGTATCCCAGCCAGCACCAGAGCAGAGTTCAAGGAGACCGTCCGGTATGCCTTGCACAGCTTTTGTGCAATACCGCGCTGTACTACTCCCAACTGCTTCATGACGCTCAGCTTTCCAACAGCCGAGGCCCATACGCTGGCGGCGTACAGGATGACTGGTTCCACGGTGGCCACATATATTATTCTTATGACTTCAGGGTGAAGTCCCCAGCTGGTCTTTGCCGCCCTGGTTAGTTGCTTATGTATTCCTATCGCCTTCCTGCATACATTTGCGACGTGAGTGTTGAAGGTCAACTTTTCGTCTACGGTGACACCCAAGATTTTTATCTCTTTGGACATGGCAACGCCGATCCCACCCATGCTTAGGCGTGGGGTGTCGTACTTTAGTTTGCGAGTGATCACCATTGCGTTAGTTTTGTGCGGGGCAAATTTTAGTTTGTTTTGTATCCCCCACGTCCAAGCATGTTCGAGAGCGGCGTTGGCACGTCCCTGGATTTCCAGCGATGTGTCACCATCAAAGATCAAGACAACATCGTCTGCAAATGCCTGGGAGTAGTCGCCCCTAGCTTCAAGGCTTTTTAGAAGCGGGTCCAGCAAAAGGTTCCAAAGTATTGGTCCCCCTATGGAACCCTGAACACAACCTTTACTTGTGGCCTTGCCGAACTCTTCACCTGCGTACCTGACTCTGACCATTCTGTTTTCCAGATAACTGTCGATGACCCTCCTCAAGCCGATTGGACACTTTTCCTCAGCTAGACGGACCCTTATTGCTGGCCACCAGGCGCTGTCGAAGGCTCCCTCTATATCCAAAGATACTACAACCACTATCTTCTTCATATCCAGTTTGGTGCGTATGTGCTGCATTAGTGCATAGAGGGAGTCCTCCGTGCTCTTCTGGGGCATGAATCCGTACTGGCGAGTACTCATCCTTGGGATCAAATGGTACTTGAGGCGGGTCACCAGCATCTTCTCGTATATTTTGCCTAATATTGGCAAAAGGCCGATTGGTCTGTACGCCTTTGGGGTGCTATAGTCATTTTTGCCTGGCTTCCTTAATACTATTACGATTGCCTCCTTCCAGACTTCAGGGAAGTGACAGCATTTCAGACAAGCGTTCAGGAGTGCAAGGGCTACCTCAGGGGCACTTCCAATAGCCTGACAGCATATATCGGTGGTGAAACCGTCAGCTCCTGGGGCCTTTTTTGAGTTAAAGGACTTACTCGACGCCATCAGTTCAGCCATCGTAAATGGTGGTTCGCAAGAATTATCTTGCCCTCTGACATTCACAACTTTGGCCTTATCTCTGATGACGCGATGGTGTGTGCTGTCGCTGTCCGTGTGGTCTTCAGGGTAGAAGGTGTTCGCTAGTAGTTCCACAGAACCCTTCATGTCCAGAACCTCTCCGTCCTTCACCAGCGGCTGGTCCTCTCCCCTTTCCTTAGTCCTTCCTATCACCCGGTAGATTCCTTCCCAAACCCCCTCTTTATCTTGTTTTGCACAGAAGTTCTTCCAGCTCTCAACCATGTCTTTGGCTGCTTCTGACTCGTACTCGTACAAAATTAACGCACGACACTTTATGCGGCTCAATTTTCCGCAACCAACGACACTTAACTCATTAAAATCCGACCACTTTTGACCACTTTTTTGTAATTTTTTCTAGGGAGCGACTTTAAAAACGATCCGACCACCACGGAGGTTGGGGGGGTACTGGGTTAGGTTAGGTTAGGTTAGGTTAGGTTCCCAACCAGAGCGGCCAACTTGGCCTCGGCGGGCGGATCCTTGGTCGCGGGGAGGATCCGCCGCCTAGGTTTAACGGTGGCGCTGCACAAGACCGAGGCCGTGTTCTTCCACGGACCTCGGCAGCGCCCCCCACCTGACGCCCACATCTTCGTGGAGGGCGTCAGAATCGAGGTCAAGGCCCAGATGAAATATCTGGGCCTTGTACTCGACAGCAGGTGGCGCTTCGGTCCGCATTTTAGCGGGCTGTCGTCGCGCCTGCTGAAGACCGCGGGCGCGCTGTCTTGGCTGCTTCCCAACCTGGGGGGGCCCAGCGCACGATGCCGGCAACTTTACGCCGGCATCTTGAAGAGTATGGCCCTCTACGGGGCGCCCATCTGGGAGGACTCCCTCCAAAGGAGGGAGAACGCCGCCGCCCTGCGGGCGCCCCAAAGGGCCATAGCCCAGCGGGTGGCGCGGGCCTACCGCACGGTGGGCTTCGCGGCAGCATGCGCTCTGGCCGGCACCCCACCTTGGGAACTCGAGGCGTGGGTGCTCGCCAGAGTGTATGAATGGACGGCGGGGCGGAGGGCGAGAGGAGAACGCCCCGCCCCGGAAGAGCGGGAAGCCGTCCGGCGGGAGGCGAGGGACGCCATCGTCGTCCATTGGACGACGGACCTCGCCACCGCAGCCTTCGGCCGCCGAACCCTCGACGCGATTGGGCCGGTCCTGCGAGACTGGCTCGAGCGGTCGCATGGGTTCCTCTCCTTCCGCCTGGTGCAGGTGCTGTCCGGACACGGTTGTTTCGGATCGTACCTGCACCGTATCGGGCGGGAGGAGACGCCGTCGTGTCACGACTGTGGCGCGGCGGAGGACACGGCGCAGCACACTCTCGAGGTGTGCCCGTCGTGGTCCGAGCCGCGCCGCAGTCTCACGGCGGCGATCGGAACGGACCTTTCGCTCCCCGGCTTGATCAACGCCATGCTGGGGGATGAGGGGTCCTGGGCGGCAGTCGCCTCCTTCTGCGAACACGTCATGTCCCAGAAGGAGGCGGCGGAGCGCGCGCGGGAGGAAGACCCTCTCGCGGCGCCGCTCCGAAGGCGGAGGAGGGGTCGAAGAAGACGTCAGTATGACAGTCATCTCCGACTCCTCCCAGGTGGAGGCCAGCAGGCAACGGGTGCGGGGGCACCCTCGCCTGTATTGCACAGGCCTCCACCAGTGTCGGACGGGAATGGCCAGGTGTTCCCGGCCATTCCCGTAGCCCCCCAGCCTGGGGGGCATGCGGGGCCCGCCAACTAGGCGGGCATGCGCCGGGAGGGTTGTGGAAGTAAAGGATGAGCCGGTCTCCCATGGCCCTCCCATCACGGCGATGCGGGAACACCGCTGAGTTTTAGTGGGTATACTGCCACTCTGGCAGGGAGTCCCACATACTCCGTGTCGTCCCCCGACGACCGGGAGATGCGTAATGTCATTTCTCAGCGACAAAAAAAAAAAAAAAAAGGTTCCCAACCAGAGCGGCCAACTTGGCCTCGGCGGGCGGATCCTTGGTCGCGGGGAGGATCCGCCGCCTAGGTTTAACGGTGGCGCTGCACAAGACCGAGGCCGTGTTCTTCCACGGACCTCGGCAGCGCCCCCCACCTGACGCCCACATCTTCGTGGAGGGCGTCAGAATCGAGGTCAAGGCCCAGATGAAATATCTGGGCCTTGTACTCGACAGCAGGTGGCGCTTCGGTCCGCATTTTAGCGGGCTGTCGTCGCGCCTGCTGAAGACCGCGGGCGCGCTGTCTTGGCTGCTTCCCAACCTGGGGGGGCCCAGCGCACGATGCCGGCAACTTTACGCCGGCATCTTAAAGAGTATGGCCCTGTACGGGGCGCCCATCTGGGAGGACTCCCTCCACAGGAGGGAGAATGCCGCCGCCCTGCGGGCGCCCCAAAGGGCCATAGCCCAGCGGGTGGCGCGGGCCTACCGCACGGTGGGCTTCGCGGCAGCATGCGCTCTGGCCGGCACCCCACCTTGGGAACTCGAGGCGTGGGTGCTCGCCAGAGTGTATGAATGGACGGCGGGGCGGAGGGCGAGAGGAGAACGCCCCGCCCCGGAAGAGCGGGAAGCCGTCCGGCGGGAGGCGAGGGACGCCATCGTCGTCCATTGGACGACGGACCTCGCCACCGCAGCCTTCGGCCGCCGAACCCTCGACGCGATTGGGCCGGTCCTGCGAGACTGGCTCGAGCGGTCGCATGGGTTCCTCTCCTTCCGCCTGGTGCAGGTGCTGTCCGGACACGGTTGTTTCGGATCGTACCTGCACCGTATCGGGCGGGAGGAGACGCCGTCGTGTCACGACTGTGGCGCGGCGGAGGACACGGCACAGCACACTCTCGAGGTGTGCCCGTCGTGGTCCGAGCCGCGCCGCAGTCTCACGGCGGCGATCGGAACGGACCTTTCTCTCCCCGGCTTGATCAACGCCATGCTGGGGGATGAGGGGTCCTGGGCGGCAGTCGCCTCCTTCTGCGAATACGTCATGTCCCAGAAGGAGGCGGCGGAGCGCGCGCGGGAGGAAGACCCTCTCGCGGCGCCGCTCCGAAGGCGGAGGAGGGGTCGAAGAAGACGTCAGTATGACAGTCATCTCCGACTCCTCCCAGGTGGAGGCCAGCAGGCAACGGGTGCGGGGGCACCCTTGCCTGTATTGCACAGGCCTCCATCAGTGTCGGACGGGAATGGCCAGGTGTTCCCGGCCATTCCCGTAGCCCCCCAGCCTGGGGGGCATGCGGGGCCCGCCAGCTAGGCGGGCATGCGCCGGGAGGGTTGTGGAAGTAAAGGATGAGCCGGTCTCCCATGGCCCTCCCATCACGGCGATGCGGGAACACCGCTGAGTTTTAGTGGGTATACTGCCACTCTGGCAGGGAGTCCCACATACTCCGTGTCGTCCCCCGACGAGCGGAGATGCGTAATGTCATTTCTCAGCGACAAAAAAAAAAAAAAAAAAAAAAAAAAAGGTTAGGTTAGGTTAGGTTAGGTTAGGTTAGGTTAGGTTAGGTTAGGTTAGGTTCCCCCCCGGGGGGTTCCCGCATTGTCGAGGCGGGGGGGCTCAGTAGCCGTGGCTTGGTCACCCACGGTGAAGCGAAGAGGAACCCAAGGAGGGGCCGCTCGTCAGGGCTTTTTCCAGGAAGTCGACGGCGTAGCGGCCAACAGGTAGGTTGCGGTGCCGCTTGGGCGACATCGCAACTGAGGCGGGCCGCGATGTCGTATGGGAGGCATCGCGGCTGAGGGTTGGAGGCCGCGGCGGGAGAGGAGTGCCGGTATTGCGGTGCGCCGCTCTCCCTACCTTCCGCGGCCTTGACGGGGTCGCCACCGTCTGATGGCGGACGCGGTGGGGCCGCAGAGGAGGAGGAGTGTCGGTATTTCGTTGGCCGCTCTCCCTATCCTCTGCGGCCGAAAAGTGGTAGGCGGCCGGGCCACTGACCTGACCGGTCGCAGGGGGACCAAGGGTGACTAGACACGGGGTCGTCTGGCGCCCATGTGCTGGTTTGGTCCATGGGGTGGTCACGGTGCACAATGTGTTCTTGTGCGCCGGTGATGGGGGGTGCTCCCCAGAGGAGGGTCCGGTGACGGACAGCCGCGGCGGGTTCGCGGTGAGTGCTAACGCGTGCCCGTGTTCCCGCCACAAGCGGCAGAGGAGGACACCGTGGAGTTTTAGTGGGTTGGAGTCCCACATAACTGCACTATCTCCCCGTGGTAGTGCAGTATGCATGAGCATTTCTCCACAGAAAAAAAAAAAAAAAAAAAAAGGTTAGGTTAGGTTAGGTTAGGTTAGGTTAGGTTAGGTTAGGTTAGGTTAGGTTAGGTTAGGTTAGGTTAGGTTAGGTTAGGTTAGGTTAGGTTAGGTTAGGTTCGCGGGCCTACCGCACGGTGGGCTTCGCGGCAGCATGCGCTCTGGCCGGCACCCCACCTTGGGAACTCGAGGCGTGGGTGCTCGCCAGAGTGTATGAATGGACGGCAGGGCGGAGGGCGAGAGGAGAACGCCCCGCCCCGGAAGAGCGGGAAGCCGTCCGGCGGGAGGCGAGGGACGCCATCGTCGTCCATTGGACGACGGACCTCGCCACCGCAGCCTTCGGCCGCCGAACCCTCGACGCGATTGGGCCGGTCCTGCGAGACTGGCTCGAGCGGTCGCATGGGTTCCTCTCCTTCCGCCTGGTGCAGGTGCTGTCCGGACACGGTTGTTTCGGATCGTACCTGCACCGTATCGGGCGGGAGGAGACGCCGTCGTGTCACGACTGTGGCGCGGCGGAGGACACGGCGCAGCACACTCTCGAGGTGTGCCCGTCGTGGTCCGGGCCGCGCCGCAGTCTCACGGCGGCGATCGGAACGGACCTTTCTCTCCCCGGCTTGATCAACGCCATGCTGGGGGATGAGGGGTCCTGGGCGGCAGTCGCCTCCTTCTGCGAATACGTCATGTCCCAGAAGGAGGCGGCGGAGCGCGCGCGGGAGGAAGACCCTCTCGCGGCGCCGCTCCGAAGGCGGAGGAGGGGTCGAAGAAGACGTCAGTATGACAGTCATCTCCGACTCCTCCCAGGTGGAGGCCAGCAGGCAACGGGTGCGGGGGCACCCTTGCCTGTATTGCACAGGCCTCCATCAGTGTCGGACGGGAATGGCCAGGTGTTCCCGGCCATTCCCGTAGCCCCCCAGCCTGGGGGGCATGCGGGGCCCGCCAGCTAGGCGGGCATGCGCCGGGAGGGTTGTGGAAGTAAAGGATGAGCCGGTCTCCCATGGCCCTCCCATCACGGCGATGCGGGAACACCGCTGAGTTTTAGTGGGTATACTGCCACCCTGGCAGGGAGTCCCACATACTCCGTGTCGTCCCCCGACGAGCGGAGATGCGTAATGTCATTTCTCAGCGACAAAAAAAAAAAAAAAAAAAAAAAAAAAAAAAAAAAAAAAAAACAAAAAAAAAAAAAAAAAAAAAAAGGTTAGGTTAGGTTAGGTTAGGTTCCCCCCCGGGGGGTTCCCGCATTGTCGAGGCGGGGGGGCTCAGTAGCCGTGGCTTGGTCACCCACGGTGAAGCGAAGAGGAACCCAAGGAGGGGCCGCTCGTCAGGGCTTTTTCCAGGAAGTCGACGACGTAGCGGCCAACAGGTAGGTTGCGGTGCCGCTTGGGCGACATCGCAACTGAGGTGGGCCGCGATGTCGTATGGGAGGCATCGCGGCTGAGGTTTGGAGGCCGCGGCGGGAGAGGAGTGCCGGTATTGCGGTGCGCCGCTCTCCCTACCTTCCGTGGCCTTGACGGGGTCGCCACCGTCTGATGGCGGACGCGGTGGGGCCGCAGGGGAGGAGGAGTGTCGGTATTTCGTTGGCCGCTCTCCCTATCCTCTGCGGCCGAAAAGTGGTAGGCGGCCGGGCCACTGACCTGACCGGTCGCAGGGGGACCAAGGGTGACTAGACACGGGGTCGTCTGGCGCCCATGTGCTGGTTTGGTCCATGGGGTGGTCACGGTGCACAATGTGTTCTTGTGCGCCGGTGATGGGGGGTGCTCCCCAGAGGAGGGTCCGGTGACGGACAGTCGCGGCGGGTTCGCGGTGAGTGCTAACGCGTGCCCGTGTTCCCGCCACAAGCGGCAGAGGAGGACACCGTGGAGTTTTAGTGGGTTGGAGTCCCACATAACTGCACTATCTCCCCGTGGTAGTGCAGTATGCATGAGCATTTCTCCACGGAAAAAAAAAAAAAAAAAAAAAAAAAAAAAAGGTTAGGTTAGGTTAGGTTAGGTTAGGTTAGGTTCACAAGGCGCCAGGTGTACTGGTGGTCCGCCGCAATCGCGCAGATGCGCGTGACTTGCGTGGAGGTTCGGCGCCAGTACACCCGATACCGGAGGAGACGTCGTCGGGTTCCGGAAGAAGAAGCCGCGCTGTATGAGGTGTACCGCGCGGCGAAGGAGGCTCTGTGGCTGGCCATCGACGAGTCAAAGACTCGAGCCAGGGAAGAGATGCTGGCGACCCTAGACGGGGATCCGTGGGGACGTCCATATCGTGCGGTTCGAGGGAAACTTCGTGCCTGGGCGCCCCCACTCACTGAGAGTCTAGAGCCTCAGTTACTAGAGGAAGTGGTCGCAGCCCTTTTCCCTGCTAGAGAAGAGCATGTGCCGCCGCCGATGGCTTTGCCCACAGCCGCAGAGTCGGAGGATGAGGAGGTCCCTGAGGTGACACAGCCGGAGATGACGGCGGCCGTAACGCGGCTCCGGGCCAAAACAGTTGCCCCGGGGCCCGATGGAGTTCCCGGCCGCGCGCTCGTTCTCGCTTTAAAGGAGCTAGAGCCCCAGCTGAGAGGACTCTACTCAGCTTGCCTTGAGCAGGGCCGGTTCCCTACTCAGTGGAAAACAGGTCGTCTGGTCCTGCTCAGGAAAGTGGGGCGCCCAGCAGACTCGCCGTCCGCATACCGGCCTATAGTGCTGCTAGACGAGGTGGGTAAGCTTTTTGAGCGGATAATTGCAGCCCGCCTCGTCGGCCACTTGTGCAGAGAGGGGCCGGATCTGGACGACAGTCAGTTCGGTTTTCGGCATGGGCGCTCCACTATCGACGCGATAATGCGGGTGAGAGTCCTGGCGGAGGAAGCGGTGTCCCGGGGCGGGGTGATGCTGGCGGTGTCCTTGGACATTTCCAATGCGTTCAATACCCTGCCCTGGAGTTGTATTCGGGAGGCACTGCGTTACCATAGGGTGCCTCCCTACCTCCGCCACATCGTTGGGGCTTACTTGGCGGAAAGGTGTGTCACCTATAGGGGACGCGACGGCGGGGGCCGACGCGATATGTCGTGCGGTGTTCCACAGGGTTCGGTTGTAGGTCCTCTCCTGTGGAACATCGGATACGACTGGGTGCTGAGGGGCGAGCTCCAACCCGGAGTGGACCTGACGTGTTACGCGGACGACACGCTGGTCACGGCCCGGGGGAGTTCGTACAGGGAGGCAGCGTTGCTGGCTACGGCTGCGGTCTCGCAGGTCGTGAGTCGCATCCGACGCCTGGGCCTGGAGGTGGCCCTCAACAAGTCGGAGGCCATCGCATTCCATGGCCCCCGACGGGCGCCGCCGCCGGGATCACACATTGTGGTCGGAGGGGCTCGAATTGCTGTCGAGTCAACCATGAAGTACTTAGGACTGGTGCTCGACAGCCGGTGGGACTTCGGCCCCCACTTTCGGTGGCTGACGCCCAAGTTGATGGGCGCGGCGGGCGCGCTCGCAACGTTGCTTCCCAACCTGGGGGGCCCGAGCACCGCCTGTAGGCGGTTGTACTTGGGGATCGTGCGATCCATGGCCCTGTACGGGGCCCCGGTGTGGGCTTCTGACCTGACGGCTGGCTGCATCGCAATACTGCGTAAACCACAGAGGGCGATGGCCGTCAGGGCTATCAGGGGGTATCGCACGATCTCCTATGAGGCGGCTTGTGCACTGGCCGGATCCCCGCCCTGGGACCTAGAGGCGAGAGCCCTCGCGTCTCTTTACCGATGGCGCGAGGAAGTGCGAACGCGGGGCGGTGAACCGATGCAGCGAGAGTTTGAGCATCGTCGGTCACAGCTCCGCGAGGCTTTGGTGACGGAATGGCGGAACAGGCTTCTGCGCCCTACTGCCGGCCTCGCTACCGTGGAGGCGATCCGACCAGTGCTCGGCGAATGGCTCGGGAGGAGGCACGGCTCTCTGTCGTTTCGGGCGACGCAGGTGCTTTCGGGGCATGGCTGCTTCGGGAAGTTCCTGTGTCGCATAGGCAGGGAGCCGGACGCTCAGTGCCATCACTGCGTCCACTGTCGGGAGGACACGGCGTGGCACACACTGGCAGAGTGTGTCGCATGGGAGGAGCCGCGCCGTGCCCTCGTATCAGTAGTCGGAGCCGACTTATCGCTACCGGCCGTCGCTCGTTCTATGGCCGGGGGCGCCGAGTCGTGGGATGCGGTGATCTCCTTCTGTGAAACGGTGATTTCGCAGAAGGAGGCTGCGGAAAGGGAGAGGGAGATTGAAACCACTCTCCCGATCCGCAGCAGGCGAACTAGGCGTCGGCGGAGGGCGGACAACGCCCTCTTCCAGCCCCCGTAAATAGGTCCGGAGGGACGGCGGACTCGGGGACGTCCGCCGCCCCTCATCCAGCAGGACCCGAGGCGGCGGCGCGTAGTGTTTCACGCGCGCCCCTAATAGACGTCGCGGGGGGAGTTTTCACACCTCACTCCCCCCGCGGGCCTGAGGTGGCCCGCAATGGCGGGCCGGCACTAGCCGAGGATCGTGGAAGGCGCACAAGTTCCCATGATCCCCGGTCCAAGTGTGGGAAGGGAACACCGGGGTGGTTTTTAGTCAGTAAGAGTCTGACAGACCCCTCCGCCCGCCCCAGGGCGGAGGACATCCATGAGGATTTTCCACCCCGGAACAAAAAAAAAAAAAAAAAAAAAGGTTAGGTTAGGTTAGGTTAGGTTAGGTTAGGTTGGGGATCCCCCCACAGCTTATACGTCCTCGTCGTGATCCCCGGGCAACGCCGTGTCTGACCACCGTAACGGAGTGGCAGACCGGCGGCTAAAGTGAGCTGTGAATCGTAGATTTTTTATGCGGACGTCTACGAATTTTAATTTTAACCTCATGAGTGCTAAACCGATGCGTGACGCCTCTGGGCGATTCATTTCGAATCGTTCTTCCCAGGGCGGTTCAAACGGCCCTTCTCAGGGCCCACCCAACGGCCCTTCTCAGGGCCAATCAAACGGCCCTTCTCAGGGCCACGCCGGCGACGCTATGGCGTCGGAAGCTGACCGCGCACCGTCTGCGGCCAGCTTGTTTAGCAGGCCAGACGAGTTGTCGGACTCCGACGACTCCAGCATGGACGCGTCGGCGGCTGAAAGCGGCTGCCTCAAAAGGAAAGGGGCCGATCTGAGGCTCGGGTCCGAGGGCTCCTCGGAGTCGGCCAGAAGCAAGCCGAAGAGGAAGGTTAAGTCCAAAAAGGCCTCGACTTCCTCTACCCACGAAGTGGGCTTGGTGGACGCCGAGCGCCAGCTAGATCTAGCAAGAAGGGCGCAACTCCAGCAAGACCTGGAGGAGAGGGTCGCTGCGAAGGAGCGCCAGGCGCAAATCGCCAGGTCGAGGTCTGGCTATGGTGCATCAAGTGTGCTGTATGCCGACCACTCCCTGGCGGAACTGGAGCGCATGGCGCAGGAGGACAAGGAGGAGGTCTTGGAGGTCGCCTCAAAGTCCTCCAACTTGAAGGGGACCTTCCAGAAGGCCCTCAAATGCCGGGCCGCCAGCTTGCACGGCATTGTCCTGGAGCTGGTGAAGCGGACGGCCACGGACGAGACGCGGCAGCTGCAGGCAAGGGTGGATCGCCTGCAAGCGGACAACAGCCAGCTTCACCAGAAGCTGGCTGAGGCCACGGCCCGGCCTGCCCAACCTGGTACCCCGGGTCCGGCAGTAGGAGGCTCCTCCTCCTCCCCTTCCAACCTTGAGGATATAATCCGCAAGGTTGTCATGGAGGAGAGGGCCTTCACCAGAGCCTGCTTCGCAGGCATCGAGGACCGGCTCTTGCCGGAAAGGCGGCTCCGACCGCCGCTAGCGGCGGATAAGAGTCCACCATCGAAGGAGCCGGAACCTGTGCCTCTAGCAGGCTCGGCATCGTGTGCGCAGCCCCAGGCCGCGAAGCCCTCCAAGGGCAAGGGCAAAGGAAAGGGCAAGAGGACCATGGTGGCTCCTCAAACCCCCACCACAAGTGCGGAGGGAGCGTCTGGGTCGTCTGCCACCCCAGCAGCCACCCAGAAGTCGCAGGAGGAAGACGCCCTTCTTCCCTCCACCACCCCGTCCAACCAGTCGTGGACGGAAGTGGTCAGGAGGGGAAAGAAGGGTAAAAAGTCGGCCTCCAAGCCCGCTGCGACTGCTCCCGCAGCCAAAAGGGCTCCAGCCGGCGGGAGGAAGCTAGTTCCTCCCAAAACCGCGGCCGTCGTGGTGACCATCACCCCGGAGGCCGTGGAGCGGGGCGAGACGTACGAGTCCGTCCTAAGACGGGCTCGTACCAATGCTGATCCCACGCAGCTGGGGATCAGCAACATCACGTGCCGCCGAACCCTAACCGGGGCTCGAATTTTCGAGTTCTCGGGGGAAACACGCGGCACAAATGCGGACCTCTTCGCAACAAAGTTGCAAGAGGTCATCGCGGATGCGGCAACGGTCGTCAGGCCCGTTAAGACCGCAGCCTTGGAGGTGGCCGATCTGGAGGATTCGGTCACCAAGGAGGATGTGGTGGCGGCCGTTGCTGCGGCTGGAGGCTGCGACGCTGGCGCGGTAAAAGGCGGAGCCATCAGGCCCGGGCGCCGCGGCATGGGCATCATGCGCGTTGAGTGCCCAGTCGCCGCGGCTGGGGCCGTCCTTGCTGCGGGCAAAGGAAGGTTATTGGTGGGACTCAGCTCGGCTGTGGTCCGACCACTTGAAGACCAGCCTATGCGCTGCTTCAAGTGTTTTGCGTTCGGCCACACCCGAGCCACGTGTCCCTCAAAGTTTGACTGGGGAGACACGTGCTACCAGTGCGGGCAAGAGGGACACAAGAGTGTCACCTGCCGCGCCACCACGCCACACTGCACGGCGTGTGCCGCCAGTGGCCGCCCCGCGGACCACAGGATGACGGGCAGGAGCTGCAAGCCCCCCGTGAGGAAGGGCATAGTGCCGGCGCAGGTTCGCCCTGTTGCCACCACCGCCGCCACCGTCGTCGCCGCTGCAGCTCCAGCGGCGGTTGCTGAGGAGGGGGGTGCGATGTCGGAATAATGGTTTCCGACTACCGCATCCTCCAGGCGAACACCAACCACTGCAGAGCGGCCCAGGACCTGCTGGTGCAGGCCATGGCTGAGTGGTTGGTGAACGTAGCGGTGGTCGCCGAGCCCTACTCGATCCCCGGCAGTTGGCTGGGTGACGAGGAGGGCTTGGTGGCACTAGCGGCGCGGTCTTCCACAGACTCCCCTCCCCTCTCGCTATTAGAGAGGGGACCGGGATACGTGGCCGCCGCGTGGGGAGAGATAGCCCTCGTGGGCGTCTATTTCTCCCCAAACCGCCCTCTCCGGGACTTCGAGAACTATCTCGGAGTCCTGGCCGCCGTGGTCGGCAGGGCGGCGCCGCGTCAGGTCTTCGTGCTGGGAGACTTGAACGCCAAGTCGGTGACCTGGGGCAACCCGGCCACCGACGCACACGGGCGGGCGGTGGAGATGTGGGCTGCCTCCTCTGGACTCTCCCTCTTGAACAGAGGAAGCGTCCAGACATGCGTGCGGCGTCAGGGTGGCTCAATAGTGGACGTCACTTTCGCCACCCCTGCGTTAGCCGCGCGCGTGTTGAACTGGCGGGTGGACCTCGTGGAGACCATGTCGGACCACCGCTACATCCGGTTCGACATCTCCACGAGTGGCCCCGGTGAGATGCGGCCCCTCTCGGGGCGATCACCGTTCCCGCGGTGGGCCCTAACCCGCCTGGACAGGGAGGCAGCGGCGGAGGCGGCGTTCATCCAGGACTGGCTGTCGCCGCCTACCGCCGGCTTGGATGTGGACGCCGTAGCGGGGCAGCTGAGGGAGTCTCTGACCGAGGTATGCAACTCTAGCATGCCTCGGTCTCGCCGACGACCACTACCCAAACGCGCCGTGTACTGGTGGTCGGTGGAGCTGGCGGGGCTTCGAGCAGCGTGTGTGGGGGCAAGGAGGGCCTATACGCGGAGCCGGCGGCGGCGTCGACGGGACCGGGCCGACGAGGACCACCTCTATGAGCTATACATGGAGGCAAAAATGGTCCTCGATCGGGCCATCGCCGCCGCCAGAGACGCGGCGAGAGCCGAGCTGCTGGAGGGTCTCGACAACGACCCCTACGGGCGACCATATAAGGCGGCGCGAAACAAATTGCGCCCCTTTGGTCCCCCGGTTGCCGAGACCCTGGAGCCCGCGTTTCTGGATGGGGTGGTTCAGTCCCTGTTCCCGTGCAGGGACAACAACTTCACCCCGCCAGTGATGGGCCCATCACGAGCTATAGCCCCGCCAGACGACGAGGAAGAAGAGGAGGCCCCCCCTCCTGTCACGGAGTCGGAACTTGGCGCGGCGATTTTCCATATCCGCGCCAAGAAGACAGCTCCAGGCCCCGACGGCGTTCCCGCAAGGGTGGTGGCGATCGCTGCCACCCAAATGGAGGAGAGGTTTCGGGACCTCTTCAGCGCATGCCTTGCTTCTGGGAGGTTCCCGAAACCGTGGAAGGAGGGGCAGTTGTGCCTCCTTCGCAAGGAGGGCCGCCCCGCAGACTCCCCCTCGGCATACCGGCCCATCGTTCTGCTCGATGAGGTCGGCAAAATGTTTGAGGGGATAATCGCTGCGCGGTTAAAGGGCCATTTGCGCGGGATCGGGCCGGACTTGTCGGATTCTCAGTTCGGTTTTCGGGCTGAGCGTTCCACGGTGGACGCGCTGGCCTGCCTTAAGGGGCAGGCGAAGGA